>CM053570.1:66835003-66913857 GCA_028646485.1 Cryptoprocta ferox | reverse complement strand
ATCTACAAAACAGTAGTTACAACTACTAATGAATTTAGCAAAGTTGTAGAATACACAGTAAATTCATAAAAATTGATTGTGTTCCTATACTAGAAGGAAGAAGTTAGAAAAAGAAAAATTTTATTTACAGTAGCCTCAAACATATCTACTTAGGGATAAGTTTAGAAAAGAGATCTTTTTGCTGAAAAGTATAAAACATTGCTTAGAATAATTAAAGTAGATATAATTAAGTGGAGAAATTTATGTTCATGGATTGGAGGACTCAAGATCTCAGTTCTTCCAAATTGGTCTGTAATCACGGCAGACATTTTTGTACAAATTAATCTGATTCTAACATTTATATGGAAGTGCAAACGCTCTGGTATATCCAGAGCATTCTCAAAGAAGAACAAAGTTAAAGGACTGTAGATGATCTAACTTCAATACTTAATATAAAGTTTCAGAATCAAGAAAGTATAGTGCTGGCATAGGGTGGAAAAATAGATCAGTAGAGTGCAGCAGAGGGCCCCAAAATAGCCCGTTCTGTTTTAATTTGATTTTCACCAAAGGTGCCAAAGCAATCTATTGGGGAAAAGATGGAGTTTTTAATAAATGGTGCTGGAATAAGTGGATATCTATGTGAGAAAACAACTTTAACCCTGTCTTGCATATTACCCCCAAATTAATTCAAAATGAACCATAGTTCATATATGAACTAAACATAAAAGCTAAAAACTATAAAGCATCTATAAAGCATCTAGATATAAAATATTGGAAAATATTTTTTCCCCTTTGCATGAGCAAAGTTTTCTTAGGCAAGATACTAAAAACAATAACCATGAAAAAATATTGACAAATTGATCTTCATCAAAATTTAAAACTGTGCTCATCCAAAGATACGACTAATGACTTCAGTTAGGCAAGCCACAGACTGGGAGAAAATATTCATCAAACACCTAATAAAGGACTTGTGTCTAGAATATATGAAGTATTCTTCACAACTCAATAATGAAAAGATAGCCCAATTATAAAAGGGGCAAAATATTTTAGATACTTCATAAAAGAGTACTGATAGCTAATAAGCACATGAAAAGATGCTCAACACCATTAGTCATCTTGAAAATGCAAATTAAAACAATGAGATACGACTACACAGTCACTAGAACAGCTAAAATTTAAAATGATAGCATATGTTGGCATGAATGTAGAACAATTAGAATTCTTGGGGGTAAATGTAGGGCAATTCTTAAGTTATTAATAATTATTATTACTGTATTAGCTCAAATGTAAAGCAATTAAAATTCTCTTACATTGTTAATGGGAGTGTAACTTGGTACAATCACTTCAGAAAAAGATTTGGTAGTTTCTTATAAAACTAAATATACACCTATCCTATAGCCCAGCTTTTCCACTCTTCTCTTAAGGTATTTACCCAAGACCAATGTCCATAAGCAGGAGAAAAGATAATAAACTGTGGTATATTCATATGATTGGATATTGTTACTGTTATATGCAACACATGGATGAAGTTCTAAAACACTGTGCTGAGTGGAAAGAGTTTTGTATAAAAGGGCCCATACTTGTTCCTTTCTTTTTCTTTTAATGTTTGTTTATATTTTTTGAGAGAGAGAGAACATGTGAGTGTGTACACATGCAAGTAGGAGGAGGGGCAGAAAGAGAAGGAGACAGAGGATCTGAAGCAGGCTCTGCAGTATGGAGCTCACACTCACAAACCATGAGATCGTGACCTGAGCTGAAGTTGAACACTCAACTGACTGAGCCACCGAGGCACCCCCATACTTGTTCCTTTCATATGAAGTTCTGGAGCAGGCAAATCCAACCCATGATGGAAAAATAGAAATAAAATCTGGATCTTCTATCCAGAGCACTCAAAATTTCTTCTTATCAGCAGTAAGGCTGTTCTGCTTTCTTATTCGTGTGTTCACTGGATTGGCATTTTAAGTTTCCTTCAAGTCTTTTTTCTTTGCATTCACAACTTGGCTGTTTGGGGCAGGAGGCCAACCTTTGGCCTATTTTGACTTTTGAAATGCCATCCTCACTATAATCATTTCTACCTTTTGATTTAAAGCAAGAGAATTGTAGCTCTTTCTTTCATTTGAATACATAGAAGCCATTGTGGGTTTATTAACTGTCCTAATTTCAATATTGTAGGGAGACTGGAGGAGAGAAAGAGAGATGAGGGGAACGGCCAGTCAGTGGAGCAATTAGAACACACATACATTTATCAGTTAAGTTTGCCATCTTCTATGGATAAGGTTTGTGGTACCCAAAACAATTACAATAGTAATATTGAAGATGACTGATCACAGATCCCCATCGCAAATATAATAGTGATGTAAAAGTTTGGAATTTTGTGAGAATTACCATGTGACAGATACATGGAGTGAGCAAATGCTGTTGGAAAAATGGTGCTGATACATTTGCTTGATGCAGGATTGCCACAAACCTTCAATTTGTTGGAAAATAAAAAGAAAAAAGCAGTATCTATGAAGAGCAACAAAGTGAAGTGCCATAAAACAAGGCACGCCTGTATTGCAAAATGCTAACAATCTGGGTTCTAGGTATATGGATGTCTGACGTACAGATCTTTAAATATTTCTGTTTTCTATGTTTCAAAATTTTCACACTAACTGGGAGGAAAGTGGTGTTATTGGTGTAATGAAATACAACTCTTGGTAAATGAGATAATCTTTATAAGTTTATTTTTGAGAGTAGGAGAGAGAGTGCAAATAGGGGAGAGACAGAGAGGGAGAGAGAGAACCCCAAGCAGGTTCAGTGCTGTCAGTGCAGATCCCGATGTGGGGTTCGATCTTGTGAACTGTGAGATCATGACCTGAGCTGAGATCAAGAATTGGACACTTAACCAACTGAGCCACCCAGGAACCCCCGTAAATGTGACTTTAAAAAATAGGCTCTAATGGCAACAAGAAAGCATAGGTACTTAGAAATAAATCTAACAAAAGTATTTGTATAATCCTTACTTGACAAATTATCAAACTTTATTAAAACATATTAAAGGAAACCTAAATAGGGGCTCCTGGTTTAAGCGTCTGACTCTTGATTTTGGCTCAGATCATGATCTCACAGTTTGTGAGATTGAGTCCCACATCAGGTTCTGCACTGACAGCATAGAGCCTGCTTAGGATTCTCTCTCTTCCTCTCTGTCTCTCTCTGCCCATCTCCCACTCACTTGCATGCTCTCTCTCAAAATAAATAACATTAAAAAAAAAGATTTAAATAAACGGATAGGTATAGTATGTTCTTGTGTAGTCATTGTCTGTATTGTAAATATATCCATTATCTCCAGATCAACTCTAGATTGAATGCAGTGTCAAAGTTTTTTATCTACAAGTTGCCTCTAAAATTTATATGGAAGAACAAAGCCCCAAGATTAGCTCCACAAGTATTAAAATTTATTGTCAAGCTATACCAATTAAACAGTATGGTATTGGCACAGAGGCTGCTAGTACAGTGGAACAGAATATAGTCCAGAAAGACAGTCCTGCATTTATGGAAACTTAATATATGACAAAACTGACATTGCAACATTGTCTAACAAATGACCTGAGATAATCAGTCATACGTATAGAAAAAGTTGTAATAGGATTTCCATCTTCCTTCATATGTGAAAATAAGTTCCAGGTATATTAACAAACATGTGAAAAGCAAACCTATAAATCTTCTGGAAGAAAATTCTAAGCAAATATATTCGTGTGTCTGTGTGTCGGAGATGCAGTTCTTGCATAGAAAAAAAAGATAATATAAGGAAAGATTGATAAATTCGATTACATAAAAATTAAATCTTTTGGTGATTCAATTAAAAATAAAAGTAAAAAGATAAGACCGAGAGAACATTTACAATGAATTTAACTTACAAATAATTACTATCCAGAATATATCCTATAATTCAATAAGAAAAAAGACAGAAAACCTAGTAGAAAAATGGGCCAGGGTATAAATAGGCAGCTCACAGTTGAGGTAACCCTAGTGGTTGATAAACATATAAAACATTGCTTAAATTTTACCCATAATTATAGGAAATACCAGTTAAAACCATACTATGATCAGGGTTGCCTGGCTGGCTCAGTCAGTGGAGCATGTGACTCTTGATCTCGAGGTTGTGGGTTTGAGCCCCTTGTTGGATGTAGAGATTACTTTTTAATAAAGTCTAAAAACACCAAGTATTGGAGGGTGTGTTCAGCAATTATTTTTTGAGCATCTGCTATATGCCAATTACTGTACTAAGTCATTGAGATATATTAATAAATAAGACATACCAGGATCCTTGCCTTCATGGAGCTTAGATTCTGGTGGGGGAAAGGATATAAAATAAGCAATAAACATAATAAGTAAATTACAAAGCCTGTTAGGAGTGATAAATGTATTGAAAGTGTATTGGTGATAACTTTAAAAGTTATATCAGGGTAAGAGGGTGATGGGGTGTAAAGTAAGTTGCAGTATTATGTAGGGCTATCAGGGTGGTAGGCTTCATACTCAGGTAAATTTGAACCAAGGTTTTTGAAGGCTGTTAGGGAATTAGTGAAAGAAATATTTAGAAGAAAGAGGAGCTTTATAGGCAGAATGCATGGATTAGAGTAAGACCTTAAGGTAGAAGAATGCCTGATGTATTTGATGGATAATAGAGTGCTATATGTCTGGATCAAAGTGTGCAAGGGGCAGAGATACTGGGGAAGGGTGGTGGGTCACTTCTAGGTCTTTATGTGGATTTTGATTTTTACTCTTGAGTGATTTGGGGAGCCATATGAGGGTTTTGAGCAGGAGTGTTATGGTCTAACTGACATTTATTTATTTATTTATTTATTTAAAAGTTTACTTATTTATTTTGACAGAGAGTACGAATGTGGAAGCAGGGAAGGGGGACGGAGAGAGAGGATCCCAAGCAGAGTCCATGATGTCAGCAGAGCCTGAGGTGGGACTCCATCTCATGAATCGTGAGATCATGACCTGAGCGGAAATCAAAAGTTAGATGCTAGGACATCTGGGTAGCTCAGTTGATTAAGCTTCCCACTTCAGTTCAGGTCATGATCCCAGGGTTCATGAGAAGTTCGAGCCCTCCGTCAGGTGAATTTGAGACCCTCTTCTGGTGAGCTTAAGCCCCGCTTCAGGCTCTGAACTGACAGCGTGGAGCCTGCACGGGGATTTCCTCTCTCTCTCTCTGCCCCTTGTTCGCTCTCTTGCACCCTCTCTCTCTTTCTCTCTCTCTCTCAAAAAAAAAAAAAAAAAAAAAAGATTCAGATGCTTAACCGACTGAGCTACCCAGGTGCCCTGACCTAACTGGCCTTTGAAAATAGACTATAGAGGGATAAGGGTAGAAGCAGGAATGGAGTATCAGTTAGGAGATGGTTGAGAGGCCAAGTAGAGACCATAGTAGCTTAGATTACAATAGCAGAAACCACGAGGTTTTTTCCTAACTTTAACTCTTCAGGTGACAATATTGAACTGAGACTCTTTAGACCACACTTATTGTAGCTGTCATATATTTTGTTGCAGAAATTTTAATGTATTTAGTATGTTTTGTTGCTGTCCCAGTCTTTATTTGAGGGTGTTCTATATTGTTATATAATATAAAATGTATATGCTGTTTACTTTTATTTTAACATTTTTATTTATTTTTGAGGGGGGAAGGCAGAAAGAGAGGGAGACACAGAATCTGAAGCAGGCTCAGGCTCTAAGCTGTCAGCACAAAGCCTGACACGGGGCTCGAACCCACAAACCATGAGATCATGACCTGAGCTGAAGTCAGGCATTTGAGCCACTCAGGCGCCTCTGTGCTGTTTACTTTATTTAAAAAAAAATTTTTTTAATGTTTACTTATTTTTGAGAGACAGAGCATGAGCAGGGGAGCAACAAAGAGAGAGAAGGAGACACAGAATCCGAAGCAGGCTCCAGGCTCGAGCTGTCAGCACAGAGCCTGACGATGGGCTTGAACTCATAAACTCTGAGATCATGACCTGAGCTGCAGTCGGCTGCTTAACTGACTGAGCCATCCAGGCGCCCCTATGCTGTTTACTTTAATACATCCCCCCTCCCCATTGCAATATCTAAAACATGACTAAATCTCAGGTTTTTAAGAGATTCTAAGTGTATATATCTGTGGATGTATGTCTGAAAAATGGTTGTATTCTGGGTATATTTTAAAGCTAGAGCCCTTAAGAATTCCTGATGGATGTGATGTGTATGTGAAAAACAGCAGAGTCCAGATGTCTAGGGTTTGGGTCTAAACAACCAGAGGAATAGAAATATCATCATCTGAAATGGGGAAAGGCTGTGGTTGGAATCAGTTTTTGTGGAAAAAGTGAGCTCAGTTTGGGACATGTTGGATTTGAGATGTTGAGTAGGCAACTGGTTAGAATTTGGGAGACAGGTCTGGGAAGTGTTGGAGGGGGAGGGTAAATTGGTATAATCATTTTCGGGAGTAAGTTTTGATACTTAATGACTTATCCACATCTATATACTTCAAGAAAATTTTTATTATATGCATGAGGAAACAAGTACATGCTATTTATAGGAGCATTGTTCTGATGGAGAAGAAAAACATGCAAAGAAAATTAACTTTTCTGGAGAATGGATAAATAAATATTATAAATAACTGACAAAATAAATTTATAGAGTGAAGTAATGAGTGAAAGTGAAAAATATCCACATGGGTGAATCTCCCAGTTATGTTGAAGTCAGCAGATGAATACTTACAATATTTTAAATATATAATTTCAAAGCATATGAAACAATACTAATAATTATTTATGAATATATATGTAAGAAAATATAAAGACATATGGCAAAGATAAAATATTCAGAATAGTTAAGTGGGGACTTAGGGGGTGAGACCTAATATTTTGAAAGCAAGTCACAGGGACCCAACTAACTGTTCTCAACGCCAGTGGTGAGTATAGTCATCTCTTTGTTATTTTCTGTACTTCTTTGTCTAAAGTGTTTACTAATAGAGAAAAATTCCATGTCATTCCTTTCATATCCCTCTTCATGATAGGTGAATCCTTTACAATTCATTGACAGTTAATGGCTGGCCCAGTGAGTATCTGGAATAATCTCCGCTGGTGAGATGGTTCCATCTAGTGGGGAAAATGCTACAAGTACTCTGTGAGACATTACTTTGGGAGGAAGAATAAAGAGGCGATAGTTAACCTGACTGGTCTTATTTCACTGAATTTAAAAGACAAGGGAAAAAATTATCATTTGGAAATATTTAGTTTTTGCCATTATTAAGATATGCTGTAGGACATTTAATGCAGACCTGTAGGACTTAGAGGTGTCCTTATTTCTAACTTGTGTTTGTGCTTTGTTTTTCAGAAGGAGTTGAGCCTTCCGAGAAGAGGCAGCTTGTAAGTTGATGATTATGATTATGAACACCTGCTTAGGACTCCCTCCTGGGGACCGTTCTCAGTATTATTTGCAGGACTCTCACTCATGTTTGTGTGTGTATGTGTATGTGTTTTCTCCTTGTGGACTCTTATCTGTCAGGGAAGCCGGTGGGCCAGCTAACTTCTCTTGCTATTTCCCCCTTTCCCCCATCCCTTCTCACCCCAAATCCTCTTCTCTGTCTCAGTTTTTGCCTAGGATTTGGGAAAAAGCTGCTACTTAAGTACCCATCACAGTTTTATACTTGTGTTTTGGAATTTACCAAGTTGTATATATTTTTTTTAAGAGACTCAAGCTTTTTGAGAATGTTCAAGTTTCAAGCAACTACTTCTGTCCCATAACATGGTACTAGCGAGAAGCCTACTTTTCTGATAGTTTTGGGGTGAGGGCAGCAGCTAAGTTTGGATTCAGGATAGGAATGAGGTTTTCTTTCACCTGTTTGTTCTATTCTGGCTTTAGGGCCAGAGAAATTGGTAAATAATATTTGTCCCTGGACTTTAATTTCTTATATTTTCTTGGCTCACTTTTTCTCTAAGAATTCTATTGGGGCAGTACTGCAAATCTGGCTAATCAGAATCATCTAGAATACTTGTTAAAATTCTTCCCCTAGTCCCAAATATTTATTTAAATTCTAGTTAGTAAATATACTGTGAAATATTGGTTTCAGGAGTAGAAGTCAGTGATTCATCACTTACATACAATACCCAGTGCTCATTTTAACAAGTCCCCTCCTTAATACCCATCACCCATCTAGCCCATTCCGTGCCCACCTCCCTCCATCAACCCTCAGTTTATTCTCTATTTTTAAGAGTCTCCCATTGTTTGTTTTCCTCTCTCTTTGTATTCCCCCCTCCTATATGTTCATCTGTTTTGTTTCTTAAATTCCTCATATGAATGAAATCATGTGGTATTTGTCTTTCTCTGGCTTGTTTTGCTTAGCATAGTACACTCTAGGTCCATCCATGTTGTTGCAAATGGCAAGATTTTATTCTTTTTGATGGCTAAGTAATATTCCACTCTGTGTGTGTGTGTGTGTGTGTGTGTGTGTGTGTGTGTGTATACATATACATATCTTTTTTAAAAACGTTTATTTATTTTGAGAGAGAGAGAGAGAGCGAGCGTGCACGAGCATGAGCAGGGGAGGTGCAGAGAGAGGGAGAGAGAATCTCAAGCAGACCTGGTGCTGTCAGTGCAGAGCCCGATATGGGGCTCTAACCCACAAACTGTGAGATCATGACCTGATCTAAAACCAAGACTCAGATGCTTAACTGACTGAGCCACCCAGTTGCCCCCATCTTCTTTTTTTTAATGTTTATTAAAGAGAGAATCCCAGGCAAGCTTTGTGCTGTCAGTGCAGGGCCTGATGTGGGGCTCAAACTCACGAACCATGAGATCATGACCTGAGCTGAAATCAAGAGTCGGATGCTTACCAACTGAGCCACCCAGGTGCCCCATATACCACATATATGACATTTATCAGTTGATGGACATTTGGGCTCTCTCCATTGTTTGGCAATTGTTGATAATGCTGCTATAACTTAGGGGTGCAAGTACCCCTTCGAATCTATATCCTTTGGGTAAATAGTAGTGCAATTGCTAGATCATAGGGTGGTTCTGTTTTTAACTTTTTGAGGAACCTCCATACTGTTCTCCAGAGTGGCTGCACCAGTTTGCTAGAATGCTTGTTAAAATTCTGAGCAGATTCTGAACTTATCTGAATCAGAATCTCCATGTTGGGGCCCAAGAAAGCTGTATTTTTATGCACGTGCATCCACACCCACCATGATTTTGCTAAGATTTGGGAAACTCTTAGGGAATAGCGCTGTGATAAAATAGTGTCTTAGAAACTTTTCCATACAGAGCATATAAGGAGGAGGACACAACAGTATTCATATTTATTTATTAAGTGTACTTTATGTGTACATCTTACTTTTTTGTAAATGTATGAAACACAAGGTATTTCTGTTACTGTCATTTTAGGGTTTAGTTTTATAAGAATGCCCTAGTAATTAGTTGTCCTGTGAGAGTTTTGTTTATAAAACCCCTTTGGCTGCTTTATGAAAGCTCACTGTGATTTGATAAGAAGAGACTCAACTTATGAGTCAGAAAACCCTTACAGTTCAGTCTTGGCTTTGTCACTTAATTAGCTTTGTAAATGTAGAAAAATCACTTCATTTTCTAAACCTTAGTTGTCTTATTTATAAAATGAAGGTCATGACATCTGTTTTTCTCTTATAACTATTGGAAGGATCATTTAATATATGTTAGTGATTCATTTCTTACAGTTTTCTTAAAAATGTTTATTTTGAGAAGGAGAGTGAGAGTGAGCTGAGGAGGGGCAGAGAGAGAGGGAGAGAGAAAATCTGAAGCACACTCTGCACTGCCAGTGTGGAGCCCGATGTGGGGCTTGAGCTCATGAATTGTGAGACCATGATTTGAGCCAAAATCGAGAGCTTAACTGACTGCACTGCACCACCCAGGTGCCCCATTTCTTAAAATTTTCTAAGGTGTATTAGTTTTAGAATTATTTTTTTAAGTTTATTCATTTGTTTTGAGAGAGAGAGAGAGAGACAGAGTGAGAGAGAGGGGGAGGGTCAGAGAGAGGAGGAGACAGAGAATGTCAAGCAGGCTCTGTGCTATCAGCACAGAGCCCGATGCGGGGCTCGAACCCACAAATCGTGAGATTGTGACCCGAGCCAAAACCAGGAGTCAGACACTTAACCAACTGAGCCACCCAGGCACCCCAGTTTTAGAATTCTTGTAAATCTATCGGGTTAAATTTGTATACAATTTGGGGCACCTGGGTGGCTCAGTTGGTTGAGTGTCCGACTTTGGCTTGGGTCATGATCTCACAGTTTGCGAGTTTGAGCCCCATGTTGGGCTCGCTGTTGTCTGCACAGAGCCCGCTTTGGATCCTCTGTCCCCCTCTCTCTACCCTTCCCCACGCTTAGGCTCTCTCAAAAATAAATAAACGTTAAAAAAATAAAAATTATAAATTTAGATACACTTTCATTATTTAAGAGCCACACTTCTTTATTTAAATGTAGTTCTAGCTAAATGGAATTGCAATTCTAAGTTCTCAAGTACCCAGAGTCTGCTAAAAACTGGGGAACGGTGCTACCAGGACTCTTAATGGAGTGATCTTCCAAGTAGGTATAACATAACTAAAAAGGAATGGCTTTTCAACATCATGTTCAGCAAATACTTGTACTTCGTCACTCTTCCTTTTTTTTTTTTTTTCAAGATTTTATTTTTAAGTAATCTCTACACCCAATGTGGGGCTCGAACTCACAACCCTGAGATCAAAAGTCGCATGCTCTACAGACTGAGCCAGAAAGGTGCCCCTGTACTTGGTCACTATTCTACTATTTCTGGCATTTTTTTCTTTTGGTTCCTCTTATTTGGAAGTTCTCTGAGATTTGCTCTTTGCTTAAGATTAAGTGAAATGAATCAGGGCCTGAGGCAGGTAGCTTCTTCTAGGAGTGTGCGCCTCCAATGAATGGAGTTTGCTGAGAAGGAGGAGAAAGAGGAGGAGGGGGGATATCCTGGGAAAATGTTTTTTATTTGAAATTGGAAGAGTTTGGGGTCAGTTTAGTTTTAAATTCAAGGAATATCTTGGTCATTTTAGTGGTATCCCAAGTTAAGCTTATTATAATTGCCTTAAAATATTGATCAGAATCAGAAATACTTTTTAATAAAGTAACTCACATTTATTTTTTTAATATATATTTTTAAATGTTTGTTTATTTCTGAGAGAGAGAGAGACAGAGTGTGAACAGGGAGAGAGAGACAGAGTGTGAGCAGGGAGGGACAGAGAGGGAGACACAGAATCCAAAGCAGGCTGCAGGCTCCGAGCCATCAGCACAGAGCCCGATGTGGGGCTCGAACTCACGAACCGTATGATCATGACCTGAGCTGATATCAGATGCTCAACCGACTGAGCCACCCAGGCGCCCCGAGTAACTCACATTTAAACAGTTGATCAGTAAGTGCACACTAATACCTACTATGTGTTGGGTACTGATCTAAGTTTTGAGGTTATAAGATTCAGTTAGATACATCCTTCTATTTTGAGGACTTATTGTTAAGTAAGTCATATAGGTACCTTAGTGCAAACGATTGTTTTTTTTATCTTTAATATTGGAGGAGTAGAAAAGTTTTATTCTGGAAGGAAGCCGGAAATCCTGGATACTATTCTAGGCTTTGCCACTAATAAGTTATGTGTGGTTTCCACAGGAACTATTAATTTCTGGGCCTGAATTATCTCACTTCTAAAATGAGGCAGTTGGCTTACCTCATCATCTCTTTGCTTCGTTATCTTCCCAAATAATTGAAGCTCCATGGTACCTCTTTTGCACAGAGCTGGTTAAGTCTTTGTAGGAGGTATGCAGTAGGGAGGAAAGGATGGCTTACCATTTGCAGAATAGAAGCCAGGAAGGTAAAAACCACAAAACATAAGATGTTTGAATAAGTTTAATGAATACTTAAAAGTTTGTAGTAAGTGTGGAGAAACTGATGTTAATAAAACAAGTGACTTAGCCATTTGCCCCATTGTTTCTTGTCCTTGTAGCCTAGTCTGGAAGTTTTAAAAATTATTATAATTGTCTTGGGATGCCTGGCTGGCTCAATTGGTAAAGCATGCAACTCTTGATCTTGGGATTGGGAGTTCGAGCCCAACGTTGGGTGTGGAGATGACTTTTTAAAAAGTTATTGGGCACCTGGGAGGCTCAGTCGGTTAAGCATTCGACTCTTGATTTTGGCTCAGGTCATGATCTTGTGGTTTGTGAGATTAAACCCTGCACTGGGCTCTGCACTGACAGTGCAGAACCTACTTGGGATTCTTTTTTTTCCCTCTTTCTGTCCCTCAGCCTCTCTCTCTCTCTCTCTCAAAATAAGTAAACATTTAAAAAGTTATTATAATTGTCTTATGAGTCTTGGTTTGGTTAGAAGGAGAAGGAGGTGTTGTATTTGTATCACTGCTTGTCTCTGTCCCAGAATGGCTCTTGGAAGAGCAGATGCTACTGTATGCCCATTGCAGGTATAAAGCCTCATTTCCTTTGGCATTTTCTCTATAGTATACTTTATGGGTACAGAGAAATTTGGAGGTTGCATCTATTTTGGTGTCTTGTATTTTGAGAGAGAGTCATGTTCATTCAATAAGCATATTTTCAAAGTAGCTGAGCAATATAGAATAAATGAAATTCAGTCATTTTGGAGACTATCACTTGTTATGCTTTTTAATGTAATATGACAGTTGCATTAAAATGGATAGGAACTAAAAAAAAATGGATTTTTAGATATATGTGATATCTTGGCATTCTACAAAATACTCTTCCATCTAACAAGTAATCCCTCCAATGTCTCTAAATTGGAAAGTAGAAGTATAGCTTAGAAATGAAGAGCTTGGGTTTGAGAGGCAGACCTGAGTATGAGTCTTGCCAATGCCCTTGACGAGGCGTTTACTTTGTAAAACAAGTTACTCTATTTCTCTTTTTTTCTTTTTTGCCTCTATTCATTTGTTCATTTGTTTAAATCCATCCATCCATCATATTTATTAAGTTCTTATTATGTGCAGGCACTATTCTAGATACTGGAGATAAAGTAGTATTTAAGCAAAGTTTCTACTCTTATGGAGCTTCTATTCAAGAGAGACAGACACACAAAACTGTATATTGTATGTCTTATGGTATTGAGTACTGTGAAGAAAAAATCAGATAAGAGATGGGAGGGTATGTGTGTGGAGCAGGGGTTGAAAATTTAAATTGTGTTGTCTAGGAATATTCTCATTAAGGTGACATTTGAGCAGAGAACAGGAGTCTAGAATGAGTGTTGTTGACATGTACTAGGCAAGGCAGTCCATGTAGAGGATAAGCATGTGCCAAGGTTCTGAGGTGGGAACATGCTTGCCATGTTCGAGGACAGCAAGGAGGCCAAGGTGGCTGTTGATTAGTAGACAGTGGTGTTGGGACTGATGGGGGCGGAGGGCATAGAGAATATGAGACAGAGGCTGGAATTTGTAGTACTTGTAGGTACAGAAAAGATTTTGCGTTTTACACTGATTGGGACAGAAAGAGGGCGGATAGTTTTAATCAGAGAAAGACGTGATCTGTCCTAGGTTTTTGTTTTTTCTTTTTTAAAGGACAGTTTGCTTTATTGATATATAATCCACATCTCATATAATCACCATTTAAGAGTATACAGTTCACTGGTTTTTAGTGTATTCACAAGGTTTTACAGGAATTACCACTATTTTAATTCAGAACATCTTTATCACCCAAAAAGAAAAACCTCTACTTGCTAGCATTCATTCCCCATTCTGCATTCCCCCTAGTCCCTGGTAACCACTAATCTACTTTCTGTCCTAATAGTTTGCCTATTCTGAGCATTCCATGTAAGTGGAATTATATTAATATGTGTCCTCTTGTGTCTGGCTTCTTTCACTTAACATAATTTTTTAAAGTTTCATCCATGCTTTAGTTTGTGTCAGTACTTCATTCCTTTTCAGGGCTAAATAATATTGTATTGTATGTATGAATCACATTTTCTTTATCCATTATCTGTTGCTGAACATTTGGGTTGCTTCCACTGTTTGGCTATTGCAAATAATGCTGCTGTGAACAATGGTATACAGATATTTGTTTGAGGCCCTGCTTTTACTTCCATTTCAGGTAGATACCAAGAAAGGGAGTTTCTGGGGTCGCCTGGGTGGCTCAGTAGGTTAAGCGTCCCATTCTTGGTTTTGGCTCAGGTCATGATCTCAGAGTTTTGTGAGTCTGAACCCTGTGTCGGGTTCTGCACTGGCAGTGTGGAGCCTGCTTGGGATTCTCTCTCTCCCTCTCTTTCTCTCCTTCCACACTCTTGCTGTCTCTGTCTCTCAAAATAAATAAAAGAAAAAAAAAGGAAGGGGAGTTTCTAGATCATATGGTAATTTTGTGTGTAACTTCCTGAGGAACTACCATACACAGCAGCTGTGTCATTTTACATTCCAGCCAGCAATACATGAGGGTTCCAATTTCTCCACATCTTAGCCAACACTTGTTATTTTCCATTTTAAAAATAATCATCTTAATGAGGGTGAAGTCATATTTCCTTGTGGTTTTACTTTGCATTTTCCTAATTACTCGTGATACTGAGCATCTTTCACATGCTCATTGTTCATTTGTAAACCTTCTTTGGAGAAAAAAATTTCTTTGCCCATTTTTCAATTGGGTTATTTATTTTTATTGTTTAGTTGTAGGAGTTCTTTATATATTCTGGATATTAAACCCTTATCAGATACATGATTTGCATATATTTTCTCCAATTCTTTGGGTTGCATTTTCACTCCTTTGATAGTTCTTGATGCACACACAAAAGATGTTAATTTTCATGAAGTCCAGTTGATTTATTTTTTTCTTTTGTTGTCTGTGCTTTTGGTGTCATACCCAAGAAATCATTGCCAGATCTAGTGTCCTAAACATTTCCTCCTAAGGAAAACTAAGAATTTTGTAGTTCTACCTCTTATGTTTAGGTTTTTGATCTATTTTGAGTTAGTTTTTGTTTATGGTATAAGGTAAGTGTCTAACTCCATTCTTTTGCACATGAGTATCTAGTTTTCCCAGAATCATATGTTAAAAAAAACTGTCTTTACTCTGTTGGAGTAAATATATTTTATATATTTGACCATATGTACGAGCATTTATTTTGGGACTCTCTATTCCATTGGTCTAAATGCCTATACTTAATGCTAGTACCACACTGTTGTGATTACTATAGCTTTGTAGTAAGTTTTGAATCAGGAAGTGTGGTATCAAAGAACTAACTTCGCTCTTCTTCAAGATTGTCTTGGGGAACTGGGGTGGCTCAGTTGGTTAAGCATCTGACCTCAGGTCAGGTCATGATCTCACGGTTTGTGAGTTTGAGCCCCGTGTCGGGCTCTGTGCTGACAGCTTGGAGCCTGGAGCTTGCTTCAGATTCTCTCTCTCCCTCTCTCTCTGACCCTCCCCTGCTCATGCTGTCTCTCTCTCTCTCAAAAATAAGTAAAAAAAAAAAACAAAAAAAAAAACAGTAAAAAAAGTTCTCTCTCCCTCTCTCCCCCCCACTTGTGCTCTCTCTCTCAAAAATAAACATAAAAAAAAAGATTTTCTTGGTTATTTAGTGTTTCTTGTGATTCCATGTGAATGACAGATGAGTTTTTCTATTTATGCAAAAACATCATTAGGATTTTGATAGGGATTGTATTGAATCTATGGATCAATTTGGGTAATATTATCAGATTGACCAATACTGACTTCCAGTGTGTGAACATAGGATATTTTTCCATTTATTTAACTTTTCTTTAATTTCTTTTTCCGAAATGTTTTCCAGTTTTCTTTTTCAGTGTACAGGTCTTTTACCTCCTTAGTTGAACTTAGTCCAATTTAAAGTTTATTTATTTTGAGAGAGAGCAAGCATGCAAGCAGGGAAGAGGGGCAAAGGGAGAGACTTATGCAGACTCCACACTTAGTGTGGAGCCTGATACGGGCTCGATCTCACGACTGCAAGATCACGACCTGAGCCAATATCAGGAGTCAGACACTTAGCTGACTCAGCCACCTAGGCACTCAGCCACCCAGGCACTCCAGTTGTTTTACTTTCTTGATAGTGACCTCAGGCCACATGAAGAAAGCACCAGATTTGGTTAGGAGGCCGAAGGAGCAAGGGAAATGCCTAAACCAGAGCCTTTATTGGTGTTTCTACAGATAAGGAAAGGCCAGGCAGGGTAGCCAGTTTAGGACTGGGTACTTTGAATAACAATGGTGGGTTCTGGACTATAGGGGTGATTTTTAGTTGTCTGGTACTTGGCCCTGAGTGATGCAGGGCAGGGGAAATATTGGCCTGATGTGTGAGAGTTTGACAAATTGGCTTGGGAGCATGGACTCAGGATTGGTCAGAAGGTTTGTAATAGGATTTTTGCATATTCACAAAAACTAGATTGCAGGGGAGATATAAACAAGTTTGGCTGTTAGTTTGGCCCTATGATTAATAAGTGCCAAATGGGGGGTGCCTGGCTGACTCAGTCAAGCATGCAACGCTTGATCTTGGTGTTGAGTTTTCAAGCCACAGGTTGCGTGTAGAGGTTACTTTAAAAAAAAAAAAAAAAGTCCAAATAGACAAATACAGAATCTAAGAAAACAGAACAATGTTGTGATGATTTACCTCTATTTCCTTTTAAGAGTTTTATGGTTTTGGGGGCGCTGGGGTGGCTAAGTCTGTTGAGCATCAAATTCAGCTCAGGTCATGATCTCATGGTTTGTGAGTTTGAGCCCTGCATTGGACTCACCGCTGTCCCCACAGAGCTCACTTCAGATCCTCTGTCTCCCCTCTCTGTAGCCCTCTCCCCTGAAAAATAAATAAAAACATTATAAAAAAGTTTTATGGTTTTAGCTCTCACTTTTGGTCATTAATTCATTATTAGTTAATTTTTATATATGGTATAAGGTAAGGATTCGATTTCATTCCTCAGAATGTGGATAGCTGTTGTCCCAGCTCCATTTCCAGCTTTTCGTTCCCTGTTGAATAGTTGTTTTAGGTTTTAACGATGTCACTTCTTATTCAGAGTGTAGGGAATGTGGGAGTGAAAGCAGGGAAGTACATGAGAAAACAGTTACAAAAATCAGTCAAGATCATGATAGCTTAGACAGGGTGGCAGCAGCTGAGGTGGTAAGAAATGGTTAGGTTCTGGCTCAGTCGGTTAAGCATCCGGCTTCAGCTCAGGTCATGATCTCACGGTTCGTGGGTTCGAGCCCTGCGTCGGGCTCTGTGCTGACAGCTAGCTCAGAGCCTGGAGCCTGCTTCAGATTCTGTATCTCCCTCTCTCTCTGACCCTCCCCTGCTCGCGCTGTCTCTCTCTGTCTCTCAAAAATAAATAAAAAACATAAAAAATATTAAAAAAAAAGAAATGGTTAGGTTCTGGATATATTTTGAAAAGGGAGCTGACAATATTTGTTGATAGTTAATTTTAGTATATGAAAGAAAGAATTGGTGATGACTACAAGATTTTAGGGCTGCATATCTAGATGAATATGGTTGCCATTTACTGAGCAAAATGGGGAATATGTGAATGGAGCAGGGTGTTTTCTGTTACTGTTCTTGGGAGGAGCATAAGTGGGAGTTGTTGGAAGAATTAGGACTTTGGTGTTTGGTTCACATCCAAGAAGAGGTGTTGATAAGACAATTATATATATGAACTGGGGGATCGAGAGTGAAATCTAATCTGGAGATACATATTTGCAGATTGACAACATGTAAGTGATATTCAAAGTTATGAGATTGGATGAGATAAACAAATGCTAGTCAAAGGTGGTCAGCTGGCTGGTAGTTGATTATAGAACTGTTACCAATTTGCTGTGAGTTAAGTACAAAAATTTAGAATAAACAAGTGATGTTGTAACATTCAAGCATTTGATCATTTTTCTGTTATTTCATATTTATTGTATTTTATAGTGGTTTATGATGGATTAAAATTTTCACTTGCTCCTTTACCACAGCTAGTTTGAACATCCTTGACATAGTGAGTGAGTCTAGAAAGAACAGATAGAAGGACTGAGCCCTGGGGCACTTGAATATTTACTGGCTAGGGAGTAAGAATAATCCATTAGTAGAGAAAACTGGAAAGGAGTAGCCAGTAAGGTTGGCGAAAACCAGAAGAGAGTGGTGTTTCCAAAGCCACAGGAAGAAAGTATGCCAAAAGCTGCTGACATACTGCATTATGTAAGATGAATACTTAAGAATTGACCTTTGGATGTAGTAATAGGAAATTCCCTATTGGTGACCTTTGGTGAGCAGTATTGGTGAGCAGTGGGTTTAGAACTTGGTTCAAGTGGGTTCAAGAGAGATGAGAGATAGTATTATCTATATAATATTTGGGTTAAAAATATTTAGCCTCAGTCTAATGTAAGAAGAAACAGAGAAGTCCTAGCAGGGGGCAATCTGTAGAAACTACTGGCCTGGACTCTTCAAAAATGTGGAAGTTGTAAAAGATTAAAAAAAAAAAAAAAGACTAAGGATATATTCTAGATTATTGGAGATAAAAGAGACTTGGTGAATAAATGCAATGCTTGATTCTTGGTTTGATCCTGGATTTTAAAAAATAGTTGGAGGACACTTGAATGTGGACTTTTATTCAATAATGTTATTGTGTCAGTGTTAAACTGTTAAACTTTCTTTTCTTTCTTTCTTTCATTTTTTTTTTTTTTTTTTTTTGGGTGTCAGTGTTAAACTTTCTTATGTGATGGTTGTGTGGTGGTTCTCCCTTGTTGTTAGGCTAGGGATTAATTGTGGATGAAGTATTTGAGAGAGGACATGTTCTGGTGTGTACAAATGACTTTCAAATGGTTCACCTAATTAACTGAAAGTAATTGTGTGCATGTGTATGCAGAGAGAATATGTATTTTGGAGAGAAGTAGTGAGTACTATTGTTTCAAAGAGATTTGGTGAAAAGAGGATCATAGAAATCAGGTGATAACTAGAAAAGGTCATGGAGCATTTCCCCCCCCTCTTTTTAAAATGTAGATGTGCGATATTACATTATGTTTGTAATTCAATGAAATTACCCAGTAGAGAAGGAAAAGTTGATGTGAGAGAGGAAGGATCATTTGCTGGGATGTTTTTGAATAGGGCAAAAATGGAAGACACACATCTAGGTACATATGGAAATACTGGCCTTAGGAGCTTTGACAGTTTGTCCCTAGTAGCCTTGGTTACCTCATTTTATCTGTAAAAGATTATGCATGTAAAGTGTATAGCATACTGCCTGCAATTAAGCCCTCTCAGCTCTTTGTTATAGAAGTTAGTGCAATGCCTATTATTAGTAAACTTAAAAAAAAACCAGTAGTTTATCACTGTTTTTATTATTAGCAGGTCATAAGTACCTTTTAGAAGCTGTAAATTCTTCAGGAAAACAAATTAGTGTTAAAAACTCAAAATTCTACCTAGTAAATTTGAAGATTTATAATGGGGCTTTATTATGTGATCGATGAGTCAGACAGCATCCCACCTAACAAGTAGAGGAAAGGTCCAAAGGGATAAAGAAAGGGAAAGGTTTTTAAAGGCAGGACAAGGAAGTTATAAACAGAAAAAAGGGTTATTTGAGGTGAGGTCACCTACATTTGGGGATGAAAGGGTTTTAGTAGGTAGATTACCTCATATTCCTGTGAGGGATGGGGAGGACACATGTGACAGATGACACTTATTGGTGCTGACCAGAAAATTCTTAGCCAATAAAGACTACATTTCTGGAAGAGGTTATAAGTGCAGTTACGTTAGGTATTAAGCCTCAGTTTGGTGACTTGGCCTAAATGACATTTAGGGCCTGTAGATTTGGTTTGTTTTTGTTTTTCACATTAGAAAGATCCCAAACCAAGTTAAATGAACAATAATGTATCTTAGAAAAGCCACAGGATATTCATGACCGGCTTTGGTCACTT
Source organism: Cryptoprocta ferox (assembly GCA_028646485.1). Classification (NCBI taxonomy): domain Eukaryota; kingdom Metazoa; phylum Chordata; class Mammalia; order Carnivora; family Eupleridae; genus Cryptoprocta; species Cryptoprocta ferox. The sequence goes on along the minus strand of CM053570.1, from coordinate 66,894,013 downwards.
AAGGGAAGAGAACAACTAAATTTCAATATGGGGAATGAGAAAATCCAGGCCTGCAATGATAAGGGCTTTGTTGGGGCAAGTTGGTTATGTAAGTTATTTTGGCCTGGCTCATACCATTTTTATTTTAGGTATAGCTCTCTGAAATAAAAATCCCTTTCATTTTTAGAAAACTATTTCATACTTAAGCCCACCTTGATATTTTTCAGGGCATTAAAAAATCTAGTCTAGAATATCAGACCTATCAGACCTAACTCCTATCAGAATAGAGGAGTTGATAATCTTGTTGAAAGTATGCAGGGGCACATGGGTGGCTCAGCTGGTTAAGTGCCCAACTCTTGATTTCAGCTCAGGTCATGATCTCATGGGTTAATGAGATTGAGCCCTGCATCTCATGGGTTCATGAGATTGAGCCTGCTTCACATACTCTGTCTCTCTCTCTCTCTGTCCCGCCCCTGCTCATAATCTAGATCTCTCTCTCTGTCAAAAATAAATAGGTGCTCCTGCGTGACTCAGTCGGTTAAGCACCCGACTCTTGATTTCAGCTCAGGTCATGATCTCATGGTTTGTGGGTTTGAGCCCTGTGTCAGGCTCTGCACTGACAGTGCAGAGTCTGCTTAGGATTCTCTCCCTTGCTCTCTCTCTCTCTCTCTCTCTGCCTCTCTCGCCCCGCATACTCCCCTCCCCCCAAATAAATAAACTTAAAAAAATAAACATTTATGGGGCGCCTGGGTGGCTCAGTTGGTTATGTGGCCAACTTCGGCTCAGGTCATGATCTCGCGGTTCATGAGTTCGACTTCGGCGTCAGGCTCTGTGCTGACAGCTCAGAGCCTGGAGCCTGCTTCGGATTCTGTTTCTCTCTCTCTCTCTGCCCTCCTCTGCTCACGTTCTGTCTGTCTCTCAAAAATAAATAAATGTTAAAAAAAATAAAATTTTAAAAAAGTATACGTATCTGTGGAAAAAGAATTGAGAAAATGAAGTTCTAAAGTTATTTGAATTTGTTTTCCAAGTTATGGGAGTATTGTATTTTGCATTTTCTCAATTGGACCAGCACTGAATGGCTTCCCTTGCCCATCTCTGTGAGAGGGGCCTCCTTTGGCAATTCCTTTCAAATAGGTTTTTTTTTTTTTTATTTGTGAATTTCAGCACTGGTAATACCTAGACCCTACACTTAGGAGTTCAGTGTAAATAGTGTTTATGTCTCTAGTTACCCAGAAAGTAAAGCTTTTCTAATACCCATTACAACTTAAGGTAATTGTCCTTATATTTCTTGAAATGTCATTGCTTTATTTCTTTGAGGCTGCGAGCAGTTCAGTGGAAGTGAAGAATGGACTATAGGAGTAAAGAGGTAGCTGACGCACCTGTCATAGTGTGTGTGTGTGTGTGTGTGTGTGTGTGTGTCTGTGTGTGTGTTGATATTGGTGACCTTTATTCTTAGAGTCCTTGGGGATAGTTATCCTTTTGCGTTGTTGGCTGATTCATTTGGGCAGTGGACTTAGACATCAGATATTGCGTGAAAGTAAATGCCAAGTGTGTACAATGATAGGCAGTGGGCAGGGAGGAGTTCCTGGGGCTCAAGGATATGATGTGTCTAACTTTGCCCCTGTGAAACTGACGTGTGAAACAGTATTATGTACTTTACCACTCTGATGAAACTTGATGGTATTTGCCTGGATAAATGCTTCTGAAGAATGTTCTAAAAAGAGATACCACCTGCTACACATAGTAAACCCTTTGTGTGGTGCCTGCTATAGGGCTATGACTTCTCTGTGAACTTTGAAAATCAGGAAATTTTGGTAGCTTTAAGGACTTTGAAGGCCAGAGTGATAGCTTTGTGCTACACTTTATAGTCTTTTTTTTTTTTTAATTGGGCTCTATAGGAATTGATTTCACATCGGTTCTCTATCTCTTTCGTGGGAAGGCAGCAATTGCCAGAGTTTGGCAGGGATGGAAAAACAGCCATCGCTAATTTTCTAGCAGGACCCACTTTGTTAAAAAATGGATGTGGTTTGTCAGTGAGCCATAAGTATATGGACATAGGACTTGAAAATTGAAAATCTTTGAAAGCCCATTTTACCACTATTATTTTTAGAATTGCTGTTGTTATGCTAGTCATCCTCACATTTTTATTTTTATACCGCACAGCTACCAATTCATTATAATCTACTAGGATATCACACAGAAATATCCACAAAAATATCTCAACTTTAGCATTTATAAAACTGAAGTCATTATCTTTCTCAAAAACCTACTCCTTTCATATTCTCTAGCTTACTAAATGGCATAACTTCCTGATAGAAAACTTTGTTATTCTTGTTACCTTCCTCTTCCTTATACCTACCACTCCTTTCTTTATGCCTCTAAAATATCTCTTATTTTCCTCTCCTTTCTACTACCACTGTTATGTCCATATAGTCCAAGCCATTGTAATCTCTTGGCTCTGCTACTGCTATAGCTTCCTAACTAGTCTTTCTTTGTCTGACATTGCTTAGCCCTAGTCTGTTACCCATCTATTGCACAATAGCCAGGAAAAAGCCTTTTAAAGTACAGATTTGATTATTAGATGTTTATGTGAACTTGTTTAGTGACTTTTTTATTGCTCTTAGGATGATACCTGAAAGTCTTGACATGGCTCATAAAACTATATACACAATCTGGTTCCTATCTTTGTCTCCATGTTTTGCACAGTGTGTTCCCCAGATCTGGAATGCTCTTTCATATTTACCTTGCTAGCTCCTACTTTCTGTCAAATGTCTGCTTATATCTCACTTCATTATGAAAGGCTTTTCTGACCTCACCCATACGTTGCTGTCCCTAGACTAAGTTGGATTTCCCAGAATGTACTTTCATTAAACCCTGTACTTTTCCTTCTTAGCTTTTATAGCAGTTGTAAAGAATTAGTTGTTTGTCTTCTCCCACTGGATGATCTGTCTCCTTGGGCTGCCATAACAAAATACCACAGGCTCAGTGACTTAAATGACAGAAATGTATTTTCTCAGTTCTGGAGGCCAGATGTCCAAGATCTAGGTGCCAGCAGCATTGGTTTCTGGAGAGGGCACTCTTCTTGGCTTACAGATAACACTTCTTGCTGTATGCTCACATGGCCTTTTGGAGGGAAGTAGGGGGAGTGGAGGGGGAAGGGTATGTGTATTTGAGAAAGAGATTTTATTTTTCTTCTTATAAGGCGACTGGTCCTTACAGAATAGGGACCCACACTTATGACCTCATTTAATCTTAATTATTTCCTAAAGACCCTATCTCCAAATATAGTCACATTGGGGGTTAGGGCTTCAACATATGACTTTGCGGGTGGTAGGGGTACTATTTGTTCCATAGCAGACGGTAAGCTCCGTGAGATCAGGACCTATGTTGTATGGTGCAACATCCAAGGACTCTGTCCTTGAGGCCTGGTATAAAGTTTAATACATAGGAACACTTAGACCTGTTCCTAACGTTTGTTTGTCCTGAAACAAGAACACAAATAGAGATACTGAGTTAGATTGTTATGTAATGCTAACAAATTATAAAACAAGTTCTATTTTCCTATCCTGAGACATATATAGTTTCATAATAACAAATTACAAAAATAATTGTGTGAAGCTATTGATTTTTAAAAATATTTATTTACTTTCAGAGAGAGAGGGCAGGGGAGGTGCAGAGAGAAGGAGAAAGAGACAATCCCAAACAGGCTGTGCGTTGTCAGTGCAGAGCCTAATGTGGGGCTTGAGCCCAAGAACTGTGAGATCATGATGACCTGAGCTGAAACCAAGAGCCAGACACTTAACTGACTGAGCCACTCAGGTTCCCTGTAAAGCTATTGATTTTAAAAAATGAAGGTGTTAAATATTTTGTCTAGTTCAATATTAAAGAGTACCAGGCAGATATTGCAGCCAGTTCAGAGAAGTGAATTAAGCATAGCTTTATATGTATAAAGAAATGTTGAACTATATTTATAAATGGTTACTAAACTGGATTTTTCTGTGGGGAGAAGGGAAGTCATTTGAACCTCAGCTCTACAGAATTTATTTATAATATCTGTCGACAAAAACTATTTGTATCGGTATCAATTATCTATAACTTAATAGAGTTGTAAAATAGCTGAAAGGCAATAAAAGGCTAGAACAAGTAATGTGTTGTCTAAAGAATACATAGTTTTCCATCAGATGATTATTATCTCTACTTATACCAAATTTCCTTATAGTCTCACCCTTTTGATCTAAGGGTGATCTCAAATATTATTCTTGATCACAAAACAAGGTTGGTCTCATTAAGTTTAGCGTGGTTATTTAAGTAGGGGTAGCAATAATGTTAATTTTCCATGTTGACCTTTTTAATTTGCTGGGAGTTTTATAAAGAATCTCAGATTGAACTTTATTTTATTAATGTTTTATTTATTTTTGAGAGAGAGAGAGAGAGAGAGAGAGAGAGAGAGATTGTGAGCAGGGGAAGGTCAGAGAGAGAGGGAGATACAGAATCCAAAGATAGGCTTCAGGCTCTGAGCTGTCAGCACAGAGCCTGATGCGGGGCTCGAACCCACAAACCGCAAGATCATGACCTGAGCCGAAGTCGGATGCTCAACTGACTGAGCCACCCAGGTGCCCCTCAGATTGAACTTTAAAAGCCTGTATTTTTTTTAAGTTTATTTATTTATTTTGAGAGAGAGAGAGAGTGTGTGTGTGTGTGTGAGCAGGGTAGGGCAGAGAGAAGGGAGAGAGAGAGAATCCCAAGCAGGCTCTGCACTGTCAGCACAGAGCCTGATGTGGGGCGTGAACTCACAAACCGTGAGATCATGACCTGAGCTGAAATCCAGAGTCAGACCCTTAACCAACTGAGCCACCCAGGTGTCCCTCTATTATCTGTATTTTGAGTCTAGAAAGCCAAGCTTAAGAAATATGCTGGATTAGATTTCGTCTGCAGTACTGATACATTTGGGTGAATTTTTCTTTTCTCAGTATCCCCCAAATGTCCTAAGGGTCCTGGGGCTTCCAGGAAGTTATCTTCCTTACACCTAGAATGCTGGACCCTGGAAAGCTAGGTACCAGGACAGTTTTCCTAGGAGGGTTTTATAATTATGGGTTCCATAAAGTCAACTATAGTTCCTTAAAAGTGGCTTATTATACCTGATTAAATAAGGAAGCATCATTCTCAAATATGACATTTCAGGCAAATACTTTTTGTATAATCTTTTTTTACAATGATATTTTAAGGGCATTCAGTAAGTAAATTCAGCAAGACTTTCTCAAATCTCACTGGGGAGAGAGTCTTTGAGAATCATAATTCAGGAATGTTGCATTTACAAAAGCAAAGGTTACTAAATGTTTTAGAGTTTAGATAGCTTAAGAAGGAAGAGAGCAGGCTTCCTTATATATCTAGAAAACAGACATTAAGACAGTATTCCAAACAAATCACTATACTCATCTCTCAGTTCATTTGGTCCTGTGTAATTAATTTTCATTTCACTGGATTTAGTTTAGTAGTCCGTGTCCCAACTAAAAAGGGTTCTGGAAATTCTGACTCAGTCCCGTGGAATGGTCTGGAAGTTGTCCAGTTGTCCGTGCAATGGTATCAGAAGCTTGTACCCAAGAGTCTATTCTTTGAAGTGTCGGTAGTTTGAGATACCTGCTACAGTTCTTTTCCAGGGGGCTCTGAGACAATCCTTTGTCAAAAAAACTTTGGCTTCTAGTTTATTGCAGATCCTTCAGACTAGCATCTGTGTAAAATAGAATCTCTCTGTAGATGACAAAGACTTAAAATAGCTGTGGTCAGTTTATTACTGGTAATTTTTAAATGTGAAAGGTCTAATGAGAGTTCATAACATGAATAATGCAACTAACCAGAGAATTGTTTCTGTGGCATACAAAAAGAATATTAAAGCCAATTCAAAAACATTCTAGTGAAGTGTCTCTAAGAACTAAGAGTAGTTCTTTTTCAGAGAAGACAGTGAATATTATAGCTGATTTATAAAACATGAATGAACATAATTTTTGCAGAGGAAAAAAATCTTGACATACAACATATAATAATCTTATGGCATAATGTATATACCAAGGCTATACTAAGGATCTCAAGTAAAAAGATTTAGCAAGTCTGATATAAGTCCTAGACATCTACTTACAAGATTAACCTAGAAGATTCAAATTTTAGAAGTAAGATTGTTACCAAATAAGCATTTTATTTTTTTATTTTTTATAGTTTTTTTTTTTTATATAAGTAATCTCTGTACTCAGTGTGGGGCTTGAACTCATGATCCCGAAATCAAGAGTCTCCTGCTCTTCCAACTGAGTCAGCCAAGTGCCCCAGTAAGCATTTTATTTTTATTTATTTGTTTTTTATTTTTATTTTTTAATTTTTATTATTATTATTATTTTTAAATGTTTATTTTGTGAGAGAGAGAGAGTGCGAGTGAGGGAAGGGCAGAGAGAGAGGGAGAAACAGAATCCGAAGCAGGCTCTAGGCTCTGAGCTGTCAGCACAGAGTCTGACGTGGAGCTTGAACTCATGAACTTCAAGATCATGATCTGAGCTGAAGTCGGTCACTTAACCGACTGAGCCATGCAGGTGCTCCTTTTTTTTATTTTTAAAATTTTTTATTTAAAAAAAACTTTTAAAAAATATTTATTTATTTTTGAGAGACAAAGAGAGAGACAGTGCAAGCAGGGGAGAGGAAGAGAGAGAGGTAAACACAGTCTGAAGCAGGTTGCAGGCTGTGAGCACAGAGCCCAACACAGATCTTGAACCCATGAACTATGAATCATGACCTGAGCCAAGGTTTGAGGCTTAACCCACTGAGCCACCCAGGTGCCCCATTTATTTTTTTAAGTTTATTTATTTTGAGAGACAGAGTAAGAATGGGAGAGGGGCATGAAGGGAGGGAGGGAATCCCAAGCAGCTTCTGTGCATGATCAGCCCAGAGCCTAGTGTGGGGCTTGAACTCATTAACTCATGAGATCATGACCTGAGCTGAGATCAAGAGTCAGTTGCTTAATTGACTGAGCTACCCGGGCACCCCAAGCATTTTAAATAATAACTGAAATAAGACTGAAAACACTAAATTATTATTTCCTAAAATCGGGCAAAACACCATTGGGACTTGTAAGTAGAAATCTTATGTATAATGAGGGTGTTGACAAATCTCTAGGAGGAGCTTCCCATAAATTATATAATGTTAAGGATATTTATATTAATTTTACCTGTCCAAATTTAAACTAGGGAGGGCTGAGTGTCTTTTCTGATTTGAGAACTTTTCCCATGAAACTTATCAAAAGTAAAATAACAAATTTAATTATTTCTAGTACATTTGAAAGGACACTTTGTGATTTTTCCAGGGATCCTCTGGGATATCCCTAAGATAGTTTTAGTTAGTAAAAATATACTGAAAGTCTTACTGTTTTCTGTATTTAGGATCTGATTTTGGGAAGGCAAACCTTCAAGGAGTTGTCAGTGAAAATGCTTAAGATAGGATTAGGAAGATGTGGTTTATCTATACAATGGAATACTACATGGCAATGAGAAAGAATGAAATCTGGCCATTCGTAGCAAAGTGGATGGATCTCGAGGGTGTCATGCTAAGCGAAATAAGTCAGGTGGAGAAGGACAGATACCATATGTTTGCACTCATAGGTCTAACAGGAGAAACCTAACAGAGGACCATTGGGGAGGGGAAGGAGGAAAAGAGTTAGGGAGAGGGAGGGAGACAAAACAATTTGAAAACAAACTGAGGGTGGAAGGGGAAGGGGGAAAGGTAAAGGGGGTGATGGTCATGGTGGAGGTCACTTGTGGGGAAGAGCACTGGGTGTTATATGGAAACCGACCTGACAATAAACTATAAAGTTAAAAAAATAAATTAAAAAAAAAAAAGAATTTAACAGGTAAAAAAAAAAAAAAAGAAAGAAAATGCTTAAGATAGGAATGTTGGTGCTTGAGAAATAATACCCAGTTATTTTTCCAAGGTGACAATGAAACATTTTAAAATAAACATAGAAGAAGGTAACCAATTTTAAATAACCAACTTTTTCATGAGGAGCCTTTGTTTCTTAAATAATTAAGGACATAACTAGTCAGTATAAGTCAAAGAAAATTATTCTAATAAGACACAAAATAATTGCTATCTGGGCATATTACACAGAAAAAGATTAAAAAAAATGCCATCATTAATGAGGGAATCAGACAGATGTTATAACCAGTTAATCAGTTTTTCCCATGAGCAATTTTTATATGATTGAAAGTTGGCAAACTATCAAGGATCACATAGGTATTCATCTGTTAGAGCAAAGTTAAAGCAAGAAATTTATAAATTGTTAAAACGTCTATACTTTTCCTTGGCTTTATTTCAGCAAAATCACTATGTTGCAAATAAGATTTTTAAAAAAATAAATGGTATTATCTTTATGTCAATTATATCTCAATAAAACTAGGAAAAAAAGAATGTTAAATCATTAATATTTTATATATTGAAATTATATTTTGAATATACTTATTACATTTAATAAAATATTAAATTTTTAAAAATTGTGCTATTTTGATAACAGAGCCAAATTAACTTTCTTGATCCATTTTGTTTCTTAACATTATTAAAAAAGTTAAGTTCTATTTAGATGGCATTTATTCTGCTGCAGATGAACCATGAATTTCACACATCAAATTTTGTGATGAAGTTTCATAAATAATTATCATCATAGAAGATATTACACAATGTTGTAATATCATAAATTACTGTCATTTTTGTTGCAATTTCACCATTTTTTAAAGTTTTTTAAAAATTTAATGTTTATTTATTTTTGAGAGAGAGAGAGACAGAGCACGAGCAGGGGAGGAGCACAGAGAGAGGGAGACACAGAATCGAAACAGACTCCAGGCTCTGAGCTGTCAGCACAGAGCCCGATGAAGGGCTCGAACCCACGAACTGCGAGATCATGACCTGACCTGACCTGAAGTCATATGCTTAAGCGACTGAGCCACCCAGGCGCCCCTCAATGTTACCATTTCTTAAAAGCAACATATAGGGCCTTAAAACATTTCTTAAGATCTTCTTTAATCTTTTCAGTGCTGGGATGTTATAAAGAAAACCAACAATAGCAGCATGTTCATATTAAATCTTAATATGTTGCTGGTCTCAAAGTAGTCTATAGAAATCAGTTTAGAATTATTTGGCAGTGACTCTTCTTTATAGTCATGTATGGTGAACATAATCTAAGGTGGCCCCCATGATTTCCTCCTCCTCTTGGTGTTCACACTTTTGTGTGTTCCTCCTCCCCTTGAATGTGGACAGTACCTTTGACTTGTTTCTAACCAACAGAACATAGTACAGGTGATAAGATATCACTCCTGTGACTATTTTATGGTATGTAAGACTTTGTGTAGTTAGTAGGTTCACCATAGAGACTGTACTGGTTTGATGAAGTAGGCAGCCATGTTGGAAAAGCTCATGTGGCAAGGAACTGCAGTAGCTTCTAGGAGGTAAGGGTGGCTTTCATTTGATATCCAGCAAGCAGCTAGGGCCCTCAGTTTTACAACCACAAGGAAATGAATTCAGACAACTACATTACTGGGCTTAGAAGTGGACTCTTCCCCAGCCTAGACTTCTGTATGAAAATACAACGAAGGCGACACTGTGAATGTCTCACTTTGTGAGATCCTAAGGAGAGGACCTCGCTAAGCTGTGCTTAAATTTTTGACTCACAAAAACTGAAATAATGAAAGTTTATTGTTTAAAGTGGCTACATTTGTGTTAATTTGTTATTCAACAGAAAATGAATACATAATGCAGTTGTACTTTTTACATTTTCTTGCTTTGATTTCCTTATATTGCAGTGTCAATTTCATTATATCTGCTATGTGGAAATTCTTTTGACTAAAATATTTTTAACCTTTTAAAAGGTGGAAGAGCCAAACTGCCAAACAGATTTCTTTGGTTTTTGTCTTCCCATCAAATGGTAAATGCTAAGTGTTTGTTTAAGTTTATAAAAACCATTGCATAATTCCCCAAAAATGGTTGTATCATTTTATACTCCCACTAGTGATATTGAGAGTTCTAGTTGACCCACATCTATACTAACACTTGTTATGGTCAGACTTTAAATTTTAGTCATTCTAGTGGGTGGGTAGTGGCATCTCATTGTAGTTTTAACTTGTATTTGCCAGATGAAAAATTGTGTTGAGCATGTTTTTTATGTACATATTGGCTATTTGTATATCTCCTTTTGTGAAATGTGTGCTCCAGTCGTTTGCTCACTTAAAATGAATTGTTTGGTTTATTATTATTACTGAGTAAGAGATATTTATATATTCCAGATATAGATCTTTTGTCAGATATATTGTGACTATATTTCTCCAATCTATGGCTTGCCTTTTTCCTTTGAAAAATATTTGTAATGCTATCTTTAAAAGAGCAAAAGGTCTTAATTTTGATGTTGTTCAGCTTGTGAATTTTTATTTTTTATTGTGAGTTCAATTTGTGAGTATTTATCTTCTGTCCAGGAAATCCTTATCTGTCCTGAGATCATGAAGATTTTCTCCAATGTTTTCTTCTAGAAGTTTTGTTATTTTAGCCTTTACGTTTGGATCTTAGTTCTGTTTGAATTATTATTTTTTTTAACAGTTGTGACAAAATACATATAACATTTTGCCATTGAGTTGTACACATTCTCAAATATACAATTTAATGGCATTACATTCATTCACAGTGTTGTACGACCATCACCATTATATTTCTAAACTTTTTCATCACCCCAAGTATAAACTCTGTGGCCTTTAAGAAATAATTTACCATGCTCTCCTTTTCCCAGCCCCTGGTAGCTCTATTGTACTTTCTGTCTGTATTCACCTATTATAATACTTCATGTGAGTAAAATCACACAGTATTTGTCCAAATGTCTGGTTTATGTCACTTAGCGTAATTTATTTTGTCCATATCCTAAGTCAGTTTTGGTAAGATATTTTTTGAACTTTTTAATTTAAGGTATCAGCATAAGTTGTTCTGGTATCCTCATTCTTTTGTTGTCAGTTGAAGTGTTGTTATAGCCCATCTTTTTTTCCTAAGAATGGTAATTTGTGTTTTCTTTCCTTTGCTTCTTGATTTATGTTACTAGGATTTTTCTTTTTTCTAAAGTAAACCCTATACCCAATGTGGGGCTTGAACTCACGACCCCAAGATCTAGAGTCACATGCTCTACTGACTGAGCCAGCTGGGTGCCCCTGTCTTCCTAGGATTTTTATTAATTTTATTAATATTTTCAAAGAACCCACTTTTGGCTCTGTTAATTCTTCCTTCCTTCTTTCCTTTCCTTCCTTTTCTTCCTTCCTTTTTTTGTCATTGATTTCTTTTTAGAAGCATGTCTTGAACCATTGAGGCCGCCTCTAGAGCGCATGACAGGGCTCTTCTGTCTCCGTTTTTTTTTTTTTTTAATTGAGTTATAGTTGACAGTGTTTCAGTCATTGATTTCTGCTTTTACTTTTATGTATTCTTGTATTTTGATTTTTTTATTTTAATTTGTTTTTTTCAGTTCTTTTTTTGAGGGATAATTCTTTTTTTTCTTTTATAGTTTATTGTCAAGTTGGTTTTCATATAACACTGTTTTTTTTCAGTTTTTAATGTAAAGGCATAAATTAGTGATTTTAGATCTTCCTTTTTTAATGTAAGCATTTAAAGCTATAATTTCCTTCTAAGCACTCCTTTAGCTGCATACTATAAAGTTTGATATGTTGTGTATTCATTTTAAAAATATCTAAAATGTTTTCTGATTTCCTTTGTCATTTCACCTTTGATCAATAGCTTATTTAAAAGTGTGGTTTAATTTCCAGATGTTGGGGAATTGTGTAAAAATTATAATTGATTTTGAGTTCTGTTCTGTTTAAATAATATACTTTATAGGATTTCAGTCTTTTGAAATTTCTTGACACTTCTTTCATGGCCTAGCCTATGGTCTTTCTTGATATATGTTCAGTGTGTGTTTGATTGGCTACCCTGCATTCTAACCTGTGCCTTCTCAGCCTAGTGGAACTACTATGTTTTGCTTGAACTATAGCTGGCTGTGCCTCTGTAAGAAAATTATTCCCAAGCAGAGGGCTGGGACAACTGGAATGTTTACCTCTTTTCTGGGTTTGCATTTTTGTGTTGCCTTTTCCCAGTGCCTGAAAACTACTGTTTCATATAGTTTGTCTAGTTTTACAGGGCTTTGTAGCAGAATAGCTGGTTTGTTTCCATAACTCTCATAGTTGCAGGTGAAAGTTTGACAGTCTTAATGCCTAAAATTTAAAGTTTTTCCTTAGTTCTCGCATAAGTGAGAACCTATATTTTGTTTCAAGTTCACGAAATTCTCATTTCTTTGTCATTTTCCTCCTTAGGTAACTCAATACATTTAACAAAGTTGTTTAACATGACTTTTATCCCTGTTATAACCTATAGAACTGAGTTATAAGATATATTTTTTAAAAGTTAGGTATGATTTTTTCTTACTTTTTTATCAGTAAAATTAATAATTTCAGTCCTTATTCTTGCCAGTGACCATTTGTTTCATCATTTTCAACCAGCTTAAATGTTTAGCCATTTTAGCATCAAATTTCAAAATAATTTACATAAAACCTATAATTTTTTCCTTGTTTTCTGTGATCATTTCACTGTTAAACCACAGGAGGAAAAGAAAACCTTTATATTTGGCTAAATATTAGATAGATAATATTAAGAACAAATATACACGCATCTATATTGGCATTTACTACTGTTCTTTGAATATGATGGCTTATTTCCTGTTTATTCAGTCTTTTCTATAGTGCTAATTATATGTGTGCCTTTCGTGTGCAGTGAAGTCTGTTCACTTTCATTAGTTTTGCTTTTTTTTTTAATGTTTTATTTATTTTTGAGAGAGAGAAAGACAGCCTGAGCAGGGGAGGGTCAGAGAGAGGGAGACACAGAATCCGAAGACAGGCTCCAAGCTCTGAGCTGTCAGCACAGAGCCCGATGTGGGGCTTGAACCCACTAACCATGAGATCATGACCTGAGCTGAAGTCGGACGCTTAACCGACTGAGCCACCCAGGCGCCTCTGGTTTTGCTTTTTAATTTAAGCAGACCAACTTATTTGTAGATTTTCTGTTTCTTAAGTTCAACTTTCCTGCTTTTCTATCTCTATCATGATTATATCTTGTAATCATTATTATAATGATCTATAGGATTTAAAAAGAAAATGTAATTGTATTCAGAGAGTACCAAGTTTGAATATATATATTTTTTCAGTTTTCAAAAATATATTGCAAACTATAAAAATAACGGGATGCTTCATGAATATGTGTGTCATCCTTGCTCAGGGGCCATGCTAATCTTCTCTGTATCATTCCAGTTTTAGTCTGTGTGCTACCAAAGTGAGCACAAGTTTGAATTTTTTTAAATAAAAATATTAAGTAAAAAACTGAAAATTGTCATGCTTTTAAGATTATTCTTGTTTTTAAATATTTAAAATTATTTAAGCTAAATTTAAAAATATTGTAATTTCTGGTTACATCTGAGTATGTATTTTTTTAATGTTTATTTTTGAGAGAGAGAGAGAGAGAGAGGCAGAGGGAGAGGGAGACAGAGAATCCCATGCAAGCTACATGCTGTCAGTGCAGAGCCTGACATGGGCCTCGAACTCATGGATTGTGAGATCATGACCTGAGCTGAAATCAAGAGTTGGACTTGGACACTCAACTGATGAGCCACCCAGGCGCTCCTAAGTATATATTTTTATAAACCACATTTCAATTTTAGCATTAACTATACAATTATCAGCATAAAAAATTAGCCTATGGCCTTACACATGTTATGTCTAGACCTGCACATAAATAAATTTACTGGTGATATGAATTCCTTAATTCTGCAAAATGTTCTTCAGCTACCATGTGCTCTGTTATGAATACAGGGGTAAATGATGAATATCTTTAGAACCATGAATCTGAACAGAAGGAAATTAAGTAAATAGTTGTTGGGCTGTATTTGGAACCATACTTGAATTAGCCAAGAAATCCATTTTATTTATCTTATTTGAGAGGAGGAAGGATTTGACAGGTTTATTAATTTGTCTTTTTGCTTACTTCTAAGGCCCTTTGCTGTTCAGATACTTTATAATCTTAGCAGAATTCTCTCTGAAGTTTGCAGTTTCACAGTCCATAACAGCAATGTGACATTGTTGTCTTCTTAAAAAATACATAGGAAGAAAAAAAAATACATAGGAAGAAACATGTGCTCAAGTGTTTTCCTGGGGTTTGAACAGTGTTAAGTCATGAGAATGGATTTTGAGGGTTCTAATTTGTCAGTACCGAATTCCAGATCACAAGTGTGATAGAGGCAACCCATTTCTTTAATGAATTTATTTTTTTGTGTTTGTTATTTTGCGGAACTGCTAAAGTGAGAAGCCTAGGCAGAGAGCCTTCTTGCCTGGCCTAAGGGTGGTAATGCAGTCGATAAATAGTTGTGTGAATAAATAAGAAAAAGTAGATTTTTAATTTTCCATACCTCAAATTGTTGAGTGCTATCCAATCCCAGGGAAATGTTAAGCCATCCTAGTGCTGACACAGCCATAGGAATATTGGCACAAATATATTATAATGGTAAGTTTAAAGAAAGTGCTTTGTGTGGGGGTGTTAAACCCTGGGAGTAAGAGTTATATCTTCTTTGGGTCAGATGAAGGACATAAAATATGACTCCCATTCTCTAAAAATCAAAAATTTTCTAACCTTTAGCATTATTTAAGGATCTTCATGCTCTGTCTCCTCTCCCAATTTATTATTGCACAGCAGGCTAGAGAGATGTGTGTTTGCTGTTATTGTCAGACTCTTCTGCTGAAAGGTATTTATAGCACAATGGTTCATAACATTGATTCTAGAGATTACTTCAGTTCACCAACTTGGCTGAAGACAGGAATACTTCTGGCTAGCATACATAATTCATATGTAGGGTAACTAGGTGCAAATACATTGAAGAAAGGGTACTTTCCCCTTTACTACTGGCATGATTTTAACATCTTCGTGCCTTCTTTTTTTTTTTTTTAATAATGAGAATAATAATAACACATATATCATAGGACTGTGATGAGGACTACCTGGGTATTATGTATAACATGCTTAGAATAGAATCTAGTACATAGTACTTATAAACGTATAAATGTTGGTTGCTGTTATGTCATCATTATTATATTACTATTATTATTGTTCAGGAGCATGGGCTTGGTTATTAGAGAATGGACAATGTTGAGTAGAAACTTAAGGCTAGCCTTAACTTGGCCTGAGATGGGGATAGACCATGGCTGGTTTCTTAGTTGTGGGAGTGTGGGCTTTTGTGACTCACCCTGATAATATCACAAAACTTTCCCAAAGTGGGACTCAGTACTGTTGAGAGGTTGTAGATTTCTGAGAGTGTTTACATTTTCATTAGGACTTATACAGAATAGGACTTACATAGAATCCCAAATGGGATTCTGAAATAAGAGCTGTGCGAGCCGAGTGATTGGACTCGTAATTGGGAGGAAGAGTGAGTGTCTGTAACTACTAGGTGGGGGAGAGTTTGCATGGGTAATTAGAACAGTGGCTTTCAAATTTTGTAGACTCTGTCCCCCCTCTTTTTTTCAAAAAATTTTAATGTTTATTTTTGAGAGAGAGAGAGGGAGAGAGAGAGATTGAAGGAGGGGAGGGAGACAAAGAGAGAGAGGAGAGGGAGAGGGAGACACAGAATCTGAAGCAGGCTCCAGGCTCTGAGCTGTCAGCACAGAGCCTATGGTGGGTCTCAAACTTACAAACCACGAGATCATGACCTGAGCCAAAGTCAGATGCTTAACTGACTGAGCCCCCCAGACACCCCACTCTGACCCTTAATAACAAATAGATTTTACATTGCAGCCCATCACATGAGTTTGCCCATAGATGTCACAAACATACACACTTCATAAAACAGTTCTTACTATGTGAAGCACTCTGATATTTTCTATTCTATTTCATTGTTTCCCTTTTAAGAAAATGCTGGTCCCGACTTCCTGAATTGATTTTATGAGTTAATAGAGTCGTGACCTGCAGCTGAAAAAGTATTGGTTGGGATATGAAATAATCCTTTGAATATTACCCTAGAAAAACAGTTTGACATACTTTGTCATCTAGAAAAATGAATTGGCAGATGCTTGAAGCAGAGGACCAAGACTTTTGCTTACTCTAGCTCCCTTAGCTGTTGTTGTTTAGCTCTGCTTGATCACTTGGCTTTACCTGAGCACTTGGCTTTCTTCAGGCCAGGCTGTTTTTGTCAGATGGTTTTTTGTGTGTTTGGGCTTATCTCCTCTACTTTGGGAGCTAGCTCCTGGAGGACAAGACCTATAATAATAGCTAATGCTTCTATAGCACTTTCTCTGTGCTAGGCACTTCTCTGTTTTACATATCTTTACCACCATCTATATAGTAGGTACCTTAATTATTTGCATTCTACAGATGGGAAAAACAAAGTATACAAAGTTAAGTAGCTTACACTTCTTCAGAGTTCTTCTGTAGCTTACTTTAATGTCTTGTGTAACATCTGCCATGCAAATGATTTTATTAATAGTTACTGGCTGAAATTAAACCAATACTTTCTGGGCTTATTTTCTTAGCTTTCCTATGGCTTTTCTCACCACAAGGTTATTCAAGTGATTAGAGAATAATAGAAATTGAATTAAAAATGATGCTGAACTTTGTTTATGGAGGGAGTACAGAGTTTATTTAAATTTGTTAAATTCAGAATTTGAATAACGGCTGTGCTTTGAGCCGTAACATTAACACTGTCGTCCTTCACCTGACCTGGGCTTGGGAATGAATGATGTTGCAGAAATGCCCATGTATTCTTAGCTCCTGAATTTACCAATTTGGGATCTTAATATGCTTTCTTCCAATCCCCTGCCCACTATAGAACAGTTGTTCTATAGTGGCCCAAACCTCCAGAGTTAATGGTATTTCTGTCACAGTGTGAGTTTTCAAGTTGGTATTTACAGTTTTTGCCAGAGTCTTCACTGCTACCAGGCCTCAGGGTTGGAGATTGTAACTGACTTGTGGGGGAGGGAGTTTGGTGCTTGTCACTGAGGAGGAACAAGGTGCTCTCTGACGCTCTGATTTGTTACAGGCCGAGTGTGAATGATGTCAGGCAGATCAGAGGACAGCTGATTCATTTGGGATCTGGGACTCCTCACTGTGCCTCATTGCTGCCTCCTGGGCTCTTAAGTCTTTTGCTGTGAGGGTGGGGAGGAATTCTGAATATTATGTCTTAGAAGAACAGTGCTTTAATTTTTCTCTTAAGTTTGGGAAACCTTTGTAAGTTTCCTTTGGCTTATAGACTGCATACCCCTTGTGTGAGAGAACTTCCTGCCAAGACTCCTGAGTGTGAGAGGGCAAAAGCTTGAGTAGCCAGGAAAATGATGAAACGGAGGAGAGAGAGACTGGGAGCACCATGTCTGCGGATTCAGTAAGGAGGCTGGGGTCTCTGAGTGGAAACTGGCACATGTCAGGAAAAGAACTAATGCCAACTAACACACTTTCATTTGCTTGGATAAAAACTCTGCTTTGGAGATGCCAAGAGGGCTGGGCTGTCTTGATAAATTCAAGGTCAAAACACTGGTCCCTGGCAGGGGCCTATGGAGCTTCTAATTCTGAAAATTGAATTAGATAGCATTTTAGGGGTGCTAAGGTACCTGGGGAACTGGGTTAATGATGATCTTTATTCTTGCCTTGAAAGCAAATGTGTATTTAAACTTACTGTCAAAGCTGCCCATATAAGCCCCATGAATGTAAGAAACAAATGGAAATGAAAGTATCTTCTCCTTGGACTAGAGAGGGTATTGTATTTCTGCCCCTGGCCTGTCAGCTCAGGACCTCAGAACTGCCCTTGCAGATCCAAGCCTGAGTCCTTTCGGGTGTGACCTAATTTATTTCTGTGTTGGCCAATATAGAAATAAAATAGAAAAATACTTAGATAAGGATTTCAAAGCTAGGGAATGTAAGAAGACTTCCATTTCAGGGTAGCTTTTCCAAGAGCTGCTCAGGCTTATTTAATGAAGAAGTGCAGAGTGAATTGATCAGCAAATTAGGGAATCAGGGAATGAAGTGTCCTAGAGTCCATTCCGCTCATTGATCTGTCTTGAACTGCCTTTGTGCAACTCACAGGGTGGAGGGAGTGCACTTCAGATTTTCTTCTCCTGAATGTTAGTGTTTACCTGGAGTCAGCCTTACTTAAATAGACATACTTCTTCAGTGGCCTTTCTTTGGATCATTGCCTTCTGTGTTAGTGGATGCTCATTGATTGAATTAATGATTCTACCAGATCTTGGAAGACTGGACTTGTTTGAAATATGTAATTAGAAGGATTGGCATATGTTTTAAAAATAGTTTATTCTCCTACTTAGACTAAAAGTTAAAGACCATAAAAAAGAAGCTTCACAAACTAAAGTATCATTTAAAATAAAATTGTAAATTTTTAAAATTAAGTTTGTAGTTTAAGAAAACATAAATTGTCAGAATCATGCTCTCCAAATGTTGGTGCACTGCTGTTGGTAATGGTTGTATCTGTTTTAGCGACTTAGAATTTAACTTAGGAAAATTCCCCCTGAGGAGCTAGTAAGTAGTTTATAAATCACCTTTCCTTTTTCAAACAATCCTTTTTAAACTCTAGCCTCAGTGTAAATCAGCTTGCAGAGTGTTAATTACTAGACAGTAGAGAATGAGATTTGGTTTTCATAGATTTATAATCTTAGTTACATATTCCTCAATGTGTCTAACCCTTATTTTATGTGATAAGATTTAAAACTCCTTAAGCAATATTATTTAGGTTAATAAGAACTGTCTTTTAAAAATAGTTTTAAAAATATTTTTATTTATTTTTGAGAGAGAAAGAGAAAGCGGGACAGAGGATCTGAAGTGGGCTCTGTGGTGACAGCAGAGAGCCTGATGCAGGGCTTGAACTCACGAACCTATGAACTGTGAGATCATGACCTGAGCCAAAGTCGGATGCTTAACTGACTGAGCTACCCAGGTGCCCCAATAAGAACTATCTTATTGTATGTTCTAATTAGCTATAGCTTGTATATACTAGGGAGCTGATTTTTGAAATAGTTCATTAGAAAAGTGAAAATTCTTTTTGAAAGTGAGGAATTAATCCAAAATTAATATTTTCACTTGTAATTTTTATTAATATGTTGAATTTGTGGAAATTTGGGCACACCTGTAATTTTAAATAGTTTTCTGCCTTCTACTTTTCTATCCTTTTGTATCTTCTTTTTGTGTACTCATCTGAGAAATATGCTGAAGCCAGCTAAACGGATTATTAGTAGTAAATATTTCCTTTGAATATATGTAATTAAAACAAATAGAATGTCACCATATTCAAACAGTCAGTAATAACAATATAGGAAACTAACATTTTTAAACAGGTGCTTGTGTGATACCTGTTTTAAAAAAATCTTTGAAATGAATTATTATGGCTAAATATGGTGTTTGTGTGGAAAGCCATACTCCTACTATAGCAAATTAAATGCTGTGCATTTGTCAATTATTTTTCATCATCTGTGACATAGCAATGATCAACAAAGTAGAAATCCATATTTACCATCTGTTTTCAGTCTAATGATGTTATTTACTTAATAGTCTTCATTAGGACTTAACACATCAAGATGGCTAGGTTGTTTTTAGGGGAAAAAAGTAACCTAAAACACTAAAATTTAATAGAAGCAAAATTTATTATACAGAATTAAATGATGTTATTTAATGTACTCATTAGGTAAGAGTTAGCTAAATAAGTTGGTGTTATGATAGATATAATCTAATGTTTTACTTTTGTGGACATACACATTTCTCTAGTAAATTTTAGTCATTGAACACAAAATATTACTTCTTGCTAATTGATGATTTGTAGTCAATTTGTAATATATTTCCAGAAGCCAGTTCTAAATACTTTGAATACCCAAAGCTAAAATTTTTGGTTTTAATTCTGTGGATTAAGTTTTAGCCTTGATAGTCATTCTGTGCCAACATTGCACTGAGGTATGATATTTGAGAATGATTTTTGACCACTAGTTTTGAGCCTCGTGCCTAAACTAACCCACTTTGAATGTGTTTCTTTTTGGTTGAGAAATTATCCCTGACCCTGCTTTTTTCTACTGTGGTACATTGTCAGAATCTCTACTCTTTGCCGAGGATCTGAAGTAAACCAGCACATGTTTTCACCCACATCGGCTCCAGCTCTTTACTTCACTAAAATCCCATTTAGTGCTGATTGTGCTCTGGCTACTTCTCCTCTTGCCTTTTTCCTGAACCCGCAAGCTCACAGCAGTCCTGGCAGTCCCTGTTCCAGCCGCCCACTGCAGTGGAGGTAAGAAAACCTGCTAGATAGACTCTTTAAGTATTTTATCTTGCTTAGTCAAGAAAGGTTGAGAAATGAAATAACAGAAGAATAAAAATAGGTAAAATTTGCCAAGCATTTATTTATTGTGTGTTAAAAGCATTTTATTAATCCTCAAAATACTGTGATGAGATGGTAATACAAGTATATTTTATTGAGGAAGTGGATAATCCAAGTAAATCTGTATTATAGATGAAGGCACTGTGATATAGAGAGATTAAGGAAGTTATTAATATGCAGTAGAAACTAGCATTCAGCCCCATTGAATCTTATTCCAATGTCTCTGGTCTTAAACCCTCTTTTGTAATGTTTCTGATGAAACATGTGCTATTGTGTGTTTAGTTAATAAACTAACAAACTCTGAGGACTTAATAGCTCCGAGGTACCATTCTAAGCATTTAAAAATTTGAGGTCATTTAATCCTCACACCAATTCTATGAGGCAGGGATTATTATTGAGCTCGTTTTGCAGATGAGAAGGCAAAGGCACAGAGAGGTTAAATAAATTTTTCAAGATAAAACAGCTGGCAAGTGGAAGAATTGGGAGTAAAACCTAGGCAGTCCGGCTTCAGAGATCATATTCCTAAGTTTCTGAGTACTTGTTGCCTATACATTATGAGTACTGTTTCTCCATCTAAGATACTTCATTTGTGTAATATGGTATATTCTGAGCCTAAATTACTTTGCTGCCCCAGGTTTTCTCTTCTGAAAATGACAGTCATAACATTCTTTACTGAATCTTCCCATACTGGGGGTAGGAATTGGTATTTCATTCCATAGTCCACTATCATTTCCAGGCCCTTGTCTTTATTACCTTCTTTCCCCTTGTAGGCTTATTTTACTCACGTTTATCTTTTACCCCTGCTCCTTGCTGTCATGCACTAACTTAGTTTTGTTCTCTCTATTCACATTCAGAATCTAGAACAGAATCGGTGCTTAGTGAACACAACAATGCACATAAATTCTACAAATCCTTACCATGTAGATGGGTCTATTGAATATCACTGTTAGTAAGCAACTGAGCAAATACAAATTGAAAGAAGAGAAAAATGATTCTAGTAAACAATGTGAGGAACTAAAAATTTAGAGCTACTGGCAGTGAATTTGACCTCTAAAAATAGATGACCCAAGGGGTGCCTGGCTGGCTCAGTCAGTGAAGCTTGTGACTCTTGATCTCAGGGTTGTGGGTTCAAGCTCCATGTTGAATTTAGAGATTATTGAACAATAAAATCTCTTAAAACATAATAAAATAAAAATGGATGATACAAGAGAGAGGAAACTAAGATTTATACACTGCCATCTTCCAGTGGCCATATTGAGTTCTCTTTTATTCTTGTGGAGTAACTATTGTTATGGGTTGAATTGTGTCCCCCTAAAATTCATATGTTGAAGTTAAAACCCCCAGTACCTGTAATATGAGTGTATTTGGAGATAGGGTCTTTACAGATTAAATGAGGTCGTTGGGGTGGGTCCGGATACAAGTGGTGTCCTGTAAAGAGGGATATAGGACACAGACATAGAGAAGACAGCCATTTATAAGCCAGAGAGTGAGGCCATAGAAGAAACGCACCCTACTGACACCTTCCAGTCTCCAGAACTGTGTCTTTTGTTGGAGCCACCTAGTCTATGGTCTTAGTTATGGTAGCGCTAGCAAACTAATATAGCCTTTGAGGCTTTTGGCTGCATTGGCCTGAAGGGCTAGAAAATAGTATCCTTTTTCATGGTTGTTAGAATGGGCCCTGCTCAGAATCTTAACCTTCCTTATTGACTGCATCTTAATGATGTGCTTAGGACCTCACAAATTGTTGCCCATAATAATTTGAAGAACAATTAAGACACAGTTTTATTTATTTATTTATTTGAAAAAAATTTTTAATGTTTATTTATTATTGAAACAGAGAGAAACAGAGCATGAGTGGGGGAATAGGCAGAGAGAGAGGGAGACACAGAATCCGAAGCAGACTCCAGGCTCTGAGCTGTCAGCACAGAGCCCAACGCGGGGCTCGAACCCACAGACTGTGAGATCATGACCTGAGCTGAAGTCGGACGCTTAACCGACTGAGCCACCCAGGCACCCCAAGACACAGTTTTAAAATGATGCCTACTCTAACTGTATACTACATTTCTGTTTGTTCCTTGATGGGAAAGGATGGATGGGTCTGTTTTAGGCAAGCCTGATGGTGGCTCTTAAATGTCTTAGATGAGTCTGATCAGCCTTAAGAGGCATAATAAATATGATCATGTTTTGGGTTGAATTATTAACCATTAACTTTACAGTTTATTTATTTTGAGAGAGAGAGAGAGAGAGACAGAGAGAGAGCGAGCGGGGGAGGGGCAGAGAGAGGAGAGGGAGAATCCCAAGCAGGCTCCCCTCTGTCAATGTGGAGCCCATTGCAGGGCTTAATCTCATGAACTGTGAGATCATGACCTGAAGTGAAATCAAGAGTCAGATGCTTAACTGACGGAGCCACACAGGTGCCCCTAACCTATAACCTTTAGTTAACTTGTACATCTTCCAAGAATATGATTCCAGCCTATTGACTGGCATTCAGACATGGGCATTGCATTGTTGACATAACCTGTATTGAAAGGATCCTAGATATGGTGTATGGTGTAACTGAAGTCCCGGAAGAGAGAAAAGGCATTTGTGTCTTTGGCTGTTACCTGGCCCAGCTAGGCCTCCTGGGGATAAAAGTTTGGTGTTGGCAATTTCATGGCATAGAGAATGTTTATATTTTGATTCAGTTTTAAATTGCTATAGACTTCATCAGCCCAATAGGTGAGAGGGTTTGCAGCAAGAACTTCCCTATTAGAGTTTATACTGGAAGGGTTCTAGCTCTAGCCCACTCCCTACTGTATAGGAATTCTTTTTTATCCAGTGTCTAGTAAAAAGCTATTCAGCCTTTGCTTAAACATCTTCAAACAAGTTCACTACTGAAGTTTGCAGCTGGCACTAATTCAGCCCTCTGGCCCCTCCTGTGTCACATGTGTGAGAGGCTTTTTGTAGACTTTTACGGCAAAGGACAGGTGTTCTTTTGGGCCTCCTCCAAGACTAGGCAGCCTTTGAAACCCCTTTTTGGTAGTGTCAAGATTGTTTCCTGCCAAAGAGAAAGCACTATTTTCATTTTACCAACACCTGCTTTTCTTGTCTGTCTTTTTTTAAACAACTGCTTTTCAAAGTGACTCTAAAAGAGGAACATCTCCAGAACTTGTTCTTATCCTAGCCCTGTTGTAGTCAAATTACTTCACTTCTTTCTGCCTCAGTTTTCTACGTCATTAAAATGGGGATAAAAATAGCCCTTCAGGGGTTGCTGCAAGGACTAGATGAATCAATACATGTAAAATTGTCCAGAATACTACCTAGGCTGCTATAACAGTTACTTTGTTGCTGTCTTTGTTGGAAAACTCACATGTTGCTGATCCCCATGTGTCATTTGGCTTCTGTTCGTTTTCTCATATTATTTTCCCTTGGATAGCTCTAGGTATCACTTATCATTATGTCCTGCCCATGGAAGCTTTGTTACTGGCAGCTGGGTGCTCTTCAGCCCTTGCATATGGTTTCACTAATTGCTATTAAAAATTGGCCAGTTGGGGTGCAGCAGGATGTGGACTAAAATGAGAAAAACTCTTTTTGGACTATTTTTGACAGTGAGGAAAATTCATCAAACTAGGTTTAAGATGTTTCATTTTCCCTCGCCTCATAGGTAAGGGAAAGAACAGCTTGAGAGTATTGTCAGGAGACAGATTCTCCTATTAAAAAAGAGAAAGAAAGTACTTTTGTTTGTTTTTGTTCTTTATTTTTTTTTAATGTTTATTTTGAGAGAGAAAGCTGAGTGTATGCAGATGCGCACGTGCAAGTGGGGGAGGGGCAGAGAGAGAAGGGGACAGAGAATCCCAAGCAGGTTCCACATTCAGCATGGAGTCTGACATGGGCTTGATCCCACAACTGAGAGATCATAACCTGAGCTGATATCACATGTTGGACACTTAACCGATTGAGTCACAGCCTCTGTTCTTTTTTTTTTTTTAAACAGAAAGGTAAAGTAATGAAGAATACTAGTTGTGACTTAACCTCAGGAAACTTTGTATGGCAGAGAATTTTTCATAGATGCTGGCTTCATGTAACTCTGAATAAACATATAGTTGTATTTGGCAAGATGCCAAAGGCTTGTTCTTGGATTAAGAGCAAGAAGCTGAATGTTTCTAAAGGGTATTCTGTTTCTCGAAGTAGGAAATTTTTCTTCACTAAAAACCTCTTTTTTAAATGTTGTATTATAGAAACTCTCAAAAATATTACAAAATAGAGTAGTCTTATATTTTGAGTGTTTACTTATCAATTCATGGTCAATGTATTATCTCTTCTGCATCTCTGCCTATTCCCCACAACCCGATTATTTTAAAGCAAATCTCAGACTATATCATTTTATCTGTAAATATTTGTTCTTATAGACTTTTCCTACATTCTGAATTTTGCTAATTTCATCCCTGAGAGGTTATTTAACATGGTTCTAATGACCTCTATATTTCTCATAAACTGGTGGCTTGATCTGATTCTAGTTTGATTTGGGGGGCTGGATAAGAATATTTAGTAGTTGGTTTTCAGTGTACAATTGTCAGGAGGCAGGTTATGTCAAATCTTTCCCATGTTTTGATAGTATTGGCCACTAATAATTAGACCCATTATTTTATCAGAAGTTTGTAAAAAAAAAAAGTTGATATTCCTATTCCCTTTCCATTTATTAGCTACAATATTTACACAAAAGGAATTTTCCTCTTGTAATCTATTTGTTAGCCTTACTCTAAAGTCAATTTAGCTAGATTCTTTCCTGGGCCTTCAAAAACCTGATGCCTCAATGTCACCAGTGTTTTGGTCTTGTTTCAAACCTGGTAACTATTCCTTTGTAATGAAGATTGTATACCCACAGTAGTGCAACAGAAGATTTTTGTGTGTGTGAAGGCCCTTGGAGCTTGCCATTTAAGTAGCTGCTAACTGATTGTTGAACTGAGGAAAATCTTGGCTTCTTCTTTTGGCTCTTAGTAGTCATCCTGGGACACCTTTTATGTAGACCCTTGTTACATAGGTGCTCTGAGAGGTGAGAAATGATCCAGATAGCAAAAACCCAACAGCCCATGCAATCTCAAAGATAAATGTTATTTCTTAGGGTTCTTTAGGAGGGGGTCTTGCAACAGCTTCTCTTTCATGCCCCGGGATGCTACAGGAAGAGAAATGCCAATCCAGTAGGGCCTTGAATCTATCCCTTCTTTTATCTTGGTAGATAGGAGGTTTGGAGCTGGAGAGTCCTTTGGAGGAGCTAACAAACTAGGGGAAAAATCAGTGACACAAATAATTTTCAATGATTTATCAGATCGATAGAGTTATCTAGCATAAAAGAGTTAATTTTCATGGTGTACCTTCAGGGTAAATTCTTAGAATTGTGGATGCTGAGTCAAAAAATAAGTGCATATGTAGTTTTATTAGCTATTGTCTAGTTTCCCCAAAATAGTGGTTATATCATCATGTATTTCCACCAGTGGGTATAAGATAATGTCTGCAGTAGTCTCCTTGTATATATGAATGTGGTCTGTCTCTCAAAATATCTTGTACTCACCCTTCTTATGATGATGTGAGATAATAAAATACCTACATAATGAGATGAAGTGAGATGAATGATACAGGCGCTGTGATGTAGCATTAGGTACTAGTGACCTTCTGACGTTATGTCTTCCCGACTATGGGTAACTGAAATTGCCAAGCCTGAAACTTCTGATAATTTGGGACTTCTGTTGTATATCAATTATACTTCAATTAAAAATAAAAAGAAATTAAAAATTAAAAAGCAAGGGACTACTGTATTTGCTCACAGCCTTGCCAACTGAATATATTATCAAGCTTTTGAATTATTTCCAGTCTGATGGGTGAGAAATAGTATCTCAAAGTAGCTAACTAAAAAGTCATATTAAATTGTTCCTTAAGGATGAAGAATGCATTTCCCAACCTTATGTGGAGGAAATTAGTTTTCCTGTCCTAGGAAATTGAGGTGGATTCATCCATTATTTCATTCAACTGTATACTAGATCCTCTGGGTGGGAGAATGGGCCCAAACTGGCAGTAGAAAAGTTCCCAGCATGTGGTGGAGTAAGAGAGAATGCTGTTTATCCAGTAAGCTTTCAGCCTTCTGCCTTATTCACTTCTATTACAGCCAATCTGAGAACATTTCAGGTGATTGCTCTGGAGGTTAGCAGCTATTTTTAAAAAATAATTTCAGGAGCACCTAGGTGGCCCAGTCACTTGAGCTTCCAAGTCTTGATTTCGGTTCAGGTTTTGCAGTGTTAGGAAAAACTTTTGCTCTACCCTTTTAGGTCTGTGCCTGGGGACCTGTGAACTAAACTAACAAAGGAAAGATTATTAGGAGGAATGGCATACAATTTTTATCAATATTTACACACATAAGAATTCACAGAAAAGAAATGTAACTCAAAGAACTGTTTAGACTCAGAAGCTTATGTATCCTTTTACAAAGGAAAGAGGGTTTGGGCGTTAAGGTATGGTAAATTGTGGAGAATAATAGGAAATAAGTGGAGGAACTAATGGAACATAAGGTCTGTTTATGCAAACACATTGTAACTCTTCTCGCCCAGGTACAGAGGGACACATTCCTCAGAGGGAAATTTGCCTGGTTTCAGGCAGATAATGAGAGGGCAGAGAATTCTTCCCATATCTGTTGATTCTTAGTTGCCTTTGGCTTAAAATAATCCTTTTGCCAAAGTAGCATATTTTGGGGTGGCAAATTCTGGTTACCTTCAGCATCATTGGCAGGAATATTACTGTTCCTGAAAAAAGATGGTGTGTTCTTCTTGTTGCATCCTATCAAGTGGTATAGGCTTTCATTTTATCCCATTACTGTGAAATCAACCTTGATCACTTGATCTGCTAAGGTTTTCTGCTGTAAGGTTATTTTTCCCCCTCTCTAATTAACAGGTATCTTGAGGGAAATTTCTTGAAATTATGCAATTACCCCACTTTTTATGAAATTTAAACTCATTATTTTTAGCATCAATTGATGTTTCTTGGCTGAATTATTACTCTATGCTGGTTGCCAAATGGTTATTTTTCAAATTCCATCATTTTTTCTGCACTCATCAGTTGGCACTTCACTGTAAGGGAAAGCTTTTTCTTCTCCCTGTTCGTTTTTTCTCTCATATCAGCATGAATTCAGTGGGATCTTATTTTATTTAGTGGGTTCTTATTTTATTTAGTGGGTTATAATCTGTTAATAACATTATATATTTTGATGTTCAAATTATACCATATTTAGTCAAGAGGAGTCTTTTATGCTGGCGGCTGCTGCCGCCTTTTTTTTTTTTTTTTTTTTTTTTAAACATTTCCCCACCATTCTTTGAGAACTTCCTAATTTTCTGGCTCTGTAAGACATTCCTGGCTGGCTGATTTTGTACCTTCCCTGCCCTAGTCCTTGTATTAGCCATTTCTCCAAAGAACATGGTTCCTTTTAGTGGAGAATGGTATTTCAAAGCCTGAATATGGGTGATAGGCATGGTTGCTGATATCTGGGTTCTCTGTTCCTAGAGAATGTATATATGTAATATGCATGCGTGAGTGCCTTCCCCCAACTCTCCAACCACTTGGCCATCATCATCATCTAATGGCTTCTAGACTGAATTATTAGGAAGGAAGAAGAGAAAGGAGGTCCACTAAGTACATAAGATGCAGTCTTAGATGCCTGTATAATTAAAAAAAATAAGTTTACTGAGATACAGTTTATATACTGTAAAATTCACCAATTCCAAGTTATCCAGTGGTTTTTGATGAGGTTCTGGGGTGATGGGGGTGGGGTGGTTTGGAGTGGACGGTCAAGAAAGAATTCTTGAAGACGTCTTTGGTGCAAAAAGGTGATTTTATTGAAGCACAGGGAGAAGACCCGTGGGCAGGAAGAGCTGCCCTGGAGCCTGTGGAGAGACAGGTTATGTATTTGGGATTTGGGGAAGGTAAAGTCAAGGGAAGTGTCCAATGAGATTTTCATATGCTAAAGAAGACTCACAGGATATTGGAGGCCTACCTGTTGTCAAGAACCAACCCCCATCACCCTAAAAAGCCTCATCAGTGTTTGTCAAATTTGTAAAATTGTGCCGCCATCAGCATAATCCAACTTCAGAATATTTTCATAACCCAGAGAGTGTCCTTGTGCCCGTTGTACCACTGTTTCTCCTAGGCAACTGCTGATGTGATGTTGGCTGTATAAATTTGCTGTGTCTGAACATTTCATATAAATGGAATCACATACTTTGTAGTTCGTTTGTGGTTTCTTTTAGCCTAATTTTTTGAGGTTTATTTGTTGTAGCACACATCAGTAGTTCATTCTTTTTTATTCCTGAATAATATTTCATTTTATGGATAGACCACATTTTGTTAGTCCAGTCACTAGTTGATGGACATTTGGATTGTTTCCAGTTTGGGACTATTAGGTGTAAATATTGCTGTGAACATTTGCATACATGTCATTGTGTGGACATAGGTTTTCATTTCTCTTGGACAGAGTCCTAGGAATGAAATTGTGTTGTATGATAAATTTATACTTAACCTTTTAAGAACCTCCAACCTGTTTTCTGCAGTGGCTATATCATTTTGTATTCCCACCACCAATATTTGTGGGATTGTTTTTCTACATCCTTACCAACACTAGATATTCTGTCTATTGATTATAGCCATTCTAGTGGGTATGTAGTGGTAGCTTATTGTGGTTTTGATTTGCATTTCCCTAATGATTAGTGATATGGAGCAGCTTTTCATGTGCTTTTTGGCCACGCATGTATCTTCTTAGGAGAAATGTCTATTCAAGTCCTTGGCTCATTAAAAAAAATTTTTTTTTAATGTTTATTCATTTTTGAGGGGCAGAGAGAGGGGGAGACACAGAATACCAAGTAGGCTTTTGACTCTGAGCTGTCAGCACAGAGCCCCACATGGGGCTCAAACTCACTGACCACGAGATCATGACCTGAGCTAAAGTCAAGAGGTATATTCTTCCTAGTCCAAATGTTTGCATGAAGTTTATGTAGAAGAAGGACCAAGGTAGTGACCTGGACTGTTTGGAAGTGTCTGTGGTTGATAAGTAAGCTCATTGTATCGCAGTTTTTTTCTCTGTAGCTGTTAAATCTGTCCTTAGGCCTCTATACTATGGTCCCAAATAGAGCTTGGGAAACAAACTCCTATAACCATCCAATCACTGTGTCTTTGAGTGGTTCCTTAGTACAGTCTTTCACTAATTCTCTTTCTGGTTACTTTACCTCAGAGTTTACCTCATCATTGAGTTTTAATAATTTTTTAAATTGACATTATATAAGTTTCAGGTATATAACATAATGATTCAACATTTATATATATTGTGAGTGATCACTACAATATGTCCAGTTAACACCCATCACCATACACAGTTACAGATTTTTTTTTCTTGTGATGAGAACATCCAAGATCCCCTCTCTTAGCTCCTTTTAAATATGGAATACAGTATTATTAACTAGAGTCACCATGCTGTACATTAAATTCCCATGACATTAATTTTATAACTGGAAATTTGTATCTCATTTCCCCCCCACCTTCCACCCTGCCTCAGGCAACCGCCAGTCTGTTCTCTATATCTATAAATTTAGTTTTTTGTTTTAGATTCTGTGTATAGATGAGATCATGTGGTACTTATTTCTGTCTGACTTATTTCACTTATTATAATGCCCTTGAGATTCATCTCTATTGTTGCACTTGGCAAGATTTCGTTCTTCTTTATGGCTGAATAATAATCCACTGTCAAGTATGTACCATATTTTCTTTATCCATTTATCCTTTCAATGTCTATAATTTTATTTTTTTTAACATTTTTTTAATGTTTATTTATTTTTGAGAGAGAGAGAGTACAAGCAGGGGAGGGGCAGAAAGAGAGAGGGAGACACAGACTCCGAAGCAGGCTCCGGGCTCCGAGCTGCCAGCACAGAGCCTGATGCGGGGGTCAAACTCACGAACTGTGAGGTCATGACCTGAGCCGAAGTCAGACGCTTAACTGACTGAGCCATCCAGGCGCCCCTATAATTTTAATTTATAAGACATT
Source organism: Cryptoprocta ferox (assembly GCA_028646485.1). Taxonomy (NCBI): domain Eukaryota; kingdom Metazoa; phylum Chordata; class Mammalia; order Carnivora; family Eupleridae; genus Cryptoprocta; species Cryptoprocta ferox. Next base: position 66,863,537 of record CM053570.1, on the reverse strand, counting down.
TAAATTATTTTCTATATCCAGCAATTCTTATTTCATTACTGCTAGTTTTGAATTAATTTTTATTTTTAAAATGCTATACATTTATGTTTCTGATAAGCTAAAGTGTTCTCTATTTGCAGGTCTTTCTCAGGTTGGTTTCTTTCTTTTTCTTTTTTCCTTTTCCTTTTCCTTTCCCTTCCTCCTTTCCTTTCCCTTCCTCCTTCCCTTCCCTTCCCTTCCCTGCCCTGCCCTGCCCTGCCCTGCCTTGCCCTGCCCTGCCCTGCCCTTCCCTTCTTCCTGCCCTTCCCTGCCCTTCCTTTCCCTTCCCTTTAGAGCATGTGCAAGGAGCACCTGGTTGGCTGACTCAGTTAAGGACTCTTGATTTCAGCTTAGGTCATGATCTCACAGTTCATAAGTTTGAACCCTGCACTGGGTTCTGTGCTGACAGTGCAGAGCCTGCTTGGGATTCTCTCTCTCCCTTTCTGTCTCCCCTATCCCCTCCCTCTCTCTCTCACTCTTGCTCTTGCTCTCCCTCAAAATAAAGAGTCGGACACTTAACTGACTGAGCCACCCAGGCACTCAGATTTCTGTTAGTTGAATTTTGACTTAAAGAAATTCATCTTCCCATTATTGTATTGCCTGACTTTCTTAGCATTGGATTTCTTCAAGTGTTTTAGCTACTGTTGTGAATGGTTTTCTACATAGTTATTGCTAGCATATGCAAGGATTATAATTTTATATCTTTCCATGCTATCCTCATTTTTTTTTTGTTTTTTGTTTTCTCTCTTCTTTTTTTTCGCTTTCATTGGCCAGAGCTTCTGGCATTAGGTTCAGGGTTAGCAACTAGAGTAGGTATCCTTGTTTTTTTCCTTGGCCTCAAAGGGAATATTCCTAAAGTTTTTTCCTTGAGTATAATTTTTCCTTTAAATTTTCAGTAAAGATCCTTTTTAAAAATTAAGAAAATATCTTCTGTTTTCTGTTTTCTTGAGAATTTCTTTATATTCAAAGATATATATCAAATACTTTTTATTTTTCTTGCAAATGTTGATACATTTCAGTTGTACAATATGAAAAAAATCACATTTGCTAATATCACATCACTCTCATCAGCAAAGTCTGAACATTGTGAAGTCATCAAAATCACAATACAGGTTTTTCAAAATTCTGATTTTTGCTTAAAAGTTAAATTTATCATTGGCAACAAATACTTTCAATTGTCTTCCTTAAAGTGATAGGCTTGTTTTGTTAATTTTAAGAAAATGTCTGTAGGTACTTAAGTCTGAATAACTGTAAAATGATGTTCATGAAAAAAAAAAGTGGCTCACAACTCAAACAATGGCACGTCTTCAAGATAATTATTGTACTTTGATAATTCAGCAGTAGTGCTTTATGCGTAATTAATAATTTTGTCACATAGAATATATAAAAGATAGTCAATATTTTTTAATGTAATCTCTATGATCAACATGGAGCTTAAACTCACAACCCCGAATTCAAGAGTCACATGCTATACTGACTGAGCCAGCCAGGTGCCTCAGAAGAATGTCGAGATTTAATAAAATTACTAATGTTTATTGCTGCAGTAAGAACATTCTAAATGAATCTAGTTGTGGTTTTTTTTCCTGCAAATGAATGGTGGTGAAAAAACTACGACTACTAGAACATTTTGGTTTCATTTGTGCTGAGGTGCTTCAGAAGTTTTACCCACTGTGATGTTGTAAAATCAGTGCAAATGTTACCCAGTGAAAAAGGCAAATAATGTTTCAGTTTTCCTATAAAAATAGTTCTGGCTTTGCAGTCCTTCTAAAGGGGTCTCAGGGCCCTTCTGGGGTCTGTGGACCTACTTGATCACAGTATTTTTTAAAATTAAGTTTGCTAAAATTTTATAGAATTAAAACATATATGTTTATAAAGGAAATGGGCACCTAATTTTCTTAGGCTGTTGTTACCTGGCTTTGATTCAAAGTTATACTATTGTTATAAAATAACTTAGGCAGCTGTCCATCTTATTCTATTTTCCAGCACAACTTTATAAGACATGAACCACTCGTTCCTTGAAAGTTTGTTAGTTTTCTTCTACAAAGCTACCTGGCTTGTGGTAGAAGTTGCATGGAGATGTATAACAAATTCTGTAATGGAAGATTATACAAAATTCAGTGCCAGTGTGTGGAAACCAATGTTTCATTCTGCTTTGGAGAACACATGAAAAGCTTTAGAGATGAGGAAATTCTTGACTTGAGAAGAGAGGAATTGACACAGATTTGTCAGGTAGACCTTGTCTTTAAGCAGAAGCAATAGCGTGTGCAAGGGAATAAAAACATAATGGCATGGGCTTGTTTAGTATTGGGATGTAAAGTGTGGGGAGAGTGGATTTGTAGAGAGATGATGGGTAGGACAAATCAGTGTGGGGCCATATCATGAAGGGTCTTGGCTGGCATGCTAATAACTAAGTTAGATATTTACTTGGCTCTGGCAGTTGTCAGAGGATTTTGAGCAGAAGTTTGAGGTGATCATTTGCTAGTTTTCTTTAAACATACTGCTGTAGGTTAGATTTGAACCATGATTGTACCAGTTTAAATGAACTGTAATCTCTACTATCATGTTACTGCTTAATACATATTTCTTCTATCTGGGAAAATCTCCTATCACAACCATCCCCTTCCTGTTCACTTTACATATGTGTAATCCACCCACATTTTAAATTTAGCTTTTATTTTGTCAAAGTAATCTGTGGACATAATTTTAAAAGTCAATTCTTTAAGTCTTATAAAAGAAAAGTTAAGTATTCTCTTACCCCATTCTTACCACTCTTGATTTTTACTTCTTAAAAGTAATGACTTTATTTTTTATTTTTTAAAATGTTTATTTCTTTTGAGAGAGAGAGTGAGAGTGCACAAGGAGAGGTGGGGCAGATAGAGAGAGGGAGAGAGAGAATCCTAAGCTGGCTCCATGCTGTCAGCACAGAGCCCAACACAGGGCTTGATCCTACAAACCATGAGATCATGACCTGAGCCAAAATCAAGAATCGATGCTTAACTAGAAAGTAACTACTTTAAAAGTTATTTTATCTATTTCAGTGTTAAACTATTATGAATTCATAATTATTGTTCCTAATTGAGTAATTACATGCTGTGATTATATTTATTTTCCTTTATAACTTTTTGTTTTCCTGAGGGTAATAATTATCTCATTTTTGCATTGCTTTATATTCTATATAGAATTCATTTATTTATTGTAAAATTTTCCATCTAAGCTGCAAAGTGCTTCTTAGTATATCAAATGACTGAATCACCCCAGCATTATTCCTAGAGGCCTCTCAACATCTTCTGCTCCAGTCTAGACTGATTACTCTCCAGTTCTTTGACATAGTTGTTGTAATGGTATTCCCAGTACCTCTCCCCTGTGGGTTCTGAGTTCCTCAGATCTTCTGCCTTCTTCTTAGTTGAATTTTTCATGTTTGTGGAGAGCAGACACCCAGATTCTTAAAATGAACCTGTGTCAGTATATGTTGCCTGAGTTCTCTTCCCTGACATATCTAAGTTTCTTCTTTCTTGGTCTCTGAAGGCTAAGGATTGATTATATAGGCACATTTTTTAGTCCTTTGAGTGCCTGGCATAGAACCTTAAAATTAACTGTCGCTAAAAACCACTAAGATGGAGTTTGACTAATGAAAGTGGAGCCCTAATCCTTCAGCTAGCCTCTGTACTCATGTCTGCTTCACAGAAACAGAACTCTGTTCTAATCTTCTCTATTATGGAAATTTGGGCACAGGACAGAAAGCTGGGCTATTTATTAAAGAAGGAGGCAAAAGAGGGTTGTTACTAATGCAGGGTTTAATCTGGTTGTATGCAGTACAAGACATTTTTGTATTTCTCTTTAACCAGTAGGTTTCAAAGAAACTGGTCTGGAAATGTAACCTGGGAATGAGTTCATAATTTGGAATTTCCAAAGAAATATGGAAACCATGGGGACTAGTAAAGACAAACCAAATTTTCTACATCTTCCCAGACACTATGTAATCAGGAATAGCTTTATACTATTTCATTTTACCAGAGCCCGAATTTGTGGAGGGCCTCTGTAGTGGAAGTATACTTCATTCAAAGAAAAAAATCTTTAGTCTCATTGGCTACTTTCCTTTGATTACCAAGAGATGTACTGCTTTAAAAATGTATGGTAGGACCATTCTCTCCCATTCATTAGTTATCCAAATAATAATAACTGTGTATCAGCCATTGTCACAGGCACTGGAAATACAGACATGTTTAGAATACACAAATTCTGAAGCAAGGCCCCAGTCTAGGGCTTTTAAATTTCTCTCCCATCTCTACTACCAAATTTATTTATTTAGAACTCTGGGGGGCGGAGCAGGGGAGGGCGCCTGGGTGGCTCAGTCAGTTGAGCGTCCAGCTTCAGCTCAGGTCATGATCTTGTGGGTCATGAGTTCGAGCCCTGCGTCAGGCTCTGTGCTGACAGCTAGCTCAGAGCCTGGAGCCTGTCTTCAGATTCTGTGTCTCCCTCTCTCTCTGACCCTCCCCTGCTCATGCTCTCTCTCTCTCTCTCTCTCAAAAATAAATAAAACATTAAAAAAAAAAAAGAACTCTGGGGTTGTACACATCACCTACAGTTACCAATGACAGAATTATCCGGTATGTAGGTGGTGAGCACATTTACTAAGGTATGGTGGGCAACTCTTTCTTCATCTTGAGACTGGGAGTCGGGATATGTTGCCACTGCCATATTGGGAATCTTCCCAGTATGTCACACAATCCCAGGGGAGGATATTGCAGTGATCTGCAATTGGCCAGGTTTAGCAAGGAAGTTCACCCAAGAAAATTGAAGACATATCAACACAAGTGTTCATAGAAATTTTATTTTAAAGGTCAAAAAATAGAAACAACCTAAATGTCCATCAATTTATAAATGGATAAATAAAACGTGGCATATTCACACAATGGAATATTATTTAGCCATAAAAAGAAATGAAGTATTGATAAATACTATAATATGGATGAATCTGGAAAACATGCTAACTGAAAGAAGCTAAACACAAAGACCATATGGTGTATTATCCCATTTCTATGAAATATCCAGACTAGGTGAATCCATAGAGACAGAAAGTACATTGGTCATTTCCTGGGAAGGGAGGTGGGGGAGTAATGGGGGAGGGAGAGTGACTGTTTATGGCTAAAGGAGTTCTTTTGGGGCTACATGAAAATGTTCTGGAATTAGTGGTGATGGTTGCACACCCTTGTGAGAGTATACTAAAAACCTCTGACTTGTATACTTTAAAAGGTTGAATTTTATGGTATGTGAATTATATCTAAAAACCAAAGTTAACGGTAAAAAAAAAAAAGGAACTTGAGAAAAAAGAAAAATTATCTACAAAGGCATAACATCCTAAGAGTAAGCTACTTAATAGTAGTAACGGGAGCCATAAAACAATGGCTCCATAAAACAATGGAATAATATCTTTAAGATATTGAGAAAAAAGTCACTCTCAGTAAATAGTTGTAGGATTTCATACCTGGTTAATTATCATTGGAAATCACTGAGCAAAATAGAGACATTTTCAGACAAACATCAAAATTGAGAAAGTTTATCAATATTGGATTTTCACTGAAATCATTGCTAAGTGAGATCCAAGTAGAAATGCTGAACAAAGAAATTGGAATATATATGAGTAAATCTAAGCAATCTTGCATAAAACAATAATAATGACTAATTTGGCAATATAAAAGCAAGCTAGACCTAAAATATTAGACCAAATAACATGTAAATTGAAAGGGGATGAGGGAGAATGGGAGTTAAGATTCTTTAATTTTGTACAGAAGGGTTGAGATACTGGCTAACCTTAGACTCTTTTAAGACAGGAGTATTTGTTAAAACTTTAATAATTACAGTTTTTAAAAAAAATAAAATAGTGTATAATTTCCAGATCAATGAAGCAGGGGTTAAAAAACTACTTGATTAATCCAAGAAGAGCTGCCATCAAAAAAAAAAAAAAAAAAAAAAGAGAGAGAGAGAAGAAAAGGTAGAGTAAGGGGGATTAGAGGAGAGCAGGTCACAGTATCATATAGGGAAATGAAATGGGATAAGTGACATTTTAGTAAGGTCTTGAAAAAGTAAGGGATTTTTGCCATTGTACTGTTGGGGAAAGAACATTTCAGGTAGAGGGAATAATTGGTGCAGTGACTCTAGCTAGTGATCTCCATGTGAAATTAGCCTTTGGAAGGTTTTGAGTGGAGTGAAATAATCTGATTGATGCTTTAAAAGGATCACTGTGACTACTTGTGTTGAGAACAGACTGGGAATAGGAGACAAGAGTAAACCAGGGAGAATAGTGAGGTGGCTGTCAAAATAATCCAGGCAAGAATTTGCAACTCTGTGGATGGAACTAGAGGGTATTATGCTAAGCAAAATTAGAGAAAAACAAATATCATATGACTGCACTCATATGAGGACTTTAAGAGACAGAACAGGTGAACATAAGGGAAGGGAAGCAAAAATAATATAAAAACAGGGAGGGAGACAAAGCATAAGGGACTCTTAAATATAGAGAACAAACAGAGGATTCCTGGAGGGGTTGTGGGAGGGGGGATGGGCTAAATGGTAAGGGGCATTAAGGAATCTACCCCTGAAATTGTTGCACTATATGCTAACTAACTTGGATGTAAATTTTAAAAAAAATAATTAAACAAATTAAAAATTAAAAAATATCCAGGCAAGAGATAAATAATGGATTTATTTAAAAAAATTTTTTTTAATGTTTATTTATTTTTGAGAGAGAGACAGAGGCATGAGTGGAGAAGGGCAGAGAGAGAGGGAGACACAGAATCTGAAGCAGGCTCCAGGCTCTGAGCTTTCAGCACAGAGCCTGATGCGGGGCTCGAACCCACAAACCGTGAGATCATGACCTGAGCTGAAGTTGGACACTTAACTGACTGAGCCACCCAGGCGCCCCTGGATTTATTTCTGAGCAGCACCCTTTATTGACTGAGAGAACACAGTTGTCTCCTACTCTGCCTTCTCAGTCTTTTTTAAAATTTATTTACCACTTAATTTACTTTTTAAATTCAAGGTAATTTACAGTGTTACAATTGTTTCAGGTATACAATATAGTGATATAACAATTCTATACATACTCCATGCCTATCACTAATAAAGTGGACTCTTAATCCTCTTCACCTATTTCACTCATCCCCGCACCCACCTCTTCTCCGGTAACCATCACTTTATCAGTTCTCTATAGTTAAGATTCTGGTTTTGTTTGTCTCTCTCTCTCTTTTTTTTTTTTTTATTTGTTTCTTACATTCCACATATGAGTGAAATCATCTGGCATTTGTTTGTCTCTGATTTATTTCGCTTAATATTTTACCCTATAGATCCATCCATGTTATTGCAAATGGCAAGATTTCATTATTTTTTATGACTAATGTTCCATTGTATATATATACCACATCTTTTTTATCCATTCACCATTTGATGGATACTTGGGTTCTTTCATATCTTTGCTATTGTAAATAATGCTGCAGTAAACATAGGGTGCATATATCTTTTTGAATTAGTCTTTTTGTACTCTTTGGGTAAATACCCAGTAGTGGAATTACTGGATCATATGGTAATTCTATAATTTTTTGACAAATCTCTATACTGTTTTCCATAGTGGCTGCACCAGTTGATATTCCTATCAGTAGTGCACAGTGCACAAGGGTTCCTTTTTCTCCACATCCTCACCAACACTTATTTTTTTCTTTCGTTTTTGATTTTAGCCATTCTGACAGGTGTCTGAGATAATGTCACTTTGTGATTTTGATTTTCATTTCCCAGATGATGAGTGGTATTGAGCATCTTTGCATGTGTCTGTTGGCTATCTGTCTTCTTCGGAGAAAGCCTGTTGATGTCTGTTTATTTTAAAGTTGGATTATTTTGGTTTTTTTTGGTATTGAGTTGTATCAGTTCTTTATATATTTTAGATATTAGCTCCTTATCAGATATATCATTTGCAAATAACTTCTCCCATTAAGTAGATTGTCTTTTAGTTTTGTTAATGGTTTCCTTCGCTGTGCAAAAGCTTTTTATTTTGGTGTAGCCCCCAGTAGTTTATTTTTGCTTTTGTTTCCCTTGCTTCAGGAGACCTATCTAGAAAAGTGTTGCTGTGGCTGATACCAAACAAATTACTGTCTGTGCTCTTTTCTAGGATTTTTATGGTCTCAGGTCTCACATTTAGGTCTTTAATACATTTTGAATTTATTTTTGTGTATGGTGTAAGAAAGTGGTCCAGTTTCATTCTTTTTTTAATAAACAATTTTATTTTTTTAATACTTATTTTGAGAGAGAGAGCAGGGGAGGCGCAGAGAATCGCAAGCAGGCTCTGCAGGGCTGAGTCTTATGAACCATAGGATCATGACCTGAGCGGAAATCAAGCGTTGGATGCTTAACCAATTGAGCCACTCAGGCGCCTCCAGTTTCATTCTTTTGTATGTAGCTGTCCAGTTTTCCCATCACCATTGTTGAAGAGACTTTTTCCCTTGTATAATCTTGCCTCCTTTGTCAAAGATTAATTGACCATATCATCATAGGTTTATTTCTGGACTTTCTCTTGTGTTCCATGGATCTATGTGTCTATTTTTGTGCCAGTACCACACACACTGTTAAGATTACTACAGCTTTGTATTATATCTTATTATATGTTGAAATCTGGGATTGTGATACTTGCAGTTTTGTTCTTCTTTTTCAAGATTTCTTTGACTATTCAGGGTCTTTTTTAGTTCCATACAAATATAGGATTATTTCTTCTAGTTCTATGAAAAATGTTTTTTTAAGATTTTATTTTTTAAGTGATCTCCACAACAACGTGGGGTCGGAACTCACAGCCCCGAAACCAAGAGTCATGTGTTTTATCTACTGAGCCAGCCAGGCACCCTTGGTGGTATTTTGATAGGAATTTTATTAAATCTGTAGTTTGCTGTGGGTAGTATGGACATTTCAGCAGTATTTGTTCTCCCAGTCCATGAGCATGGAATATCTTTATGCTCTTTAGTGTCATCTTTAATTTCTTCCATCAGTGTTTTATAGTTTTTAGGATACAGGCCTTTTAGGTATTTTATTCTTTTTGGTGCCATTATAAATGGCATTGTTTTCTCTTTCTGCCACCTCATTATTAGTGTATAGAAGTGCAACAGATTTCTGTATGTTGATTTTGTATCCTGAGACTTTACTGAATTTATTCATGCATTCTAGCAATTTTTTAGTGAATTCTTTCAGGTTTTCTTTAAAAAAAATTTTTTTTTATAGTTTATTTTTGAGACAGAGACAGAGCAAGAACGAGGGAGGGGCAGAGAGAGAGGGAAACACAGAATCTGAAGCAGGCTCCAGGCTCTGAGCTGTCAGCACAGAACCCGACACGGCTCGAACCCACTAACCACGAGATCATGACCTGAGCCAAAGTGGGACGCTTAACTGACTGAGCCACCCAGGCGCCCCTCGGGATTTCTATATATAGTATCAAGTCATCTGCAAATAGTGAAAGTTTTACTTCTTTTTTACCACTTTGGAAGTGGTAATACCTTTTATTTCTTATCTGATTGATGTGACTAGGTCTTACAGTACTGTGTTGAATAAAAGTGGTGAGAACGGACATCCTGATCTTAGGGGGAAAGCTCAGTTTTTCACCATTGAGTATGATGTCAGCTGTAGGTTTTTAATATGTAGGGTTTATTATGTTGAGGTATATTCCCTCTAAACCTACTTTGTTAAGGGTTTTTATTATGATTGGATGTTGCTCTTTGTCAAATGCTTTTTTTGCATCTATTGAAATGATCAGATGGTTTTAAACCTTTCTCTTGTTGATGTGATGTATCAGGTTGATTGATTTGCAAATATTGAGCCACTCTTGTATCCAGAAATAAATCCCACTTGATTGTGGTGGGTGGATTTTTTAATGTATTGTTGGATTTGATTAGCTAGTATTTTGAATTATTTTAAATGTTTGTTTATTTTTGAGAGACAGAGACAGAGCATGAGCGAGGGAGAGGCAGAGAGAGGGGGAGACACAGAATCGGAAGCAGGCTCCAGGCTCTGAGATGTCAGCACAGAGCCCGATGTGGGGCTCAAACTCACAAACCATGAGATCATGACCTGAGCTGAAGTTGGACATTTAACTGACTGAGCCACCCAGGCACCCCAGATTAGCTAGTATTTTGTTGAGGATTTTTATATCTATGTTTATCAGAGATATTGGCCTGTGGGGGGGGGAGGGTTGGGGGTGTTTTTATCTGCTTTTTGGTATCTGTAATGCTAACTCATAAAATGAATTTGGAAGTCTAGCTTTTCATTCTTTAAAGGGACAGTATCATGGTTGTTACTCTGAAATAATATCTGGAAGTCCTTGACATTCAATGACCCCAGATTCTTCTATATTTTATTGATCATACTTAATAAGCCAGAAGTGGTCTTTTCCTCATTCTAAATTCTGAAGGGAAGTAGCCACGTGTTAGCCAATTACTGAGTTCTCAAGTTTCTAGGAGCAGTTGGACTTGGTGGGATTTGGGGTTTGGAGAGGTGTAAGGGGTCTGCAGACCATGCATCCTACTCTGTATCCTATATTGCTTCAGACTGGGAAGCAGACCTCCTAAATGAGTTTACAGCAGCTCTTGCAGGGAGGTGAGTAGGGGTCAGATTTGAGTACCTGCTAGTTGATGGAGGAAGGAATTTTTGAAGGCTGAAATCTCTCCAAATATGACCATAATTCAACAGTATCAAACAGATGGCGCAGGGTGCTTTAGTAGATGCTACCACTATCCACTGAGATGACTATGGTGAAGCTTATATGAAATGCTGTGTCTTGCTTCAAATGACCAAGTGACGGAGATAGTACTAAGCAGCAGTCTGGTTTAACCCAGTCTTTGCAAAAGGCAAAGGAGCATCAGCTCAGGGGGCTTCTAGATTTCCTCCCATCAGCTGAGAGTTAGTGTGGCCAACTCTGTAAACATCCAGTACTTTTATCTTACTGGGATGAAGGAATTAAGACCTGTTCTTTATTTTCTAGGATCCTGGGGGAATGGCCAGAGCCTGTTAAAATGGAAAAATTAGCCAGTTCCTTGTTTTGTATCTAAGCTGAGTAATGGCATCTTTACCAGGATGTCTGACCTTTTTTCCCCCTGGCAGCTGTTGCAGATTTGCCAATTGAGATTATGTGTACCTTCATAAAAAGGCATGTGGCCTGGAAATATGATCTTTAGTGTTTTGGATTTTGTTTTAAATTGTAAATAAGATCATGGCAAATGAAGTTAGAATCAATTATCTGTCCCTTCAGTGCCAAGAGATCTTCATTTTCATATACAAGGAGTTTAGACATAATGGTTTGAGATACCTTTCATGGGCCAGGTATACAAGTATACTCTTTTACTTTAATATTTGTAACAAATTATATATCCACTCATTCATTTAACAAGTACATTTTGAGAGCCTGCCATGTGCCAGGCAATGTTCTAGGAATTGAGGAATACAGCAGCAAGCAAAGCATGCACAAGCCCATGCCTGGCTTCATAGGAAATAGATATTTTTAAAAAATTTTTTTAATGTTTGTTTATTTTTGAGGCAGAGAAAGAGCACAAGTAGGGGAAGGGCAGAGAGAGAGGGAGACAAAATCTGAAGCTGGTTCCAGGCTCTGAGCTGTCAGCACAGAGCCCAACGCGGGGCTTGAACCCACAAACTGTGAGATCATGACCTGAGCCGAAGTCTGATGCTTAACTGACTGAGTCACCCAGGTGCCCCTAGAAATTAGATTCTTCTAATGGGAAGAGAGATAGGGGCACCTGGGTGGTTCAGTCAGTTGAGGATCGGATCTTGGCTCAGGTCATGATCTCGCGGTTGACAAATCGAGCACCGTGTCATATTCTGTGCCTCCCTCTCTCTCTGCCCCCACCCCCATCTCAAAATAAACATTAAAAAAAATTTTTTTTTTTTAAATTTAATGGGAAGAGAGGCAACAAACAAAATGTATGTGCATACATAGTATGTTAGATTGTGGTAAGTTCTGTTAAGAAAAATACATTGTGAAAGGGAGATAGAGAGTTTGGGGAGGAGGTTACATTTTAAATAGAATGATTTGGGAAAATTCATTGAGAAGACTACACTTGAGCAAAGACAGAAGGAGGTGAGGGATCAAGCCATGAGGCTATCTGATGAAACATAGGCAAAGGAAATACCATTTGTAGAGGCTTGCATACTCTAAGAAAAGGGAGGAGGCCTGTGTATCTGGGATAGAGTGAGTAAAAGGGAAAGAGGACATGGAGATCCAGACCATATAAAGCTTTGTAGGCTGCTATGAGAGCATTGACTTTTACTCTCAGTGAGACAGTGAGAATTTTAAGCAGAAGAGTAATTTTGATACTACTTATATTAAAAAAAAATTGCGGGAGGGGGCACCTGGGTGGCTCAGTCAGTTGAGCGTCCAGCTTCGGCTCAGGTCTTGTCCTAGCGGTTCATGAGTTCAAGCCCCACGTCAGGCTTGCCACTGTCAGCACAGAGCCCGCTTCAGATCCTCTGTTCCTCTCTCTCTCTGCCCCTTTCCCACGTGTGCTCTCTCAAATAAAAAACATTAAAAAATTTTTTTCTTACAGCTTTATTGAGGTATGATTGAAGCATAATAGATTGTACATGTTTAAAGCATATAATTTGGTGGGTTTTGATATGTATACATCTGTGAAACAATTATGACAATCAAGATAATCTATCTATAAGTCCCCCAGATTTCCTCATGCCTCTTTATAATCCCTGTCCTGCCTCTGGTCAGGCGACCACTAATCTGTCACTATAGATTAGTTTGCATTTTCTTAAATTTTATATAAATGGAATCATTCAGTATGTACTCTTTTATGTCTGGCTTCTTCTTACTTTCAGCCTAATTATTTTGTGATCCATCCACTGTGTGAATCAGTAGTTCATTCCTTTTTATTACTGAGCAATTGTCTACTATATGGGCATATTATGATTTATCATTCATGTCAGTGGACATTTGAGGTAGTTTCTAGTTTTTGGCTGCCACAAATAATAAACAGCATATAGTTTGGCCCCACTGTTTTGTCCAATCTGACAGTCTCTGCTGTAATTTGAATATGTATTTACAGTACATTCATACTTTATGTGATTATTGATGTAATTGGCTTAAGTCTATTATCTTGCTATTTGTTTTCTTTTTGGTCCAGCTGTACTTGTTTTTCCTTCTTTTTCTGCCTTTTTTGGGATTGAGTATATTTTATTATTTCATTTTATTTCCTTTGTTGTCTTATTAACTATACTTTTTTTTAGTAGTTACATTAGTGTTTAGAGTATAAAATTTTGACTTGTCGCAGTTTACCTTCAAGTAATATATCACTTCATATTTAATGTAAGAGCCTCACAGTGGTATACTTCCATTCTTCCCTCCCGGCCTTTGTGCTGTGGCTGTCACATGTTTTATATCTACATATGTATGTAAAGCATACAGTAAATTATATTTCCTTTAAAACTCAATAATCCTGTAAAGAGATTTTAAAAATAAGAACAAGTGATTTATATTTACCCACATATTTGGAATTTCTGGTGCTTTTCTTTCCTTTGTATAGATCCAGATTTCCATCTGGTATCATGTCCTTCTCCCTGAAGGCCTTTCTTTAATATTTATCATAGTGCAGGTCTGTTGGTAATGAATTATTTCATCTTTTGTATGCATTAAAAATGTCTTTATTGGGGCGCCTGGGTGGCTCAGTTGGTTAAGCATCCAACTTCAGCTCAGGTCATGATCTCATAGTTTATGGGTTCGAGCCCCATGTCGGGCTCTGTGCTGACAGCTCAGAGCTTGGAGCCTGCTTCAGATTCTGTGTCTCCCTCTTTCTGCCCCTCCCCAGCTCACTCTCTGTCCCTCTCTCTCAAAAATAAAATAAAGACATAAAAAATTTTTTTAAAAAGGCTATTTTGACTGCCTTTTCAAGAGATATTTTTGCTTGGTATTGAATTCTGGGTTCAGTACTTTAAAATGTTTCTTTACTGTCTTCTGACTTGCATCTTTTTCCAATAAGAAATCTGTCGTTATTTTTGTGCTTCTGTGTATTACATAATTTTTCTATGTGGTGCTATTAAGATTTTATCACTGGTTCTAAGTAATTTGATTATGATGTACAGTTGTATACTTCATGTTTCTTTCTATTTTTTTAAAGTTTATTTATTCGTTTATTTATATATATATATGAGAGAGCAAGCAGAGAAGGGGCAGAGAGAGAGGAAGAGAGAGAATCCTAAGTAGGCTCCATGCTGTCAGTGCGGAGCCTGATGTGGGGCTCAATCCACAAACCATGAGATCATGACCTGACCCAAAATCAAGAGTTGGACTCTTAACTGACTGAGCCACCCAAGTGCCCCACTTCATGCTTCTTGTGTTTGGGATTCATTGAACTTCTTGGATCTGTGAGTTTATAATTATCATCAAATTTAGAAATTAGTCATTTCTTCAAATATTTTTATGTCCTTCCCTCCCTTTTAGGGACTCTAATTACTCATCTAGTCTTCTTGAAGTTGTCCCACTGCTCACTCTTGCTCTTTTCAGTTTTAAAAATTCCCTTTCCTCTGTTTCATTTGTATAGTTTCTCTTGCTATGCCTAGGTTCACTAATCTTCTCTTTTGCTGTGCTTCATCTTTGTTAATGCTATCCAGTTAAATTTTCATCTGAGACTCTTTTTTTTTTGTATACAGTTTGTTTATTTTTGAGACAGAGACAGAGCACGGGGCGGGGGGGTGGGGGGCAGAGAGAGAGGGAGACACAGAATCTGAAATAGGCTCCAGGCTCTGAGTTGTTCAGCACAGAACCCGATGCGGAGCTTGAACCCACAAACTGTGAGATCATGACCTGAGCCAAAGTGGAACGCTTAACCGACTGAGCCACCCAGGCGCCCCCGAGACTCTTAATCTATAGAAGTTTTTTGTTTTATAAATATCATCTATAATCTCTCCTTCACATGCTCATACTTTCCTATACCTTATTGAAAATATGAAATATATTTATAATAACGATTTTAATGTTCTATTCTATCATCTGTGTCATTTCTGGGTCTGTTGATTTCCCCCTTCATTATGGGCCATATTTTCCTGCTTTTTTCCCTGTCTAGTAATTATTATTTTATACAAAACAGTGTGAATTTGAGCTTGTATGCTGAATATATATTTTTTAATTCTGGTTAATTAACATGCAGTGTAATATTGTCTCAGGTGTAGAATTGAATGATTTCAACACTTCTATACAATGTCTGGTACTCATTACAACAAGTGCTCTCCTTAATCCCTATCACATATTTAAACCATCCCTACCCCCAACTCCTTCTCTGGTAATCATTAGTTCTCTATAGTTAAAATCTGTTTCTTGGGGCACCTGGGTGGCTCAGTCAGTTAAGCATCCCACTTCGGCTCAGGTCATGATCTCGCGGTTCGTGAGGTCAAGCCCCGCATTGGGCTCTGTGCTGACAGCTCAGAGCCTGGAGCCTGCTTCCGATTCTGTGTCTCCCTCTCTCTCTGCCCCTCCCCTGCTCACACTCTGTCTCTCTGTCTCTCAAAAATAAATAAGATTATAAAAAAATTTTTTTAATCTGTTTCTTGGTTTTCTTCTTTTTTTTCTCCCTATGTTCATTTGTTTTGTTTCTTAAATTCCACATATGAGTAAAATCATATGGTATTTGTCTTTTTCTGACTGACTTATTTTGCTTAATATAATACTGTGTAGCTCCATCCACATTATTGGAAATGACAAGAGTTCATTCTTTTGATGGCTGAGTAATATTCCATCATGACACACTCACACACACACACACACACACACACACCACATCATCTTTATCCATTCATCAGTCAATTGACATTTGGGCTCTTTCCATAATTTGGCTGTTGTTGATGATGTTGCTGTAAACATTGGGGTGCGTATATCTCTTTGAATTAATATTTTTGTGTCCTTGGGATAAATACCTAGTGGTGCGATTGCTGGATTTTAGAGTAGTTCTATTTTTAACTTTTTGAGGAATCCCCATACTGTTTTTGAGTGGCTGCACCAGTTTACGTTTCCACCAACAGTGCAAGAGACTTCCCCTTTCTCTGCATATTTGTCAACACTTGTTTCTTGTGTTGTTAATTTTGGCTGTTCTGACTGGTGTTAGATGATATCTTATTGTAGTTTTGATTTGTACTAGCCTGATGATGAGTGACACTGAGCATCTTTTCATGTGTCTGTTAGCCATCTGGATGTCTTCTTTGGAAAAAATGTCTATTCATGTCTTCTGTCCATTTTTTAACTAGATTATTTGTTTTTTTGGGTGTTGAGTTTTGTAACCTCTTTATATATTTTGGATACTAACCCTTTATCAGATATGTCATTTTTATTGCTTTCAGTATTTTTGAGCCTTGTTCTGGGACACAGTTGTTACTTGGAAACAGTTTGATCTTTTTAAGGATTGCTTTTAAGCTTTGTTAGGTAGGACCAGAGTAGCATTTGGGACTAATATTTTCTTGCTGCTATCCCATGAATTACTAGATTTTCCCCTTCTGACTGGTAGGAGCACAAATTATTCCTAAAATCCTATGTATACACTGAGGAATTTTCACCTCCTTCTCTTGGGTAGTTTTTTTTGTTTTTTTTTGTTTTTTTTTTGTTTTTTTTTTTCAATTCAGGGACACTGCCAGGCCATGTGCAGGTCGCCTCCTCCCTGCACTGTTGCTGGGAAGTCTTTTTAGATAGTAAGCTCAGGTAATCCTTTCTCTTAGCAATTACTGTCCTGAATTACTACTTGTCCAATGTCTAAAAATTGTTTCATTTTTTAATTCAGCTTATTATATCAGGTGAGAGGGTAAATATATTATTTGTTATTCCATCATGATTGGAAATGGAAGTCTTTTCTTATTTATATTTTAAAGGGTGTTTTGTTGAGAATAGATGACAAGGGAAGAAGAGTGGAAGCAGGAGTACCAATGAGGAAGCTATTTTACTTAATTCAGATAAAAGATGATGGTGGCTTGGTCCAAGGTGGTAGTGGTGAAGGAAGTAAGAAGTGATCAAAATTTGGATGTACTTTGATGTTAAGGCCAACAAAATTTATGGTGGGTTGATATATAAAAGAAAGAGAAAAGTCCAGAATGACATATAAGGTTTATATTATCTTCATTTTATATTTTAGAACACCAGAGCATGAGAATTTATGAGTCTTATTCAAGGCCAGTCAATCTCAAACTCAAATCTTCTAATTGCAAAGTCCTATCTCTTTCTACTGTACCACAGTGACACTAAGACTGTGAGTAGGATAAGCCACAAGTGCTAAAGGAGTGCAAGAGAAAGGGAGACATTTTCCTGCTTGAAAGAATAAAGGAGAATTTACATAAAACCTAATCTGAGCTCGTGCTTTCTAAAAATTGGGTAAAGCTGAGTAAGTCAAGGAGGGAAGGGTAACTGTTGAGGGAATAGTGTGACCTGAAGTACAGAAGTCTCTGAGGTATCTTTCTACTCAGGATTCCCTCAATCTGGGAAGCCTTCCAATGGTCAATAAAGTTTCATATGTACATTCCGCAAAATTTCTCATGTTCAGAACTGAAGGGCCTGGAGTTTATTTTCTTGATAATATTTAGATCTTATTTGCCTTTAGAACAAGGGGTTGAATAAGCATAGGTATGATTCTTTTTAAGAAAACCCAAAAGACAAAACCTTACCTAAGATCCTTAATTAAAATAATTTTTTTGTTTAAATATTTATTCATTTTTGAAAGAGAGAGAGAGCATGAGTGGGGGAGGAGCAGAGAAAGAGGGGAGGCACAGAATCCAAAGCAGGCTCCAGGCCCTGAGCTGTCAGGACAGAGCCTGATGTGGAGCTCGAACCCACAAACCATGAGATCTTGAGCTGAGCCAAAGTTGGATGCCTAATTGACTGAGCCACCCAGGCGCTCCCCCCCAAAAAAATTCTTAAAAATTTTTTTTAAAGTTTATTTATTTTGAGAAAGAGCACATGCATGTGTGCAGAAGTGTGCACACGAGCTAGTGGGGAGGTGGGCAGAGAGAGAGGGAGAGAATCCCAAGCAAGCTCTGCTCCATCAGTGCAGAGCCCAGTGTGGAGCTCGATCTCACAACCATGAGATGATGACCTGAGCCAAAGTCAAGAGTTGGACGCTTAACTGACTGAATCACCCAGGTGCCCCCCAAAATTCTTTATAGTAGGGTTAATTTGAATGGCTATGGTAAGGAGTTCAAATTATAGTCCAAATATGATGGGAAGCCATTGGGGTTTTAAAACAAGGAATTCACATGATTTCATCTATGGTTTTTAAAATATTACTATGACTGATGGGTGAAGAATAAACTGGTAGAGGCAGGGAAATGAGCAGGAAGAACCAAAGTGGAAGGAAATCTTTTATAGACTTTAACTGAAGTATTTAGTATTCCAAGTAGTATTGGAAATAAAGAGAATGGCTTGCACTCAGGATATATTTTTAGGGTATAATTCCACAGAACTTGCTGGTTGTGGATGTGGGTGTGAAGCAAAGAGAATTCATAGGTTTTTGCCTAAGCATCTGGAGGAATAGTGGTGCCATACAATGAGATAGCACAATGTAGGGAGGAGTAGCAGATTTTAGAGGGAAATTCAAGAGCTCTGTTTTGGAAATGTGAGTTTGAGATGCCTTTTAAGACTTCCAGCTGGAGATGTCAAGTAGGCCCTTGAATATATGAGTCTTGAACTCACAGGAGAGAGCACAGAGTCAGTCATAAAACGCTGGGTATCATCAACATCAAAGATTTAAAACTGTAAAACTGGAAAAAAATCATTTAGGGAGTGTGTATAGGGAGAGAAAAAAAGATATTTCATTTCTGAGCCTCAGTACTAAATGATTTAGAGGTCAGGAAGAGAAGGAACAAGTAAAGGAGAATAAAATATGAGCAGCTAGTGAGAGGAAGAAAACCAGGAAATCATCAGGTCCTAGGAACTGAACAAAGATAAGTATCTTAGAAAGAGTTACACATATTAGGTTGAACAGAAGAAGCCAAACACACACAAAAATACATAGTGTACAATTCTACTTACAGGAAATCTAGTAAAACAAAATTAATAGCATGGGGATAGAAGAAAGTAGTTGGGGGACAAAGGGTTGACTGGAAAAGGGTCACATGTGAATTTCTGGGGTAATAGAATAATTCTGTCTCTTGCTTTGGATGTTATATGGATGTAAATTGTCTCATTGAACAGAACACTTAAGATCTATATATTTTATTGAATGCAAATTATATCCCAATTTTTAAAAAAATTTTTAAAAGAGGGAGTTGAAACTGTAAATGATGTTGAGAGGTTACATAACATGAGGGTCAAAATCACTGGTGATTTTGATAACAGTAGTTTTAATGGCAAGATCGGGATGACTGAAGGTGTGAAGGTGACAAGTACAGAGTTCCCTACATGGAATCTTTCCTAAACAGGGGAGGAAAGAACTGCACAAGTCAGGGAGGTCTATGAAAGATTTTCTTTTCATTTTCTTTCTTTAAAAAATTAAAAAAAAAATGTTTATTTATTTTTGAGACAGAGAAAGAGCATGAGTGGGGGGGGGGGAGGGGCAGAGAGAGAGGGAGACACAGAACCCAAAGCAGGCTCTAGGCTCTGAACTGTCAGCACAGAGCCTTGAACTCACGAATCGTGAGATCATGACCTGAGCCTAAATCGGTCGCTTAACTGACTGAGCCACCCAGGTGCCCCTCTTTTTATTTTCTTAAGATGGAAGAAATGACAGCATGGTTTTATGATGATGAGAATGATTATTCGAAGTAGAAATTCGGGCAATGGAGGTGCAAACTTCTTAAGGAGGAGATTCAGGGGAGTTGCCTTTGATAGGAGCATGGTCTTCCTTCTCCTGTTGTAGATATGAAACTAGAGTGTATGAGTACAAATTTAAGTTGGTAGATTTGTATAGCAGGAATATGAAATATTTTGGTGTTGTTTCTTTTTACCCCCAGTTGAATGAAAAGCAAAGTCAGCATTTGAAGGTGAGATTTGGGGAAGTAGTGCTAGAGGTTTGGAGAGAAGATGCAAATTAGTTGTCTTGGAGAGAGAACGAGCACACATTGCCTAGGTGACTAAAGTATGGTTAATGAGACCCACTTGATATTTATCATCATAAATATAAAGAGATCTAGCCAGCATGATTTTGGGTTTTTCTTTAGTCACATTCAGCTGCCTGAGTGCGGTTGTAAAATAGATGGAAAGTGGGTTTAAAAAGGGTTGGGATTTCACCAGGACTGTGGTGTCCTGTGTGTGTGTTGGGATGGAGGTTAAGCAAAGTTTCAGTTAGAATTAGAATTTAAAGTGGTTTTTGAACAAAGAAGTTGAGAATATAGGGAATTTGCTGATGACAGAATGAGTTCATGGGAAGCACAGTGTAAGCTTTTTTGTTGGAAGATCAGAGAATAGAGGGAGACTGTGTCAAATCTAGAGAAAGAGAAGCTTGGACATATGACAGTGACTGAGGTAATGAGGGCTGTAAGACATGATTCGATTCATCCTGATGGTTTCTTAGGGGAAAGTGTTTATTATTTCTAATCATAATTGCATTCTTGAAATTGATCTCAATCCTTTCAGTAGTTTCTCCTCACATTTCCAGTAGTTCTTTATAACAGTCTACAGCCCTACAGAGTCTGGCTGTGACCTACCCCCATAGCCTTTATAAGCTACTCCTTTTCCAGTCATTCTTCCCTCCTGTCACTCACTCTACTATATCTTGAACATTCTACCCTCTCTCCACACCCCTCTATCTTTGTCTTTCTTCATAGCAGTATGCCAGTTTGAGGACAGAAACTTTCTCTTGTTTCCTGTTGCTTCCTTAGCGTCTAGAATACTGTCTGGTTTGCAAAGTAGGTGTTCGGTAAATATTTGGATGAATGTAAATGGCAAGCTTCCTAAATGCCTTTCAAATAAATTTATATATACAGTTTTCACTGGCAGGTATAGCATGAGATGGCTTTTCATCATGATTTGTTTTTCTCCAACTATAAGAAAAAACCTCAGGCATTAACTTGTAATGGAAAGAGTTTTTAGAAGGAACCCAGGCCTGTTCTGATATTTATGGTGAAACAAAAGTATTACTTCATTCACTGATTAAGCAGTTTTTAAAAAATTAATTTTACAGGTTAAGTTAATGGTTTCATTTTTATGGCAAGAACATTAATGTTTATGAGATATGAGAATGTGACTTGTATTTTTTGTTTTCTAAATAAAATTTACCATGACCATTCTTCTTTAGATACTATTTAAGACATGATTGTTACCTTTAGAGGAGCTCCTTGTGTTTGCTTGGGAAGCAAAATCTAAACAATGGAAAAGTGCAGTGCAATACAAGATAAAAGTCAAGATGGTGACAAGTTATTATAAGGTGAAACACAATGAATTATGAGATCTTTCTGCGGCAAACAGGATTTGCTGACCTGGTTCAGTTGAAAGTGGTATACTGCTCAGCTCATGTAATGGTGTCACTCTTTTGTTCTTCAGTAGCCATTTAAGTTCCTTGAGCCCATGGTGGGCCCCTGTTATAACTGACATTTGTGTTTTCATTGCAGTTGTCGGACAAGTAACCGCAAGAGTTTGATTGTGACCTCTAGCACATCACCTACACTACCACGGCCACACTCACCACTCCCTGGCCACACAGGTGAGTGTTTGAAGGTTAAGAAAGGTGGAATGAAAAAAAGAAAGGACAGGTGGAATGAAAGAGTGGCCACTGATGCCTAATTGCTTTCTTACTTCTCACTTTGTGTAGGTCAGCACATTACATTGTAACTTCATGTGGCTGACTGAAGCATACAGAGTTCATGGGCATGCTTTCTATGGGACAATGTGTTCAGTCTGTTTTTGACTCTTAGTTGTTTCTTGCCTTGACCTGCCAACTTTTCTTTTGGTCTTGTACATATCTTGGGGCCAGGTATATATTCTGTGTCCATGGCCTCTGTTCTGGTATACTGAGAGTGTGTTACGATTCCAGTCATCCGGGGGCCATGTGAGGAGTACTTCATTAACATTTTTTCCTACCATGCCCAAGGGGAAGTCCTCACAAAGATGGTTTTCTGTTTCATGAGGCTCTTGATAACTTTCTCTCTGTTAGAATAGGAGTCAACAGGGGCACCTGGGTGGCTCAGTCCGTTAAGCATCTGACTTTGGCTCAGATCATGATCTCATGGGTCTGAGCCCTGCATCAGGCTCTGTGCTGACAGCTCGGAGCCTGGAGCCTGCTTTGAATTCTGTATCTTCCTCTCTCTCTGCCGCTCCCCCGCTCATTCTCTCTCTCTCTCTCTCTCTCGCTCAAAAAATAAAGACATTAAAATTTTTTGAAATAAACTTATAAAAAATAGGAGTCAGCAAAAGTGAGAGGAATATTTGTTTTATGTTGGTATTGATTTCACATATCGGAATTGAAGCAAATGATCTCATGTATTCAGATTCTCCTCCATTTGGAACCTGAGCTCCTCTAGCCAGTATAAGGACTGATTTATTTGCCTCTGACTGAGGAATATAGAAAAATTATAAGGCAGAAGACCTCATTTGAGTTAGCCATATATTTTAGCCTAGACATGTATTTTTGCATCCCAGGGCAGCCTTTGCTAAAGGGATTGCTGAACTGTTAAACACTGTTCGTTGCTATAATATTTACAGTGGAAATTCCAGACCTGGAGTAATGAAAATGGAACAGGCTTGAAACCGTGGGAAGCCACTTAGAGCTTGCTGCCTGGGTTTGGTAAGCCATGGGCCTTATTGGTCTTTGGGCAATAAAAGAATACCAAAGTGGGACGCCTGGTGGCTCAGTTGGTTGAGTGTCTGACTTTGGCTCAGGTCATGATTTCACGGTTTGTGAATTCAAGCCCTGCATCAGGCTTACTGCTGTCAGCACAGAGCCTGCTTCAGATCCTCCGTCCCCCTCTCTCTGCCGTTCCCCCCACTCACACTCTCTCAAAAATAGAAATAAAAAAATGAGCTTTGGGACCTCATCAAAATAAAAAGCTTCTGCACAGCGAAGGAAATAATCAACAAAACTAAAAGGCAACCAACAGGAGAAGATACCTGACATATCAGGTAAAGTGTTAGTAGCATCCAGAATCTATAAAGCACTTATCAAACTCAACACCCAAAAAATAAATAATCCAATGAAGAAATGGGCAAAAGACATGAATAGACACTTCTCCAAAGAAGACATCCAGATGGCTAACAGAAACATGAAAAGATGCTCAACATTACTCATCATCAGGGAAATACAAATTAAAACCACAATGAGATACCACCTCACACGAGTTAGAATGGCTGAAATTAACAATTCAGGCATCAACAGATGTTGGCGAGGATGCACAGAAAGAGGATCTCTTTTGCACTGCTGATGGGAGTGCAAACTGGTGCAGCCACTCTGGAAAACAATATGAAGTTTCCTCAAAAAATTAAAAATGGAACTACCCTACAACCCAGCAATTGTACTACTAGGTATTTATCCAAGGGATACAGGTGTGCTGTTTCTAAGGGGGACATGCACCCTAATGTTTATAGCAGCGCTATCGACAATAGCAGAAGTATGGAAAGAACCCAAATGTCCATCGACAGATGAATGGATAAAGAAGATGTGGTATATATATACATATATATATGTATATTTATGTATATGTATATATGTATACATACACACACACACACACACACACACACACATATACAATGGAGTATTACTGGGCAATCCAAAAGAATGAAATCTTGCCATTTGTAACTATGTGGATGGAACTAGAGGGTATTATGCTAAGCAAAATTAAAGAAAGACAGATATCATATGACTTCACTCATGAGGATTTTAAGATACAAAACAAATGAACATAGGGGAAGGGAAGCAAAAATAATACAAAAACAAGGAGGGGGACAAAACATAAGAGACTCTTAAATAAAGAGAACAAACTGAGGGTTGCTGGAGGGGTTAGGGGTGGGGGGATGGGCTAAATGGGTAAGGGGCATTAAGGAAGACACTTGTTGGGATGAACACTGGGTGTTATACATAGGGGATGAATCACTGGAATCTACTCCTGAAATTAAATCATTATTGTACTATATGCTAGCTAACTTGGATGTAAAAAGAAAAAAAAAAAAGGTTAAAGGATTCACAAGTTGAAATGAAATGAAATTTTCCTAAAAATTATTTTAAGTATTTGTAAATTATCCACAGAGCATAGGGCATATTTCAAATAAGGATGTATGTTTAGGAATTGAAAGAGCATTTTTAAAAATAGAATGAAAGTATAGATTACGATAGAAAAAAAATAGAAATAAACATTAAAAAAAAAAAAACCCACAGCAGTGAAACAGCTCATCATCAAGCCAGATAAGACAGGTCTGTTTCACTTGGGTTTGTCTCTTTGCTCAATTTACTATTGTCTTTGGAGGAAGGAAAACTCAGATCCAGCTGTTCAGTGTGTTCATGGCCCTTTTCCAGAAATCAGTAAAACTCTTAAACACTAACTCTCATATTAGAAGATACCACCCAGGGAATTAGAGACATACCGAGCCTGTAAAGTAAGGCTCTCATTGTGTTTAGGTATGTTCCCCCTCAGGTTGACTGGGTTATGTGCACTCTACATTGGAGCTTTGTAAAAACAGCATATAGCTGACCTGGCCTTTTCATCATATAGAAATAAATTTAGCTTGTGTAGACCTTATTCGTTATTTCATAATTTTAATGTGAGTTCTGGGCATAGTTACTAGTGCCTGCTCCTCTCTGAGATGATTATGTCTCTATTTAGATTCCTGGCAGGTAGAGTTCAGGACTAAGTCTTCCCTATTCAAGTGGCTTTGATTGAGAACATCATCCTCTGTTTTCAGCCTGCCTAGGGCTGTAGACTGTAGCTTTGAGTTAATATGTGTAACATACTTGGGGCTCCATAAATGTTACCTGTCATCATCATCATCTCTCCCCAGATCCCTGTAGAAAATCTAGGTGGGCCTCAGACCTAGGGAAGAAGAATTGACTTAAAAGCCCAATTCATGGCTGTAGATGAGAAAGGCAGCCCTGATTGTTCCATGCAAATCAAACTTCACATTAGATTATACCCTCCGGTCTTAATACATCCTGATATTGGGGTCCACGGGATGTTCTAAGACCCTTCAGCTGTTTTTTTTAAGTCTGGAATCTGTTGAGTAATGTGAGGCCTGTTGATTTGAAAGTAGGTCTATTTATTCCATACAGTTCAATTTATTATTAAATATTTACTATATATAAGTAGGTTATAACTGCAACAAGGCCAGTTTAGTAGGTACTTAGTCATTCTGGAAATAGAACCTTCCTAGTTCATTGTTTTTTTTAAACTAATAAACTTGGTTGTTTAGAGCAGTTTCTGGGTTTACAGCAAAATTGAGCAGAAAATACAGAATTCCCTTATACCCTGTCCCATAGACATATAACCTCCTCCACTATCAATATCCTGCACCAAAGTGGTATATTTGTTAAAGTCAATTAACCTACATTGGCCCATCATTATCCCCCAAAGTCCATAATTTAATTAGAGTTCACTCTTGGTGTTGTACATGACATGGACATAATGACATGTATCTATCATTGTAGTATCACAGGGAATAGTTTCACTGCCCTAAAAACTCCCTGTGCTCTGCCTTTTCATCCCTTCCTTCCTCCAGCCCCTGGCATTCACTAATCTTTTCACTGTTTCCATAGTTTTGCCTTTTCCAGATGTCATATCATGGGAATCATATAGTATGAGGCCTTTTCAGATTGACTTATTTTACCTAGCAATATGCATGTTAAGAGTCCTTCATGTCTTACCATGGCTTGATAGCTCATTTCTTTTTAGCACTGAGTAATAATATTCCATTGTCCAATGTACCACAGTTTATTAATCTATTCACCTACTGAAGGATATCTTGGTGGCTTCCAAATTTGGCAATTATGAATAACATTGTTATAAATACCTGTGCAGAGTTTTTGTGGACATAAGTTTTCAGTTCATTTGGATAAATACCAAGGAGCTTGATTGCTGGATCATATGGTTAAGGGTATGTTTAGTTCTGTAAGAAACTGCCAAACTATCATCCAAAGTGTCTGTACCATCTTGCGTTCCCACCAGCAATGAGTAAGAGTTCTGGTTGCTCCACATCCTTCCCAGCATTTGATGTTACCGGTATTTTGGAATTTGGCTATTCTAATAGGTTTGTAGTGGTATTTCATTGTTGTTTCAGTTTGTTTCGATTTGCATATCCCTAATGGCATATGATGTTGAACATCTTTTCTTTTCTTTTTATGTTTATTTATTTTGAGGGAGAGAGAACTAGTGAGTGCCTGCACAAGTAGGGGAGGGCAGAGAAAGAGGGAGAGACAGAATCCCAAGCACGCTCCACAGTGTTAGTGCAGAGCCTTATGCGTGGCTCAGTCTCTTGAACTGTGAGATCATGACCTGAGCTGATATCAAGAGTTGGACACTTAACCAACTGAGCCACCCAGGCACCCCTGAAACATCTTTCCATATGCTTACTTGCCATCTTCTTTGATGAGGTGTCTGTTCACATTTTTTGCTTGTTTTTTAATTGGGTTGTTTTCTTATTGTTGAGTTTTAAGTGTTCTTTGTATTATTTTGGATCACAGTCTTTTATCAGAGGCCTTTTGGAAACATATTCTCCTAGTCTTTGGCTTGTTTCCTTATGCTTTTTTGCACAGCAAAAGATTTTAATTGTAATGAAAACCAACTTATTTATTTCTCTCATGGATCATGCCTTTGGTGTTGTGCCTAAAATGTCATTGCCTAAGATACCTAAGATCATCAAGGTTTAGGTCTTTGATCCCTTTTGAGTTTTTATGAAGGTCTATATCTATTCATTCTTTTTTTGCCTGTGAATGTTCACTTGTTCCAGCACTATTTATGAAAAGATTGTGGGGTTTTTGTTTTATTTTGTTTTGTTGCTTTTGCTCTTTTGTCAAAGATCAGTTTATTATGTGGTTTTCTTTCTGCCTGTCTGTTCTGTCTCTATATTGTTCCATTAATCTGTCTTTTCTTTATCCAGTACCACACAGTCTTCATTACCATAGCTTTATAGTGAGTCTTGAAGTTGGATAGCATTAGTTCTCCAACTTTGTTCTTTTTCTTCAATATTGAGTTGGCTATTTTGGGGACTTTTGCTTCTCCATATGAACTTTAGAATCAGTTTGTCAAAATAATAAATCCACAAAATAATTTGCTGGAGTTTTGATTGGAATTGTGTTGAATCCATAGATCAAGTTGGAAAGAACTGACATCTTGACAATATTGAGTCCCCCTATCCATGAATATAGAATCTTTCTCCCTTTATGTAGTTCTTCTTTGATATCTAACATCAGAATTTTATAGTTTTCCTCATTTAGATCTTACACATATTTTGTTGGATTTATAACTAAGTATTTTATTTTTGGAGGGTGGTAATATGAATGGCAATAGGCTTTTAATTTCTATTCCCACATGTTCATTGAGAGTATATAGTAAAGTATTGACTTTTGAACATTAACCTTGTGTCCTGTATTTTTGCTGTAAAAGCTTATTAGTTCTAGGAGGTTTTTTGTTGATTTTTTTTCAGATTTTCTTTATAGCCTATCATGTCATCTGTGAACAAAACAGTTTTATTTCTCCCTTCTCAATCAATCTGTATACCTTTTATTTCCTTATCTTATTGCATTAGCTAGGACTTCCACTGCAATGCTGAAAAGCAGTGGTGAAAATGTACCACATGGTGGGAGAGCTTTAAGTTTCTCACCATTAAGTATGATGTTAGCTGTAGGTTTTTTGTAAATGTTCTTTATCAAATTGATGAACTTTCTTTCTATTCCTAATTTGCTGAGTTTTTAAAATCATGAATGGGTTTTGGATTTTATCAAATGCTTTTTTTGCATCTGTTAATATCATTTTTAAAAAATTTTTTATTTTTTATTTTTTTATTTATAGTTTATTGTCAAGTTGGTTTCCATATAACACCCAGTGTTCTTCCCCACAAGTGCCCTCCTGCATGTCCATCACCCCCCTTCCTCTTTCCCCCTCCCCCTTCAGCTCTGTTTGTTTCAGTATTCAAGAGTCTCTCATGATTTGCCTCCCTCCCTCTCCCTAACTCTTTTTCCCCCCTTCCCCTCCCTATGGTCCTCTGTTAAGTTTCTCCTGTTAGACTTATGAGTGAAAACATATGGTATCTGTCCTTCTCTGCCTGACTTATTTTGCTTAGCATGACACCCTCGAGGTCCATCCACATTGCTACAAGTGGCCAGATTTCATTCTTTCTCATTGCCATGTAGTATTCGATTGTATATATAAACCACATCTCAATCCATTCATCTGTTGATGGACATTTAGGCTCTTTCCATGATTTGGCTGTTGTTGAAAGTGCTGCTGTGAACATTGGGGTAGATGTGCCCCTATGCATCAGCATTCCTGTATCCCTTGGGTAAATCTGTAGCAGTGCTATTGCTGAGTCATAGGGGAGTTCTGTTGTTAATTTTTTGAGGAACCTCCACACTTTTCCATAGCGGCA
>CM053570.1:66773398-66834503 GCA_028646485.1 Cryptoprocta ferox | reverse complement strand
TTTTCCATTTCTTTGTGTCTTCTTCAATTTCCTTCATAAGTTTTCTATAGTTTTCATCATACAGATCTTTTACATCTTTGGTTAGGTTTATTCCTAGGTATTTTATGGTTTTTCGTGCAATTGTGAATGGGATCAGTTTCTTGATTTCTCTTTCTGTTGCTTCATTATTGGTGTATAAAAATGCAACCGATTTCTGTACGTTGATTTTGTACCCTGTGACTTTGCTGAATTCATGGGTCAGTTCTAGTAGGCTTCTGGTGGAGATGGTTGGGTTTTCCATGTAGAGTATCATGTCATCTGGGAAAAGTGAAAGTTTGACTTCATGAACTTTGCCAATTTGGATGCCTTTTATTTCCTTTTGTTGTCTGATTGCTGATGCTAGGACCTCCAGCACTATGTTAAACAACAGTGGTGAGAGTGGACATCCCTGTCGTGTTCCTGATCTCAGGGGGAAAGCTCTCAGTTTTTGTCCATTGAGGATGATATTAGCTGTGGGCTTTTCATAGATGGCTTTTATGATGTTTAAGTAAGTTCCTTCTATCCCGACTTTCTCAAGGGTTTTTATTAAGAAAGGATGCTGTATTTTGTCAAATACTTTTTCTGCATCTATCAACAGGATCATATGGTCTTTATCTTTTCTTTTGTTAACGTGATGTATCACATTGATGGATTTGCGAATATTGAACAAGGCTTGTAACCCAGGAATGAATCCCACTTGATCATGGTGGATAATCCTTTTTATATGCTGTTGAATTCGATTTGCTAGTATCTTGTTGAGTATTTTTGCATCTGTATTCATTAAGGATATTGGCCTATAGTTCTCTTTTTTTGTTGGGTCTCCGTCTGGTTTGGGAATCAAAGTGATGCCGGCTTCGTAGAATGAGTCTGGAAGTTTTCCTTCTATTTCTATTCTTTGGAATAGCTTGAGAAGAATGGGTATTAACCCTGCTTTAAATGTCTGGTAGAATTCTCCAGGGAAGCCATCTGGCCCCGGGCTCTCATTTGTTGGGAGATTTTTTATAACTGATTCTATTTCTTCACTGGTTATGGGTCTGTTCAGATTTTCTATCTCTTCCCATTTGAATTTTGGTAGTGCATGTGTGTTTAGGAACTTGTCCATTTCTTCTAGGTTGTCCAGTTTGTTCGCATATAATTTTTAATAGTATTCCGTGATGGTTGCTTGTTGTTCTGAGGCATCGGTTGTAGTAGATCCATTTTCATTCGTGATTTTGTCTATTTGGGTGTTCTCTCTTTTCTTTCTGAGGAGCCTGGCTAGAGGTCTATGAATAAAAAAACAACTCTTTGTTTCATTGATCTGTTCAACTGTTTTTTTTTTTTTTGGATTCTATATTGTTTATTTCTGCCCTGATCTTTATTTTTTCTCTTCTTCTGCTGGGTTTGGGGTGCTCTTGCTGCTCCCCTTCTAGTTCCTTTAGGTGCTCTGTTAGATTTTGAATTTGCACTTTTTCTAGTTTGTTGAAATAGGCCTGGATTGCAATATACTTTCCTCTTAGGACTGCCTTTGCTGCATCCCAGAGAGTTTGGATTGTTGTATTTTCGTTTTCATTTGTTTCCATGTATTTTTAAATTTCTTCTCTAATTGCCTGATTGGCCCAATCATTCTTTAGTAGGGTGGTTTTTAACTTTCATGTTTTTGGAGGTTTTCCAGATTTTTTCCTGTGATTGATTTCAAGATTCATAGCATCATGGTCTGAAAGTGTGCATGGTATGATCTCAATTCGATTCTATTTATGGAGGGCTGCTTTATGACGCAGTACGTGATCTATCTTAGAGAATGTGCCATGTGCACTGGAGAAGAAAGTGAATTCCCTAGCCTCAGGATGTAGAGTTCTAAATATATCTGTCAAATCAATCTGTTCCAATGTGTCATTCAGGTCCATTGTTTCTTTAGTGATTTTCTGCCTGGTTGATCTATCCATTGCTGCAAGTGGAGTATTAAAATCCCCTGCAATTAGCACATTCCTATCAATAAGATGATTTCTGGCTGTGATTAATTGTTTTATGTATTTGGGTGCTCCCGAATTCGGCGTGTAGATGTTTATAATTGTTAGCTCTTCCTGATGAACAGACCCTGTAATTATTATATAATGTCCTTCTTCATCTTTTGTTACTGCCTTTACTTGAAAGTCCAGTTTGATAAGTACGGCTACTCTGGCTTTCTTTTGACTTCCAGTCGCATGATAGATATTTCTCCATCCCCTTACTTTCAATCTGAAGGTGGCTAAAGGTCTAAAATGAGTCTCTTGTAGACAGCAAATAGACGGATTTTGTTTTTTGATCCGTTCTGCTACCCTGTGTCGTTTGATTAGAGCATTCGGTCCATTTACATTCAGTGTTATTATTGAAAAATATGGGTTTAGATTCATTGTGTTCTCTGTAGGGTTCATGCTTGTAGTGGTGTCTCTGCTACCTTGTTTTCCTTGCAACATTTCCCTCATAGAGTCCCTCTTAGGATTTCTTGTAGGGCTGGTTTGGTGGTGATGAAGTCTCTCAATTTTTGTTTATTTGGGAGACCCTTTATCTCTCCTTCTATTTTGAATGACAGGCTTGCTGGAGAAAGGATTCTTGGCTGAACATTTTTTCTGTTCATCACATTGAAAATTTCCTGCCATTCCTTTCTGGCTTGCCAAGTTTCGTTAGATAGGTCTGTAACCACTCTGATAGGTTTCCCTTTGTATGTTAGGGCCCTTTTATCCCTAGCTGCTTTCAGAATTCTCTCTTTACCCTTATGTTTACCAGTTTCACTATGATATGTCGTGCTGAAGGTCAATTCAAATTACGTCTGAGGGGAGTTCTCTGTGCCTCTTGGATTTCAGTGTCTATTTCCTTCCCCAGATTGGAGAAGTTCTCGGCTATAATTTGATCCAGCGCTCCTTCAGGACCTTTTTCTCTTTCTTCTCCTTCAGGAATTCCTATGATACGGATATTGTTCTGTTTGATTGCATCACTCAGGTCTCGAATTCTCCTTCTGTGCTCCTGGATCAATTTCTCTCTCTTTCTTAGCTTCCTCTTTTTCTATAACTGTGTCTTCTAATTCACCAATTCTCCTCTCTGCCTCTTCAACCCATGCAATGGCTGCCTCCATTTTATTATGCACCTCATTAATAGCATTTTTTAACTCGTCACAGCTATTTGAAGGTCCCTAGTCTTTGTATCAATAGCTTCTCTGATAACTTCCATGCTTTTTTCAGCCCAGCAATTAATTTTATGACAATTGTTGTAAACTCTTGCTCAGTTATGTTGCTTATATCTGTTTTGAGCAGTTCTGTGGCTGTGACTTCTTCCTGGAATTTCTTTAGGGGAGAGTTCTCCCATTTCATCATTTTGGCTTGCTTTCTGTCTCTTGTCAGTTTTAAAAGCTCGTTATGCACTCTGTACCTGTTAGTATTGCTATATTAAAGGAGGCTCATTGACTGTCCAGGGCCTGTCCGTTCAGGAAGTGTTCTTTTAATGGTGTCTCTCGGTTTCTCTTGTTTTGCCTTTGGTTATTTTATTTTCCTACTCAGTGATATTTGGGACTCTCCATCATGTGTACTTTGGCTTGTTTCTTGAGGTAGCCCTAAAAAGGAAAACAGACAGACAAACACACAGGGAACAAAAGCACGCAAATGCACAGACAAATCAAACAAACAAGGAAACCAAAAGGGAAAAGAAAAAAAAAAAGAAGAAAGAAAAGAAAAAAAGAAAGAAAGAAAAAGGGGGGGACAAAAACAACAAAAGACAAATGACAGTTCATGCACAAGGCTGTCCTCTTTGCGGACTCTGTGTCTTTTCCTCCCACTCTTGTAGATCAGGATATTGTGGCTTTAGTCCTTCTTAGTTTGATAGGTGTGGGTAGGTTAAAATTACAGAGGTCCCTACTTCTCCCCCATCTTGCCCCCATCTCATAAAATTCCATCATATCAGGACTCTAACTGCCAAGATCACAGTTCTTCAGGAAGTCTCTCTTTTTCAAGTGCCTTCAGTATTGAAAGTAAATTTATAATGTTAGAGGTATACCATCATATCTCTTCAGAAAGCAATGATGCTGGCAACAGTTTATGTTACTAATGCCCAGAAACCCACGACGGTCGTTTTGATTCACACTCAATTTGGCTCTGAGCTTTCTGAAAAATTCTCTGGGTGAGGCCTCTCCGCCTGGCCCTCCTACGGCGGTGAAGGCAGCAACCAATCCCGATAGTCCCTTTACGCGTCTCGATATCATTTTTTAAATTTAAATGTTTTATTTATTTTTGAGAGAGAGAGCACGAGCTGAGGAGGGGCAGAGAGAGAGGGGGACAGGGGATCTGAAGCAGTCTCTGCATTGAGAGCAGTGAGCCTGATGCAGAGCTTGAACTCACGTCTGTGAGATCATGATATGAGCTGAAGTCAGACTCTTAACTGACTGAGCCACCCAGGTGCCCCAATATGATCATTTGATTTTGCTTCTTTAAAAGAGCTTTTGATTTGATGGACTACATTAACTGATTTTCAAATGTTGAATCAGCCTTACATACCTGGGATAAATCCCCCCTTGTTATGGTGTCTAATTTCTTTTATGCATTGTTGACTTTGATTTGCTAATATTTTGGCAGAGATTTTACATCTTTCATGAGAGATATTGGTCTTAAGTTTTTTTCTTGTAATGTCTTTGCCTGGTTTTGGTATTAGGATAATTGTGGCTGATAGAGTAAGTTCCCTCTGCTTCTGTCTTCTGGAGGAGATTGTGGTGTTCTAGTATAGTTTCTTACTAAGTGTTTGATAGTATTCACTATTGAATACATCTGGGCTTGGTGTTTTCTGTTTTGGAAGGTTATTAATTATTGATTACTTTTTTAAAAAGAAGCCTATTTGGATTGCCTGTTTCTTGCCAGAGCTTTGGTAGATTTTGATTTTTAAAGAATTGGTCTATTTAATCTAGGTTATCATATTTATGGACAGGGCTGTTCATAGCATTGCTTTATTATCCTTTTAATGTCCATGGAATCTGTAGTGATGTCTCTTCTTTAATTTCTAATATTAGTGATTTCTGTCTTCTCTCTCTTTTTCTTAGCCTGGCTAGAGGTTTATCCATTTTGTTGGTTTTTTCAAAGAACCAGCTTTTAGTTTTGTTGATTTTTCTCTGTTGATTTCCAGTTTTCAATTTCATTGACCTTGCCTCAAGTATTTATTATTTCATTTCATCGGCTTTATAGACTTAATCTAGTTCCTTAAGGTGGAGGCTTAGATGATTAAGTTTAGATCTTCTTTTCTAATATATGCATTTAATGCTATGAATTTCTCTCAAAGCTGTGTTTCATTGCATCTCACAAATTTTGGTAAGCTGTATTTTCATTTTCATTTAGTTGGAAATATTTTTATTTATTAATTTATCTTGAGATTTCTTCTCTGAATGGTGTGTTATTTTGAAGTATGTTTTTAATCTCCAAGTATTTTACCATTTTCCAGTTATCTTCTGTTTCTGATTACTAGTTTAATTCCATTGTGATCTAAAATTAGACATTATATGATTTCTATTCTTTTAAATTTGTTAAGATGTGCTTTATGGCCCAGAATGTGGTCTATCTTGGGGAATGCTCCATGTGATCTTGAGAAGAATGTGTGTTCTGCTGTCATTGGGTTAAGTAGCCTATACATGTTAGTTATATCTGGTTGATTAGTGGTGCTATAGAATTCAACTATGTCCTTACGGATTCTCTGCCTGTTTATGTAGACATGAAACTGATGAGTCATGGAATATACTGTGTAAATTTTTGGAATAAGATTAATTGGTCAGTGGGCATGTATATTTATGTGTATTTTTATGATGTTTGTTAAATACCGTCTAATTTTCAACTAGTTTACTGGGATTTAGAGTATGACTTCCTTGAGGCTTTGGAGCAAGCCCCAGTAATTCATTCCTCTTTACTCCCTAACACTTGCAGGCTCATCACTCCATCTTCCTTGCATCTACTAGGGCTAATTTCATCATCCCTTATTCCTGTTTTTATCATCACTATAGGAATCTCCTGGCATGCTCCTCTCCCATCTGCTACATTCTTAATTCCTATAAATTCCTGAATATTCCCTGTTTCGTCCCTTTTTTCTCAACCCTGTGCCTCTTGAAACACTTCTAGTGTACCCTCTGGAATTTATTATCAGCAAAATCTCCTCTGTGCTCAGTCTTGTTCTTTTAAAAAAATTGTTTTTACATATTTATTTATTTTTGAGGTGGGGAGGGTGCAGAGAGAGGAAGACTCAGCGTCCGAAGCAGGCTCCAGGCTCCGAGCTATCAGTGCAGAACGAGGCTCAAACCCAGGAGCCACGAGATCATGACCTGAGCCAAAGTCAGATGCTTAACCCACCCAGGCGCTGCTGCTCAATCTTGTTCTAGTGGTATCCTGTGGGAAAGGGAGGGGTTAGAATAGATTGTCCTACAGCCCTTTCAAGTGATAGCTTTTACCTCTCCCATGACCTTATAGAATTGGGCCTGAAAGGAAGAGGAAGTGTCTTTCTTATCTTTTCATTATTCTCTCTCTTTTTTAATGCCCTCAAATTTTTAATCTTATACTATTAAGTTATATCCCTAGCCATCAATGCACCTGTAAATATCTTAGCTCTTGACTCAATATTACTCTTCAGTTCTAACTCCTGTTATTTTTGATAGTTTGAATACACATGCTGATTTTTCAGTTCTTAGGACTTTTAGTTGTTTGGACTCCTGTCTTCTAGTGAGCTTCTCCTCCATAGTACCTCAGTTACTTAGACTGTTCTAAACTAATTTTAGTTTCATTCTTCCTACTGCTCTCTAAGCACTACCTCTAATCTTTCTACCTTTTGCCGTCTAGAAACCTCATCCCCCCAAAAATAAACATTTAATTCCAGGATCTCCAATCCTTGGGAATTTAAGTTTGGGATGCCTTCTAGACATTGATATGGATAATTTGGTGGTATTAGGGTAGAGAGTACCTGGAAGAGAACATAAGGAGCCAGCAAAATACCTACCCCACCTCTATGCCCAGTGATACAAGGGGATGTGTGAAAGAAAGCTAACAGTTCTTATTTGAGAGAGTTGCAGGGGAAGCTTTGTGTCTTCATGGGGGGCAGTCAAATTTTCACCTAATTAAATATATTAAGGGCTATACTAAATATATGTCCAGGGTGTTTGGGAGTACAAAAGTAAGAATACTCTGGCAGTTGCAGAACCAATTAGGAGACCATTGCCATTGTCAAGATGGAAGACAATGTTAGAAATGGAGAAAATATATGAATATGAGAAAATTTTATGAGATTAAATACGCAGGGATTAGAGTTGATTATCTCTAGATTTCCTGCTTGGATGATTAATGAGTAATGATACCCTTAACTTAAATGAGGAGTCTTGAAGAGTAGATGAAAGAGAAGGAAAAAGAAGATCCCAGAAACAAATCTGTATGTATATGGACACTTTATTTATGGTGAAAATAACACTGGGACAATTGTATACCATCTGGAGAAACTGAAAGATTTAACCCCCTTTATTGTTTATTTTTGAGAGAGAGAGACAGAGTGCGAGCACAAGGGAAACAGAGGATCTGAAGCGGGATCTGTGCTGACAACAGAGATCCCTATGTGGGGCTCAAACCTACGAATGGTGAGATCATGATCTGAGCTGAAGTCAGATGCTAACTGACTGAGCTATCTAGGTGCCCCGGATTTAACGCTTGCCTCACTGAAATCAATTCCAGGTGAATTTTAGATTTTTTTTTGTTTCATTAAGGTATAACTGATAAATAAAATTATAAGATATTTAAAGTATACAACATGTTGATTTGATACATATTAAATTATAGGTTTAAATGTGAAAGTCAAAACACTAAACTTATAGAAAGTTTGCAGGACAATATCTTAAAAGCATAAAGGGAATTTTTTTTTAAGAACATAAAGGAGAAGGTTAATACATTTGACTATCTTAAAATTAAGACTTTGTAGTCATCAGAAGATATTTTGGGGGCACTTGGGTGGCTCAGCCAGGTGAGTGTGTGACTCTTGTTTTCATCTCAGGTTATAATCTCACAGTTCGTGAGTTTGAGTTCGATGGGGGGCTCTGCACTGTGTGTGTGGAACCTGCTTGGGATTCTCTCTCTCCCTCTCTCTCTGCCCCTCCCCTGCTTGCTCGCTCACACTCTCTCTCTCTCTCTCTCTCTCTCTCTCTCTCAAAATAAATAAATAAACTTACAAAAAAAAGATACTGTGAAAAAGCAAGCCGCAAAGTGGGAGAAGATAATAATGATGCTTAAAACTGACAAAGGACTTGGGTTCGGATCTTTCGAGGATTCTAGCAAATCAATAAAATAAAAAATAGTATGATTGAAAAACAGCCAAGAGACTTGAACTGTAGTTCAAGAGTAGTTGAAGCAATACAAATGGCCAATAAATACATGAAAAGATACTTTAATTTCTTTAGTAATTATGGAAATGCAAAATAAAGTCACAATGAGACTCCCATTATGTGACCACCAAAAATGGCTTAAAGTGACAAAACCAAGTGTAGATAAGTATATCAAACAATGGTAATCCTTAAACACTACTGGTGAAAGTGTAAATTGGTACAGCCATTTTATAAAAACAGTTTGGCATTTTTTTCATATAAAGTTTAAAAATAGACAAAGTAGAACATGAAATGTCACTTATTTGTATGATTCCATTTCTATGAAATGTCCAGGATAGGCAATTCCATAGAAACAGAAAGTAAATTAGTGGTTTGCCAGGGGCTTATTGGGAGAGGAGAATAAGGAGTGATTGTTGACAGGGATAATTTCCTTTTTGAGTGATAAAAATGTGCTGGAAGTAGATAGTGGTGATAGTTGTACATCTTTGTGAATATACTAAAATCCACTAAACTGTATACTTTAAAAGTTTGTATTTTATAATATATAAATTATATCTCATTTTTTAAAACTGTATGAGAAAAAACTAAAGTATTTAGAAATGTATTCTTAGTTGATAAATCTATACAGAAGTGATTGCTGTAAAAGTAAGGGCAGTGTTTACCTTTATTGAGAAAGGGGAGGGACTGTGGAAGGATTATGTAAAGGGGTTTTGGAAGATGGTATTGTTAACCTGGGTAGTGTTTACATAGGGGCTTGCTATGTACTTATATTCCTTTATAACTAGTTAAGCTGTGTAAGTGACAGAACTGGTTCAAGGTCAACTGACTGTTCCCAGTTCTGTTTGTTTATATGTTTCATTATAACTTTGTTTCTCTGGGCTGGATGACTACTTGCTTTGAACTCTCTCCTCCAACTGCTAAACTGCTTGGTAAGTTGGAAAAGCCTGCTTTGTAGGCTGCTGGGCTTTCTGTCCTGATGAGATTTTTTTTGTCCTTTTGATCCATTTCTGGCTGTTTTTACAAAAGAGTTCTTCTCAGTAATGTAATTATTAAGAATTAAATATTTTGGGGGCACCTGGGTGGCTCACTTGGTTAAGTGGCCAACTTTGGCTCAGGTCATGATCTTGCGGTTTGTGGATTCAAGCCCCGCGTTAGACTCTGTGCCGACAGCTCAGAGCCTGGAGCCTGCTTCGGATTCTGTCTCCCTCTCTCTCTTCCCCTCCCCCACTTGCACTCTGGCTCTCTCTCAAAAACAAATAAACGTTAAAAATTTTTTTAATTAAATATTTTCTTCAAAATGTTAATATTCTAATATCTTAATTTTCCTTTTTTTTAAATAAAGTTTTTATTTAAATTCCAGTTACTGGGGTACCTGGGTAGCTCAGTTGGTTAAGTGTCTGACTCTTGATTTTCACTCAGGTCATGATCAGGTCTTGAGATGAATGAAGCCCTGCTTTGGACTCTGTACTGGGCTTGGAGCCTGCTTAACATTCTCTCTTTCTCTACCGCGCATGCTCTCTCTTTCTTAAAAAAACAAAAGCTTCCAGTCAGTTAACATACAGTGTAATACTAGTTTCAGATATGCAATATAGTGATTCAGTACTTACATATATCACTCCGTATATCACTTACTGCAACAATCGCACCCCTTAATCCCCTATTTAACCCATCCCCCCACCCACCCACCTCCCTTCTAATAACTATCCATTCTCTATAGTTAGAGTCTGTTTCTTGGTTTGCCTGTCTGACTCTTTTTTACCCTTTGCTCATTTGTTTTGTTTCTTAAATTCCACATATGAGTGAAATCATATGGTATTTGTCTTTCTCTGACTTATTTCACTTAGCATAATACTCTCTACCTCATCTATGTTGTTGCAAATGGCAAAAGTTCATTCTTTTTTATAACCAAATAATATTCCAGTGTGTGTGTGTGTATCTTACATCTTTATCCATTCATTAGTTGACGGACACTAAGGCGGTTTCTTTTTCTTTCCCCCCACTGAATAGAATATTTGATATACTTTGTCAGAATAGAAAGAATGTAACAACGATTAGAATTTTATAATGTACATTAGATATTTCTGTAAAAGGTATTCCATTTTTCAAAGTTGTTTCCCCTATTTACCTGTCTTTTCTATTTTCCTCAGAGCCATAAGCAGTAATTACTACTCTCCTGAGTAACCTTCTCTGTTGTTTTGGACAATAATATATCTTTATGTTTGCAATCTTCATCATCCCCCTCAAAACTTTTCCTTTCACTACACAGTCTCACTGCACTGTTTCACAGTAACATTGTATTCTGCTCAAATTCCAAGAGCCTGAACACAAGCTAGAGGCCCAAGGATTTCTGAGTACTGATTTAGTAGCAGTGCCTACTGGCACAAACCTTCTATTTATTCATAACTGCTATAATAGAAATTAAAGCTACCTTAATGAAAAAGGAACTCAGGAATGAGATCATTAAATATAACTAGACACATTTTAAATACAAATATCATGTATTTCCTGATTAGTATCAGTTACGTATCTAAGCTGTCTATCCCAAATCCTAGTCTCAGAGAAAAAGGTCAGAGACAGTTTTAAGCATGGTGGTTCATATTATCAGGTCCATTTTTAAAACAACGAGATCCTTTGGAACAATCACTTTAGTCTTTCTTTTTATCAGAGATTTCCATTGGTCCTTTTGTTGGCAGTCCACTTATGTCTGTACCCTTGCAGTCTGTTTTGCCTTTGCTTTTATCATGGGATTCTTGAAGAGCTTTTCTAGGCCACATGCGACTAACAAAGGGGGAAGCAGAGGGTATATGTATGGCACAGGAATTTTTTGTAGATCCAGAACACAACTGGAATGATGACACAGGGATGCACATTATCCTCCCAGGCCGGAGTTCCTGAACCACAACCACCAGGTCCACATGGAAAATTGGGCATCGGCTGCATGTAGCCCTTTGAATTCATATTCTTGTATTTGTATAAATACCTAGTAGTGCAGTTGCCAGATTATAGGACAGTTCCATTTTTTTTTAAAGTTTTTATTTAAATTCCAGTTAGTTAACATATAGTGTAATGTTAGTTTCAGGTGTACAGTACAGTAATTCAAGACTTCTATACAATACCTGGTGTTCATCACAAGTGCACTCCTTACTCCCCATCTCCTTTTTTATCCATCCCCCCACCCACCCCCATTCTAATATCTTAATTTTCCCTCAAAATGAGACCAATTCAAATCACTGATTTTATTCTGTCAGAACCATCATATTAGTAATTTTGGCCTTTTTAAGGTAAAATGAATATTGCAGAAGTAGAGGAAACATAGGAAAAGTAGCACAGACTTTTTAGGCCATGGCATCTGGTGGAATAATGAACAATTTCTCTGGTCTTTTTCTCAGGTTCCTGATACAGAGCTTCTAGAAACCTTGGAACTTCCTGAATGATAGGAGTGTCTTTGTTAGCTAATGGGCAGTTCAAGGTGGCCCTTTAGGTAGCTTCAAGATGGAGGCTTGGTCACCAGGAAGGAAGACTAATTGCATGTTTAGAAATTTGGAACTTTGGGCCATCCTGGGGAGGGAATAGGAGCTGGAGATTGAGTTCAGTTGTGCAGCCAATGATTTAATCAACTGTGCCTGTTTAGTGAGACCACAATAAAAACTGTGGACACCAAAGCTCAGAGTAGAACATTCTGGCTGGTAAACACATTTGTGTGCCTGGAGTGCAACACACCCTGATTACACAAGGAGAGGGCACAGGAGCTCTGCATTCCTTCCCTGACCTTGCCTACGTGCATCCTTCATAATAAAACGGTAATAGTAATTATAACACTTTCTGAGTTCTACGAGTTGTTCTAGTAAATTATTGAATCTGGAGAGGGGAGCTGTGGAAACCTCTGAATTTATAGTCAATATGTCCAAAGTATAGGTGGCTTTGGCACCTTCCTTCCCCCAGGATTTATGGCTGGTGTAGGAAGTAAGGCAGGCTTGAGGACCTTGCCCTAATCTGTCAGCTCCACACTAACTCTTTGTGGTTGGTGTCAGAATTAAATGGCAGTATACCCAGTTAGTGTCAGAATTGTATCTTTTGAAAAGTCTAGTGGAGTCTGGCAGTTGGAAGGAATGCTTGTTACAATCTGTTTATTATTTTGTCAGCTTTCACATAGTGGGAATCCATTATTATTTCCCTTTGAACTACCGAATATTTTTGCCAGACATTCCTGTCACAGACACAGGCATCGGTTTTTGTCTGTGTCCTGGCAACTACTACACAACTTGCAAACCACTTCCTTACTTTGTTGGCCATATTTGATATTAAAGTGTTGAATTGTGAACCAACTCTAGAAAGTTCTAATGAACAAATGCATAAACCTTAAAAATGATAAATTAATAAGTACTTGCCTCATTGACATGGGAATAAAGATTAACCTTACAGTGCTTTTAGTTATGGTAGATACCATCAAGGATTTAAAAATACGTCAACTGAGGAGAAAGAGGACATACTCAGTTTAAGACTTAGAAAAAGCCAGGGTGGCTCAATCGGGTGAGCGTCCACGGTTTGTGAGATGTTGGGCTCACAACATGTTGGGCTCCGCACTGACAGTGCAGAGTCTGCTTGGGATTCTCTCTCTCTCTCTCTCTCTCTCTCTCTCTCTGCCCCTCATCCTCTAGTGGTCTCTTGCTCTCACAAAAAAATGAAAACAGAAAAAAGACTCAGAAAAAGCCTTT
This sequence comes from Cryptoprocta ferox, assembly GCA_028646485.1. Classification (NCBI taxonomy): domain Eukaryota; kingdom Metazoa; phylum Chordata; class Mammalia; order Carnivora; family Eupleridae; genus Cryptoprocta; species Cryptoprocta ferox. The sequence goes on along the minus strand of CM053570.1, from coordinate 66,821,438 downwards.
GATAAACCAACTCTGGGTGAATATATTCTGACTTTGTTATGGTCATATGGAGGCCCTAATCACCTTTCATTTGACTTACTGAAGAAACCCCTTAACTCCTTTTTTCTTTCTATTCAGTCCATTCTAAAATTTGAAATTGGACAGGCACCTGGGTGGCTCATTTGGTTAAGTGTCCGACTTCGGCTCAGGTCATGATCTCGCGGTTCGTGGGTTCAAGCACCACATCAGGCTCTGTGCTCACAGGTCAGAGTCTAGAGCCTGCTTGGATTCTGTGTCTCGCTTGCTCGCTCTCTGCCCCTTGCCCACTCACACCATGTCTGTCTGTCTGTCTCTCTCTCAAAAGTAAATAAACATTAAATTTTTTTTTTAATTTTGAAATTGAACATTTTTTTCCTAATGTGTCACTTAATACTTGTCATTATATTGCCTAGAATTTGGGTATGGGGGAAATAATAAAACTTCTACTTATTTTTTACAATGAAAAATGAGAATTAAATCAGGTTTTACTAGTACTTAAGTATGGATTGACACTGGTACTGCCCACGTTAGAGCCTGTGTCACAAAGTATACATAATATACCATGAACAGAGTCGAGCCCCTATATACCCTCCGTCATCATTTCACTTGAGCATATTGTTAAACACTGCAGCTTAAAGATGCATTCCCCCCCCCCCCCAGTTTTTGCTATTACTTAAGTCTCTCTTTCTTTTTAATTCCAGTATAGTTGACAGACAGTATTATATTAGTTTCAGGCATACAATTCTGTCCATCACTCAGTGCTCATCGGAATAAGTGTATTCTTAATCCCTTCACCCGTCTCCATCCCCAACCCTGGCAACCACCAGGTCTCTTACAGATGTATTTTCACAAAACTTTGTAATATGGTATGGAGGGAACCTTTGAAATGGTTTGTGTAAGAAGGAAATTTACTGGTTGGTGACAAATTACTTAAAAGAATGGTCAAAGTAAATGTTGTAGCAGTTTCCTTTTACAGAATGTCAAGTTCTCCACATTTGGTGAACTTTTCTGTGCTAACAAGTGATGTTTAGTAGTATACTGCCTAGGAGTTGTGGATAGAGGGTGGGCAGCAGTGACAGATTTAGTCTATCCCTTCAAGGTGAAGGTGACATGTAACAGTGAGTGAAAAAATAGCTGGATTTTGAAAGGAATCTGTGCCATGGAGAGAGCATTTTGAAAATGGATCTTTGGAAGTGTTCCCATCTGTATGTGATTTTGTTGACAAACTGGTGCCACCTATTAAAACAGGTAAATCTACATCATAAAAACATGGGAAATAACATGTTTCTCCTCTTCCTGAACCTATTTGTTAAAAATAGAATGACATTATAAACCTTTCTATTCATCTTGAAGAAAAACTGCTTGTTGGCACAAGAAGATAGAAATTTACTATCCGTTGGGTGGAATTGAAAAACAAGTATTATGATCTAATAAATAGAGCCAGTAATGGACTTCTTCCATTGGGAGCTACATATCTTTGTGACATTTATTTTTTATCTATAATAAAACCAACTCACAAAATAAATTTAAAAACTAAATTGCAAAAAGACCTAAGAAAAATATGAACCATCTTCAATCACACTACACTCAAAAGAAAAGAGCAAAGAATTGTGTGCCATGAATAAAATTTAACTTATTAAGTATTTGTTATAAAGTATATAATTTGACAAATTTTTTAATTTTTAAAATTTTATTTAAATCCAAGTTAGTTAACATATAGTGTAATAATGAATTCAGGAATAGAGTTTAGTGATTTATCACTTACATATAACATCCAGTGCTCATCCCAACAAGTGTCCTCCTTAATGCCCATCACCCATTTAGCCCATCCCCCTACCCAACACCCCTCCAGCAACTCTGTCCTCTGTATTTAGGAGTCTCTCGTGGCTTGTCTCCCTCTCTTTTTTTATTTTATTTTTCCTTCTCTTTCCCTATGTTCATCTGTTTTGTTAAATTCCACAAACGAGTGAAATTATATGATATTTATCTTTCTCTGACTTATTTCACTTAGCATAGTACTCTCTAGTTCCATCTATGTTGTTGCAAATGACAAGATTTCACTCTTTTTGATTGCTGAGTAATATTCCAGTGTGTGTGTGTGTGTGTGTGTGTGTGTGTGTGTGTGTACACACCACATTTTCTTTATCCATTCATCATTCAATGGATGGACATCATGTGGGCTCTTTCTATAATTTAGCTATTGTCAATAGTGATACTATAAACATTCAGGTGCATGTGCCCCTTTGAATCAGCATTTTTGTACCCTTTGGATAAATATGTAGTAATCCAATTGCTGGGACGTAGGGTAGTTCTATTTTTAATTTTTTGAGGAACCTCCATACTGTTTTCCAGAGTAGCCGCACCAGTTTGCATTTTTCCCCTTTCTCCACATCCTCACCTACAGCTGTCGTTTCCTGAGTTGTTAATTTTAGCCATTCTGACAGGTGTGAGGTGGTATCTCATTGTGGTTTTAATTTGTATTTCCCTGATGATGAGTGATGTTGAGTATCTTTTCATGTGTCTGTTAGCCATCTGGATGTCTTCTTTGGAAAAGTGTCTATTCATGCCTTCTGCCCATTTCTTCACTGGATTTTTTTTTTTTTGGGGGGTGTTGAGTTTGATACGTTCTTCATAGATTTTGAATACTAACCCTTTATCTGATATGTCATTTGCAAGTATCTTTTCCCATTCTGTAGGTTGCCTTTTAGTTTTGCTGATTGTTTCCTTCACTGTGCAAAAGGTTTTTATCTTGATGAGGTCCCAGTAGCTCATTTTTACTTTTGTTTCCCTTGCTTCTGGAGACATGTCTGTAAGAAGCTGCTGTGGCCAAGGTCAAAAAGGTCGTTGCCTGTTTTCTCCTCTAGGATTTTGATGATTTCCTATCTTATGTTTAGGTCTTTCATCTGTTTTGAGTTTATTTTTGGATATGGTATAAGAAAGTGGTCCAGGTTCATTCTTCTTCTTTTTTTTTTTTAATGTTTATTTATTTTTGAGAGACAGAGCCTGAGCAGGGGAAGGGCAGAGAGAGAAGGAGACACAGAATCTGTAGCAGGCCCCAGGCTCTGAGCTGTCAGCACAGAGCCCGAGGCGGGGCTCGAACTCATGAACTGAGAGATCATGATCTGAGCTGAAGTTGACCACCCAACCGACTGAGCCCCCCAGGTGCCCCCCCAGGTTCATTCTTCTACATGTTGCTGTCCAGTTTTCCCAGCACCATTTGCTGAAGAGACTTTTTTTTTTTTTTTTTTTTTTCCCATTGGATATTCTTTCCTGCTTTGTCAAAGATTAGTTGGCCATATGTTTGTGTTTCCATTTCTGGGTTCTCTATTCTGTTCCATTGATCTGAGTGTCGGTTTTTGTGCCAGTACCATACTGTCTTGATGATTAAAGCTTTTTAATACAGCTTGAAGTCTGGAATTAGGATTCTTTCAGCTTTGGTTTTCTTTTTTAACGTTACTTTGGTTATTCAGGGTCTTTTCTGGTTCCGTACAAATTTTAGGATTATTTGTTCTCGCTCTGTGAAGAATGCTGATGTTATTTTGATAGGGATTGTATTGGATATGTAGATTGCTTTGGGTAGTATCAACATTTTAACAGTATTTGTTCTTCTAATCCATGAACATGGAATGTTTTTCCATTTCTTTGTGTCTTCTTCAATTTATTTTGTAAACTTTCTATAGATTACAGCATAAATCTTTTACCTCCGTGGTTGTTTGTTCCTAGATATTTTATGCTTTTTGGTGCAATTGTAAATGGGGTCAATTTCTTGATTTCTCTTTCTGCTGCTTCATTATTGGTGTATAAGAAGGCCGCAATTTTCTGTACATTGATTTTATATCCTGAGACTTTGCTGAATTCATGTATCAGTTCTAGCAGTTTTTTGGTGGAGTCTTTGGGTTTTCCACATAGAGTATCCTGTCATCTGTAAAGAGTGAAAGTTTGACTTCTTCCTTTCCGATTTGAATACCTTTTTATAAATTTTGACATATATATATATGAAATATATATATATATGACATGTGTGTATATATATATATATATATATGAAACCATCACCACAATCAAAATAGTGAATATATCCATTATGTCCAAAAGTTTCCTCCTAGCCTTTTATAATTCTTCCCTTTTCTGGGCACCCATTGGTGTGGTTTCAACACTTATAGATTAGTTTGACTTTTGTAGAATTTTATCTAAATGGAATCATACAGTGTGTGTTCTTTTTTTGTCTACTTGTCCTTTGTGTTTCCATATGAATTTAATTTATTTTTAATTTATTTTTATTTGAGAGAGGGAGTATGTGCACAAATTGGGGGAGGGACAGAGAGAGAGAAAGAGAGTATCTTAAGCAGGTTCCATGCTCAGCACAAAGCCTAATGCAGGGCTTGATCCCATGACCCTGGGATCATGATTGGAGCCAAAATCAAGAGTCGGCCTCTCAGCCAAATGAGCAACCTGGGTGCCCCTCCATATGAATTTTAAAATAAGCTTGCCCAAAAGGTAGCTGATAGAAAAAGGTGGTACATGAGTGAAGGCAGTGGGTATTAGGGAAATCCTGTGCCTTTTGCTCAATTTTGCTATGAACCTAAAATGGCTCTTAAAAATAGTCTATTAAAAAAAAAAAGGCAGCTGGGGTTTTGATTGGGTTGTTCTGAACCTATAGATCAGTTAGGGGAGAACTGACTTCTTAACAATGATTGAATGTTCTTACAAATGGTATATTTACCCATTTATGTAGGCCATCATTAATTTCTCTCAACATTTAAAAAAATTAATTTTTAAAATTTATTATTGAGGTATAGTTGCATAAATGTTTTATTAGTTTCAGGTGTAAAACACAGTGACTCCACAATTCTGTACATTAGTGCTCACCATAACCGAAGTCACCATCTGTCACCATACAGTGTTATTACAGTATTGATGATATTCCCTATGCTATACTTTTCATCTCCATGACTCATTTGTAACTGGAAGTTTGTACCTCTTAATGCCCTTCTCTTAACAGTGTTTTATATAGCTCTTGTACATATTTTGATACATTTATTCCTAAGTATTCATGTTTTTATGCAATATATAGTAGTTTTTGTTTTCACTATGATTGTTGCTAGCATATAGAAATATAATAGATTTTTGTATATTGTCCTTCTATCCTGTAGCCTTGCTAAATTCATATAAGTAACTTTATTATAGATTCTGTCAGATTTTCTAATCATGTTGTCTATGAATAAATACAATTTTATTTCTTTCTGATCTCAGTGGTTATGCATACATACACACATATACATAAATGTTAAAAAATGACTGTCGGATTTTTATCAAGTGCTTTTTCTGTGTCTATTGGGATGATCGTATAGTTTTTCTTTGTCAGCCTATTACAATGATGGGTTGTATTGATAGATTTTTTAGATTTTAACAAACTTGTATTCCTGGGATAAATATACTTGGTCATAATGTGTTATCCTTTTTATAATTGTTGGATTTGATTTGCTAAAGTTTCATTTGGAATGTATGCATATAGGGGTGCCTAGGTGGCTCAGTCAATTAAGCATCTGACTCTTGATCTCGGCTCAGGTCATGATCTCACAGTGGGTTCGAGCCCTATGTCAGGCTCTGCACTGGTGGCTCAGAGCCTGCTTGGGATTCTCTCTCCCCTCTCTTTGTCTCTACCTTTCCCCCAGTTGTGTGCATACTCTCTCTCTCTCTTTCAAAATAAACTTTAAAAAAAAAACAAAGAATTGGGGGTGCCTGGGTGGCTCAGTCAATTGAGAAAGATTATCTTAACTGTTTGGTAGAATTTATCTGTAAGACATCTGAGATTGATGTTTTCTTCTTTCAAAGGCTATTAATATGGATTCAGTTTCTTTAATAGGGTCTTTCTTTTAATCCAGTTTGACAATCTCTGTCTTTTAATTGGGGCTTTTAGACTATTTACGTTTACTATTGTTGTTGATATGGTTTGGTTTAAATTTGTCATCTTCCTATTTGTTTTCTAAATGTTCATCTGTTTTTTCTTCTTTTGCTTTTGTTTTCTTTATTTAGGGTTGGATGGTTTTTATGCCACTTATCTTTTATTGGCTTTTGAACTATAACTCTGTTTCTTAGTGGTTACATTAGTGTATATAATATATATCTTATCATTCTATTATACCACTTTACATATAGTATAAAAATAATACAATTCCATTTTCCCTCTTTAAACCTTTATGTTTTTTTAAACTTGTTATTCTAGTATGTTATAAATCGTACACCACCTTATTCTTTCTGTTTAAACATTTATTATTTTTTAAAGAGATTTAAATAATAAGAAAAAATCTTATATGTTTTTCTATGTAGTTAACTTTTTAGCACTCTTCATCCTTTTGTATACAACCATATATCCACCAGGTATCATTTTCTTTCTGCCTAAAGGACTTAAAAACATTTTCTTTAACTTGTACTGCAGTCTGCTATTAAGGAATTTTTTTTAATCTGAGAACATATTTATTTCACCTTGTTTTTTAAAAAATATTTTCACTTGTACAGTGAGTCTTTACCCAGAATTAAGCCAAATTTTACAGGTTTTGGACATTGTCCTCTGCAAAATTGACATTACTTTAGACACCCAGCTGCAAGCTTGGGATTCCCAGGCCACCCATAATTCTGACCAACCGGATATAAATTCAAAGGTTCCCACTACCTCTTCCCATTCAGTAGAACGACACACAGAATTTAGGAAAGCACTATACTTACCAATAGAGTGTTATTGTTAGGGAAAAAAAGGCTATAAATCAGAACTATCGCACAAGAAATTAATAAAATGAGGTCTGGTGTGGTCCAACATGTGAAGCTTTCAGTGCCTTCTCCCCATGAAGTCTGGATCCATCACCCTCCCAGCACATTGATATGTAACAATATGCAGACTATTAGCCAGGAAGCTCACCAAAGTTTTGGTGTCCAGAGTGTTTATTGGGGTTTCATTATGTAGGTATGATTGATGGACTCACTGAATATGTTATTGAACTCAGTCTCTAGCTCCCCCTCCATTCCATGGAAGTCAAACTGATAATAAATGGCTTAAATCACCAGCTCTCTAACCACATGGTTGGTCTTTCTGGTTTGGCCAGTCACCATTCCTGAGTCATCTCATTTGCATAAACTATCAGGCCCCACCATGAATAACAAAGACACTCCTATCACTTGGGAAATCCCCAAGATTTAAAGGCTCACTCCCAGGAACTGGAAACAAAAGCCACCAAATTCTTTATTACACAGTAGCTAGGTATAGAATTCTAGGTTCATAGGGTTTGTTTTTCCTTCCATAATTCAAAGATATTGCTCCATTGTATTTCTACATTGATTTTAATAAGAAATATGCTATAATCCTTATCTTTGTTCCTCTCTCTATGTCTTTACCACCCACTACCCAACTCTTTTTAAGATTTTTCTTTTTATCATGAGTATTGAGCAATTTGATTATAATGTGCTTTGGTGTAGTTTTGTTTCTCATGCTTAGAGTTCTTGGAAATCCTTGGATTTCACACTTGTACATGTTTGTGCAATGTTTTTCTGTCAAATTTAGAAAAATTTTAGTGATTATTTCTTCAACTATGTTTTCTGTATCCTTCATTCTATTCTTTGAGGATTATTAGGCTGCTTGAAGTAGTCTCATAGCTTAGTGATACTCTGATGATGATGGTGGTTGATGATGATGATTTGCATGGGGTTTTTTCCTCTTAGTGTAAGTTATTTTTGACATGTGTGTGTTTTTTGAATCCCTAACATTGGTCTTAGCACCTGGAAGATTCTTTATGTCCTACCCCATAACCAGCACCACACGTATTCCTTGGAAGGGCAGTCATTGTTTGTAGGATACCCGTATTCATGAATTTCTTCGAGGCTTTAGTTGAGTAGTTTGGGGAACAGACAAAGAACATCTAGCTTTACATTCAAGGATCAAACTGAAGGTATTTGTTAATTTTTGAAATGACTGTATTTTAAAAGAACAGAGATTTGTTTTTCGGTTTTTGTTGTTGTTGTTGTCGTCATTTTAAATCTTTGATGATTCTGAGGAGGCCTGATACTTATTAAGTCCTGGCTAAGGAAACAATTACTGCAGATCATTTCTCTCACATCCTGGTAGGCTGTGCTAGCCAGGAGGTAGGAATAGATCATAAGAAATAGTCCTAGACACATAGCATGGGAATCCCAGAGGTTGTACTAGATTGAGAGCAGATCTACTAAGGCTTTGTACCTCACTGAGGCTCCCAGTCAAGGGAATAAGTGAAAGTTGGAAATGCTTCTTTCTAACTAGTTTTCCCTTAGAGAGTGCCTTTATTTATTATCGTTTTCTAAATATTTTTAAGTAATCTCTACACCCAATGTGGGGCCCAAACCCACAACCCTGAGATCAAGAATCACATTGCTCCACTGACTGAGTGAGCTAGTTGCCCTGAGAGTGGCTTTACGTAACTGATACAGAGGTGCTGTGTGGGGAAGTGAGTACAGAAGTGGGAGGCAGACAGAGATTGACAGAGTAGTCAGCATATAATGGACTATGGCACTTGCTTTGACATGGCTCTTTAGGTAGAGACACATTGACAGCTTCTGCCAGCAGCTTCTAAATACCAACCCCCAGGTGGAAGTTAGACCAGAGAAGTATGGCAGCCTCAGGTCCAAGAACTGTTGTAACTAGTGCAGAGGTAACCATAGTTTTGTTCGAACCTTCTGTGCTGTAGGTTGGCAAGTTACAGGGGACATGTGAAAACTAATAAGGGAAAATGGAGGTAATTCCTATACTGTGAGGAGGTTGAGCAATGATTTGCAGACTTGGGGCCCTTGTGTATGGTCTCTTTTAAGGAATGTTGCAATCCTAAGCCCTCACCAAAGAATTTAAGTTTCTCTTAAGCATGCATATTTCTGGGTTAGCCTTGGATACAGTATGTGGAGATATATGTGCAATAGACTTTTGAACCAGGAGTTCTGTTGCCCTTTGAGAAATGTTTGAGCATTAGGCCATGCCATCTGCACCAAATGAGTTCATTAAGCCTGTGGAAAGTTGGGGTAACTTGACTAGGCAGATTGGAGCCTGAGGTGTTCCTAGAAGGGCAGGAAATTGGCAAGTTGCTGTTGAATGGCTTTACATAACTGATACAGAGGTGCTGTGTGGGGAAGTGAGTACAGAAGTGGGAGGCAGACAGAGATTGGCAGAATAATCAGCACATAATGGACTATGGCACTTGCTTTGACATGGCCTTTTAGGTAGAGACACATTAACAGCTTCTGCCAGCTAGGAGCTTCAAAATACCACCCCCCAGGTGGAAGTTAGACCAGAGAAGTATGGTAGCCTTAGGTCCAAGAACTGTTGTAACTAGTGCAGAGGTTGGCAAGTTGCTGTTGAAACTAGAATGGATGCCTAAGAGATATAGATGGTTAAAGGCAACTTGGGAACAAGGAAGAAACCTCTGGACTACTAGACTTTTATAAAAAGAGAATCATTAAACTAATGGTGAGCCTGAAAACATAACCTCCTGAGTGCTAATTGCCAATACTAGGGGGAGATTTCTTTCCTAAAGATTGTCACAGCCCTCAGAAACAGACCTCACAGAGGCTTTCTTTTCCTTTTCCCACCCACAGGTAACAGTCCTTTGGATAGCCCCCGGAATTTCTCTCCAAATGCACCTGCTCACTTTTCCTTTGTTCCTGCCCGTAGGTAAGTTGATAGAAAACCTCCTCTGTGACTAATGTGTGTGGCATTCACAGGAATGTCAGTTAAATGTTGACTTCCTCCTTTGAGGTACTGCCCTTCCAAGTGTGTTACCTGGGCTACCAGCCATCAAAATTCCTTCCCTGCTTTCCTCACCCAGGTCATAATCATCTTGTTCAGGTTTTGCTTTCTAAAAAGCCTTAGGTATTTACATTTAGTTTTAATGGACAAGTAGATATAAGAAGTGTGGATATATTTTTATAATCCTAAGCACAAGTCCCTGGTTTCCTGAGGATATGTTCCAAAACATTATACTCTTGACTTAGAGCTATCCTAGTGTGATCAATGAGAAAATGACCTCTCCTCTCAGGGGAACCCAAGGTTTTACTCTTACTCCTCTTATTCAGCTAACTCCAAGGAGCTGGAAGGATCTCTCCCAGGCGATAAAGAGATTACAGAGTCTTCACTTATCCTCCCATGGATTTAGAAAGATTTGTTGCATTATAGGGCCATGTTTATGTTCCTCCTCGCATTCCACCCCTCTGGAAGTGTTATAAACTTATTCCTGGAACGTGTGAGCAATCCTGACAGCTCAGCCTTTTGTCAGGGCCTCTTGAGAAGTACTGAGCTGACTGAGATGAGTTCATCCACACTACATACCACGGCTCCATATAAAATGGTAAAAGACTTACTTTTCAAAAAATTTTCTAAAATTCTTTCTTGGCAGAGTTCTTGTTCTCTGATTTTATTTTTCATTTTTAAAAGTATTCTTGGTTAGAATCAGCATTTGGCATTAAGTCCTCCAGAAAAATCATGGCTCCAGATTTGGAACTTTTAGTGAACACAGAATGATATTTGCAGCTTGAGGCCAGAGCAGTTTCTATACTTAGACTCCTTTTTAAAAAGAGATAATGGAAAAAGGGCGCATTCTTTGAAATAACATTAACTCATTATTCAAATGAGGACCCAGAAGAAATCCACCCCCTTCCTCTCCATGATTCTTTATAGCTGCAAAGGACATGGATAGGCTGGGAGAAGTTGGATAGCTGACTTGCATGCTCCTCATGACCCAGTTGCCGTATTCAAAACAAATATCATCTAAGTTTGTCCTATGGACAGATCTCTTTTACGTTGTATAACTTAAAATTAGTTAACCCGGCATCCATTTAGGAACATTTCCAGTATAGTAGTATGCTGGATTGATGCATTTGTTTTCCTAGTCCAGCTGGAAAGTCTTTCTTATCCCAACTTCCTACCTTGTGTGTGAACTATAGTCTCAGATTACATCAGTGCTGGGACAGCAAGATCTGTGACCAATCTCTATAAGTGGCATTGAGTCATTTCTCATTCATTCAGTAAATATTTACTGAGCATCCAGTATACCCAGGCACTATGCTGGGTAACTAGTTATATAGTGGTAACAAAATAGCCATAAATTAAAAAAAAAAAACACCATACTTCTTACTTTCTTGAAACTTAGTAGACTTTAAATAGAGTCTGTGCACCTGTTATTGCCTTGGCAAGGAATGCTGTTTTCTCAGATCTTCACTTATTTAACTCATTCTTATCTTTCATTTCTCATCTTAAATGTCAACTTATCAGGGAGGCCTTCCCTAACCTGCAATATAAAGGAGCCCACTCATTTTCCATCAAATCATGTAGTTTTATTTTCAGACAAGTACTTTTCAATACCTGATACTTTATTTGCTTGTTTTCTATCTCTCCTGAAACAGAATAAAAGTATCTTTAATAGAGATGCCTTAATATGTTGAAAGCTGTGTCTCCTGGTATATAATAAGCACTCAATCAGTGCTTATTGTTTGAATGAGTGGTGGGGAAGAATAACGAACAAGCAAACATTTATAAACTGTGATAAACACCATGAAAGGAAAGAACATGATGCTGCATGAAAGCATAGGAAGGGAATAGGGCTGAAGAATATATACGAGGTGGTCACGGAAGGCCTTTCTGAAGGGGATTGACTTTCAAGCTAAGACCTGAAGGATAAGAAGGAGCCTGCATGTTGAAAGTGAGATCATGGGTGTAGACCATTTTAGGCAGAAGGAATAGCATGTTCCATTGGTGCCCTTGTATCTACTTCATTATCTGGGCTTTAGGAGTAGGATCAGCTAGAGGATTTCAGGACCTGATATTACAACTGAGACCCAAATAGTTCTGTGCTGGGTGGCATGAAGTTCGAGTCATGTGCATGGAACACGGAACTCTGGGCTGTCCCCATAACAGGACATAGTAGGAAAAGCAGCTAGATTTGGTAGGGGTGGAGAAGGGGGACTTCATCCTTGCCAAACAGGGTACTCAGAAATTGTGTTTGCTAGTTTACTAAGGTCTGGCTTGAGCCTTATAGGACTGCATGGGTTTGCACTATCACACAAAACACAGATTTGATGAAATGCTAAGGATAGGTCTATCAATCCTACAGTTTCACTTCAAACTTCTACACATTCCTAAACAAAAGTTTGCCCCTGCCAAGCTTGACCAAACGCCAGGGGTCAAACAGATCAGTCTCTCTGGTTCCATTTGATTCTTACTATAATATATGTCTTTTCACTACAGCCATGGCCACAGAGCAGACAGGTAATAGTGGACTTGATGGGGAGAGGGACTGGGATACTGCTATGCATGGCCAAGACAATATGGTTTGTGGTGTTGTGCTTGATGAGAACTGGTTGTGATGAATCTTCTCTGACTGTGGGTATGAACATTTGGCCTTTTATATCTAGCAAAGAGGCCCTAAGGGAACCGCCTGCTGGAACCAAGGCTCAGAGCCCATATATTTAGAGGCAAGAATTGCTGAATAATTCTAAGTTTCTGAGCCTGGGGACAAGTCACCCTCTTTCCCACAAATTTCCTCAATCACCAAATGAGATGACCAGGCAGAGGAAATGGGAGGCATCCTGTAGTGGCATTTCTTTCTGACTCTGGTAGCCCTTGCTCTTCAGATTACAGAAAATGGCCGCCCTTCAGTTTGTTTCCATTTCTATCTAAAGAAGGAAAAATGATCTGTGAAAAAGTCTATTTGACAAGGGCTTGGGAAATTCCTCCCTGAGTTAGACTAGTACTGTCTTTGCTGAGCTCTATTTTCCTGGAACTGACTTGCTTTCCTGTATAGAGCTCTCAGGACCCAACAAAGAAGTCATAGAGAACATCATGTTTGGCAGCCTCCTGCACATTTCTTTGCCTCAGAGACTAGGTTCCAGCAGAGCTAGCTGCCTGGGTGGCATGAAGTTTGAATCAGGTGCATGTGGCATGGAACCCTGGACTGCCCCCCTTGCAGAATATAGTAGGAAAAGCTGCTGAATATTGGTGGGGGTGGGGAGGAGCGCTTCAAAAGGAAAAGCCCTGGCAAGATTGAGTCCTCTTTTTTTCTCCTTTCTCTCCCTGCTTCTCCCCACTCCCCGTAACTGTGAAGTCTGGACTAAATCACACACATCCCTGGTTCTTAGTGTTGTTTTCAAAGATTGAGGGTATTTAACTTCTAAAGATCTTCCATTGCTAATGTTCTAAGGTTCTGTGGTAGCAGCAAAGGAATTCTCTCCATCTTCAGCCAGACCAGGCTATCCCCCCAGGCTTCATAAGAAAAAACACTTGTCTTGCAGCACATCCCATAGTTCAGGAAAGAATCACTTGTCCATGCAACAAAAGCTTCAAACCCGATACCTGCTTGCTCTTTCTCCTCCATAGCAAAGCAAATAAGTGGTTCTCTGTGATGTGAGCTTTGAGGTGCATCCTCTCAAGAGCAGCAGGAAGCCCACTTCAAAATCTTATAGACAGCCAAGGTTATGTCACCTCACTCTTCTTTCATGAGGTTACTGTCACTCTTTACAAACATTGTCAAAAGACTGGTTTTATAGGCCCTAATGGATCTTAGGTAACCTTAGACTGTTTGCCAATGATTAATTCATACTCAGACACAGATGGTGATCCACTTCTTCTTCATCAACCCAGTGGCCTGGGAAAGACCAAAGAACCTTTCCCATGGAGCCCTCAGAAAAAAGAATAGCTGCATTTCAGTGGCAGTTCTTTCCTTGTGGTGATGCCTTTACCTGGAGTCCCCTGTCATGGCTTCTCTAAAAGTGAATAGGTTGAGAGTATAAAGAATTTTATTTCAGAACCACAGTATTGTATACCACATGTTCTTATTCAAAGTCACAGACTCCTTTTTAGTCAGAGATGTTTGTCTTTGCAGTGGAAAACACACAACCATAGGTCCCATGCGGGAGAGAGACATGAAAGCATGTACTAGACCAAGCAGTACTGTGTAGAGACCAAGAAGAGCCTATCAATGAACTAACTATCAAAAAAAAAAAAATGCTAATGGAAAGACAGGCAGGTCCAGGGCTAAGGGTGGGGTCCTGTAGAAACTGCCTAATATTCTTAATCTTACATAGGACTGATGGACGGCGCTGGTCTTTGGCCTCTTTGCCTTCTTCAGGCTATGGAACCAACACTCCTAGCTCTACTGTCTCAGTAAGTAGTCAAATCTGTGGCTCTACCTCCGTTACCTGGAGGAAATACTTCCCTACAGGTTACTGCTGCTGGTCCTTACAGTGTTGCAAAGTGGTTCTCCATTTTCCCTCTAAAGCCAAACTCAAAGAGGTGGTTTGGAATGAGGCTGAGTGGGGCAGTAGTGGCCCTTACCAGCTATAGCCAGATCCACCTTTGGAAAGAACTAACCAGCATGCTCTCTGGGCATCAGTTCTTCCTAGTGGAGTCAGAGGAGGGCTTGAGGATTGACTTTTGCTTTGCCAGACATGGGGGATCCTAAGCATGGATCTTCCCCCAACTTATTTCTAGACCTGTAACCAAGAGCAGATAGACCCTCCCATGCCCCAAAGGCCTGGTGGACCCTCCTTCTCCTCTTTCACCTTTTCCTTTCAAAAAAAGGGAAGGATGGTTGTTATTTTATATTGAAATTTGATATGTAGCTGGGCCTGTCTCTAAAACTTCTAGTTATATTTCTTTTAGAGAAGGTTTTAGCCTAAAACACAACAGATGTCATAATTGCTACTATGCACAATTGACGGTAAAACGAAGTCTTCCTCATTCCGCAAATTTTAATTGAATCCAAGATGACAAGATTGGCAAACTTTTGCTGTAAAGAGCCAAATAGTAAGCATTGTAGGCTTTGCAGGCTGGATTGGGCAGCAGGCTGGATGACCCGTTCATTCCCCATGTCTTCTGCCATTCTTCAGTTCTCCCTAGGCATTTTCAACATTCATGAATACCAAGCAGGTAAAAGGAGTATCATTTCCTCCTTTGACCTAGATATTACTCATAAATTAATCCAAAGATCTCACTGGTCTTTTAGCAGCAGTTAAGCTTTAGATCTTTGCCTGGCAAATATCCCTTTCATTATAATCTTTTACTCAGGTGATTTTTTTAGACCTAAGGCAAGATAAAGATATATATGACATATACCTGTTCAATAAATTTAATATACTCAACCCATGACTGCAGCTTATTTTATTGGGATACTTTAAAAAAAAAAACAATTTTCATCTTAGCAGCAGTTGGGTGAAGATACTTTTTGCAATTTCTATCCAAACTATTTCCAAAAATGTGGCCAAGACAGAGCCCTGTGGAGACCTCCCACTAGCTATTTACAGCTTCATGTATTACAGTATTCCATGACGGAAGCCTGTGCTGGTAGCTCAGAAAAATTCTGATTTCTCACTTGGTGTTGAGGCTTACTTGTGGCAACCGTTTCCTCAGTGTGGTGCTGCAGCTTTGACTCTAAATGGATTTAGATATTTGAACCCCAGATTCTTCATCAGTTGGTGAACGGAAACTGAGCCAATGGTGTTAGACCTGCCTGCTTTCTTGTCAGGAAAGGGGGACTTCACCGATTCTGGTGCTGCACAGGGCTGTCATAGCAGTTGATGCATCTGGTGGGATGCCTGTCGTAGCACGGCTCGCTCCCTCAAAGGTCTGTTGTGGTTGGCAGTGGGCTCTTGTCTGGAATCTCAGTCATTGGGCTGTGTTTGGAATTCTTGTTTTCAAGTCAGCTCCTAGTATCTTGGCTTCCCCAGAACTAAAGGCTCTGAAGGAGTCAAAAGGGGAATCCTGCATAGTGGAGGCTAAAAGGAACAAAGCGAAGAAGGCCTGATTTCGGTTGCCTTTTGGTTCACATTGGGAAGTCTTCTCTGTTCCTGGTCTGCACTTAGACATGCCTGTAATGCTGTTTTTTAATGTTTTTCCCTCTAGTCATCATGTTCCTCACAGGAAAAACTTCACCAGTTGCCCTTCCAGCCCACAGCCGATGAGCTGCACTTTTTAACAAAGCATTTCAGCACAGAGAGTGTACCAGATGAGGAGGGACGGCAGTCCCCAGCCATGCGGCCCCGTTCTCGCAGCCTCAGGTAAGTGATCCTCTCTTCCTGCTATCCCAGGACAGATGGGGCTCAGCTTGTTTGCACAGCATAGGGATTAGCAAATGTTCTATAAAGGGCAGGATGGTAAATAATTTAGGCTTTGTAGGCCATACAGTCCCTGTGGCATCTAGTTAACTCTGCTGTTGTAGTGCAAAAGCACTTATAGACATTCTGTAAACTTTATTTACAAAAACAGGCAGTGGGCCAGATTTGGTCTGTGGGCCATAGTTTGCCAACCCCTCGCGCAGCCCCTTGGCACAGCTCAAATGAGTCAAGTCTAGTGATGCTCAAGCATACCTGGTGATGCTGTCAAGTGGTCCCTCTCTTTTTCCCTTTGAAAGTAGTTAGCAGTAGAGGGGCACCTGGGTGACTCAGTTAAGCGTCCGACTTCGGCTCAGGTCATGATCTTGCGTTTTGTGAATTTGAGCTCCGTGTCGGCCTCTCTGCTGACAGCTCAGAGCCTGGAGTCTGCTTCAGATTCTGTGTCTTCCTCACTCTCTGCCCCTCCCCTACTTGTGTCTGTCTCTCTCTCTCTCAAACATAATAAATAAACATTAAAAAAAAGTAGTTAGCAATAGAAATGTACTTTAAGCTCCATTCAGTAAAAAGAGAGTAATAGTATGATCCATTTGATAGTTAACTGGCTGCAGAACCCACTGGCCCAGAGTATATGAAGTAGGCCAGCTACAGAAGATGCTGCTGAAGACACTTGTGGCTGACTTGGGGAAGAAACCCATTTCAGAAGCAGAACTAAATGCCCATCTGAATCTAACTCATTTCCCTGAATCACCTGGGGTCATCAAACCAAACAAACCATAGCAGCTGATTTATCTGGGAATTCCTTAGACTAATTTGCTCTTTTCTTTGGTATTAGCTGATAAAATTGTGCCAAAATTCAAGGTTAAGGAAGAGGGTGGAATTTAAAATGGGCATGACTTTAATGACTGAATTCAGCTTTCCAGAGCCCCTGAGAAATAGTAAGTTGGCTAATATGTTCGGGGTGGGGAACCAGAGGAGCATGGCCTCCCAGGAAGAATATCCTCAGGTGATCTTGCTACTATGAGTATTGGGGAGTGAGCCGGGCCATACCATAAAGACTGGTTCGAGTTCAGTGACTGATGGAGATGATCACTGGAACTGTAGTGTAGAGGATCAGAAACACAAATGAGTATTGTGGAGTGTGGATCCCAGTGCCTTTCTTCATCTCACTCAGAGGAACACCTGAATCTTGGTGCTCTCCACAATCCACAGGGTAAAGGGTACATTTTAGGCCATTTGAGATTGAGGGGACTACAGTATCTCAGGGAAATCCCTGCTATATTACTCTTAAAATACTTGGTAATGTATATTGGTACAGCAGGCAGACCATGGCCCTGCTCCAGGGAGGAAAGGCAAAGAGGAACAGTTCTGAACCTAGCTCAGCTGGGGTCCACATGTCAGGGGCACCAAAATGGGCAGGACCCCAAATATCCATTCATTTGTGTGGCTCAAACTTTGAAATCCTTTAAGAAGATGTAACCACACATGGGCCAAAGGGGAACATTTAGATGACCCAGGCTTATAACACAGTACAAGCTGGATTGGCCTCATTTATCCCCCAGGTCAGAGCCCAAGTTAGCCTCATTGGCTCCAGTGTGTTTGGAAAAAGATACAGATATACACTGTCTTCCTTTGGTTGTTTTGGTGGTGGTTTGATTTGATTCCGTTCCTAGAACATGCGGGGGTATACTCAATCCTATTGGCCAAAGCAAAGAAGACCCAGAGAGTCCTGTTCTGGGGGAGATCATCCTAGGAAGGCCACAAGTAGAAGTGGTCTCCTTTCTAGGCCTTTTCAGGTGCTGGCAAAGTTCTTTGTGAAAGCTAGGCTTCTTGCAGGGAGGTAGCCTAGTTCCAGATGGCAGCATTTTGAGCTAAACAAGGTGTGCTGGGAGCTTCAGGAAAAAGGAAGAGTTTAGAACTCAGCACTCATTAGGTGGGAGTGTGTGGGTGCTACAGACAGTGGGAGTGGGACTCTGGGAATGGTCATCTTTCTTCTCGATTCCATGGCACTGAAGTAACACAGTTGTTTCTTTCTTATTTAGTCCTGGACGGTCCCCAGTTTCCTTTGACAGTGAAATAATAATGATGAATCATGTGTACAAAGAAAGATTTCCCAAGGTAAGGATTCTGAGGAGGGCTGTCCCTGTGGGAGGACTGGGGGTGAGGGAATGCTCTCTCCAGAGGTAATCAAGAAGAGCAGAAAGGCACCTGGCAGGAGGAGGATACAAACATAAGCTTCCAGACTGCTGGAGAAGAGGCAGGCAGCAGAGGACTATGAGTCTGGGGCTCATGCTTATAGGACCTCTGTTTCTCCACTCCCTGGGGAGGTATCTAGAGAGAAATGTTAGAAAGGTGTTCCGCTATATGTGAGGAAGGGAAGAATTGGGGATCCTGTTTCTAACCGTGCACATCAGGTCTATAAGTCAGGGTCCCCATAGAATGGGATTGGCTATCAGAGAGCACGTTCCTTTGATGCAGACTTCTCAAGCGGAGCCTCATTACCAGGCCCATAGAGTGCACAGCAGACAGGCATGCTGGACTGGCAGGAGGTTGGCCAGAGGGAACAGGAAGGTGGGAGATAGAGTTTTCAAGCAGGAAAATGCTGAAGGAGGAAGGCAGATTACTCTCTGGGGATAGTGGAGAAGTAGGCTTCACAGCTCTATGGTTTGGCTAGAAACCACCAAGTATATGGAACAAAGGCTCTTGTTTCCCTTTTTGCACACAGCATGCGTATACACTCTGACCTGGTCATCTCGTGCCAGGCCCTATTCCTGCAGAGCACAGCTAACTCTGTCTGAACCAGGGAACTGATTCAGGCTTCCCTCTCCATTACAGCAAGGAGCATAAACTCCTCAAGCCTCTGTTTTCATCCTCTATCTAGACTTCCCTGGGTGTACCTGTTCATCTGTGTCTAGGATCTGCAGTTCGCAGTTGGTTCCCTACTCTTTTGAGAGTGTCCTTTTTCTAGACTCCAGCATAGTCTTCTGGACACACATGGGTGGCCTAGGGAAATGATATGAAACCCTGTGCTATCCCTCTTGACATACAGAGTGAAGCATAGCAGTAAGGAAGGACGCACTTTATGGATCCCTACTGAATGGGTTCAAATTTGCTCCTACCATTTACTAGCTATATGACCCTGGAGAGATTATTTAACTTCTCTGAGCTTCATTTGCCTCTTCTATAATTTGGGATAAGAGTATCTATCTCATATAGAGTTTGTGAAGGTGAATGGACATTAAGCTTTTCTAACTATACTCAGGACATAGTAAGCACTCAGTGTGAGCTGTATTT
The DNA here is from genome assembly GCA_028646485.1 of Cryptoprocta ferox. Classification (NCBI taxonomy): domain Eukaryota; kingdom Metazoa; phylum Chordata; class Mammalia; order Carnivora; family Eupleridae; genus Cryptoprocta; species Cryptoprocta ferox. The sequence goes on along the minus strand of CM053570.1, from coordinate 66,802,016 downwards.
CTTTGTTGCCCTTTGTTGTCTATGCTTTCTATGCCTTGGAGCAGGCATTAGAGAGTATGAGTGAGAAAGACAGGCAGAATGAACAGCTAGGAAATCATTTTGTTATGCTTGATCCTTATAAAGAAATTTGGGAGTATATAGTGTTTAAAATGCATCTCACATGTTTCCTCCTCCTCCTTATGTATTAGATACTATATTATCATTTTAACATTGTGTATTTGTTTCATATGCATGTCTCCAAACCATTCATGTAAAGACAAACTATTAGAGAGATTATGTTAAGATTCCTTTTCTTCTGTTTCCTTTCTCTCTCTCCACACACCATGTGTGTGTCTGTGTATACTTAGATGTGTGTTTATATACACGGTTCTGGGTAGTTTCTCCATAAGCACTTTTACTACGTAACTGGCCATAAATTGGCCATTGGACAATTCTGCTGTAAAAGATCAGATCACAAAAAGAATTAAATGAAGGACATTCATTAAAAAGGACATAGTCAAACACAAAAAACACAAAATTAAAAGGCTATTTGCAAACAAAATACACAAAATATTTGATTACATTCTAAATGTATACTGTAGATTCATTGAAATACAGCACAAATAACTGATTTTATTTTGTCGATTGTACCTAAGCATTTGTCTTCAAAGTCTTTTGGTCATAGTATTATACATTTTGTTTTTGCTTGTTGATTCATCTCCTTGTTTGGCATCACACTTTTCCTTTTTTGACCAAAATTTCATACTTCATTAAGAGAAGTATCAGTTTCTAGATACTCAGGTGCATATTTATAACTGAGCTCCGTATTGTGTTGTGAAAGCCTTCCACACTGTTGTTCATTCTTAGCATATTGTCACATGTCCGTTTATAGATGTTCCAAAGTTCTATGGAAACTGTGGGTTCAAAACTCAGTGCCACTGTGTAGACTATTATGAAGGCTAAGATTTATATGATACAAAAATGGGAGTACTGCATTTTTGGAGAAATGAAACCAAACTGTCAAATGAAACTGTCAACCAGGTATTTTTTTTCTTTTACAGCAAAATTGCCTTATGGCCAATTAGTTATACAGTAAAAATGTGGCAAAAATGGTTATGATGAAAATACCAGACACACACACATCCACCTAAACATACACTGGAAATCAGAAATTGCCACCTGGTGGCAAAGGAAAAAAGGCTATGTTCTAGATAGGCAGCTAGGAACTTTTAACTGGTGTGTATTTATCATTTGACATGACTATGCAGTTAGGTTCCCCGGAGGTTTCTGAGCCAGACTTTTGTTCTACTCTGTTGAAGGTTTGGGTCTGTGAGTAGTCAGTTTCACACCTTCAATAAACACTCTCTGAGCATCTGCTTAGTCCAGTTGAGTCCTAAGGTCAAGTAAGAGGATCCTGAAATAAATCAAATTCTCTCTGACTTATAATTCCCAGTCCAGAGAAATGTTTAGAAGCCAGCAGTATACTTAGTATACTAAGTTTATATAGTTGGGAGGTCCAGTGGCAGCATAGAGGAAAGGAAACCCTATTTGCCTGGAGGAATCCCAGAGGAGATTTCCCAAAGGAGAGAAAGGTGATGTGTGAACTGAGATTAGGAGTGATAGGAGTTTGCCAGGCAGCCTTGGCAGGTGAAAAAGCTACACGCAAGGAACAGCATGAACAGGCATGAAGCAGCATGCTAAAGGGGGAGAGCAGGAAACACTTCCAGGTACTCAGAGCAAAAGAGCACATCTTCCAGGAAGTGGGGGGAGATAGGCAAGGTCACGGTGAGAGAGGGCCTTGACTGTAATGTTTTGACTTGACGGTGATCTTTTCATATGTCCAGTTGTAAGGTTCTCCAAATGCGACATCAGGAAATCAGGATCACAGTGTCCTCAGGTTATTACCAGGTCCTTTAGGCTGAGCTTCCAACTGAGCTGGAACTAGAAGGGAAGTGTCACTTTTCTGCTTTTATTTGCAGGCCACCGCACAAATGGAAGAGCGTCTTGCAGAATTCATTTCCTCCAACACTCCAGACAGTGTGTTGCCCTTGGCAGATGGAACCTTGAGCTTTATTCATCATCAGGTGATTGAGATGGCCCGAGACTGCCTGGATAAATCTCGGAGTCGTCTCATTACATCGCACTACTTCTACGAGCTTCAAGAGAATTTAGAGAAACTTCTGCAAGATGTGAGTGTCCTTGTTCTGGAATTCTGGTAAATTCTCCATGAGGTAGTGGATTATTAATTCCAAGCTAAGATTAAGACTAAGACGGTGTTTCCAGTCTTCTCAGCCGACTTGCCTGCTTCCTTACTCATGTGCAGGGTCCACCCTGAAGTGTGGTTGCTGATGAACTTTGGTTCCTCCTCAGTGCCCTGAATTACTAAGAGAAGCCTGTGTGGTGTGAGAAGAACTCAGTTCTATGGGGTTTTTCTTTTTCTGATTCTGGTTACTCTGCCTGAGGCTCCAACATCAGTAGTATTCATAAACACCCAAAGCCTAAAAGTGGCCCCAGTGGCTGTGGTGGGTTCTCTTCTAGTAGAAATACTGGTATAAGGAGAGCCTTCAGACTGGTTCTGCTCAGCCAAGGCAAAGGAGATTGGGGCTTGCACTATGGGTTTATCTATTTGCTGACATTCTGTTTACATGGTGAGAACTTTGTTTGTAGGGATTTAGGGATTTAGAGACCTGATCCTCCCCAGTGTGAAAAGCCTTCTCTAGGAGGCTAGAAATAAAATAACCCAGAGATGGTCAAGACCAGAGTGTCCAGTGAGTTCTTAACTACTGCTTCATGCTCCAGAGTTTGCTTTCTTATTGGGCTCTATACATAGGTGGTCAGATGCCTGCGCACTCAAATCACAGTCGTCCCATACTACACCATTAGTACAGTTTAGCGGGAAGGACATGTGCCTCTTCGTGTACTAGAGTATTTCCCAGTCCAGGCCCCTATTACCTCTAGACCCATGACTTTGCCCTGGGGTAGTACCAACTGAGCTGAGACCCAGGGCTAATGATCAAAGAGGACTTCAGGATGTTGGTCTAGAAATTAGGAGCAGGGAGTTTATTTATTTATTATTTAGGAAACACTTGAATCTAGAGATCAAATGACTAAAAATGCATGATTATTACTATCAAATATTGGAAGATTTCTCATACATAATAGGTATCAGATTGTTCTCCAGCCTCTAAAAGGCCTGTTAACCCAGTGGGCAAGAGTTACAGGGAGAAAAGTTTTGATTTAATAGATGAAAAAGTAATTCCTTCTACAAAATGTTTTTTTCTGATTTCAAGAGTAATACTTAAATTCAGACATTGTAGAAATACGAGTTTAGAAAACTAAATTCTGATGCAGATCCCTAGCAGCTCTTTGTTTCTGTTCAAGAATAATTTTCCAACAGTGGATAGGAATCTGTGGCATCAGGCAAAAGATCAAGGTAGAGTGACTTTCCAGGTTGCTTGTATATCTAAGATTGATCTTCTGAAATGCTAAAGTCAGAGCCTTGCCCAAAACCTTTCAGGTGTTTTCCCAAACTCCTGTGGCCCCGGGAGTAGGTTGTTTGATGCAAGAAGAATACTGACTGTGCAGTCAGTGCGTTCATCTGCTCCCTAATTTGCTAGGCCCTTGGAATTCAGAAAAAAAGTTGATTGCAGGTTCCAGCTTAAGGAATTTGCTGTTAAGTGGGTTATAGACCCATCAACAAGTAAAGAGAACAGCTATCAGTACAGTAAAACTAATAGCTGTCATTTATTGAAGTGTACTGTGTGCTAGATACCACACTGAGTGTTCTACATGAATTATCTCACTTTTGTGTATTATAGTAAATGGGAATTGATGAGCACTAAATATTAGAGGTCAGTTCTGAGCACAGAGGACGATATGCTGACTGCATGGAGAGTTCTGGAGAAGTTGAGTCTTGACGAGTAGGTAGGAGTTCACTAGGAAAAAAATTTTTGTTGTTCTTTTTTCCTTTTTTTTTCTCCTGTGAAATTTATTGTTTCCACATTAAAAATTTTTTTTGAGGGGAATTACTTTCTTTTTTAACCACGTTTTGGCCGGAGTAGGACACCATCATAAGTCATTAACATGTGAATTTTGAATAAATAAAATGTGTAAGTTATATACAAATATCTTAGGCAATAATATTTACAAACCTGTGTAAACAAAACGTAAACAGTAAATGCATCATGAGAGTCATCAAAGGATACACAGGAACAACCACTTAAGGTCAGTCTGCCCACCAGCAGCTGGCACCAGCCAGCCCCTGGAATCAGGCCACTCAGAGAGGTGTAAAGAAACTTGGGACATTCTAGGAATTGCAGATAAAGTAGTTGGGCATGACTAGGTGAAGGATGTCTGCAGGGAAAATTAGAATGGGAGGGGCAGCAGAGAGGGGCAAAGGCTGAAGTGTCTGTGAGGAGCTTAGGTTTTTATCATGAAGGCAGTGGGAAAATTATTAATGGTTGTAATTTGGAAAATGGCATGGTAAGATTTACATTTAAAAGAAAAAACATCAATGGGGCGCCTGGGTGGCTCAGTCAGTTAAGCATCTGACTTCAGTTCAGGTCATGACCTCGTGGTTCGTGAGCTCGAGCCCTGCGTCGGGCTCTGTGCTGATTACTGAGAGCCTGGAGTCTGCTTCAGATTCTGTGTCTCCTTCTCTCTCTGCCCCTCCCCTGCTCACACTCTTTCTCTCTCTCAAATAAAAACATTTTTTAAAAATTAAAAAGAATAAATATTACTGTTATTGTAGAGCACTTAATGCATACTAGACACTGCATTATCTCATTTAATTTATGTAATTAATCTTCAAAACATCACTCTAGGTAAGATTTTCTAAATTTAGATTCTTTAAATCTACAGAGGAAACCAAAGCTTTAAAGAAGCTAGCTTAGCCCAAGGTAACTCATTTCTTAAGTAGCAGAGCTAGAACCCAAACCCAGGTTTGTTTTATTCCAGAGCCTAAGATCATATTTTCAAACATTTAATGAACAAACATTGGTATCTTCCCTGTAAGAGGCACTGTGCTAGTCTTAGTATGTAAGGGGAGAAGAAACGACAGTCTCTCTGTTCCTAAGGCTCTATAGTGTAGCTGTAGAAATAGACAACTAATTGTAACGTGTGTGGGGTGCCTGGGTAGCTCAGTCAGTTGAATGTCTGACACTCAGGACACGATCCCAGGATCATGGGATTGAACTCCGATTCTCTAATTGAACTAAGATTCTCTCTCTCTCTGTCTCCCTCTGCCCCTCTCCCCCTCTCTCCTGCTCGCTCTCTCTCTCTAAAATAAAAAACATGTGATACCATATCATGTAAGCAAACAAAACATAGAAAAGGGAGCAGTTAGTTCCTGTTCTTATGTGTTTGGGTGGGGTGGGGGGTGCAGGCAGAGGACCTCAGTGAGGGTTCACAGAGTTGATATTTGGGTTAAGTCTTTTTTTTTTTTAAAAATCTTTTAATGTTTTATTTATTTTTGAGAGAGAAGGAGAGACAGCATGAGCAGGGGAGGGTCACAGAGAGAGGGAGACACAGAATCTGAAGACAGGCTCCAGGCTCTGAGCTAGCTGTCAGCACAGAGCCTGACGCGGGGCTCGAACCCATGAACAGCGAGATCATGACATGAGCCAAAGCCGGACGCTCAATCAGCTGAGCTACTCAGGCGCCCCGGATATTTGGGTTATGTCTTAAAAGAATAAACAAGATTTCATGAAGTGCCCAGCCTCTCTCTCCATTTCATAACCAGTTTTTTTGTAATGGTCCTTATTTGCTATTTTTCTTTACTAACAATCTATTCACTGCTCAGTCTTCTGCCTTCTACTTTCCCTTCCCACCATTCCACTAACACTATTTCAGGCAACAGTCACCAAGCAACCAGCTGGCCAGTTGCCAAAGAGATCCTATGGCCTCTTTCCATTTTCATCCTTCTTCACAACTCTGCCAAGCTCTACAGTGTGACTCTCTCTCCTGGACCTTTTTCTCCCCCTTGGGGTCATGACACTGTTCCCCCCAGTCTTGCTGCCCTTTCACAAGTTTCTTGTCTTAAATGCTGGTGTTCATTTGGCTTTAGGGGGCGCCTGGCTGGCTCAGTCAGAAGAGCATGCAATTCTTGATATTGCGGCTGTGAGTTTGAGCCCCATGTTGGGTGTAGAGATCACTGAAGAAAAAAAAACTTAAAAAATACATAAAATAAAAGTATTAAATGCTGGTGTTCCACAGGGTATGACCTTGAGTGTCAATTCTTTTCTTCTTCCTTTCTTCACACTCTCCCTGACAGCCTCATCTCCTTTCATGTCTTTCATTGTCGCCCATGTTCTGAGGACAGCCACCTGGCCGCTTCTCTCCTTGTTCTCTTTAGCCCCACGTCCGTGTTGGAGCTCCAGTCCGTGGCTTATTGGACTCCTCCATTTTGACTTCCAGATTGGTTGTATTCTTCGGTTGCAAGTAATAGAAAGCTAACTCAAAGTGGTTTAAGCAGGAAGGAGAAACTAACTATAAAGATGAAAAGGGTGGGTGGGTCTTAGAGAATTAAAGACAGGAATGCAACCCGGTCTTAAGGGACCAAAACTAGAAACCAGAAGCTGTGGGAAGCTCAGGAAGTGGTGATTTTCCTTCGTGCCATTTTTCTCTGTGCTGCTTTTCCTCGGTCTCTTTGGTAGATGTGGCCATCCCTTTTCATCCAACAGTAGATCATACACTTCTAGCACACTGATAATAACAGTTGTCTTTCCATCCATTTTTAAATTTTAGGAGAGTAATCAACACTTGTCAGCTGTGGGAGGTGGGATGGAAGGTACAGCCACACAATGCAGTTGTCGCTACTAGAAGTCAGGGCAGTTTCCATAAAAAAGAGAAAGGCTCCTGGGCTGAGTAAATACCCAAGAAATTATCTAATCTACGTACCTCAGCTCTGCAAGTCCAAAATGAAGCTTCTCCACCTTCCCTCTCTTGAACTACTTATCTTGATATGTTTCCTATATTGTATATATGTTCACTGAACTTTCCCTAAAACTGTATGTAGTTGCAATTCCCTTCTCTTCTTGCTTCATCCAACCCTCTGCTCTGCTCAGTCATCTACCTCTGAAATGGCCCCAGGCTGTCTGTTTCCTTCCATTCTTCCTGCCTTGACTTATGCCTTTTTTATGCACATTATTACAGTAATCCATTAATGGGTTTTCCTGCTTTTAGGTTTGTGCTCTTTAGTGCACCGTCCACACTACAGCCAGAGTGATCTTTCTAAAATACCTGTCTGGTCTCATCACTTCTGTTTTGAAGTCTTTCTATTCCTGATCTTCTGCCTGGGGTGGAGAGTGAACAGTGAAACTCCCCTGAGAGTTGTCCCTTGAGCTAGGGTCTGGATGGAGGAACAGGTAAAGCCGCATGTCTCCGTGGCATTCCCCGGTGTCATATAATGTCCTAAAGTTCACACACTTCCTGTGAGCAGCTTGCTCTCATGGCGCACAGGCCTTCCCTAAGTCTTTCATTTTGCAGAAGTCTCTGTACTACAAACTTGTGTCTTCCTAGAGTCCACGCTGCCCAGCCCCGTCCTGCATTAGCCCAACCACGAAGTGCCAGTGGATTGCTTAACCAATCTTCTCTACAGGCTCATGAGCGCTCAGAGAGTTCAGAAGTGGCTTTTGTGATGCAGTTGGTGAAGAAGCTGATGATTGTCATTGCCCGCCCAGCTCGGCTCTTGGAATGCCTGGTGAGTGGGCTCCAGAGAAGGTTGGGAGGGGTTGGGGCATACAGAGGAAGTATCCTGCTAGTAGCAAAACTATGGTAGCACTACTGTCCTTTCTGCTGCTGACGTCCTTCTTTAAATGTGGTATGCTGGCGTTAGGGCCCAAACGGGTTCCTGTGAGGAAAATGGCTGGTCCTGAGGTGTACTCGTCTGGCCCCCACACACTGAGCAGGCCCCAGGTGACTGGACTCTGGGCAGTGAGGAGCACAGGCCAGTTCCATTGGCACAAGTCGAGTCTGTCAGTTCATCACGCAGCAGCACTTTACTAAGCACCTACTCCACACCAGACACTGGAGACACAGACCTAAACACAGCAGGGTCCCTGAGCCTAAGGTACTCCCTCTGTAATGGAGCTGGTCTTCAGTGCCTCAGGTAGGAGGTGTGGAGACATAGAAATAATAATTATGATACTGCAAGTAGTGTTGCAACTGAGGGCAGTCCAAGGTGTGACAAGAACATGGGGAAGGAAGGAGGTGCCTTAGTCCTTCTTGGGATGGACGTTCAGTGGAAGCTCCTTGGGGGACATGAAGGATGATTATGAGTTTGCCCAGGAAAGGCATTTGATGGAGCACAGGGTGCATGTGAAGAATTGGTGAGGGAGAAACCTGGATGGTAGGCATGGCGGCATCATGGAGGGTTGGGTTTTCTGCTCTAGGGTTTGGGCTTATCTTGAAGGTCACTTGGAGCCATCAGAAAGTTTAGGTAAGAATGTGATATGGTCAGATTTACTTAACCAACTTTATTAACGTATAATTTATATACAATAAAATACATCCTTTTTGAGTATACAGTTAGGTGAGTTTTAACAAATACACACCTACATAATCACCGCTGCAGTGAGACAGAGAACATTTTCTTTCACCTCAAAAAGTTCCCTTGTGCCTTTTGCAGTCAGTCTCTCTCATCCCTCACCTCCCACTGCCAGGCAGCCACGCATCTGCTCTCTTCCACTATGGATAAATTTGCCCTTTGTACAGTTTTGAGTAGATGAAATTATGTAGTATGTTCTGACCTCTTTCAGCATAATTTTTGTTTGTTTGTTTTATACATGTTGCATGTATCAGTAATGGGTTCCTATTTGTTTCTGAGTAATCTTCCATCAGATTTACTCCTGAGAAAGATTACTGTGGTTGCAACATGAATGGTGAATTAGAAGAGAGGGCAGGATGGCCAGGGAAATAGTCCAGAAGCAGCAGTTCATGTGTGGGTAGGAGCAGCCTGAGGAGGCCAGTGGTAGGAGCTCAGAGAAGAGGTGGATGGAGGAGCTTTAGGGGTTTAGGAGGTAGACACTCTGACCAGACAGAGATTGAGGAAGAATAAGAAGTTAGGAGGACTTCCAGATCTGGCTTATTAGATTAATCCACATTTTAAATTCATAAAAAAAAGATTATTCTCCTGTGACAGTGGATGATATTCCAAAATGTTGAGACCAGAGGTGAGGGAAGCCGTGGAAGCTGCGGTTGTGGTAAAGCAGAGGGCCTCTTCCTCTAGAACATGAAGTCCATGGTTGGACAGGGCTTGGAGTCAGGCCTGGGTTTGAATGCTGGCTTCCTGTCCCTTCCTGTCATGTGACCATGGATAAATCAGTGCATCTCTTTGGGCCTTGATTTCCTCACGGAGGTCATAGAGGTGTTTAGCAGGGTTTAGCCCAGAGTATAGCACTTAGTAGGGACTCAGTAAATAGAACCCTCACTATTCTGTGCTCTGTGCAGACAAGGACTACTGTGCTGTCCACATGGCGCTTTGGTCCTAGCACGTAGGACGTGCTTGGTAAATATCTGAAGGCAGGCCTGCACTTACTTGTGCATGTGTGTGTGACAGTCCCATCTGGCTGGTGGAAGGCTTTGGCCCAGGTGAACAGGCTGAGCTCTATTGAAGCCAAAAGCTCTGGTTCTTATTTCAGGAAGACAGCACATGCTTAGGATGTCCAGTCTGGAGCTGACCTGGAAGACAGCTTTGTCCCCATTCTCATGAGCCATGAATCATGATGTTTTAGGGTATTCGGGGGCAGAGGTGTCCCATCACAAAGAGAAAGTCTTCTTGTTCATCTTCCTCAGGGTATGTGCTGTGAAAACCAAAGCCCTCATGTATAGCCCTCACCACTGACCTCCTTTCTCCCCTGGTACAGGAATTTGACCCTGAAGAGTTCTACCACCTGTTAGAAGCAGCCGAGGGCCATGCCAAAGAGGGACAAGGGATTAAATGTGACATTCCCCGCTACATCGTTAGTCAACTGGGCCTCACACGGGATCCCCTAGAGGGTGAGCATGCTGCCTGGTGGCTGCGAAGAACCCCCACAGTCAACAAGCTCTAACCTCAGGAAAGCCACTTGGAGAAGAGACTTAGATTGGATACAGACACGACTTAGCATCAGGGGCCTCAGGGATATCGGAGGAACCCTGTATTCTCTGTTATAAAACAGCTCCTCCTTCAGAATTGTTCACATCTGCCTGACATTAACCCATGCTGGATTGCTGTGAGCCCAGTTGGGTTGGATTTAGAACCTAATGTCAAAAGATGTCAATAACAAAGGACCACAATTACATTTTCAAAAATGGTCCCCTCCCCTGCATGCTTACCTCCTTGTCTGCCACCTTACAAGTCCTCCTGTGTCTTTGCTGTGGTCCCGACCCAGGGCTCCAGAAGATACTCCATTCTTCGGGGCTTCACACTGTGCCCCTTCATGAACCCTGGGCTTCTAACCCTGGCTTGTACTCATCCTGCTCCTGCCTTCTCTGTTTCCCAACCCCATCCCGCAAAGCAAGATAGGGACCAATAGCCCACCTTTGGGCCCTGTTTTCCAGGAATTGTCCTAAATTTGAAGGAAACTTTTTGGAATTTGCCAGGCCTTGTGAATAGCACTGGACTTCCAGAAATAGGAGTGGCAGTACTATTTAGCATATAAGTCCAAAAACTGTGATTCCTCTGAGGATAAAGCCACAGGACTGCACAGATGCGGGAAATATTAATGCCTACCTTGCATGTACCTGTCATGTGATGTGAGTGGACTACTCAAGTGCCTGACATTGCCGTGCACACCTTTCTCTTATGCCCTTCCTTTGTTTCTAGAAATGGCCCAATTAAGCAGCTATGACAGTCCTGACACTCCAGAGACAGATGATTCAGTTGAGGTAAAGACCTTGAGCTTCTGCCCCAATCACAGAGACTGGGCCCTGTGAAGCAAAGGTCCACAAGTCTTCTGTGAGAGAATGTCTAAAGGAGGGATGGAGGAGTAAGCGGTTGTACATACTGTCTCAGAAGTCATTCAGCTCCTGAATGAGGAAGAATGGGTGGGGGATGCAGAAGGACTGAGAGCTGAGCTGATTCTGGGGCCCACCTTCCCCAGGCATGTGGGCTCTGAGAAGCATGCCTGCCTCCTGCCTTTGCTCTTGTCTTACAGGGTCGTGGGGCATCTCTGACTAAAAAGACACCCTCTGAAGAGGACTTCGAGACCATTAAGCTCATCAGCAATGGCGCCTATGGGTAAAGGCAGAGGGGGGGTGTAGCCAGGACTAGAGCTAAGTCAGCCCCTTTGACTCTTCCTTCTAGACGTGTATGATGCCCAATCCTCTGGGCAGCAGATGTCTCAGGATAGACCCTCTCCCTCTCCAAAACCTCCTGGAGAGACAGGAATTCAGTTTCCTCTGACATCTGGGCATTGTTCCTTTCCCAGACAAGGTCCCCATCTCTTTTGGTAGCACTCCTCCTATGCTGAGGTCTGAGGAAGGGCTGAGCTGTGTCCTTAGGACTTGGTGTATTGGGAAATTGAAGAGCTCTGTGGGCAGGGGGCCCAGATCCTTTTCATCAATAAGCTCACCCCTGCTCCTTTGTTCTGTACATTTACAAGATGTGATAGGAGGCAGTTTGGACACCCCGGCTCTGGGTGGTGGGGAACACTACGCCGGTGCTGAGGGCCCATGGGAGCTGGGCTGGGCTGTGTTTCCCAGAGCTGTATTCCTGGTGCGGCATAAGTCTACTCGGCAGCGCTTTGCCATGAAGAAGGTCAACAAGCAGAACTTGATCCTACGGAACCAGATCCAGCAGGCCTTTGTGGAGCGTGACATACTGACTTTTGCTGAGAACCCCTTTGTCGTCAGCATGTTCTGTTCCTTTGAGACCAAACGCCACCTGTGCATGGTGATGGAGTATGTGGAAGGTACTGGGGGAAAGGTTGTCTGGCATGGAGGCCAAGGCACAACATGAGGCTTAGCCCTGAGTTGGGACCAACAGCTTTGTATAGGGTGAAGTTTCAGAGCCCAGCTTCCCAGTCTCTCTCTGGCATTGGTTTTTGCCTTAGGATCTCAGAGACCATTTGGCCACCTTGAGCACAAGGCTCCCTGCCCCTCATAGGGAGAGGCCTCTGGAGCAGTAGCTGCCATTAGGCTGCCCATGTCAGATGCAAAGAGAGGCATTCTGGGACAAGATATATCAGTCCAACAGTCTGGATGGTCTCTACTGCTGGCGCCAGGCAGGAACAAAGGAGGTAGCAGAGCCACACAGCCCAAGGTTGCATGCTGGGAGGACTCTATCTGGACCCTCAGAAGAAAGGAATGCCATTGCCCTGGCTTGTGAAGGGGATACCCCTTAAGAACACAAAATGTTCTGGGGATGGAATAGAAGAGCATCATGGGGCATATGGGAAGAGACAGCAGATTTGCCAGTGGCCTTCCCATTTCCCTTCTCATGGCTGTGTGCAACTGCCAAAGATATTTTGCCTAAGCCTTGAAGTTGAAACTGAACAAAACTCCCCTTTTAATTCAGAGGATACATGCTGGGAGTTTACAGTTTTACCTTACTCGAAAACCAAAGGATAATTGTCAGGAAGGAAATAAGTGAACAAATGCTGAAGTCTCGGTCAGATGTGTTTATAATATACAGGACTCAGACCCCAAAATAACTCAGCTCCATCCCTGCAAGTCCACTCACAGGCATGAATGCCTGGGGTCCTACCCTCTCTAGCCTGAACAGTGGCCTTGACAGCCATTGGCAGATTCATCCTGCTGCCTACTTGTCTCTACACTCTGTCTACCCCGCCCCGACCCCCACCAATACCAGCAGTGGAAGGGCTAGATTCACAGTCTCTAGCACCAGGCTGTTCTGTGAGGCTCTCTCCTCTGGGGCCTGAGAGTCTATAAAGCATGAGACCATCTAGAATAGGGAACTGGATCCTTCCTTCATGGTGGCCTGGGCTTATTGCAGGAGGAGACTGTGCTACTCTGCTGAAGAACATCGGGGCCCTGCCTGTGGACATGGTGCGTCTGTACTTTGCAGAAACCGTGCTAGCCCTGGAGTACTTACATAACTACGGCATCGTGCACCGTGACCTCAAGCCTGACAAGTATGCCCACACTCTTGGTCCCTTGTCCAAGGTCTCCCTCGGGTCTCTAAATAAATGGAGGCAGACACAGCATGTTTGAATCTGTCCCAGAATGGATGCTAGGAAATAGTGCTCTTGTGGTTGTCCATCCAGGTCTAGTGCTCTAGCCCCTGACCACCCCAAATGCAAAGACCATTGCCAGTAAGTCTGGCAGGCACATCATAAGGCTTCAGTGACATGTAAGAGTCACTGAGGAGCCCCACTAAAGAAACCAAGAAGGAACAAAAGAATCACATCTAGTAGATGGATGAACAAGTGTTCTAAATTTTTCTGGCCTCTCTGGGCCAAGCACTATAATCTGGGCTGTAAGATAGTCCCTGGACTATAGAACATAAGTGTAGTATGGGAACAGAAATATCTGAGTATAGGCTGCTTCTCGGAAGGCACAAGTCAGATGGGGAAAGGTGAGAGGAGCTTTCTAAAGCTACAAAGCAGGGGATTTGCAAAGGCACCCACCCAGGTGTGAGAGAACAAGACATAGGAACTCCAGTATGCGGAAATGGAGATTGTTAATTGGTTAGAGTAGTAAGAAGACTAGAGAGATAGGCAGGGATTAGATCATCAGGGGTCTTTTTGTTAGGTTTGGGTTTCATTTTTAAAGGTCAGGGGCACCTGGGTGGCTCTTTCAGTTAAATGTCTGACTTCAGCTCAGATCATGATCTCACAGCTCGTTACTTTGAGCCCCATGTCAGGCTCTGTGCTAACAGCTCAGAGCCTGGAGCCTGCTTCAGATTCTGTGTCTCCCTCTCTCTCTCTCTCTCTCTCTCTCTCTCTCTCTGCCCTTCCCCCACTCACCCTCTGTCTCTCTCTGTGTCTCTCTCCCTCTCAAAAATAAACATATAAAATAATATAAAATAAAATATAAAATGAAATGAAATGAAAGGAAATATCCTAACAAGTCTTCAAAGGGCCTGTTAGCCAAAGGTACGATGGAATGATATGCCCAAGTTTTGGTTTAGATTTAAAAAGTGCACTGTGCAGTGGAAAAGGTGGTGAGGCTGTTGCAGTAGACCAGGCCCAAAACAGTCAGACCTCCAGGATGCAGAAGAGAGGGGATAGTGTTAGGAAATAGAAAAGAAGCCAAAAGTTTGGGGTGAGTGGTGGGAGAGAAGCAAGGGAGCAGGAGTCTGGGATGTCATCCAGACATCTAGCTCAGGACTTGGGGAAAAGCCTCTGTTGTGGAAAGTGGCTTTGACACTAGACAAAGTTTGACACTAGACACCGAGTTCAAATGACCCCTTGTTAACTCTTTGAGCTTGGGTCTGTTCATTAAACCTCTCTGAGCCTCATGTTCCCCCTCTTAAAAATTAGGGGTAATAATACCTACCTTTGTTGCATTAGTTATTGTGTAAGACCTTTGGGGACCAGAATATTTTTATAAATAATAAACACTTATCACAGAGCTCAGAGATAACAGAAATCATTTTCTGAGAAGAGGACCACTTAGGTGGTGTGACTCTGTTTTGGACAGATTGAGTTCATGGTGCCCGTAAGACATCTGGGCAGTTAGTAGGCATGAAGCTCATAAAAGAAGTCAGATGCTGATTTGGGAATCATAGAATAAAGGGATGGCAGGGTGAAGGCTTTGTCATGAAATGAAATGGTCCTGGCAGAGTATGTAATGGGAGGAGAAAGAGACCATTCTCTGTGAGATCTTATTTCTGGTTTCTCCCAACCAACCCTCCTTTAAATCCAGCTATGAAGGGGCACCTGGGTGGCATGGTCAGTGAAGCATCCAACTCGTGATCTCGGCTCAGATCATGATCTCACAGTTTGTGAGTTCGAGCCCGCATCAGGCTCTGTGCTGACAATGTGAAGCCTGCTTGGGATTCTGTCTCTCCTTCTCTCTGCCCCTCCCCTCCTTGTGTGGTCGTGCTCTCTCGCTCTGTCTCTCTCTCTCTCGCTCTCTCTCTCTAAATAAGCTTAAAAAAAATTTAAAACCAGTTGTGAATGTGGAGCAAGATGGCTGGGTATGGCTAGAGCCTTGGGATGAGGCTGATCTTTCTGTGGAATTTCAGTCTGTCCATCAGCTGGCTGGTACCTACCCCTAGCATAGAATATAGTTGAGGGGAGTAAACATTAATGAGTTGGAGGAATGGGCAAAAGGCAGGTTAGTTGCTTGTTCAGAATGCAGTACTCACAAAGCCAGAGATATTTTTTTTTTCATAGCCTGTCTTCCTGATGAAGCTACCCTGCTTATATCCCACAGGAACCCTGTAGAAGCCTGAGTGGGAAATTTTAGCATATATAAAATCAGCACTCTTGGAAAACTAGGAAATAACTCCAGTCTTTTGTTTCTCTGATTTCCCAGCCTCCTGATTACATCCATGGGGCACATTAAGCTTACTGACTTTGGCCTTTCTAAAATTGGCCTCATGAGCCTGACAACAAACTTGTATGAGGGCCACATTGAAAAGGACGCCCGGGAGTTCCTGGACAAGCAGGTACGGAAGGATAGTTGAGACCTTGGGAGTTGAGTTCCAGACTTCAGAATAAGGGTAGGGTGGGGGGCCACATACTTAGCTATATGTTACGACTGGGAGGTCCTATCTTTTCCACCTTTTGGTTCCAGGGAGGTATTGAGGCACATAGCACATTTGGAAAATAGGGCAGGCCACAAGAATCATATGGACATAAAGTCCCAAATCATCATCTTCCTCAGGATTTGGAGAAAATAGGTCATATTACCATTGTTACTCTCAGAGACTAACATGAGATTTGTCCTGAACCTCCTAGCCTCAGTCAAGGGCAAGGCTCTTCTGGAGACTGTTCTTGGAACACCACTCCAAGTTTCCACTGGATTATGGCCCAGCTTCTTGAGAGTAGCCTCTGGATGTTCCTTGATTTGACAGTTCGGGTTGTGACTATTTGCAAGTCCCTATAGTAGTCATGTGACTGTAGGGTCTGTCCTTTGGCAGGCTGGAGGGCAGAGGCCAGTTGTGGGAATAAGATGCCAGAAAGAGGTGTTGAGGGCCCAGGGAGAGGTTGTTCCAGGGTAGAATTGCATGTTTTGGTTAGTTAGGAAGTACATAAATTCATTCCACCAACAGTTCCAAGTCTGGTACCCTGGGTTCCTGTTGATCTTGTTCTTTAACCAAAGTAAGCCAAGTGTTCTTTAGAGACTTTCTTCTCCAGAGGTGGGAACATCCCCACTTCTTCAGCCGTTATGCCAGTGAGCCAGCCTGGCTTCTCTGTGCCCAGGTATGCGGGACCCCGGAGTACATTGCGCCTGAGGTGATCCTGCGTCAGGGCTATGGGAAGCCAGTGGACTGGTGGGCCATGGGCATAATCCTGTATGAGTTCCTGGTGGGTTGCGTCCCTTTCTTTGGAGATACTCCGGAGGAGCTCTTTGGGCAAGTGATCAGTGGTAGGTACCATCACCCTGGCACACTGGGGAGACAGAGTCTGGATCCACAAATATGATTTATATATGCACCTGTTAGGCTTATGAGTTCTTGTTCTGAATTCGGGTGTATGTGCAGTATGGTCGCCTCTTAGATGCGTGCATGTGTGTGTACGTGTGCACCATGTGTGTCACGTGGGGCTTGTTCCATTTGTGTTCATGTATCCCCTGTATGCCTGTGTTGTGTATGTGTGTGTCCTGTGAGTGTGCGTTTATGTATGTATGAGTGTGTTATGTCTGAAGTGTAAAGGTGGAGTGAGCTGGAGCTCCAGGAAGGGGGAGTCCTGGATCAAGAGCAAGCTGCGGGCTAGAATATGCACCACCCCCTCCAAGGACAGGAACCTATAGAACTTAAGGAGTTGGGTCCCAGACAAGGCTTTCAGGGGCTCTGGGCTGGGCCTGTTATGCCTCCCTACCCACGTCTTATCATAGAACCCTCTTCTTTATCTCCCCACTCTGCCTGCAACCTCTGAGACCCTTCTCTAACCCACTCCTTCCCTCTTACCCCCAACTCTTCAGATGAGATTGTGTGGCCTGAGGGGGAGGATGCACTGCCGCCAGACGCCCAGGACCTCACCTCCAAACTGCTCCACCAGAACCCTCTGGAGAGACTGGGTACAGGTAGGACAGGCCTCACCAACCTTTCTCACAACTTGGAAGAGGGAAGAGGGAGATTGAGTCCATGCAACCAGGAAGCTCAGGCTTAGCTGTGGGCAGTACATCTGGTCCTGAGACTGTCCTGCTCTTGTGAGCACAAGAAGAAAGGTGCCATGGCTGAGGTCTTCAGGACTGGCCTCTCGAGGTCTGGGTTCCCACCGGACTTGCTGGCCTGGACTCCACGCAGCTCATCCCGTGCCCTCGCCCACACCCTCCCTGTCCCTAGGCAGTGCTTCTGAGGTAAAGCAGCACCCGTTCTTTACCGGTCTGGACTGGACAGGACTTCTTCGCCAGAAGGCTGAATTTATTCCTCAACTGGAGTCAGAGGATGATACCAGCTACTTTGACAGTAAGGCCACTGGTGGGATGAGGAGTGGGGATCCTATCTGTTTGCCCAGAAACATCTGTGCACCCTGAACTGGTACTGGGAGTGACTTCTCCAGGCCCTCTGAGGTCTGATAAAGGTCAAAAGGAGGCACCACTCGGGGCCTCTAAAGGGAACTGTCTTGTGTGTCTGACCCAGCCCGCTCCGAGCGCTACCACCATGTGGACTCAGAGGACGAAGAAGAAGTGAGTGAGGATGGCTGCCTGGAGATCCGCCAGTTCTCATCATGCTCTCCAAGGTTCAGCAAGGTGTGATGGAGCAGACCCAGGCTGGGGAGGACTGGGAGAAGAGAGCCGGTCAAGGAACATGCCTGGGGCGGGTGGGGGAAGCAGGTGATGGGGCTACTGATAGGGAAGGAGGAAGAAAGGGCCGGGCCTGCATATAACAGGTACTGCAGGAACCACTCCAGGCCCTGACATCAGAGATGCCGGGGGTGAGGCTGTCGGGCCAGTGGAATAGCCACTCCTGGAATATTCACCTGGTGTGGAGGAGGGAAGGGGAAAACTGGTTCCAATTCCTGGGTTTCAGGTGCCAGGGATACTTTTGGGAGGTATGGCTGTTGGGGCCTGTCTCCGGCACAGACTCTGTGCCCACAGGTGTACAGTAGCATGGAGCGGCTCTCGCTGCTCGAGGAGCGCCGGGCACCACCCCCCACCAAGCGCAGCCTGAGCGAAGAGAAGGACGACCGCTCCGATGGCCTGGCAGGGCTGAAGGGCCGAGACCGGAGCTGGGTGATTGGCTCCCCTGAGATGTGAGCACCCACAACCCACCTAGGGTGGGCAGTGTAGCCATCCATTAATTGTTACAGATCATGGGCAAGATTCAGATGCTGGGGGGCAGTGCTGGTGGCAGTGAGGGGGCATCGCAGGGATGGCTTCTGAAGGGATGTCTGAGGAAAAAAATTCTATGACTTACAACTTTTGTGAGCCCATCAGGAAGCCTGAGCTGGAGGAGAGAGACCACCTACCTGTCTCACCCTAGGCCTTGTGTCTCACAGATTGCGGAAGCGGCTGTCAGTGTCTGAGTCATCCCACACAGAGAGTGACTCAAGCCCTCCACTGACAGTGCGACGCCGCTGCTCAGGCCTCCTGGATGCTCCTCGCTTCTCTGAGGGCCCTGAGGAGGCTAGCAGCACCCCCAGGAGGCAGCAACTGGAGGGTACATGGCTTCTGACACCCTCTTCTGGAGAAGGGGTATCTGGGCCTGTCCCTGAACGGCCAGTGGAGCGGCGGCTGAAGCTAGATGAGGAGCCCGTTGGCCTGAGCTGCAGCTCCAGTCCAGGTGTGGCCCAGCAGGTGGCCAGAAGGCCTGAAATGGAGGGCTGCAGGCAGGCAAGCGGGGGGGAGGCTCCACGGCATTGGAGGTTTCAGTGCTCACTTGGGCCCACAGCTCTGGAGACTCGAGGAGGCCGCGGGACCCCACAGCTGACTGAGGGAGCCACAGCCAAGGCCATCAGTGACCTGGCGGTACGCAGGGCCCGCCACCGGCTGCTCTCTGGGGACTCTGCAGACAGGCGCACCACTCGCCCCATCAACAAAGTGATCAAGTCCGCCTCAGCCACAACCCTGTCCCTTCTCATTCCTGCAGGTAAGGCCCCCAGGGAATTAGGATAAAACTCACAGGAAGGACCCTGGAATCTCTGCAGGCCTGGGGCAGGGGTCTGCACATGGCAGGTATTTCTGTATGTCATGTGTTAAAGAGCAGGTATATGAGAGACTGTCTGTCACTGCTGCCTCCTTGTTAGGAGATTAGAGGTCTCTAAAGGTGTGCATTGGTGTCAGGTTGTGTGTACACATGCCACAGGCAAGATGGCATTGTGAATGAGTGTAGGCTCTGAGGCAGAGAGCTTACATTCAAATCCTGGCTTCTGACCTTGACAAAGTTGCTTAACCTCTCTTGAGTTTCGAGTTCCTCATCAAAAACTGTAGACCTTACAGGGTGGTAGAGTGGTAGCTCGTAGGGTAATTGCAACATTTGAATATGTACAGAGAACCCCTGAGGGATACAAGTACCATTCAGTAAGTGCTGGCTTGCCATCACCTCCTGGGGAGGGTCTGGGCACGTGAGGGGGGCTTTGCTGCTCCAACTCTGTGGTGAAGACATCCCTGGGCTTAGTCTCTGCCTGTGACTTACCTGTGTCAGATCAGCAGCCTAGCCTAGATGGGGCTGGGAGCATGGACAGGCCGGGGTCCTCTGACCTGCTCAGTCCTGTCTTTCCTTCTCCAGAACACACCTGCTCTCCATTGGCCAGCCCCATGTCCCCACATTCCCAGTCATCCAACCCATCATCCAGGGACTCTTCTCCAAGCAGGGACTTTTTGCCAGCCCTCAGCAGCTCGAGGCCCCCCATCGTCATCCACCGAGCTGGCAAGAAGTATGGCTTCACCCTGAGGGCCATCCGTGTCTACATGGGTGACTCAGACGTCTACACTGTGCATCACATGGTGTGGGTATGTCTGACCGTCCAGACCTGTTATCTCCCAGTTTTGTCATTCCTCTGCCTTCCCCCTACCAGAGCCTGCCTGGCTGTCCCTGCTTCTGTCCCTGCCCAAACTATCCTCAGGGTATGAAGCGGGGGTGGGGAACAGCAGAACCAGGCCCCACGCTTCACACTCAGGCTCCAGGCTGAGGACTGTTATCTCTCTGGGGCAGCACGTGGAGGATGGAGGTCCAGCCAGTGAGGCGGGGCTTCGTCAGGGTGACCTCATCACTCATGTCAACGGCGAGCCTGTGCATGGGCTGGTGCACACGGAAGTGGTGGAGCTGATTCTGAAGGTTAGTGCTGGGTATGTGCCTGCTGTGGTCCCCGAACAACCCCGCCTTGTGAGTCTGTGACTTACCCCGGGGAATTGGGAGAGTTGGGTGCGCACACCCATGGCACTGAGGACAGACACACCCATAGCAGTGGACTTTTGCTGGAGAGCAACGTCCTCACTGACCAAGGCCTAGGGATCATTCTGAGCCATGGATAGGACTAAAGAACAAGACAGACGAGCTGCTTCTCCACCTTCCCAACCCCAGATCGTCCAGGCTCCAGTTGGAGCCATTTCCTAAACTGTGAAGTGGGAAAACAGGCCTGTGGTTCACACATGTCAATGCAGGGGCAACAGCTAGAGCTGTGGGGTAGCCATGCCTGAGGGTGAGGGTGGAGCAAAAATATGTTCCCTGCCTTAGCCTGGGTTCACGCTGTTCCCCAGAGTGGAAACAAGGTGTCTATTTCAACAACGCCCTTGGAGAACACATCCATTAAAGTGGGGCCAGCTCGGAAGGGCAGCTACAAGGCCAAGATGGCCCGAAGGAGTAAGCGGAGCCGGGGCAAAGATGGGCAAGAAAGGTGAGCTGGACTGAGTGAGCCACCTAGGTGCTCATGTGCTGGGAGCCCTGGCCATTGGGCCCAGTATGTGCTATGCCCCATGCACCAATTCTCACGGTCTTTGACTCTTGTCTCTGCAGCAAGAAAAGGAGCTCCCTGTTCCGGAAGATCACCAAGCAGGCATCCCTGCTGCATACCAGCCGTAGCCTTTCCTCCCTTAACCGCTCCTTATCGTCAGGGGAGAGCGGGCCAGGCTCTCCTACACACAGCCACAGCCTTTCCCCCCGATCTCCCACTCAGGGCTACCGGGTGACCCCTGATGCTCTGCATTCAGGTATGAAGTGCTCCCTGCACGCCGCAGAGACAGCCCCTGGGAGGTAGGAAAGAGCCTATAGGCCCTCTGTCCTTCTCTGCGGGCCCACTCTGAAATTCCTTCACCCTACCCCCTGCGAGACCCAGCAGTCCTGGGGAGGAGGTGACAGGGGTGGAGGGTGACTTTATTTCTGTAGCCTGAGCTCTGGTTCACTGGTTAGGGTCACCTTTATGATCCCGGGACATTCCAGGGCTAGCCCTGCCTTGCCCCTCAGTCACTTCTCTCAGCTAACATTGTTCTGCCTTTGTGTGTCTATCCGTGTGTGCAAAGTGGGAGGAAATTCATCACAGAGCAGCTCCCCCAGCTCCAGCGTGCCCAGTTCTCCAGCCGGCTCTGGGCACACACGACCCAGCTCCCTGCACGGCCTGGCACCCAAGCTCCAGCGCCAGTACCGCTCTCCACGGCGCAAGTCAGCCGGCAGCATCCCTCTGTCACCACTGGCCCACACCCCTTCCCCACCGCCAGCAGCTTCACCCCAGCGCTCCCCATCGCCGCTGTCTGGCCACGGAGCCCAGGCCTTCCCCACCAAGCTTCACTTGTCGCCTCCTCTGGCCAGGCAGCTCTCACGGCCCAAGAGTGCGGAGCCACCCCGCTCGCCACTACTTAAGAGGGTACAGTCAGCTGAGAAACTGGCAGCTGCGCTTGCTGCTTCTGAGAAGAAACTAGCCACTTCTCGGAAGCAGAGCCTTGAACTGCCCCACCCTGAGCTGAAGAAGGAACTGCCGCCCAGGGAAGTCAGCCCTCTAGAGGTGGTTGGGACCAGGAGTGTGCTGTCTGGGAAGGGGGCGCTGCCAGGGAAGGGGGTGTTGCAGCCTTCTCCCTCATGGGCCCTAGGCACCCTCCGACAGGACCGGGCTGAACGGCGAGAGTCACTGCAGAAGCAGGAAGCCATCCGTGAGGTTGACTCCTCAGAGGATGACACCGAGGAGGGGCCAGAGAACAGCCAAGGGGAACAGGAACCGAACTTAGCACCAAGCCCGGAAGTGAGCCAGGACCCACCCCTCGGAGGAGCAGGAGAGGGTGAGGAAGAGGATGCCTTCTTGTCCAGGGACCCCAAGAGCCAAGGCCCAGCAGTCCCAGGCCTGTTGACAGAGATCACACTGAAGGATCCCAGAATGAAAGGCCCTAGTGTCCCCCAGAGGAGGCTTGGGATCCCACAAGCCTTTGAGGCTGCCAGCTCCTCATCACCCGCCCCCAGCCTAGGTAAGGCTGGACCCACAGACCCTATCCCTCCTGAAGGCTGCTGGAAGGCCCAGCACTTCCACACCCAGGCACTAACAGCACTTTGTCCCAGCTCTTCAGGACTTCTCCCAACCAATCGCTCTGCTGTCCCCTCAACCTCTGGAGAGTCAGGCCCCTGGGCCTGGAAATTTCTTATTGAGGGCCCAGACAGGGCATCCCCAAGCAGAAAGTCAACAATGGAAGGTGGGATGGTCAGCTCCCAGGATTTGGAAACCATAACTCCAGCCCACCCTGAGAACCTGTCTCCCAGACAGGAGGGGAAGTCATGGCCACCTGGTGCCCCTGGGCCAGTCCATCCACCTTGTGAGTTTCCCCGCCAAAGCTGGTTGTGGGAGCCTGAATGTGCACAAATAGAGAAAGAGGAGCCATCCCTGGGCATCACCAAAGTGCCTGATGCCTCAGGTGATAGGAGGCAGGACATTCCACACAGAAGCTGCCCCCTCACCCAGGATCCTGGGCCCAGCCTGCTCCAGAGGGGCCGAGACCCAATGGGCCCTCAAAAGCATCAGGACTTGGCATTGGTGCCTGATGAGCTTTTAGAGCAAACATAGCAGTTGTTTGCCATTTCTTGCACTCAGACCTGTGTGTAATACATGCTCTTGGAAACCATCTTTGTCTTTTGTTTGTTTCTTTCAGTCAACACAAATGTAACTCAAGGTCTTTGTTGCTGCTGACAATAGAGTGGTGAATAACACTTTTCCCCTGTCAGGGGAGGGTTGCCTTAAGCCCACCGTGGCTTCCCAGAGATGACGACGTCCGAGCTCCAACCTGAAGGACAGATGATAGGTAGTAGTTTGCTGGGTTAGAAGACGGGGGTGGGGATTAGCCTGAGTATCCAAGCAAAGCGTACAGCACTTACCATATACTTGGTATATTCAAGGAACTGAAAACAAAGTGGAAAGGGTCTAGTGAGTTTGGCAAGGGCCGTATTTAATGGTCTTTCAAGAGCTTAGACTTTCTGTAAGTGATGGGGAGTTATAGAAGACCATGTAGCAACTAATATTATGGCTTTATAGAGGAGGAAGTCGGGTTCTCAGATAGTAACATAACTTGGGAAGAATTACAGTTAGAACCTAGGTCTCTCCTGACTCCAGAACCCGTATTTATCTCCGAACTTGGAGTGCTTCATGGCCAGAAAATGAGGAAAAGCGGTAGAAGGAGGTGAAGAGTTAAACTTGAAATATATTTGAAGTACCTGAGGGACATCCAGAAGGTAACTAGATGCATGGGCCTGTAACTCAGTAGGGAAATCTGGATGGAAGATAGAAATTTGAGAGCCATCAATGTATCAGTAGTGATACGTTGAGGAACACTAGCATTTAAGGCAAAGAAAGAAGACTTAGGAACAGCAGCAAGAAGAGAGTCCTATAATCCAAGAGGGGGAAGGGTTTTGAAATGGAGGGAGAAGTGACTTGTTAAAACACTGAAAGCCCATTTGAGGTGAAAATACAGAGATGCCTTAATGCCTTAATGTCTATAGCCAGTAAGCCCTTCCTGGGCTTTT
Organism: Cryptoprocta ferox; assembly: GCA_028646485.1. Taxonomy (NCBI): domain Eukaryota; kingdom Metazoa; phylum Chordata; class Mammalia; order Carnivora; family Eupleridae; genus Cryptoprocta; species Cryptoprocta ferox. The sequence continues at coordinate 66,778,048 of CM053570.1, read as the reverse complement.
GTCAGATGGGTCTTAGCAATGGAGGTGGACATTACCAAGGTGGGCAGCCCCCAGTGAGTAGGACTGCATTGGCGGGTGGGTGAGCGGGTGGTGTGGGAGGGGAGAGGACATCTCTGGGGCCATTGTTTTGGAGGAGTCAGGAGATGGCATCACAGGAGCAGGAAGTAAGGCTGTGGTAGAGTACGTCCATGGTGATGCAGGACTTTTCACACTGTGGCCTTGCACTAATTGTCCCATAATCCAATGCCCAGGTTTGAAGGAGAGGTATCCAGAGGACTGGAGACAGGAAAATGCCTCAGGGCCACTGGCTCAGTGCCTCCTGCACCTTTCAGCTCTTTGTCACCTTGCATGGAGAAGGCTGTAGCCGCCAGAGGGCGTACCCTGCCCATGGTGCCAGAATCCACAAGTATGTCTGGCCCCTCAGCCTTCAGTCCCTTCTTGAATTCACTTCCTCTTTCCTTCAGTCATTCATTGGCAGCAGACCCTCAGCCAGCCTGTACTGGACACTGGGAACACAGGTAACTGGTTGCCTAGGGGAGCCTCCCATGTAGATCAGGATCTGGTTTGAAGTACCATACCATAGGTGAAGGAGGTGGGGGCAAGCACATCTTGCAACAGTTTGTGGGAGAGAGGAGCTGCCTCTCTTAGGGGGTTGGAAGTGGGGGGAGTGATGGGAGGAAGGAGTAGGCACAGAGCTGCTAAGCATCCTGTAATGCACAGGGCAGCCGCCTCAAGTGCCAGTGGTGTTCCCTTTGAGAAACACCACCAGATTAGCCTGAGGGGAGGGGTTTCTGAAAGATAACTGCAAGGAAGTATTATAATCACATTTATGTTTTAGAATATCACTGGCTTCAGTATATAAGAGAGGCCCTAGTGGAATAAGCAGATCAGGGAGAAAATGATGTAGTGATCCATTGTGGCGGTCTGAACTAGGACAGCCTTGATGATGGAAAGTATAGTAGCTGGATACAGATTTGACAACTATCAGCAAATAGGTGGTAAAGCCATAGGAATAGATGGGGGTTATATAAAGAATATTTGCAGAAGGAAGAAAACCCAAGACCTTGGGACTGTCTGAAGGGAAGGAGCCAGGGAAGAATAACGTTAGTGGGGGATGAGATCCTGAACGTGGGAGAAACCAGGCCATTTTAAGAATTCTGTAGTTAACCTTTAGAGCAATTGAAAATTAATGGTTTTATACAGATTCAGATTTGTATTTTGAAAAGCTAACTCTGAAACATTTAAAATAAAAAGGGGGGGAGGGTGGTTCCTGGGTGGCTCAGTGGGTTAAGCATTGGACTTCGGCTCAGGTCTTGATCTCATGGTTTGTGAGTTCGAGCTCCGCGTTGGGCTCTGTGCGGACAGCTCGGAGTCTGGAGCCTGCTTCAGATTCTTCCTCTCTCTGCCCCCACCCCACTCTCAAAAATAAACATTAAAAAAAATTTTTTTTAAAGAAAAGCTAACTCTGGTTGTTATGAGAATGAACCTGAGGGGGACAAGAATGGAAGAAGGGGGGCATTTCCAGTGTTAAGGTTAGAGTGAAGCAATGAAGTGAAGTAATAGTGAAGCAATGAAGTTGCGGAGAAGTGAGGTCTTTGACATTTAGAAAGTAAAATTGATATGGGTTGGTGATGTTTTGTGTAGACATGAAAGAGGAAGGTCTCATGGATGATGCCTGCGTTTCTGGCTTGCATAACCAGATGAATTATATATTTCCACCCCGAAATGTGAAATAATAGAAGAGACACCAGATTAGGTGGTGACCCTGCATGCAGTATGCCGTGAGGTACCTCCCAATAGAGGACTGAGCAGGAGAAACAGATATAATTGGCCTGAAGATGGTAGATGAAATTACGGATGTGGATAAAACTGCCAGGGAAAAAGACATCAGTGAGAGGACAGCCAGAGGAGTCCAAAGAATTAAAAGAAACAGAGATGTAGGAGGAAAACCAGACGTTGAGACATCATGGAGTCCACGGGAGAGTTTTTCATGGCAAATAGTCAACTCTGATGGTTATTGAAGACCTCAAGGAAAGAAGTTTCAGCTGGTGGTGGAACCTGTACAGAAATGGTGGAGGAGAGTAAATAAAGACAGATTTAGGCAGTTTTTATCAAAAGGTTTGGCTTTGAAGTGGGGCAAAGAGATAAAGGAATATATGATTCAGTAGAGGTCAGAAAGTAGACTGAGACACACCCAACCATGTCTCAGTGTCAACAGATGAGTTGGTTGAGAGAACAACAGTTAAAGAATTGATGACTGATTATGGGGAAATTCCTGAGGAGGGAGAAAACAGGATACAAAAATACCTGCAGAACAGTTGGCTTTTAGTTGGAGGAGGGACACCTTTTGTAATTTAACAGGTGAGAGGCAGAGGAGTCATGTGGACATAGGTTTTAGGTTTGGTGGTGGGAAAGTAAGGGAATTCATAGCCAAGTATAGGTTTTCTCTGGAAACAAAGTTTGCAGTGCCTGTGGGACACGCAAGGCCTCAGTGGAGCTATCCAGCCAGCAGGTGGAGTTCAGAAGACAGGACTAGGCTGGAGACAGTAATTTAAGTGTCCCATGCAGAGAGTGGGAACAACTGTTAGGATCTGGGAAGATCCTAAGTTCCTAGCATATGGGGAGAAAAGACATAGGCAAGATCATTTAGGACAATGGACTACCCCCTACCCAATCTGATTTGTAATTCACTACACACCTGGGTGAGGCTTGCGAGACTCCATGAAAACTGCAATGTCCTATACAAAGAGGTGGTCACATTTTGTTATGTTCCTAACAGAAAAACTTAAAGTGTTGTGGCTGGAGGGTGACAAGGGCCTTGTGCAACAAACATTTACCCCCAGAAAAGACTATGGAAACACTTTTATTTCCGGGCAGAAAGGTGTGATGAGAATCCGTAAGCTGGGCTTTCTAGCAGTTAGGAATGGGGCGAGAAGGAAACAGCTCTCAGATTTACCTTTCTCAGGGTTAGTTTCTGAGTCTCCCTGTGTCCTGTGCTGGATGAGGGAGATGCTGGCATCATGTCTGGTAGGGGCAACTTCCTCTTATTCAGGGGAGACCATCTCTGGTGGTGCTCCAGTTCAGCCCCAGGACCAATCTTTTGGTGCTCATGACAGAGAAGGTTTAGGAGTTTCAAGGCTTTCAACACCTCTGCTTGCCTCCCTCCCCCAGCCCACCCCTCCATAGCATGAGGACAAAAAAGGTGCTTTATTGCAATGTCTTTATTGCATTACTGGAGCAAGTTGGCCAGAGGTCCCCTCTTGGGGACGATAAAAAAACAAAAGACCGAAAAGTATCTCCCCCCTGACTTTCCCCCCACCCTCCCCCACAACTGCACAGCAATGTCTGAACACATCTGGTGACAAGAACAATTTGCAAAAGTGGTCTAGGAACTACATTATGAACTGTCCCAACACAAGACATATAGTTGGCTTCTTTGTGAATCAGATAGTTTTACGTAAACTACATGGTTGGCTTTTTTTGTTTTTGTTTTTTTGTTTTTTTTGACTACATCAAAGACAACAGAAGAACAGGTTTTTCACAAGTAACAATAGGGCACCAAAGTCACATGCTGGAATTTGTAAGGAAACAAAGTTGTCTGTCACAGTGGCTAGAGCTAGAGCAAGGATGAGCAGTTGGCAGCAGAGAGCCCAGCCAGGCCCCCAACTGCACCCTCTGCTTTGAGGCCACAGCAGCCTTACAGAGGCCTACTCTGGAGTCTTAACTGGCAACAGAGACCACCTTGAAAACCAAGAATTGTCCAGATGCAATTCTTGGCCCAAGAGGACCCATGGGCTGGTTCCTTGCAGCAAGAAGAGGAGACCTATGGAAGACACCACATTTGGCTATCAATGCCTTTAGAGCACATGAGGTCCAAAGTAAGTGGGAAGTCCCAACAAGGCTTGGAGATGGACTAAGGGTGGTATTAGGAAGTCCTCAACCTTGGCCAAATCAGTGGTAAAGACACAGCTAGCCTATACAGTCCTAAGCCATGGCCAAGATTTAACATCTATGATCAGGAAGAGCCAGAGCACTTTTTTGTGATGAAATCTCTACCTGGAAAAGATGGGCCTAGGACCTGTGTTCAGCGAGCCTCAAGCTGCTTCCATGCTGGTGGCTGGCTTCCTAGCCAGAAAACAACGAGCCCCTCTGGTCTTTGTCTCTTTAATCCCTGCTTCAGTGAGGTTGCAGTTAAGATGCCGAGAGAGTCCCAGGGCACAAATCATGGGACAGGACAAAGAGCTACACTCAGATGAAGGCTGCCAAGACCATGGGGTAAAAGAGCTGCATGCTACCCCTCCAAGTGGCTAGTAGACTGGTCCCCTATGCCATTTCCACTGGCTCAGGATCAAGCAAATCATGTGGCAACCAGTCAGAAAATATATTTTCCAACTTCTCAAATGATCCCTAGGCCTTAGTTCCCACAAAGCAACAAATTCAAGAAGAAAAAACAGGGAAAAAAAGTGAAGGAATGTAGGACTAAAAAAGAAGAGTCGTTCTCCACAAGCCAGCCCTTATTAGAAGTGTAGATATTTAGATGGTGCTAGCTCTCCTCCCTACACACCCTTATTGTCTGCCTGAAAAGGAGCAACACATGGTTCAGTGTCGCAGGCATGCATCCTTATTCCTGTTTTATTTTAGAAGAGACAC
>CM053570.1:66760210-66772898 GCA_028646485.1 Cryptoprocta ferox | reverse complement strand
CAGGGAAAAAAAGTGAAGGAATGTAGGACTAAAAAAGAAGAGTCGTTCTCCACAAGCCAGCCCTTATTAGAAGTGTAGATATTTAGATGGTGCTAGCTCTCCTCCCTACACACCCTTATTGTCTGCCTGAAAAGGAGCAACACATGGTTCAGTGTCGCAGGCATGCATCCTTATTCCTGTTTTATTTTAGAAGAGACACTCGGGACACACTAAATTTTAGTACCAGAAAGGAGGTATTTCTTGCGCCCACTCTTGAGCATCCAACTGCTTAAGCAGGTTCAATACCAGGTACAAGCCCATCCAGCTGTGCCTAGCAGCAACTAAGCTGATATTAGTAAAACTTGCAGCAAGATTTCAATCTGGCAACATGGATGTGCAGTTGGCTATCATTAAGGGCTTAAGTCAGAACACGACACTGGAGGGGAGGGGGTCATTTGTCTGCCTCGCCTAATCCTGAAACTGCAATGTAACCAAAGAAAAGCCAAAGATATGTCCTTTCCCTCCTATCCTCATTGTTAGCAACTTGAGGTTTTTCAAAAAAATGTAAGCTATTTTTACATTATGGTTCATTCTAGACCCTGTCACCAAGATAAGTGCTCAGGGAAAGCAGTATTTATTTCTTTTATCCCATAAACTAGAACTTTCCTAGCTGTAAACCTTATGTACCAAGACCCGGATATTGGCTGCTTCTCTAGCTCAGCCAGGTTGCCTGACTGCACAGCTTTGGCCTCAAACAGCTGACTCACTCCAAACCTATTATGGTTCCAGGATTGGCTCAGAGGCAGCTGGACTCTGTCGAATGAGTGTGGACTGATGGGGGTAGGGCATAATGGAGGTAGGAGTAGATGCCTGCCTCCAACTCCACTTGCTAGCTTCACTCAGCTGGAAGGCTTAAACCACATGGAGCAGAAGATTCCTGGCCTAAAATCAGGGCCACTGGAGCATGAGGACAGTCTGTGCACATCATCTTAATGGCAGGCTCACAAAAAGGCAAAGAGAAAAACTTCCAGATATCTTTTACTAACAGTCTAAACTCCAAGCCATTATTTCCTTTCCTTGCAAAAGTTTCAGAAACCACTGTATGGAAGCACATGGGTGATGTAGATGACCCCAGCCTCTGGGTCTGTGAATTACTGAGGTCCTTACAACAGTCTGGCTCCCTTCCTGCTACAGCTTTAGCCACCTATGGCTTCCCCACCCAGCAAAGGACAGGGAGATGAAGGGAAATTAAACCACATTTACTGTTTCTGCAGGGCCTTTAAACTTGGGGAAGCACATGTAAGACTGTTGTTCTCTATCATTATTTGGTATATCAAGCCATCTAAAAAGCACTGGATTGCACCTTTTCTTTACTCATACAAACAAGTTACAAAGGTTTCAAACAATAGATCATTCTTTTAGGCTAAGGAAACACCACACAAGCACCAACTTCATTTTATGATTCAACGCTCACCATTCCCACAAAAAGAACACTATTCCTCATCTCTGAGAAACAAGGGTGGGGCAGAAGGAGTTGCACTGACCAATTTTAGTGTTTGCTAAAACTAACAAATTCTAGTTTTCCTTTCAAGTTTTGGTACAGAAGTGTGCATTCAGATACTAGTGCTGTCTTCTTCCATCATACCTTCGTCTGGCAACAAACATTGTTCTGCTGAGATCAATTTGGTTTCTAAACATAATGCTGCTTTAGAGGGAGGAGCTACTGAGATGCTGACACCTAACTTGTGTTAGTTAATAAAGTACCTCCAGTTGAAGGTGTTTTTACCCCCTTGACTAAGAATTCTCTAAATGAAATCCCAAGCATCCCCATTTTCCTTTGGTTGTCTTCTTCACCAAATGCCATTCTACCACAGAACCAAAACAGCCTTCTTTTTGGGAGGAAGTTAAGAGAGACCGCCAGATCAAAACACAACTCCCCACAGAGCCATGCCCCTGCCATATTCTCAGAGTCGAAGACCAAAAGAGGACAAGGACTCTTCAGAGATTTCCAGATATAAACCCCCACGCCCATCAAACCTAATATGTTCTGAGGGTGCCTGGCTAAACAAAACAAAAACCCCAATGAAACAGACTTTCCAAAAAACAACATCTGCTTCCAGCTTCCTAGGTCAGTGCAGCGGCACAGCGGAGTCTCAGAGCAGCTCAGGCCTCTTGCACCCCCATCCCGGCCGGCTGCTTCTCGGCCTCTCCACATTCACAGAATCACTTCTTGTGCAAAACAAGCAGTCTACGTAGAAAGAATGCCCTCATAGTCTAATAAAAACTGTAGGAAAAAAATGCTAGAGAGCCACCTCTCTTCCCACTCCCCCTTTATCTGCAGAGCGAGGGCATCTGTGCATGGACAGGGTAGGCAAGCCTGACGTTGAGGGAGTCGTTGTGCTGAACAAGAGACGTCTGCTGGTAATGGAGCACCAGCTCCTTCAGTGAGCTGTACAGGTTGTAGGGCTCCGCGAAGCCGTAGCCCCGAGCAGTGCTGTAGATCACACAGTGCTTCACTTCTCCGTCGGCACTGCCAAGATACAATACACAAACACCACAGGGAATTAGAGCAGCGATGATAAAGAGACCCCAAATGACCAGAAATGTGAACAATTTTCCTGCAAAGAAGAGGCTTAGCAGTAAATGTAAATTTGTAAAATGTCACATCCATGTGTGTTCCCTCACCGTGTTACAGATTTATCACAGAGGCACCTTTCACCTCTAAGACCTGGCAGAACGAAAATGGACGGCGGCATTTAATCACTCAGCTGTGAATCTTTGTGAGGCAAGAATGCACTGGAAAGAGAACCCTTTTTTTTTTTAAGTATACAAATCAGGGATTTTTAGAATATTCACAAGGCTGTGGAACAATAAATTCCAGAATATTGTCATCACCCTAAAAAGAAACCAAAGACTCGTTAGCAGTCACACTGTATCCTCCCCCTGGACTCTGGCAAACACTAACCTACTTTCTGTCTCTATGGATTTGCCTCTTCTGGAATTTCACATAAATGGAACACACAGTATTCCGCAACCTTCTGTATCTGGTTTCTTTCACACCTTTGCATGTTTTCAAAATTCATCCATGTAGCCTGTATCAGTTACTTCATCTTGTGGCTGCATAATATTCTGTCTGGATATACCACTTTTTATTTATCCATTCATTGATGGGACACTTGGATTGTTTCTATTTTTTTACTATTATGAATAATGCTGCTTAAACATTTGTGTGCAAGTTTTTGTATGGGTTATGTTTTTAGTTCTCTTGGATATATAGCTAGGAGTAGAACTGCTGAGTCATAGGGTATCTCTTTTTAACTTTTTGAAAAACTGCCAAACTGTTTTCCAAAGCAGTTACACCATTTCACATTCCTACCAACAGTGTATAAGGGTTCCAATTTCTTTTTTTTATGTTTATTTATTATTGAGACAGAGAGAAACAGAGCATGAGTGGGGGAGGGGCAGAGAGAGAGGGAGACACAGAATCCGAAGCAGGCTCCAGGCTCTGAGCTGTCAGCACAGAGCCCGACGCGGGGCTCGAACCCACAAACTGCGAGATCATGACCTGAGCTGAAGGCGGACGCTTAACCAACTGAGCCACCTAGGTGCCCCAAGGGTTCCAATTTCTTTACATCCTTGTCAACACTTGTTATTGTCCATTCTTTTTATTATTATCATCGTAGTAGAATCTCACTGTGGTTTTGATTTGCACTTCCCTATGGACTAATAATGTGGAGCATCGTTTCATAGACTTATTGACCATTTTTATATCTTCTTTACAGGAATGTCTATCCATTTCCTTTGGGTAAGTACCCAAAGTGTAGTGGATATTACTGGATCATATGGTAGTTCTAATTTTAATTTTTTGAGGAACTGCCACCATACTGTTTTCCAGAGTAGCTGTACCAACTTGCACTCCCACCAACAATGTAAGAGGCATCCTCGCAAACACTTGCTGATTCTTGCATTTTTTTATTTTAGCCATTCTGATAGGTGTAAAGTGATATTTCATTGGGGCTTTAATTTGCATTTCCCTGATGATGAGTGATGTTAAGCATCTTTTCATGTGCCTGTTGGCCATCTAGATTTCTTCTTTGGGAAAATGTCTATTCAGGTCCCCTGCCCACTTTTAATTGGATTATTTGTGTGTTGAATTTTATAAATTTTTTTATATATATTGGATTTTAACCCCTTACCAGATATGTCATTTGCAAATGTCTTCTCCCATTCAGTAGGTTGACTTTTTGTTGATTTCCTTTGCTATTCAAAAAGATATGTTTTTATTGTGGCATTATTTACAATAGCCACGATATGGAAGCAACCCAAGTCCATCAATACATGAATGAAGAAGATATGGGAGATACACACACATACAAAATGGAATACTAGCCATAAAAGAATGAGATCTTACTGTCTGCAAAAACATGAATGGACCTGGAAGATATAATTCTAAGTGAAATCAGAGAAAAACAAATACTATATGATTTCACTCATATGTGGAATTCAAGAAACAAATGAATAAAGGAAAAAAAAGGATAAAAAAAAAAAAAACACCCAGACCCTAAATAGAACTGGTGGTTACCAGAGGGGGAAGGTACATAGGGGGATGGGTGAAATACATAAAGAAGATTAAGAGTACACTTATATTGCTGAATTTTGAGAAATGTATACAATTGTTGAATTATATAGTACACCTGAAACTAATAACACTATGTTAATTATACGTGAAGTTTTGTTAAATGTCTATCCAAATCACTTGCCCATTTTTAAATTGGGACATTTGTTTTCTTACTGTTAAGAGTTTTGATTTAGATACTAGTTGCTTAACAAATATATGATTTACAAATATTTTCTCCCATTCTGTGGGTTGTGTATTCACTTTCTTGATAGTGCCGTTTGATATAAAAAGCTTTTAGGATTGCCTGGGTGGCTCAGTTGAGTGTCCAACCTAAAGCTCTGCATTGGGCTCTCTGCTGTCAGCACAGAGCCCACTTGAGATCCTGTCTCCCTCTCTGCCCCTCCCCGCTCGTGTTTGCTCCCTTTCTCTCAAAAATAAAACATTAAAAAGAAAAGTTTTTAGTTATGGTGATGGTGAAATCTAATTTATTTCTTCTTATTATTTATTTGTTTTTAAGGTTTATTTATTTTTGAGAGAGACAGCAGGAGAGGGGCAGAGAGAGAGAGAGAGAGAGAGAGAGACATGGAATCTGAAGCAGGCTCCAGGCTGAGCTGTCAGCACAGAGCCTGACACAAGGCCCAAACCCAGGAACCACAGATCATGACCTGAGCTAAAGCAGATGCCTAACCAACTGAGCCACCCAGGTGCTCCTATTTCTTCTTTTGTTGTTTGTGCTTTTGGTTTGTAAGAAACCACTACCTAATCCAAAGTCACAAGGATTTATGCCTAAGTTTTCTAAGTATTCTATACCTTTAGCTCTAACATTTAAGTCTGTGATCAATTTTGAGTTATTTTTATTATTTTTTTAATGTTTATTTTTGAGAGAGAGACAGAGCACAAGTGGGGGAAGGCCAGAGAGAGAGGGTGACACAGAATTTGAAGCAGGCCCCAGGCTCTGATCTACATCTATATCCTTGTTAGCACTTCACAATTTTTATTACTATGCCCCTGTTGAGAGTTTTGAAATAAGGACTTCAACTTTTTTCTGTTCTTTCAAAAATCATTTTGGCTGTGCCAAATCCCTTGCTCTCACGTGTGCATTTAGGAACATTTTGTCAATTTCTGCAAAAGTCCAGCTAGGATTTTTTTAAGTTGAGAGAGAGAGAGAGAGAGAACGCGTGTGCACAAGCAGGGGAGGGGCAGAGAGAGAGGAAGAGAGAATCCAAGGTAGGCTCCATGCCGTCAACACAGAGCCCGACGTGGGGCTCGATCTTGCGAACTTTGAGATCATGACCTGAGCCAAATCAAGAGTCTGATGCTCAACCAACTGAGCCACCCAGGCGCCCCTGGGATTTTTGATAGGGATTACATTGAACGTGTAGATCAATTTGAGAAGTTATTTCCATCTTAACAATATTAAGTCTTTTAATCCATGAGCACAGGATGTCATTCTACTTATTTAAGGTCTCCCTTTAAATTCTTTCAATAACATTTTAGAGTTTTCACTATATAGCCCTTGCACTTTTTGTTTTAATCCTAGGTATTTTTGATGCTATTATAAATTACATGCCTTCTTCATTTCATTTTCGGATTATTACTGGTATTTAGAATCCTGATTTTTTAACCTGCAACCCTGCCAAACTTATTAGCTCTAATAGTTTTTACTTTCTTTACCAAACTGGACGATTTTTCTTGCTAAATTACCCTAACTAGAACCTTGTATACAATGACAACTAAAAGTGGTGAGAGTGTACATCTCTGTCTTCTTCCTGATCTTAGGGGAAGGTATTGTCTTTCACCATTAGTGTATTAGCTCTGGGTTTTTCATAGATAGCCTTTATCAGGTTGGGGAAGTATCCTATTCCCAGTTTGTTCAGTGCTTTTTTTTTTTAATATTAAAGAGTGCTAGATTTTGTCAAATGCTTTTTGTGAGTCTACTGAAATAATCCTGTGATTTTCGTCCTTTGTTAATGCAGTATATTATGTTGATTATTTTTGAGAGAGAGAAAGAGCGTGAGCAGGGGAGGGGCAGAGAGAGAGGGAGACACAGAATCCTAAGCAGGCTCCAGTGAGCTGTCAGCACAGAGCCCTATGCGGGGCTTGAATCCACAAGCTGCAAGATCATGACCTGAGCTGAAGTCGGACATTTGAGGATTTCCCAAACTTCTTTTTGATTTCCAGTTTCTTTGCATTGTGATTAAAAATCATATTTTGTGAGATTTCAACGCTTTTAAATGTATTGAGACTCGTGGCCTAACCTATGGTCTATCTTGGATAATGTTTCATGTGCACTTGAGAAGAATGTGTATTCTGTAGTTGTAAGATGTAGTGTTCTGGATAGGTCAGTTAGGTCTAGTTGTTTTATAGTATTGTTCAAGCCTTCTGCTTCCTTTTTGATCTAAATCTACCCCTAATCAAAATTTTTATCCCAAATGGCAATAAGGATCAGAGTTGAATCCCTAACCTGTGAATACAGGAATTGCTGGCTGCAGGTATTTAGCCTGAGAAGGCTGTAGAGTTAAGCAATTTCTTCTTAAGCTTCTTTATGATGTCATTAACAAATTAAAATGGAAAAATGAGTTCCATATGTGACTTCCTACTACATAATCATGTGAATTTTGCTATGAGAATCTCCTAAAAAACTGTGTTCACATCCCTATATAAGCAAATATTCTAGGTATATTGGGAAATTACTGTAGGCAGAATGGTTGGCAAACAAGTGGAAGTCTTTGTGATGCCAGAATTTTGCTTCGAGCCATCCTCAATGTGAATGCCAACATGATATCTGACTGCAGGTGATTTTCATAGGCAAGGGAAATCCACATTGCTGTGGACTTAAATCTAGTCAAGTCTGAGGCTAAAGGAAGGGGGGGGGGAGAAGAATACACCTTCACAAGAGACTTGAGCTGCTCCCTGGTCTCTCAGGGATCAGCAGAACTGCTGGGCAGCCCCTTCCACCAGCCAAGTCATTTTCTTACAGGCTGTCTCCCGATGACCTGGGTGAGGGTGAGGGGACCAATGCACTGAGCTTATTGCCTTTTTTTTTTTATTCTTAAAAGATCTCAAATTCTGCAAGAACCATCCTGTCCTGGCATTTCCACTCAGATAATTTAAGCAGCCCAGGTAAGAGAGAAAAGAAATGTTTCAAGAAATTGTATCTTTGCATAATATTAACCCAATGCACTTTTCAAGTCCTCCCCCACTTTCTGTCCATAGATATCCCATTATTCATCCTTTCAAAGTCCAGGTTAAATGCCACCTCTTCCATAAAACTTCCCAATTCCTCCTTCTCCACAAGAATTAATAGTTCATGTGTACAGCCTACTGATGATACCTATTTCACAGTGATTCTATTTTTCTTGGATATTTGTGAAATGAAGAAAGTATGGAACAATAGAAAAATGTGGGCTTTGAAACCAGGTTAACTTAGATTCAAATGCTGGCTCCATGACAGACATAGACCACTAAGGACAAGATGATCATGTAAAGCACTGAGGGCTCTGTTAATGAGTGTATTTTGTTCATCCTCACCACCTTGAGGGCAAAATCATTTTGTCATTTTTGCTTTCTTTCTGCCATGTCCATCAGTAGCATCGTTATCATGATAATATTGGTAGGTAACATTCACTTATTTTGTACCAACGCTGATCAAAGCACATTTTATATACACACACACTACATTATATATATATATATATATATATATATATATTCATTCAGATAAGAAAACTTGGCAAAGGTTAAGTAACTTACACTAGGTCACACATCTGGTAAGTAGAGTCAGCAACTGAATCCAGTACATTTGGCACCAAAAGCTTCCTCTTATAACCATCGTACTATACCTTCACTCTAAGTATGATCTTTGTCAATGAAGGAGTATATACAACATTTAGGCAAAATGTGATGGGCATTATTAGTTGTCCCCAGAATTTCACATTCCATTAAAAGGAAACCAATAAGGAGTGCCTGGGTGGCTCAGTCAGTTAAGCATCTGACTCTCGATCTCCGCTCAGGTCATGATCTCACAGTTTGTGAGTTTGAGCCCTGCATCAGGCTCTGCACTGACAGCACAGAGCATGCTTACAATACTTTCTACCTCTCTCTCCGGCCCTATCCTACTCCTGCTCTCTCTCTCTCAAAATAAATAAATATTAAAAATTATTTTTTAAAAGGGAAACTAGGATCACCTAAGTGGCTCAGTCGGTTAAGCGTCCGATTTCATATCAGGTCATGATCTCATTTTTTGAGTTCAAGCCCCACGTCGGGCTCTGTGCCGACAGCTCAGAGCCTGGAGCCTGCATTGGATTCTGTGTCTCCCTCTCTCTCTGCCCCTCCCCTTCAAAAATAAATATTAAAAACTTTTTTTTAAAAGGAAACTAATAGAATAGGCTTTTCCAAGCAAAGTCATAAAATTATCTTATGGAAAATACCCAACATTTTCTATCAGTACCCCAACAGAATACTATTTAAGTACAAAATTTACATTGTAAGAGTAAAAACAGTTCTTAATCAAGGCTTAAACAGACACTGATGCCCGAATTAGACATAAGGAGACTACTAAAGAATTACGTGATCTTTTCAACTGAAGAACTCACATTACTTTTCACATATACCTGAAATCCAGTAGTATTTGCAGGGACTAATCTACTTACCATTTAAATTAAAATCCCCCAAATAATTTCAGGTATCATTTCTCCTAAAGCAACAAACTGTTTTCTTTCTATAAATATTAATGATAAAGGCCATGGGTCCTCATTACTGTACTTGAAATAATTTCAATTGAATTTGATGAGGGGATGAGTTTCTATTAATCAATGCAGAATTTTCAAAAGAATAAACCCCCAGAGAAGACTTACACCACAGAGCAAGCATAACATCCTTTCTTGCTACTCTCACGAATTAAGAATGCACCATCAGGTTTCCCATAAAGCAAGTCCTCTGCTTGTACTCGATTGATATCCTCAACAAACCAGGTTTTCTCATCATAATGGGGCAGGTTTTCATCTTCCTCGATGAAATACGTCCTAAAAATTAAACATTAAAGTGTTATTCTAACAGGTTACTTATATCTAAAAGCAAACTCATGAATAAAACACTACTCTAAATCTTTAACCACAAAATGACAAAGTAAAATAATAATTACTTGTATGTTTTTTAACAACTTCATTATTTGCTATGGTGCAGAAAGCACAAAATTCACATGTCTCATCCAATCAGCTGACACATGAATGTCTGAATGAGCAATGCTTTTATGCACCCAGGTTTCATGGGACTCAGCAGGTCTCTAACCTTACGTTCTCTTCAAGCAATTCAGTTCAAAAGAGGTGCAAAGTTCTTGATTCAATGTCCTCAAGTGACAATGAGAACCAACATTTAGCATGTATAAAGAGGGTCCATGTCTTATATTGGGAACAAAACCGTCTGACAGAAAGGTAAAGAACTTACTCATCAGCATCCTCATTTTTGATTCCCAGCCAGGCATTTAGGCGCTTCTGTCTGACTCCTTTGTGATTGAGCCATCTGCCAGAGGGAAGACACCAGTGTCAGGATCTATGCCAACTCAGCCCAAAGTAGACATGTCCAAGCCAACCAAATTTCCAGAGTCCAGGAACCTCTTATTTTAACCCATTCCCACTAAGAATGGCCAGAGATTTCCTTAAACTAGTTTCTCCTTAACTTTTCCTTCACCTTTCTGCAAAAAAGCAGAACACAGGGAGGTACTTGAAATTAGGCACTTCTCTCATTTTTCACTTGCCTTTTCTAGAAGTTTGTACCACCAGAAGCACACATACACTTGCACTCAAACACAAGGGGACATGTGTTTCTCAGATCATTAGTTACATGCGCATTGTGTCACATTAGCAATCTCCATTAAGCCAGAAGACTGAAGTCCTGGATGGCCTACTACATTGAGTTAAATATTCCAAAACAATTTCAAGGCCTATTTTTGCACCTAAGCAAGCCACAAGAAATTCAGGGTGACAATCTGAGTAATTAATACAAATTTACTTCATCACTAGGCAACTCATAGTATTTTTAAATATACCAAACCAACATTTTGGTGCAACATGACATAAACCTTTACATTTAGTTCCACTGACATGGCTACTGGTCTAAAATTTGAGTGAGTATAAAAACTCTTTCATTTGGTCCATTTCTGCATCAGTTAGGAAGGACATTGGGTTTGAGATTGGTGTTGAGGAGAATAACTACCATGACTTCCAGTGCTTTGACGAAACTTCAGATGCGAGGCCTTCTAGCCAAGCGTCTGCAATTTCATATTGTTGGAGCATTCGCTGTATCCCTGGGGGTTGCAGCTTTCTGTAAGTTTGCTGTGGCCAAATCAAGAAAGAAGGCATATGCAGATTTCTATAGAAATTATGATTCCATGGAAGATTTTGAGGAGATGAAGAAGGCTGGTATCTTTCAGAGTGCAAAGTGATTTTGGAATGTAAAGAATTTCTTTGGGTTGAGTTCCATGGAAGTTTGTCACTGACCTGTATTCCTGAACTATGAAACACAGATATTGGGTTATGGAATAGTTTCCTTGATAAACAAACTAACATATACTGTGGACAGTAAAAAAAACAAAAAACAAAACTCATTTATCACCATCCTCCAACCAGGCTCCTCATCATTCAGGTCTCATCATAAACATCTTCTCCTCAGGGAGGACTGCCCTAATTATCCCAACAAAAGCAGTCCCCTTGTTATTCTCTATATTTTGCCTTATTTTAATCACCTTCATAGCACTTTCCTAAAATTCATTATTTTATATTTTTACTTAGGTTTGTCTTCCCCACTAAAATAAAGGAGTCTGTCCTGTTGTTCATGTCCCCAATGCTGAAAACAGTGCCAGCATCTAGTAGATATTCAATAACTTCCTAAACACCCTAGATGACTTTACCAGCAGGTCATGATTTATCACCTACAATGTTATCTGAGCTCTCTTTTATATTTAGCTTACATAATTTGTTAAAGGAAATTTCAAGGTCTAGTTTGCCATACTTATTCATGCCTCTTGGGATGGTATATTTCTTAATAATCTCATCAATTTCCAGAGAAAACAAGGGCTTCCATTCATTCCTTTGGTCCATGGCATAAGCCTTCTTTTTGGGCCTTTCTTCAGCTTCATTATGTGACCAGACCCACATAAGCTTTCCAAGAGCAGACACACCCTGATTTTAGACAAGGGTACTTCCTCTTCTTTCCAAAGGTCTTCTGTATGCTAGGTGTACTTGCTTGACTTTTTTTTTTTTTTAAACCACAATAGCAAACTGAAATGATCCCTAGAAAGGAGTTACTAAAAACTACTCAGCACAGCATAGTTGTAATTGTTTGCCCCCAAAACTTGAAACTCAACAACCACTGTTCCAACCTCTAAGCTTTTATTTTCTCCCCTCTCCCTTTCTCACACAAGCCCTGAAGTCTATGGAAAACCTACTCAGAGTAAATCTCTGTCTTCTGCCAAGAGCTTGAATAAAGTTGTGTTACATGCTTGAAAGTCACCCACAAACATATTTCATAACAGTCTGTTCATTACCTAGAACAAAACCTAATCTATCTTCCATTTTCATGGATTCTCTCCTTCTATAAAACAATCATTTGTTGTAAAAATCTAACACCTTGTTCAGATAATATATCTTTCAATCTATATTTGAATAATATTTTTTTATTAACTTTATAGTTTATTGTCAGGTTGGTTTCCATATAACACCCAGTGCTCTTCCCCACAAGTGACCTCCACCATGACCATCTTTCCCCCTCCCCCTTCCACCCTCAGTTTGTTTTCAGTATTCAAGAGTCTCTCGTGCTTTGTCTCCCTGTCTCCCTCTTTTTCCTCCTTCCCCTCCCCATGGTCCTCTGTTAGGTTTCTCCTGTTAGACCTATGAGTGAAAACATATGGTATCTGTCCTCCTCCGCCTGACTTATTTCGCTTAGCATGACACCCTCGAGGTCCATCCACTTTGCTACAAATGGCCAGATTTCATTCTTTCTCATTGCCATGTAGTATTCCATTGTATAGATGAACCACATCTTCCTAATCCATTCATCAGTTGATGGACATTTAGGCTCTTTCCATGATTTGGC
>CM053570.1:66732964-66760110 GCA_028646485.1 Cryptoprocta ferox | reverse complement strand
GCTATTGCTGGGTCATAGGGGAGTTTTATTGATAGTTTTTTGAGGAACCTCCACACTGTTTTCCAGAGTGGCTGCACCAGTTTACGTTCCCAACAACAGTGTAGGAAGGTGCCCATTTCTCCACATCCTCGCCAGCATCTGTAGACTCTTGAGTTGTTCATTTTAGCCACTCTAACTGGAGTTAGATGGTATCTCCCTACATCTAACCAAATCATACAGTTTTCCATAATATTAAAGAGTTGGGTTTTAACTCTTTAAATCCTGAGGTCAAATTATCTTGCATGCCTGCTATCGGCACATTTCTATTACTTGAATACAAAATTTCATTTCTTAAATATAAAAACCCTTTAAAAGACTGTCTTATATATTTATTTGTAGCCCCCCCCCCAACTATTAGTGTCCTTGTCTGTGCCCACGAGTAGTTTCTATTTCTGTGGTTCTACTATGTAATCAAAGATTCTGGTTTTATATGTAGGTGTCACAGACTATGAGTCTAGAGTTCTCTCTTGTCCAGCAAAAGAACGAACACAGAATTGAATACGAGAGAGGCTAATGTCCGGGAGGAGACAAGAGCCCTAAACAGGGATTTCGTCTCCATATTTACTGAGCTCACAAGATATTACCCATGTAGTAAACGTGAAGAAAACAAGATCTTACCCACGTGGTCATGGAGAAAACAGACAGTAATCATAAGCTTGTGTGTGTAAGAAGCATCTGAGGGGTAAGTGGAGTCTGTTTTCAAAGTAAGATGGAAAGTAAGTTCACTCGTGATCCCATTACAGTATCTTGCTAGCTAACCTTGGGCATTTTCACCCCGTGGTGGCAGCTTTCGGCCATAAGATTTTTTCTAACCCATTTATGTAAGTAGAACCTATTTCCCCACATGTAGGCAAACATTAACCTGTAACTTGCTCATTCCATACCCACCCTCTGAGATTTCCATTTGTATAGACTGGAGTCTAGAATGCTACATTCTGGTTTGCCCCACACTGTTGACTTTAGGTGAACTCTGGTACCGCCAACTACTAACCAAGATTGCTTTCCCAAATCCTTATAATCTCACTGGCTGGTTCTCAATGACAAATCTCTTCTTCTACCTCTAACATGTCTAGTGCCAGCAGTAATGTGATGTTGGTGTTTCCTCCCATGTGGGCTCAGATACTCACACAAGGTGCTGATCTCGGATCTTGCGCAGCTGGATCAGGTCAGGTTTGATACTGTTCATTTTTTTATCTATTTCTCGGTTGTCCAAAGCTTGTTTCTTCAAATCTTGCTCTAGACGCATTTTGCTATCATGAATCTCACCCAGACGTGATTTCAACTTGTCATAATTCATCATAATTCTGTGAAAATATTTTTGACATATTAAGGCTAAGCCAGGAGCCAAGCAGAAGCATTCTATAGTATGAGCATAGTCCTTAGTATCTTAAGTGTGGTGGACATCTGTTGTTTTTGCCTGGTCCATATCCATTCTCACTCTTGGTAATGGCACCTTGATGTTCCCTGTAGGTAAGGGCTCCCTGCCCCCACCTCAGAGTTATGCTGAATATTCACACAACCCAGCCTGGGCTAGAGTAATTCCACTACATCCTATCGCCACACTCAGGCCACAGTGACTGGTTCAGGAATGGGAGTAATACCCAAATTGATCCACTGAGAGTCAATTCTAGGACTTTTGCTAGAACTATTATAAACAGAGATTCTCTCTTTCCACTCAATTGCTAAGTTACAAATATACGATTCTAGGACTCCTAGCAGCTATACTGCCAACCTCATATGGAAAGCCTGCCTAAGGATGAAGCCAAGACAGAGAAAGACTAAGGCAAAAGATTTTCTCTCTCTTTCTATGAGATAAAATCCTGATGACCTTGTTTGGGCCCTGGATCCAGCCATGACTAAACAAGTAAAGCTCTATGTATAATATTCAAGAGGTAGCACAATATAACAGTTAAGAGCAACAGCTTTGGAGTCAGCCTGCCTAAGTTTGAATCTCTGCCCTGCCACTTGTGTGGCTCTGGGCAAGTTATTTAACTTCTCTGTGCCTTTATCTCCTTATTTGTTTAAAATGGGTAGCTACAACAGTACCTACTTCACTAAATTATTATGTGAATTAAATGTAGTAATACATGTAAAGGAAAAAACAGTGCCTGGTACATCTTGGTAAGCACTCAGCAGATAATGGCGCTAAGCTTTTCTAGCACACAAAGTTTTGCTGTGCTCTGAAGGCAACAACTGTGTCACTCATGACTAATATAAAACTACGTCGTCTTATATTAGTATTAAAACTTCATCATCAGCTACTTTACCTCCCTTTGCAACTGAACTACAAGTTCTTTTCTATTTCTTCATCTTAATAATAATAATGGCCATTTATTGATATCATATGCCAAGATATATACAGACACATGTCTTTCTGCAATGTAAGTATGCATGTGTGTGTCTATCACTTGTTTCTCACCGCATTTCAAAAAGATACTATCCAGTTTATGGAGGAGGAAACGGGCTCAGAGAGTTAAGTAACTTACCCAAGGTTACACAACTAGTAGTCAACAGAATTCAAGCCCATGGTTTTAATGGTTAAGCTGGTTACACAACTAGTAAGTGGTCGATACAGAATTCGAGCCCATGGTTTTAATGGTTCAAGCTATCCTGCCTCAATAGCACTTAGCCCTATTCTTACGCATAGAGAAGTTCACTGCCACTTTGGTGCTAGTATGAGAAGTAATTTTGCCCTTCCTTTGCAAATGATTCATTTTTGTTTATTATCCACTTTTTCATTCCTCAACCCACTGTTATTTGGCTTGGTCTCCCAATATTCCACTAAATTTGCTATGATAAAGGCTTCCAATATCCTTTTAGTTGCCAGACCCAATACTTCTCATGCTGCGCACTCTGTGTAATCTCATTCTTAGCACCTATCACCTACACACTTATGCCTCCCAAATCCTTGAGTTCCAAAACCAAATAACCAGCTGCCTGCCTCTCAGACAACTCCATTTGGTTTCTCACAGGAACCTCAAACTCATTAGTTCCAACCCTGAACTTTCCTCATGTACTTTCTATTTTGGTGAATAATATCATTCCTTAGTCAAAGAATAATCTAGGAATAATCTTTGACTTCTCCCACACTACCATATCTGGTCAGGTATCAAGTCCTCAGTATTTCCATTAATTCCCCCTCCTTTCCTGCCATTGCTCTGGTTGAGGCCCTCACCATCATTTAACCTGATGCAAACAATGCAGTCACCTGCAACAGTCAAGCTGGTCTTCCTGCTCATAGTCTTGTTCAGCCTCCAATTTATTCTCAGACTGCCACTGTTTATTTTACGTTCAACAAATATTCAATGAGCATCAGGTACCATAACAGGTGCTGGAGCTATCAGGGAAAATAAGCCACCATCCTTATTCCACCAACAAGCTTGCAGTTCAGTGGATGTGACATTCAGCAAAGTCATGGTAGGAATCAGGACTGGATACGGTAGGGGCAGGGACAAACAGCTCCTAAACCAGTCTAGAGAATCAGGGAAATTTTTCTTAAAAAAGTCATGTGTAAGCTAAATCCTAAAGGATGTGCAGCAGTTAAAAATTTGGAAGGATATAGAAGGAACACAGAACACAGGAATTTCAATTTGGTGCCATTAGTGGAAACAGCAAATAGTTCCATATAGCAAGACTATGAAGTTTACAGGGGTAAAAGCAGACACGACAGAGATTATTGGGAAGAAAAGAAGTCTCCTCTCACTGATGCACTTGAAGTGTTAGGTAGATTTACCGTTCAATTTCCTTTTCATTCCCCTCTCTGCGAAATCGCTCGATATATTCTTTGCTATGTTGTTCTTGTGTGTGACACTGCTCTTCAAATATTTTAATTGTTTCATTAAAAGCTTCAATTGCAGTCCTCTTCATCTGTATTTCCTACAAAAGAGAAAAAGAAAAGACACACATCATTATCTTTTTTTTTTCTGATAACCTTGGTCTTAAATCTTATGATTCTAGTGACAATTCCATAGAAAATGAAAGATGGCTAAAACAACTCTTATTTAACTCCTACCCTTATTATTTATATGCAAAATACATCACTCAAACCCTAAAATAGAAGAAAAAATACTATTAGTTGAAATATAGCTGAGATTCACAAAAAGGCCTGAGTTGCTTAGATTAACCCTAAACACTTTAAGGTTTTCTTTTTTAATGTTTGTTTATTTTCAAATAGAAAGCATGCGTGCACTAGTGGAAGAGGGGCAGAGAAAGAGAGAGGGAGAAAGAGAATCCCAAGCAAGCTCCATGCCGTCAGAGCAGAGCCCAACAAGGGGCTCAATCTCACAAACTGTGAGATCATGACCTGAGTTGAAATCAAGAGTCCAATGCTTAACCAACTGAGCTACCAGGCGTCCTGAACACTTTGAAGACAAGGATAAAGTTATGCCTTTGCATATATTGTAGGGCTGACCCCCAAAAGGTGCTGAAGAAGTAAATAGAGTGGAAGAGTCCATACACCAACATACAAAGCCTTATTCCAGAAAAATCCTATAGAGTCTATTTATTCTATCATTTCTAAAACATGTAGTTTTCCAAACAGATTCATCAGTAGATTAATCTGATTAGAAACAGAAAATGAGGGGCAGCTGGCTGGCTCAGTCGGTAGAGCATCAGACTCTTGACCTCGGGATTAGAAGTTTGAGCCCCACATTGGGCATACAGATTACTTAACGATAAAAAAAAAAAATCTTTAAAATTTTGTTAATGTTTATTTATTTATGAGAGAGAGAGAGTGAGAGAGAGAGCGCGAGCATGAGTGGTGGAGGGGCAGAGAGAGAGGGAGACAGAATCTGAAGCAGCTTTCAGGCCCCGAGCTGCCAGCACAGAGCCCAGTGCAAGGCTCAAGCCCACGAACTGTGAGATCATGACTTGAGCCAAAGTCAGACACTTAACTGACTGAGCCACTCAGATACCCCCAAAGAAAATCTTTAAAAAGAAAAGAAAAAGCAGAAAATGAAAGGGGGTAGAATAGCAGCTAAGTCAGCGCAGAGGAGTGGCAGCGCAGAGTTAAACGTCTGACTTCTGCTCAGGTCATGATCTCAAGGTTTGTGAATTCGAGCGCTACATCAGGCTCTCTACTGTCAGCACAGAGCCCATTTCAGATCCTCTGTCCCCCTCTCTCTCTGCTCCCCTACTGGTTGGCACTCGCTCTCTCTCTCTCTCCCTCTCTCTCTCTCTCCCTCTCTCTCTCTCTCAAAATAAATAAACAGACTTCAAATAATAAAATAAAATTAGATGCAGAATAAGATGAAAAACTAAAAACTTCACAAAACAAATGTCCAGGAGGCTAAGCTTAAATTTAGCACTAGGATTAGTAGTCCTATACATTTTGATGAGCTCTGAGGTTATTTGTAGACTTCAACATCTGAACTCAGATTCCCCAAAATCTTCAGAGGGTTAAATTTTGTACAACTTATATTAGAAAGTCAAGAAATATTTTAAAGGTCTAGAAAACTGCTTTCCTGAATATTTCAATTTTTAAAGTTGTGGTGTTTATGGGATAATTCCTCAAAACTATTTAGCACTGATTAATTTCAACAAATGATTACTGAGAATCCACTATATAGAAAGTACAGTCTGGTGATAAAGAGATTAATAAAACATGAAGCCTGCCCTCCAGGTTTCAGAACATACAGGTGAAATAGATTTCTGAACTCTTATAAGGTTTTGTTCCAGGTCATGGTAGAAGCAATCAAGTCAGGGTGTATTAGTTAGTTACTGCTTTACAGAGGCTTCCTAGAGGATACAAGAACCTTATGATGTTCCATATGGTTGAAGTTATATCATATGTATCTCAAATAGTACTGTAAACTTATTAGAATGCCCATATCTAAATATAGCTACAAATTCTGCAACTCTCAATATAGTGGAGGGTCCTGGCTGGCTCCCTTGCAAAGTCAAAAATTACCTATGAAGCCATGGCCCTATATCCTTAAAGATGACACTAATAATTTAGACTTACGAACACTGGTGTATGTGTTGGTAGGTAGGGCAGCAAAGGGAAAAGTATTTTATAGCATTGCCAAAGCAGCAGCTGCCCCATAAACAATGCCACTATATCTACCACAAAAAAACTATAAATCTATCTGTATCTACACCCCTTCTCTCCTTTCTCCTCTCCAGCCCCTCTTATGGTTCCTTCTCCTCAGCACACAAATATAGGTTCTAGTAACTCCATTTTGAAAAAATAATCCCTTAACCCTAAATTCTCTTCCCGTCAATTAAGTTCCTTGAATGAACTATCTATATGGGCTGTCTCTCTTTCCTCATCTCTCATTCTCACTCCAACTCACTCTTTTCTGGCTTCTGTACCTACCATTCCACAGAGACTGCTCTTTCCAAGGTTACCAATAATCTCATTGCCAAATTCCTGTCCCCTATCCCAATCCATCACTAAGTCCTATCACTTCCTCCTAATTACATGTAATCCAGATGTCAAATATCCCCACATGCAATCTAGTCTCACCCTGTGCCAACTGTGACTCAGGATATACCATCTCTTCCCATTCTCTGGGAAGAATTCACTTTCATCAAAGCAATCCAAATTTTATCTAAGGTTTCACAGAAAAAAAACAGAGGCAGTCTATAACACTTATAAATACTGGAAGATTTATAAACAGAAGAGATCAATTCTTTAACTTCCCTTTAACACTCACTACCCGTACTGTCCCAGCACATCTCCTGTACTGCTAATCACTGGATCTTCCTCTTCCTCCACTTCCCAAAGCCTTAAACCTCCATGGTCCTTCTCTGCTCAGCCATCTTATGTCTTGCTCTCAAGTTCCCACACAGAGAGATTTAGCCCTCTCCTAGCTTCAACTTAGTGGCTTTTTCGGTTTCCTCCATCTACTCCCATACCCAAGTGCCCAATCAAGGATTCCAAGTCCAGAATGCAGTCTCACACCAGCTGCTCAGAACTCATACTCTGTGGTTAAATCCCCAGTATTACTGAGCATGTGGGCAACATGTGGAGCCTTCTTTGCTTTCTCCAGTCATGACAAGAAAGTGGAAATGCAGTTCTAGGGGTGCCTGGGTGACTCAGTCACTTAAGCATCTGACTCTATTTCAGCTCAGATCATGATCTCACAGTTGGTGAGATCGAGCCCCGCATTGGGCTCTGAGCTGACGGTGCAGCACCTGCTTGGGATTCTCTCCCTCTTTCTCTGCCCTTCCCCTGCTCATACGCATACCTTGCTGAGATGACAACCTTTGAGCAAAGACTTGAAAGAGGGAGGGGGTTAGCCAGTTGACTATCTGGGCAGGTGGGGCAGTGGGGGAGTATTTCAGGCAAGGAAGCAGCCAGTAAAACACTCAAGGCATGTCTCGTATATTCGAGGAACAACAAAGAGGGTAGTGTGGTTGGAGTACAGGGAGGAAGAGAGAAGTAATGAGGTCAGAGAGGAAGAGGAGCACATATTATGCTGGGCACTGTAGAAAGCACTCTGGCTTTCCTATGTGTAAACCATGAAACCATAGACAGGTGTTAAAGGAGTACTGTGATCCTACCTAGGTTTTACAAGTATAGGTTTCCCTCGCATTCTCAAAGTACAGAGTTCCTATGGAACCTTTCACAAGCCAAAATGGCATAAAGCAAAGAAGCAATTAACATTAATTTACATGGAAAAAACTTTTGAGTGTTCCCAAACTCAAAAAAATATCTTCTCTGAGGCTTTTTTTTCTAATACCTTAGGACAGATGAACAAAGTAAATGGAGAGAAAGCAAGATGCTCACAGACACAGTTCAAAGCTATGGTGGCTTGAGGCTGAGATGCTGAGTGTAGTTCCAGGGGAGAGAACTTGGCAGCACCATTCCCATTGCTCAGGTGCACACTGCCTTTGTAACAGCTTGCTACAAAACAAACTCTGAATGCTGCTGTCACTTTTTGCCTTTTTTTTGTAAAAGCGGAAATCTTCAGATTTATTTCAATTAGTGAAAACAAGTACTAATGTAGGTCTTTCATAAGAGCCGAGTGGTATAACGCAAACTTGCAAAATGCAGGGGACACCCGTATCTCATAGCTGCTCTGTTGAGAACTGATCAGGGGGAGGGAAGCATGGATAAGGGCAAGAAGATCAGTTAGGAGGTTTCTGTGGTAAATCAAAGTAAGAAATGATAGTGACTTAGATCAAGGTATTAGTAGTGGATGTGGGGAGAAGGAGTTGCATTCTGGCTATATTCTAAAGGTAAAGTCAACAGGAATCTTGATGGATTTGATGGAAGGTGTACAAGAAAGAGTCCGGGATGGCTTCAAGGCTTTTGACCTGAGACAGAGGGACATGACTGCTCTACCAGATGGGTAAAGCAAAGGGTAGAACAGCCCTAGTTCAATTTTGTTCATGAATTCAGTTTGACAAGTTTTAGAGAGATCTATTAAATATCCAAGTGGGGCTGTTGAAAACGCAGTTGGATATATATGAGTCTAGAATGAAGAAGAGTTAGAAGAAGCAGAGATGTAAGTTTGTGAGTTACTGGTATATAGATAGTATGTAAAGCCATGATGCTGTTTGAGATCACCAGAGAGTGAATGAGTAACCAGAAAAAAGAGGATCAAGGTCAAAGATGAGAAATCAGCAAAGATGACCAAGAAGGAACCACCAGGGAAGTCAAACTCTCAGTTCTCAGTTGTCTCTGCTTATTTCCAGATCTGGAAGTTCCATTTATAATTATTATTTCGGTTTTCTGTTCCACCTCTTATCTATAGAAATAATCATATTGGTTTTGCATACAGCCGTGTGTTTTTAATGTTTACCATTTCTTTTAGTGTGAGATAATATAAGTGCATAGAGCTTAACAAATTACTATAAAATGAACATTACCAGCAACCCCAGAAATTCCTTGTGTATCCTTTCTGGATCATAACTCCCTGTCTGTGCCCACTCCACTTCCCTCACCTTGGTGATAATACTATCCTGCCCTTTATGAGGATTATTTCCTTGTTCTTCTTTATGATTTTACCACTTTATGCCCCCATCCAAAATCACAAAGTCAACATTTGCCTGGTTTTGTACCTTCTATGAATAGACCTATAGAATATGTACATGTATTCCTTCACTCAATATTCTTTGTGAGATTAAACTGTGTTATATGCTGCCCTTTAAAAAATATATACACACACAAATATAGTCATCCATCACTGTTTTGTTTGATGGAGAGAAAAAGGGATCAAAGCATGCCATTTAGGCTAATGCACATTGTGTTTGACAAATGCTGTCAGAGTACTTCAACCTTTTGCAGAATAGAGTCTCATCTCTTCCTCTGTGCTTCTAGAGTAGAGCACAGTATCATGCATAGATACTACAAATGAACGGAGTTTGAATTTAGGAGATTAATAATCCAATCCTGATAATGTCAAAAACTGGTTATATCCCTTAAGAGAGTCTTTCTATGCTTCAAGTTCCCATCTATAAGATGGAGATAATGGCTACCCCAACTATATTTCATAGAGAGAGAGAGAGAATGAGAGAGAAAGAGAGAAAGAGAAATGGAAACCAGGAATCGGGGGGGGGGAAAGTGGGGTGGGGGGATTATACATCAAAAACATTTACTGAATACATTAGTCACGATATATTGTAACAATAAATGACAGTATACCATATACATTTTCCCCTACCTTGTTTTTGTTACTTAATGTATCTTAGAAATCACTCAGAATCAGAAAATATAGACCTTACCTCATTTTTTTGATGGTAATAAAATAATTTCATATCATTTTGTTTTTTAAAAAAGAAAAGGTCATTTTTGTTATATATTATTGTGCATATTATTATTTCTATTATTTCCTTTCTGTTTTTAACTGTATTTTCCCCAAATCCTGTTAATTCTATCACCTCAAACATCCCAGCATATTTTTTTAAAGTTTCCCTTCAAGTTAGTGAGTACACCCACAGCTGAAATCACTGTTCACACACTTCTACACACTGTTTCCTTTGCCTGAAACTATTATCATAAACATTTCTCAGGTCATCAGGAATTCCTATAAAGTACATAGTTAGCAGCAGTTGCCTCCAAGAAATGGGGACTTTTATTCTGTATGCAAAAATTCATAATAATAATTCAGCAATTTATATTTAATTTAATAATTCAGTAATAATCTATATTTAACATATATATAACCATTGTACTTTTTAAAAATCAAAGTTTTAAAATAATTTCTGAAAACCTATTTTAATAGCTTTATAATGTTCTATTATATATAATCATTTCACCATCCCCTCATGTTGCCCACTTATGTTGATTCAATCTGAAGAGGCTTCAGTAACTTTTTCCCCATTCTGCCCCAAACACTGGGCTCATCACAGATAATTCATCTGGAAAAGCTAAAGGAATACAGAGAGAAACTGAAATTAACAGGGTAAAAAAAAGCATACACACACAGGCACACCAGATATAGCTCAAGTATCATGTAGAAAGAAAAAGTATTAAGATCATTCTGAATAATTAGTAAAACAAAACCTGAAAATAAAATGTAATTAAATATCTCATATAGGAAAATAGACCATTACAGCATTTCTGGCTGTAATCCCATAACTTCTCCCAGTCAGTACTATATCTCATTCCTAATTTGTAATCTTCATAGGGCAGTATTCCTTAATAAACCCCAGAGCCCTGAATATCCAGGTGCAGTCTCTACCTTAACATTGCCTACCAAAGACTCTCCCTTGGAAATAAGATCAGTGGCTATGGGGCTAGAAAAATCAATAATATAAACACTAGGATCAAAACAAGAAACCATGAGTTACAGTAATACTAAAATAGCTCACTGTTGACTACACCTTCCACAGTTAACTATAAACTATAGAAAAAGGTATAAGAAACATGTATTTCACATTATAGTCAACTTGTCAAAAAACAGAGAATCTTGAAAGAAGCAAGAGAAAAGAAATGTGTCATGTACAAAGGTCTTCAATAAAATAGCTGATTTCCCGTCAGAAACCATGTAGGCCAGAGGCAGTAGAATGGCATAGAAGTCTTAAAAAAAAAAAAAAAAAAAAAAAAAAACTGTCAACCAAGAATTCTATATCCACGCAGTACTATCCTTCAACTAGAAAAAGAGCAAACTTAACCCAAAGCTAGCAGAAGGAAATAATAAAGATTAAGGAGATAAATGAAATAGAAAATAGAAAAATAGAGAAAATCGACAAAACTAAAACTTGGTTCTTTAACAAGATCACCAAAATTGACAAACCTTTAGTTAGACTAAGGAAAAAAAAGACTCAAATTACTAAACTGTAAGTTTAAAGGGGGCCATACTACTCACTTTACAGAAATAAAAATTGTAAGAGAATGCTGTATATAAAATTGTATGCCAATAGACTGGATAACCTAGATGAAATGGACAAATTCCTAGAAGCACACAACTACCAAAACTGACTCAAAAAGAAAATCTAAATAGACCTATAATCAATAAGGAAATTAAAGCAGTAATCAAAAACTTCCCATCAAAGAAAAGCACAGGACCAGATAGCTTCACTAGTGAAGTTACCAAACATTTAAAGAAGAATTAACACCAACCCTTCTCAAACTCTTCCAATAACTAGAAGGAGGAAGGAACACTTGCTAACTCATTCTGTGAGGCCATCATTACTCTGATTCTGAAGCTCAATCAAGAGACTGCAAGAAAACTACAGAACAACAACCCTTTTGAATATAGATGAAAAAATTCTCAACAAAATACTAGCCAACTAAATTTAGCAGTGTATTAAAAGGACTGTAACTATACACCATTACCACATGGAATTTATCCCAGGAATGCAAGGGTGGTTCAACATATGAAAATCAGTCAATACACAACATTAACAGGTTGAAGGAAAAAAAACAAACACATGATCATCTTAATGCAGACAAAACTGACAAAATCCAACACCCTTGCATGATAAAAATAAACTAGAAATAAAAGGAAACTTCTTCAACATATAAAGGCCATTGTTATAGATTCAATTGTGTTCCCACATAAGATATGATCAGCCCTAATCCTCAGGACCTTAGAATATGATCTTATTAGGAAATAGAGTCTTTAGTGAATTAAGATGAGGTAATATTGGAAGAATATGGACCCTAATCCAATGACTGGTTAGTATCCTTATAAAAAAAGAAAGCAGAAACACAGAGGGAGAATGCTGTTGATAATGAAGGCATAAATTGAAATGGTATGTCCAACCCAAAGAATGCCAAGGACTGCCAGCAACCACCAGAAGCTTAGAAAAACAAGGAATGTTCTTCCCCAGAGCCTCCATAAAGAGAAGGCCCTACCAACACCTTGATTTTGGACTTGGAGTCCCTGTAACAGTGAGACAATAAATTTGTTTTTCTAGGCCACCCAGTTTGTTGTACTTTGTTTTTGTTTTTTGTTTTTAATTTTTTTTAATGTTTAGTCATCCTTGAGAGACAGAGAGCAAGTTGGGGAGGGGCAAAGAGAGAGGGAGATACAGAATCTGAAGCAGGCTCCAGGCTCTGAGCTGTCAGCACAGAGCCCAACATGGGGCTCAAACCCCAAACCACGAGATCATGACCTGAGCTGAAGTCAGATGCTCAACCGACTGAGCCACCCAGGCGCCCCTTATGTGCTGTACTTTGTTACAACAGACCTAGGAAACTAATACAGCCATATATGAAAAACACATGGTTAACATCATAATGGTGACATGGGGAGCTTTCCACCTAAAGTCATGAACAAGACAAGGATATCCACTTTCTCTACTTTTATTCAACAAAGTACTTAAAGTTCTAGCCAAAGCAATTAGGCAATGAAAAGAAATACAGCACATCCATATTGGAGAGGAAGAATTAAAATGATCTCAAATGACATTATCTTATAGGTACAAAATCCTAAAGAATCCATCAAAAACTGTTAGAGCTAATAAATTCAGCAAAGTTGCAGAATACAAAATCAACTGTATTCTATACACTAGCTATGAATAATTCAAAAGGAAATAATCCCATCAACAGCAGCATCAAAAAGAATAAAATATTTAGGAATAAATTTAACCAAGAAGGTAAGAAACCCATATACTGAAAACTACAAAACAATGCTGAAAGAAATTAAAGAAGACATAAATAAATGGAAAGATGACTAAATAAATGGAAAGACATCTCCTTGTTCATGGATTGTAAGACTTAATTTTGTTAAGATGACAATACCCAAAATAATACAGATTCAATGCAATCTCTATCAAAATCCCAACTGCATTTTTTATAGAAACAGAAAAACTCAACCTCAAATTCATATGGAATTGAAAGGGACCTAGAAAAGTCAAAACAATCCTGAAAAAGAACAAAGTTGGAAGACTCACACTTGCTGATTTCAAAGCTTACTGAGAAGCTATATTAATAGCTTAACATATTTTGAATATGGTACTGATATAAGGACAGACATATAGACCAAGAGAATGCAATAGAAAGCCCCAAAATAAACCCTCACACCTATGATCAATGTCTCAATTCAGCAAATATCCCAAGACCATTCAATGAAGAAATGGTGTTGGGACCACAGTGTAGGGAAAATGTATTTTCACATGTAAAACAATAAAGCTGGGACCTTAACTCACATCACATATAAAAGTTAACTCAAAATGGATCAAAGACTTCAATTTAAGAGTAAAAACAACAAGCTCTTAGACGTAAATGCTGGAGAAAATATAACATTGGATTTGGCAACAACTTCATGAATATGATAGCAAAAGAAAGCATAGGAAACAAAAGAAAAAACAAATTGGACTTCATCAAAATTAAGAACATTTGCACATCAGAGGATGCTATAGAAAAGCCCTGGACAACCTACAAAATGGGGAAAATACCTGAAAATTGTGGATAAGGGATTAAAAAAAAACCCAAAAACCTCCTAGGTGGGCACGTGGGTGATTCAGTCTGTTAGGTGGCTAACTCTTGGTTTCAGCTCAGGTCATGATCTCGTGGTTCATGAGTTTGAGTTCCACATTGGGCTCTGCACTCAACAGCACAGAAACTGTTTGGGATTCTCTCTCTCCCTCTCTTTGTGCCCCTCCCCCACTCACACACTCTCTCAAAATAAACATTAAAAAAAAAAAAAAGAAATTCCCTTAAAAAAAAACTAAAACTCAACAATAACAAAAACACTATTACTTCATGACTACTAGGATGGCTATAAAAAACTAAAGATTAAAAAAAATAAGTCTGAGGATGTGGAAAAACTGGAATCTTCACGCATTGATAGTAGGAATGTAAAATAGTTTTGCCAGTATGGAAAACAGTTTGTCAGTTTCTCAAAAGGTTAAACATACTACCCTATGATCCAGCAATTCCATTCCTATGTATATATCCGAAAGAAATGAAAGCAGAGACTTGAACAGTTATTTGCACAGCAATGTTCATAAGCAGTGTTATTCACAATGGCTAAAAACTAGAAAATGACCCAATGCCATCAACAGATGAATAGATAAACGAAATGTTGTATACACATACAATGCAATATTATTCAGCCATAAAAAGTGATATTTTGATATATGCTACAATGTGGATTTTCCTTGAAAACACTGTAATTGGTGAAGCCAAAGGACAATAATTGTTATGATTCCACTCATATAAGGTACTTAGAATAGGCAAATATTATAAGAATAAATTATGGGGGTAAAATAGGTAGATATAAAATATAACAATCAGAAACAGAATGATATAAAATAGGATTATATTTGCATGTTACATGATACAATATGAAATTAAGTAACTGATTAAGAATGCATGTTGTAATCCTTAGAACAACTTCCTATGGCAGGGGTGGGGGGTGGGGTGGAGAGACAGCCATAGCAAAAGGGACAGATGAAGAATTAAAATGAAATCTAAAAAAATGTTTGACTCAGGGGTGCCTGAGTGGCTCAGTTGGTTAAGTGTCCAACTTTCGCTCAAGTCATGATCTCACACCTTGTGGGTTTGAGCCTCGCATTGGGCTCTGTACTGACAGCTCAGAGCCTGGAGCCTGCTTCGGATTCTGTCTCCCTCTCTCTCTGCCCCTGCTCACGCTCTCTCTCAAAAATAAATAGACATTTAAAAAGAAAAAATATTTGATCCAAAAGACAATCGGGAAGGAGTTGCTGAGGACCAAAAAACAGATAAAGCAAATAGAAAACAAACAGGAAAAAATTAAACATAAACCTACTATATCAATAATTATAAGACACACAAATGGATTACACATTCCAATTAAAAGGCAGAGATTGGCAGGCTGGATTTTTTTTTTTTTTTTACAAAGCCATACCCAACTATATATTATTATCTATAAGAGATGTACTTTAACTATAATATAGACACAAATGGATTGAAAATAAAAGAAAAAGATATATCCTGCATATAGTAAGTGTATGAAAGTTTATGGAAATATATTAGAAAAAGTAGACTTCAAGACCAGGAGGATTACCAGATATAATGAGGAACATTTCATACTGATAAAGGAAAAAATGTACTATAAATGTGTAAGCACTTAATAGAATTTCAATACACATAAAGCAAAAGCTAACAAAACTAAAAAGAGAAATAGACAAACCTACAATTGTAGCTAGAGACTTTAAGATTCCTTCTAATTCACTGAGAGTACAACAAAAAAGAAAATTCAGTAAAGATATAGAATATCTGAATGACCTTGACCAAACTGATACTTATAGAGGACTACACCAACAACTGCAAGAGCACTATCCCAACAACTTTACTAGTCTTTGTCAGTGTGCAAGTTTACTAAGATAAGGCAAGTACTAGGTCATAAGTCAATATATTTCAAAACACTGTAACCTTAATGAATATGTTCACTGACTACAAAAAAAATTAAACTAGAAGTAATATATCTAAAGAAGCCTCAAATATTTAGAAATTGAAGAACATATGTCCAAAGATGAACTCACAAGGGAAATTAGAAAGTATTTAAAACTGAATAAGGAAAATAGTATAACAAAACTTGTAGGATGCACCTATAGCAGTGCTTAGAAGGAAATTTATAGCTTTAAATGCTTATAGTAGAAAATAAAGTTTTAGGGGCGCCTGGATGGCTTAGTCAGTTAAGCGTCCGACCTCGGCTCAGGTCATGATCTCGCGGTTCATGAGTTCAAGCTCCACTTTGGGTGAGCACCAGCCCTGCTTCAAGCGGGACTTGAGCCTCAATAGGGGCTCCGCACTCTCTCTTCCTCTCTCTCTGCCCCTCACTCACTCATGCTCTCTCCCTCTCTCAAAATGAATGAATGAATGAATGAAAAATTAAATAACTTAAAAAAAAGTTTTAAAGCCAATGAACAAAATTCACCTTAAGCCAGTAAAAGAAGAGCAAATTAAATTGAAAGCAAAAATAAAAATAAAAAGGAAATAATAAAGAGCAGTAATAACACAACAGAAAAGACTAGAAAAAATTCACTACTGTTATGTTCGATAAAGGACTCAAGCAAGTTATTACTGCACTGAGGATTCACTATGAATTTAGTAGAATGGACTAATGCCACCGTAACATGAACTGATCAATATAGACTAAAGCTTCTATAAGTTACTTGACATTCAAAGTAATAACCTGTGTTTCAAAAGAATGTGCGTAAGAAACCCAGTTAGATATATTTTTCTTAGGCTACCAATGACCCAAATACTACAATGGATAAACTCCCCTGAAGACTTGCACCTTCATAAAAATTCCTAGCACCTTTTATATAACAACTCAGGGCAAATTAAACCAATCCAAATGTAACTAAGAAAAATAATAATAATCAAAAGCAGTTCTAGGAAAAGAACTAGATTCTTCAGAATTTTGTTCTATCACATATATATGATAAAAGAAGTATTAGTAAGGTTTATGATTCAGAAACTGTGTGGTTAAGACTACTAGTGGTCTCGGGGCTCGTGGGTAGCTCAGTTGCTTGGGCGTCTGATTCTTGATTTCGGCTCAGGTCAAGATCTCATGGTTTGGGAGTTCGAACTGGTGTCAGGCTCCGCACACCTATAAACGATTCTCTCTCTCTGCTCCTCCCCCACTCATGGCTCGCTCGCTTGCGCGCGCTCTCTCTCTCTCAAAATAAATAAACTTAAAAAACAAAGACCACTAGTGGTCTCATAATTCCATTAGTTCCTTCTTCCTCAGAAAACTCTCAAATGTTAGTTGGGCACACCTGACCAAATAAAGACTAGTTTTCTTTGCCTCACTTGTGGGCATTGTGACCTGCAGCTGCCTTGCCATAGGATGAAAGTAAAAACGGTGTGTACTTCTTCTAGGAAGTAGCCTTAAAAACAGGCAACTTTCCTTTCTCTTCCTATTCTTCCTTCTTGTTTGCTAGAATATTGTTGTGATGGCTGATACTGGAGTAAGCCAACTTCTACAGATAGCAAAGCATCAAAATAGAAGAACTCTAAGCCCTAACGACTGTGGAGTTGACATAATATCCTTGGCACTGCCTATACATGAAAGAAAAATAAATTTCTATCTGAAGCCTTCGCTATTTTGTTATTTTTTATCACTTGCAGTTGAACTTTATCCTAGATAATACTAACTGAAAAAAAAATTATGCCCTTAACCAATAAAAAAGTGATTTACAAATCAGAGAAGAATTTGTATCACCAAAGTCTCAAAAAGGTCATTCAAGATATTAAGAAAGCTAAAGATTGTCAGGTGAATTATAGAAAATCTAATGTAACTATAACACTGCATACTTGCTGGGCTAACCAACAAAAATATACTAACCTGCGATGTTCTGGTATATTCCTCATATAGCCTGTCATACTCCTTACTCTTTTCCTGATACTGAGAGTGGTACTCTTGGAGTTTTTTACCTACTGCATCAATGTTATCTTCTTTTACCAATTGATCCTATACAGTTTAAAAAAAAAAAAAAAAGAAAGAATGTTAAGAATTCTGACACATGAATTTTTCCACACCTATTTATTTTTAAATTGCATTAATTCTTTAAGTTTAATTCACTGTATTAATATCAAGCATCCAAAAGCACTAAATTCTTTTGTTAATACTATTATCAGCCTTTAGATCACATCAAAATAGTTAATATTTTAAAAATTAAGAAATAGAGTATAAATAGGAAACATAAACAGAAGTATTTTTATATAAAGTTAATAAGTACATGCAACAAGCTATTAAGGAATAGTAGCCACAGAATAAGTTCCAAAAATATCCTACATCTTAAGTAGGAGATTTTAAATGACTAGATTTCTTTTTTCTTTTCTTTTTTTTAAACTGATAAGCCTGGTAAATTAAAATGAAATGATGTTAAAAATGACTGTTGAACAGCTATCAAGAACTTCTGTAATCATACCTGTTGGTATCTGGACACTGGGTACATGAGCTTCACATCAAGCTTGGGATTATACTGAGCAAGAGATTCATGATGATAGTGGTTAATGAGCTCCACCACAGAATTAAATGTCAGAGGATCAGAAAAGCCGTATTTACCATCTCGATGATAGATCTTTATTAACTTATTATTGCCTCCCTTCCTGTGAACAAAACAACAACTGTAGATTTTTTTCCCAAAAATTCTATCAAATACTGCTTTCATATATATTTCCATATATTTATGTGTGTAAAAGTATATACAGTATCTTATGATTTTAACAACTATTTCTTTTGTCTATAAAATATCTTGGTTACTAGAGGTCAATATACCTGACCAGCTTTCAGTATCAACAAATTTGACAAAAATAGACACTTAAGAAAAATAACAAAAACAAAAGTAAATTATATCTTTTATTTTCTGAATTTTTAAATTTAAATTAAATTAATATTTTTTCAGGAAGAACAGAGATAATAATCTCTTTAGGACCTAAAGATGTGTTTGTGTGTCTGTGGAGGGAAGCAGAAGCCATCTCTGTATGAAGGGGGATGATAAACATTTGTCACACAGAATCACCAACACATTCAAGGTTTTATTGTGAATGCACAAACATAATTAAGCTCCTTGAATGATTTATAACTGAGTAATTTAATCTAGTACCTTACATTATTTTGTGTTTTATATTTGCTTATAATTCTTAGAAATGACTATTTATTTAGACCATCACAATAAGTAAATGATCCAACTGTCATTCAACTGTTTTATAAGGTATAGCTTTTGAAGAGTCATTTTTATATTAGAATGGGGTAATTTGATACTTAAATAATTTAGACCACTTTTGTTTACTGAGTCATATCCAATGGTCCCTTAAAGATCATTTATAACCAAAGCTTAAAATGGCAGTGTTTTCCAAGTCCCACACAGTATAATCAAACCACAGTAGGCTGATTCATTCTATCAAGCAAAACACTGCACCATTCCCACTCAACTCTTCTTATAATAGCATGCAGACTTAATGGGGGGGAAAATAGGTCTCTACATCTCTTTCTGCCATGCTATTACACATAATAAATGAGGCACTGGGATTTGTGAAAGGTCAAACACAGTAGGTTTGAATCTATGGATTGATTTAATAATGCTTATAGAAAGTCAGGATTTAGATGGATGGAGAACTATTCCTACAAAATATATATCAGAAGGTCCACCTAATCTTATGTAGTTACTACAAGTGTGCACACCCACACATATACTCATAGTAAATGCAACATGGTCTTTCTGCTAGAGAAAAGTAAAAAGGCACTCATTCATTCAAAAAAATTTTTTATTTTGAATATCTGCTATGTGCCAGGAACTGTATGAGGTACAGTGCATATATAGTGATGAACAAGCCAGACTTCCAATTTAGGAGAATAAGGAACATATTTCTATCTTTAAGTTAATAAAGAAGATGAAGAATCTCTCATTAAGATAGAACAAAACAAACAGCTAGATACATCAAATGGTAATAGGTCCTATGGAAAAAAATAAAGCAGAGTAAAGGAAAGAGAGAGTTCTGGGGGGTGGAGGGATTGCTCTTTTATATATGTTACACAAAGAAAACCACTCTATTCAGATGACATTTAAGCAGAGTCCTAATTGAAGTGAGGGAACTAGCACAGCAGGTATCTAGAGGAAAAGTTTTTCAAGCAGAGGGAACAGCAAATGCAAAGCCCCTGAGGTAGAAGCATCCTTGACATGTTCAAGCAAGGAGGCCAGTGATGCTGGGGCTGAATGAACAAAAGGGAGAATACTAGTAGGAGAGAAGTAAGAGATGTAAAAGGAGCTCCTATCATGTAACAACCTGTAAGCCATCTTAAGGGTATTGACTTTTACTGAGTAAGATGGGAAGACACAAGAGGATTCTGAGCTGGATGATGATATCCCTCATGTATGTTAAAAGGCTCACTCTAGCTGCTGGGTTGAGAAGAGACCATTCAAAATAAGCAGGGGTAGAAGTAGAAAGATCAGTTGGGAGACTATTAAAATAAAATAATCTAGGCAAGAGAGATGGCATCCTGAACAAAGAGGATATAGTGAGAAATGGTGGGATTCTGAATATATTTTGAAGAGAGACCCTATCAGACATGCTGATGGCATGGACATGGTTGGGTAGAAGAGAAAGAGAGAATATAAAGATGATTTCAAGTTTTTTATCTTAAGCAGTTAGAAGAGCGGAATTGTTATTATTGAAATGAAGAAGACTGTATAAAAAGAATGTGTCTAAAGGGAAAAAAATCTTTTGCTTTTAGACATGTTAAAATTGAGATGCCTAATGAACATATAAGAGTAGACAATCCAGCAGCCTATTTGAAGAATCTAAAGTTCAGGAGAAAGGTCTGGGCTAGAGTTATAAATCAAGCGCTGTCAGCCAATAGATGTTATTTGAAATGAGTACAGTTGAATAAGAAAAGAGGTCTAAGGTCTAAGTCCTGGGGTTCACCAATGGTTAGCAGTTAGGAAGATCAGGAAGAACCAGCAAAGGAAACCAAGAGAGAGCAATTAATAAAGTAAAAGAAGAACTAAGAACATGATATATATATTTTTTTTTGAAAGAGAGAGTGTGAGTGGGGGAGGGGAGAGAGAAAGAGACAGAGAGAGAGAATCTCAAGCAGGCCCCACACTATCAACACAAACCCACAAATGAGATCATGAGCGAGTCAAAACCAAGAGTCAGATGCTTAATGCACTGAGCCACTAGGTGCCCCAGCATGGTATATTTTTAAGAAAGCATTTCAACAAAGAGAAAATGATCTACCAGGTAAATGATCTCAGGACTTTATCAAGTAGAGATTATTAAGTGATCTGTACAAAATGGTTTCAATGAAATGTTAAGAGTGAAAGCCTGACTAGAATGGATTAAAGAAAATGAAAGAAGAAGAAAAAGAAATGCCTACAGACAATTGTCTTGAGGAGTACTGCTGTAAACAGAGAGCAGAGAAATAGGGAAGTATCTGGAAAGGGATATAGTCAAGGGAATTTTCCTTCTTTATTATTCTTAAATGGGAGATAGTATCGCATATTTATATGCTGATGAGAATGGCTCAATAGAGAGACAAAAACTGATGATCACCAAAAGAAAAGACAAGATAATTCCTAAGGTGTGTCCTTGAGAAGAACAGAGGGATGGGATGGGATTTGGCCTACAAGCACAAGCAGTGAAATACATCTTGGACAAAACTTGAAGAGTCATCCACTGGAACAGGAGAAAGGTGCAAATATGTTGATAGCTGTGGCAACAGGACGAATGGGGAGTTAGATATCTTCTGACTACAATGTTATCAGTGAAACAGCAAACAATTTCCTTAGGAAAAGGGAGAAGATGAGTTGTTAAAAAAAAAAAAAAAGAATATGTGAAATTGTCATCTTGGGGAGCAGTCAGTTAAGAATTGGACTTAGGCTCAGGTCATGATCTTATGGTTCATGAGTTTGAACCCCACTCTGGGTGAGTTTGAGCTCTGCTTCGAGTGTGCCCCGCTTCTCCCTCCCTCTCTCTCTCTCCTCTCTCTCTGCCCCTCACTCAGTTTCACCCTCTCTCTCTCAAAAAAAAAAAAAAAAAAAAAGAGAAATTGTCATCTAGGAAAGTGAGAGAGCGAACAGATTGCAAAGATGCAGAAATTCAGCTAAGCAGTACTAAACGCCCACTTAAGATTAGTAGTCACGAATTTTATGCAAAGCCAGTGAGCATCCTGTACTTTTCTCCACATTCAGCTACTCAGGTATAGGCAAGGAATAGATAAAGAGTTGAATTTAACAAGTGTAGGAATACAGTTAGTGGACTACAACGGAGGGAAGGAGGAGCAAGTTTATTGAGGATATATCCATAAGGCTAATTTTAATAATAGATCATGGACTTTAAGCAGAGAGGGAAGAAAGTGAAGACATGAACTAAATAATGGTGAATTTTTAATTATATGTCTCCCTCACTGTACTCTTCTTAAACAGAAGAATCATGCTATTCTTTCTTGTATTCTACCACCTGTCCTAATGCATGACATATAGCAGATTCCTAAAGATTTAACTATCCAGATTTTCTACAATGAATACTATTTACAATTTAAAAAACGGTTACTAAATTGGAAAACTTCTATTTCCTTATCACCTACCCTTTACAGTCTGATTTCACTCTCATTTGAGGGTCACCAACGGCTTTTACTAAATTCAGACTCTGCCTGCCTCCACCCTCCACCCCATGCTCAGATTCTTTGCAGTGACTTGAGATTTCT
Organism: Cryptoprocta ferox; assembly: GCA_028646485.1. Taxonomy (NCBI): domain Eukaryota; kingdom Metazoa; phylum Chordata; class Mammalia; order Carnivora; family Eupleridae; genus Cryptoprocta; species Cryptoprocta ferox. Next base: position 66,737,530 of record CM053570.1, on the reverse strand, counting down.
ACTCTCCCTTCCTTCTCCCCCTATCCATTTGTTTTTAATATTTTGTCCTCCCATTACTTATATAACATGACAGTTTTAAAATTTTTTATTTACTTATTTTGAAAAAGACAGACAGAGAGTGAGCAGGGGAGGGGCAGACAGAGGAAGAGACAATCCCAACCAGGCTCAGTAGTGCCCAATGCGGGGCTCAAACTCATGAACTGTGAGATCCTGACCTGATCTGAAATCAAGAATCAGACATTTAACCAACTGAACTACCCAGGCGCCCCTATGACATTACACTTTTCTCTCAACCTCTTAGACTTTCTTCCTCTGCTCCTTCCTGTTGCTAAACACAGTCTCTAAAAATATTTGCCTTCAGCCTCTACCTTTTCTTCCCTATATATATTCTTTCCTTAAAATCTCATTTATTCTATGTAGATGATACCTGAATCTTTTTCTAGGTCTATGTTTTTCTCTAAGCATTAAACCTACATTTCTAGCTCTAGATATATTTTTACCTGGAAGCTCTGGAGCAGCTAAAAATCAACATCTTTCCCCTGTTCTTTATAAAACAACTGCTTCTGACTTGCCTATTTCTATAAACGGCACATTCATTCTAAACCCAACAGGCTCAAACCAGTCATCTTTAACTCCCCCTCAACCTCATACCTACTCTATTATTCAATCCCTGTGCTCTTAGCTCCATATTGCCTGTTACTTTGATTCCTCAACTCCTTTCCTAGAGCCACTATCCCAGCTAATAGTGTATTCCATTTTTCCATCATATCATTCCCCTGCTTAAAAAACCTTTCTTGGGTTTGGTTTTTTTGGGGGACTTTTTTGGGGGTTTTTCCTTTTTTTTTTTTTTTGGCACTTAGAAATAAAATTAGGGGTGCCTGGGTGGCTCAGCCAGTGGAGGCAGGCAGAGTGTGACTATTGGTTTCAGCTCAGGTCATGATCTCACGGTTGATGGGATTGAGCCTTGCATCAGGCTGTGCTGACAGTAAGGAGCCTGCTTGGGCTTCTCTCTCTCTGCCCCTCCCCTACTCCTACACAGTCTCTTTTTCTCTTTCAAGATAAACAAACTTAAGAAAGAAAGAAAATTCCTTACCATGCTCACTAGGCTCTGTACATCTGTCTCCTTTCTACTTTATCTCCTACCACTCTGTGGTTCACACTGTAAGCCAGTCACAGCAGTCTTTGTATTCACTGGATCCACCAAATCTTTCCAAAAATCAGTGTCTTTGCATTTTCTGTTCCCTCTTCCTAGAACACTTTTCTGGCTGGTTCTTACATATCCTTCAGTTTTCAGAGGTCACATCCTCAGAGAGGCCCTCATTCTCAAAACTGTCTTAAATTCCCTTTCCCTATATTCTCTATCACATAACCCTGTGTATTTCCTATATAGCATTTCATATGCTGTGAAGGTATTTCTTTTTTATGTGTTTATTTTGTCTCCTCTCCCCTACTCCTATCTCTACCTCCAAATATAAATACTATATAGATGGGAGACCATGTATAGATAGAACATTTCCTTTTCCTAGAATAGTACCTAGAACACTGTGAGCACTCAATAAATATTAAATGATTAAAGAATAAATTCTATTCTGGACCACCATTACCTCTCAATTGATAATATTCTAAGGTTTTTTGTTTTAAGTAAGTTCTATGCCCAATGTGGGGCTTGAACTCACGACCCTGAGATCAAGAGTCACATACTCTACCAACTGAGCCAGCCAGGCACTCTGACATTTCATAATATCCTAATTCTTTGCTAGTATCTATCCTCTTTTATTCTTTCTATTCAAATATAGTCTGATCATATAATTGCTTTAAAAAAATGCAATGGTTCCCTCTGCCTACCTATGATATTAAATGCAGGGGCACTTGGGTGGCTGAGTCCGTTGGTTGAGCATCCAACTCTTAATTTCAGCTCAGGTCATGATCCCAGGGTTGTGGAATTGAGCCCCGTATTATCAGACTCTACACTGAGTATGGAGCCTGCTTAATATTCTCTTTCTCTCTCCCTCTGCCCTTCTTCCCCCTCACTCTCTCTCTCTAAAATAAAATAAAATAATAAATTAAAATAAATGCAAACTCCAAATTTTAGAATTCAAGGCCCTCTTCAACATGACCCTCTTCCAACCATCCATCCCCTACCCTTGGTTCCTCTTTATGGACTCTACCCTCTAGCCAAATGGGATTGCTTCTTTCAAGAACAGGGCACTATAATTTCTCACCAGTTTATCTCTGTTCCTATTGTTACCGAATCCTGCAACCTCCCCTCCAACTTTCTACATGCCCAAACCTATTCCTTTCTTCCAGATACACTGCAATGCAACTTCTTCCATGAAGGACACCTTTGTATATCCTCTCAGCAAGATACTTCTTTCCCATTGTTTGAATTTCTCCTATTATTTTAGTTTAATTCAAAGCAGTTTTTTTATTCCTACTGCCCTCAACAGACTATGGCTTCTTCGAGACAAAAATTTTAACTCATTGTCATATCCTATGCAGAGTAACTAGTACTAAGCTATGGTATTTACTAAACCCCAGTAAGACCATCACTTTTCTGCCTAACAAAATCTATCAGGGTCCAACTAACCTGTCATTTCTCAGAGAAAACTTCTCTTTGCCTTTCACTCATTTATTTTTTCCTTTCAGATATTCAGAGTACTTACTACATGTCAGACATTTTGCTAGATATATGAAAACTTTAAAATATTCTTGCTGGGGCTCCTAGGTGGCTCAGCCAGTTAAGCACTGGACTCCTGATTTCAGCTCAGGTCATGATCTCATGATTCGTCGACAGCATGGAGCCTACCTGGGATATTCTCTCTCTCTCTCTCTCTCTCTCTGCCCCTACCCTGCTTGGCTCTCTCTCTCTCTCTCTCTCTCCTCTCTCCCTCAAAATAAATAAATAAATAATTTTTTAAGAAAATATTCTTGCCAATGTCCATTGAACAATGGATAAACAAAAGGTAGTATATACATGCCTTAAAAAGGAAGGAAAGTCTGAATATGCTACAACATGGATGAACCTTAAAAATACTATTCTATGAAAAATAAGCCAGACACAAAAGGTTAAATATTGTAGGATTCTTTTTTTTTTTTTTAGTATGATTCTACTTATACGAGGTACCTATAATAGTCAAATTCACAAAGACAGAAACTAAAACAATGGTTACCAGGAGTTAGGGGAAGGAGTAAATGGGGATAACTCAAATATAACACCACAATGTTATTATATTAAACGTCATTTTAAAAGCATTAAAGTATAGTATATATGTGTCTCTCCTATTCCACCATTACACATTGGAATTATGAACTCTTGAGGGTAAAACTGTATCTTCTTATTCATGTCCACATTCCATAATATCCACCACAAAGATAACCCTCTAAACTTTAAAGCTGCCCAACAATAAAATGGGCTGTCTCAAAGGAAGATGCTAGCTCCCTCTGACTGAAAGATCACATGGAATCTCAATGGCCCTTTCTGAAAAATGTTATGCAGGGAATTCCTACATCTGCAGAAATCCCAGGTGAACCAAGTAGTATTAACAATCTTTTCCAGCTGCAGGTCTCCAGCATAAGAATTCTCATGGTGGCTCTAGACTAGACTGATTGGGACCCCTTTCCAGCCTTTGTTCCTGAACAGTGCTGCAACTTCAGGAAAGTAATATACCTTCTGCAGGCTCTTTGTATCTTTTCCTATTCCCAAGATACAAAAATTGTTGCTTTTACTTAGTTGCATTTAGGAATCTACCCATCATAAAACAACTTACTGTGGGATTAAGAACATTTTTCAGATAAGTAAAGACATTCATCTGTTAATATTTATTAGGCATCTATTGTCTAATGTCTATCCATTATCACACACTAAAGTCTAGAGATGTAACAATGATTAAACAATGATTATCAGAGAACTTAAATTCTATGGGGTGAGATAGACAAGGTGGGAGAGGAAAAGAAAATACAGAAGCGGGTTACAAAGAATTAAATTGAGGCAATATATATCCTCTGATGGCTACTTTGGATTGAGTCCTTAAGAGAAGACCTGAAGAGGTGACAACTGTGCAGAGATCTGAATGACCAAAAGGAACCAAGGATGCAAAGAACAGAAAGAACAGCTATTGCAAAGGCCCTGAGGCAGGAGTAAGTCTCACTTATCTGAGGTACAAAAAGGTTAGTGGGTTTGAATGTAGTAGGAGAGAAGGAAGAGGGCAAGAAATGAGGTGTACAAAGCAGACCAACACCAGGGCACCTGGGTGGCTCAGTCGGTTAAGCATCCAACTCTTGGTTTCAGCTCAGGTCATAATCTCATCGTTCATGAGTTCGAGCCCTACATTGGGCTCTGCTCTGACAGCACGGAGCTTACCTGGGATTCTCTCTCTCCCTCTCTCTGCCCCTCCTCTGCTCTGTCTCTCAAAATAAATAAACTTAAAAAAAAAAGTTGAGATTATACCATGCACACTTTCAGATCACAATGCTATAAAACTTGAAATCAATCCCAGGAAAAAGTCTGGAAAACCTCCAAAAATGTGGAGGTTAAAAACCACCCTACTAAAGAATGATTGGGCCAAT
>CM053570.1:66693802-66732464 GCA_028646485.1 Cryptoprocta ferox | reverse complement strand
ATACTGAAAACAAACTGAGGGGGGAAGGGGAAGGGGGAAAGGTAATGGGGGGTGATGGTCTTGGTGGAGGTCACTTGTGGGGAAGAGCACTAGGTGTTATATGGAAACCAACCTGACAATAAACTATAAAATTAAAAAAAAAAAAAAGTTGACCAAGACCAGCTCAAATAGAGTTTTATAAGTTAGAATAAAATCCAAATTCTTTACCTTAAGTGCAGTAGGGAAACTCTTAAAAGAATTTTAAGCAAAAGAGTAATCAGACTCATATCTTAAAATGATCACTCTGGGTTGCTGTGCAAAAAGTGGTCAAAAAGGGTGGGGAAGACTAGAAATTATAACATGCTGAGAGGCCTGTCAGGAAATGACTGCAAAAGATCAAGCAAGATGATGGTGGCTTAGTGTTGGGTGGCAGACAAGTGTGACAAGATTATGAAAATAGGTTTGGAGGTAAAGTTGAGATTACAAATACAGATTTGGGGGTAAAGTTGGCAGGGCTGTTTATTGATGGATTTGGATGTAATTGTTAGGGAAAAAGAGTAAAAATGTTTAAAAATTTTAAAAAAGTTAAAAAAAGAAATAGAACCACCATCTCTACAGTAACATTTATTCATTTTTGAGAGAAAGAGGCAGACCATAAGTCAGGGAGGGGCTAAAGAGAGAGGGAGACACAGAATCCAAAGCAGGCTCCAGGCTCTGAGCTGGCAGCACAGAGCCGGACACAGAGCTCGAACTCACAGACTGCGAGATCATCACCTGTGCCAAAGCTGGATGCTTAACTGAGCCACCCAGGTGCCCCAATGGTGGTTCTATTTCTGAAAAAGGGAAGGGAATGGAAGGGGAGGGGGAGGAGAAGGGAAAGGAAGACTAGAAGAGAAACAGTTTGAGTAGGAGAAGTTGCGTTATAAATAAAAAATTCTGGGGCACCTGGTTGGCTCCATCAGTTGAGTGTCTGACTTCAGCACAGATCATGACCTCATAGTTCCATGGGTTCGAGCCCTGTATCAGGCTCTGTGCTGACAGCAAGAAGCCTGCTCCAGATTCTCTGTCTCCCTCTGTCTGACCCTTCCCCACTTGTTCTCTCTCTCTCTCTCTCTCTCTCTCTCTCTCAAATAAACATTTTTAAAAAGAAAAAATAAAGAAAAAATTTTGCTTTGACCAATGTAAAATTAATATGTCCACTAGTTATCTAAATGGCAAAGTCAAATAGGCAATAGGATATATGCATGTGGAGTTCTGGAGGTCAGAGTTAGAGAGATGAAGTTTATGAATACCCACCATATAATTGCCTGTTAAGCCATGGAATAGGACAAGTTCACCTTGGGAGAATGAATACAGAGAAGACAAGGAGACCCAACTCTGAGCTTGGAACACTTAAAATTTAGATATTGAGCAAAGGAGGGGCTGGTCTAGAGTTAGGAAGAAAATCAGAAGAGTGTGATGTCACTATAGCCAAGACAAAAAACTGTTTCTAAGAAGTGCCTATGACTAATGCTACTAAGAAGTCAGATGAGGTGAGAAGAGAGAAGTAGTCACAGACAACATGATACTCTATATGGAAAACCCAAAAGATTCCACCAAAAAACTGCTAGAACTAATCCATGAATTGAGCGAAGTCGCAGGATATAAAAATCAATGCACAGAAATCAGTTGCATTCCTATACACAAATAATGAAGCAAAAGAAAGAGAAATCAAGGAATCAATCCCATTTACAATTCCACCAAAAACCATAAAATTCCTAGGAACAGACTTAACCAAAGATGTGAAAAATCTATACACTGAAAACTACAGAAAGCTTAGGAAAGAACTGAAGACACACACACCAAAAAAAATGGAAAAATATTCCATGCTCCTGGATTGAAGAATATTGTTAAAATGTCAATACTACCCAAAGCAATCTACATATTCATTGCAATACCATCAAAATAATACCAGCATTCTTCACAGAGCTAGAACAAACAATCCTAAAATTTGTATGGAACCAGAAAAGATACTGAATAGCCAAAGCAAACCTGAAAAAGAAAACTGAAGCTGGAGACATCACAATCCCAGACTTCAAAATGTATTGCAAAGCTGTAATCATCAAGACAGTATGGTACCGGCACAAAAAAGACACTCAGATCAATGGAACAGAACAGAGAACCCAGAAATGGGTCCACAAATGTACAGCCAACTAATCTTTGACAAAGCAGGAAAGAATATCCAGTGAAATAAAGACAGTCTCATCAGCAAATGGTGCTGGGAAAACTGGACAGTAACATGGCAGAAAAATGAACATGGACCACTTTCTTACACCATACACAAAATAAACTCAAAATGGATGAAAGACCTAAACATAAGACAGGAAACCATCAAAATCCTAGAGTTGAAAGCAGGCAAAAAACTCTTTGACTTCAGCCGCAGCAACATCTTACTTAACACATCTCTGGGGGCAAGAGAAACAAAAGAAAACATGAACTATTGGGACCTCATCAAAATAAAAAGCTTCTGCACAGCTAAGGAAACAATCAGCAAACCTAAAAGGCAACCAATGGAATGGGAGAAGATATTTGCAAAAGACGTATCAGGTAAAGGGTTAGTATCCAAAAGCTATAAAGAACTTATCAAACTCAACACCCCCCAAAAATAATAGTAATAATAAGCCAGTGAAGAAATGGGCAAAAGACATGAACAAACTCTTCTCCAAAGAAGGCATCCAGATGGCTAACAGACACATGAAAAGATGCTCAACATCACTCATCGTCAGGGTAATACAAATCAAAACCGCAATGAGATACCACCTCACACCATTCAGAATGGCTAACATTAACAACTCAGGAACAACAGATGTTGGCAAGGATGAAGAGAAAAAGAATCTCTTTTACACTGCTGGTAGGAATGCAAACTGGTGCAGCCACTCTTGAAAACAGTATGAAAGTTCTTCAGAAAACTAAAAATAGAACTACCCTACAATCCAGCAACTGCACTACTAGGTATTTATCCAAGGGATACAGGTGTGCTGTGTTGAAGGGGTTACATGCACCCCAATGTTTATAGCAGCTATCGACAATAACCAAAGTATGGAAAGACCCCAAATGTCCATCGACAGATGAATGGGTAAAGAAGATGTGGTATATAAATACAATGAAGTATTACTCAACAATCAAAAAGAATGAAATATTGTCATTTGCAACCACGTGGATGGAACTAGAGGGTATCATGCTAAGCGAAATTAGAGAAAGGCAACTATCATATGACTTCATTCATATGAGGAATTTAAGATACAAAACAGATGAACATAAGGGAAGGGAAGCAAAAATAATACAAAAACAATGATGGGGACAAAACATAAGAGATTCTTAAATACAGAGAACAAACTGAGGGTTACTGGAGGAGTTGGGGGTGGGAGGATGGGCTAAATGGGTAAGGGACATTAAGGAAGACACTTATTGGGATGAGCACTGGGTGTTATACATAGAGGATGAATCACTGGAATCTACTCCTGAAATCATTATTACACTATATGGTAATGAACTTGGATGTAAATAAATAAATAAATAAGTAAAATGTATGCGCGCGCACATACACACACACACAATAGAGAAGTAGCCATTGGTTTAGTAGTCCCTGTAGACTGGTAGAGACAGAAACCTGACTGGAGTGGGGAAAAAAAAAAAACAGTCAAATGAATCGTTGTAGAACACTGATTATTCCTTAGCACAACTAAAGTCCCAAGGTATTAACTTCTTATAATATCTTTACCAGAAACTCCAAATTTCTAGCATAAAATACATGATTTTTCCTAAAGACAGTAGGCAGAAAGACAATAAAGAGTCAGATAAATCTGGATCTGTACCCATCCTCTGCCACTTACTAGCTATGTGTCTTCAGGTAAGTTTCTTAACCAGGTTAAGCTTCAGTTGCCTCATCTATAAAATGGAAATATGAATAATACCTATCTCATAAGGTTGTTGTGATTAAGATAACGCACATAAAATATTTAGTACAAGGAAGCTGTTTCATTACTGTTTTCATTATATTTTTCTTGAGAGTCCCTTTTAAAAAAAAACACAGTACTTTATTATAATTAAGCTATTTTAGTTGTTAAATATAAAATATTAAATGTAAAAGTATCTAATGCAGTTTTCCTAATCTTTTAAAATATATGTCCTACCTTTGTAAATACAAAAGGTGATACACCCACCACTTAGAAAATTCTAATATCCCCACAAAGATGGCTTGATATAGGCTGAGAATTGCTTTATCTTCTACATGTTCTTATCAGCCTAAACTATGTTGAGTTTTACTCACTGAAGTCTGCACTGAGAAAAATAATAGGGTTATTAGAGGAATGGATTCCCAACATATCATGAATAACCTCAGGCTGTGCCCAGGACTTCTATTTCACTCACAAGGTCTTCCTTACTTTTAGGGATTTTAGCCTTTTTGTTTCATTCCTACATAAAAATAAAAATTATTGCCATTTTTATATAAGACATTTAAATATTTAATGTGCAAGTGAAAGGATAGTTAGCCAAACCATTAAAAATTACATATCGAGGGGCATCTGAGTGGCTCAAGTAAGTTAAGCATCTCACTCTTGGTTTCGGCTCAGGTCATGACCTCACAGTTCATAAGTTTGAGCCCTGAATTGGGCTCTGCACTAAACAGTTTGGAACCTGCTTGGGATTCCCTCTCTCTCCCCCCGCTCTCCCCCCTCCCCGGCTTGTGCTCTTTTTCAAAATAAATAAACTTTAAAAAATTATGTATCTAAATTAAATTATTTAAAATATGTAAATAAATATTTAAATAAATACAAAAATTTCTGTATACCCAGAAATAAATAGTGGCAGTAGAACACTAGTCAAATACTGAAAAATACTCACCGCAAAGTCAAAGTGTAATCTCCCTGCATTTTTGTTGAAGCATCTCTGACCAAAAACGTACCATCTGGCATATCCCGTAATTTGTCATTTACCTCCTCCCTGAAAAACAGAATTATAGGAAAACAAAAACAAGTAATCGTTGATCATTCTCTTCACATTAATCAATTAGTTGGCTAGTTGACTGTTCTCTTCACATATTACTACTAGGCTAGTTAGGAGGGAGTGTGTCTAAGGTCACAGAATTACAGGGGCCTTCAGAGGTCATTTAGTTCCTCCAGCTACATATGTTCTTTCTGTTTTGATTTTTGGTATTATGCAACCTAAGGACAGGCTATTTGCTTTTTAAACTCTTCCAGATTTCAAATTTCTGTAGGGGATAGTGTGTCCATTAAGCCTTTAGGGCTTCCTTAGACAAGTCTGAACTTGTAGGGTTTCAGGAAAAACCAGCAGCTGTTTAGAAAGAAGGGTTATGTTTAAGCAACAGTGGCAGCTGTGTCTGATCGGAGGGGGGAAAAATTCACTAAGTTCAGAACCTTTCAATGTAATCTCCAATTTGAATTTATACTGATGATAAATTCCTCCTGCAGAGTTGGTTTAGGACTTTAGGAAACACTTGAACACTCAGGAAGTAGGAGGGCACAGAAGACTCTTGAGTTACAGACCCAAATGGTCTTAGAATATAAGTTTAAGGGGCGACTAGGTAGCTCAGTTGGTTAAGCAACAGACTCTTGGTTTCGACTCAGGTCATGATCTCATAGTTCGGTTGGTGGGCTCAAATCCCATGCTTGATTCTCTCTCTGTCCCTCCTCCCCACATGCATGTGGCTCCCCCTCCTCGCAAAATAAAACTTAAAGAAAAAAATATATAAATTTAAATGATATTTAAATCTAACAGATCGTTTTATTGTACAATTATAAAAATTTTATGATCCATTTTAATATAAGATATATTAAGTCTCCTCCAAAAAAATTAAACATAGAATTACCATATAACTCAGAAATTCCACTTCAGGGCATGCACCCAAAAGAACTAAAAGCCAGCTTGAATAAACATTTATACACCAATGTTCATGGCAGCATTATTCACAATAGCCAAAAGCTGTAAACAATCCAAATGTTCAAAGCCATATGTCCAGATAAATGAATAAATAAAAATGTGGTGTATATACACATAATGGAATATTATTCAGCCTTTAAAAAAGAAGAAAATACTGACACATGCTATAACATGGATGAACCTTGAAGACATTTTCTAAGTGAAATAAGCCAGTCACAAAAGGATAAATATGGTATGATTCCACTTATGTGAGGTACCTAGCTATAGTAGTCAAATTCATATAAATAGAAAGTAGGATGGTGGTTTCCAGGGGCTGGGGAATATCAGAGGAAAAGGCAGTTAGTATTTAATGAGTACAAAGTTTCACTTTGGGAAAATGAAATAGTTCCAGAGATGGATGGTGGTGAGGGCTGAACGATACTGTCAATGTACTTTATGCCACTGAACTGGACATTTAAAGATGGTTAAAATGGTAACAAAAGGGGAAAAAAAGAAATGAGTGCCACTCTGGGAATTAAAGAGAGCAGACAAGAGAAAAAGAAACACAAGCATATTGAAGAATACAAGCATCAGCCTGGAACCTAATCTGACAGAAATGGATAGGTCTTTTCTAAAACAAAATTCAAGAAAAACAAGAAATTTGAATCTTTAAATTCAATATATATATTTCTCTTCTCTAGGTTCAAGTTTTCCAAAACCACATTTTACCCAAAAAGTAAACTGTTCTAGAGCCCTCTCAAAATGAGGTATGGGAAGAGTACATCAAAATCACCAGGGGAAACTGTTAAATGCAGATTCCTGGGCCCCACCTCAACTGGTTCTTGTGCATGCAAAGATTGTGGAACCACTGCTTTAGAAAGGTAAAGAAAATTAAATACCTGTAACTGTCTTTTATCCTAAAACACATGTAGCTATCCTAAACGTTGAAGTTTCATTTATTCAGAAATCTATCCTCAATACAGTATTAAAAGTAATGGTCACACCTGTAATAAAGATTTTCTTGTCACTTTTTTTGTGGAAAGGACAGCATTTAGAAACTTTTGAAATCTTTTCACATACGATTTTCAAAATGGTAATCTTTAAATAACTAGTAGTGCATTAAAATGTTTTATTTTAAATTCCCAAAAATAATTTGTTTTAAATTGCATTGAATTATAGTAGCATTCTAGTTACCTTGAAATATCCCCCCAGTACCATTCTGCATCCTGAAGAGAAACAGAACTGTCCTTCATTCCATTTGTAACAGCTGAAGTCATTGGCTTAGGTGGCTTTGGTGGAAGAGCTAGAAGAAAAATGAATATTATTTTGTAGATGTAAATTACTATTTCTTTTCTAATTTCCTCAGTCAGGAACAGCTCATTAACCAATGTACATTAAGATTCAAATAATTATAAATCAAGTGTTATTTTATATTAAATGTTAGCCAAAGAAGGAATCCTTTTAGAACTCTACCAGTAACTGCCTAAAATGTGAAATTTTCAAGCTCCCTGGTTTTTTTCCCCTTCTTATAAAGTGCTAACTTTTAATTTTCAACAGATGCCCCCAAAAACGTCATCTTCTCTCAAAAGACAGTGTGAAGCCCCTTCACAAACAATTCAGCCCAAAAGCCATTACATGAGACTGGTCGTGATGGCCAAGCGTTAGTGTCAGAGCCCAACGCAGATGAAGGAGGATTATGTCCATATAGGAGGGCAGCAGTACAGCATAGGATCTCAGAGCAAGAGGAAGTTAAGAAGGAGATCCTTACAGGGACAACCTGGCACGAGGTATTAAATAAAGCTAAATGAAATAACAAGTGCAGTAGCGCAGGGCCCGGGTGGCACAGCATAGTGGAAACCAAGGCCAATGACGACACAGTCCTCGAAGTGGGCGTACCAGTGCAAAGAGACAAAGCCAGATAAGGGTGAAAAGAGTTTCTACTTGGGGGAGGGGAGGTTGGGAGACGTTGGGGGAATACAGCAATAGCTGTAAGAGATGAGGTACCTACTTAGAGGTGAATCAAGTAAGTAAAACTATTAAAAATAATAAGACTCAGTTTTACCATAGTCTAAAAAGGAAGTTACAAATATGGAAAATTGAAAAAATAGAACGATCCCTCTGGTTTGAACTAGAATTACAGCTATTGACATGAACTCATGAAATTCAATAGAAAGAGAGATGGAAATGTCTGCACATACAGGGAATAAAACTATTCCCTAGCTCTGTTCCCTGACAGGTCCTGAGATGAGCAGCACCCCCAATATGCATCTTTGCTTCTAGTGCCATCCTCTACTAAAAAGAATCAGGGCTCTTTGAAGAAAGGCTGATTCTAGGGCTGGGGCAGAGCAAGAACCAAATAAACCTTAAACATCATGTTAGGCCAAAAAGCAAGCCAAGTGCTCAAAGAATGAGGGGCCATCACAAAAAATAAAGGAGCCAAATGAAGGGGCTCCCACTAACAAATATGGAGCATCACTATGAATAATGATAGTAAGGGAATATAAGTCATCAAACAAAATAAGAATCCATGTCTCCATGCAGGCAGATATAAATAAATAACTGAAAGATTAATGAAGAGGGTTTACAAAATCTCAAAGGGCTTTCCTACAAAATGCTTATTAGTCATAAAGTAAAAAAACAAATAATAATAGTGGAGAAGTCTGGCAAACACTACCTTAATCAAATAATCAAGTTAATACCACTAGTAATGATAAAATCTTGGGCCCCCAACAGGATGCCCTGAGGATAAAACATCACTTCTGTGATATTCCTGCCAGAAACGCACAGATTGAATTTAATCATGAGGAGACATCAGACAAACCACAATTGAGAGATATTCTACAAAAACAAACAACAAAAAACTGGCCTGTAATCTTAAAAAATGTCAAGGTTGTAAAAACCAAGAAAGATTGAGGAACTGTTCCAGATTGAAGAAGACTAGAGAATTATGACAAATGCAGTACGTGATTTTGTTACAAAGGATATTATTGGAGAAGGACAAAACTTGAATGGGAGCTGAGAATAAGATTGGTGTTGCAATGCATGAACGTGAATTTTCTGATTTTGTATAGGAGAACGCTCTTGGTGGTGGGAAATACACACAAATATGATCATTGTGGGGTATCATGTCAGCAACTTACTCTCAATGATTCAAGAAAATAAATTATTTGTACTCTACTTCTAACTTTTCTATAAGTTTGAGATGGTTTCTAAATATTTTTTAATCAATAGAGACAATATGGAGGGAAAAGGAGAACAATGTGAATATATTTTTCAAAACAAACTCTTTACTGTTAAATGTCTCTCAACAAGAATGTCAAAAAATTCAATGGTAGGAGAATAGTCTTTTTAACAAATGGGCTAGGACAGCTGGTTATCCTCATTCAAAAGAACACAGACCCCTATATCACACCATATGCAAAAATTAACTCAAAATGGATTAAAGACCTAAACATAAGAGCTAAAACTAAAAAACTTTTCAAAGAAAACAGGCTTAAATCTTCATGACTCTGGATTAGGCATTGGTTTCTTAAGTAGAAATCAAAGCACAAACAACAAAAGGAAAAAAAACAGATAAACTGGACTTGATCAAAATTAAAAATTTTTGTGCTTCGGATGACATCATCAAGAAAGTACAAAGATAACACAAAGAACTAGAGAAAATCTTTGTAAATCATGTATCTGATTTTTAAAATTGTATCTAGAACACATAAAGAACTCTTGCAACTTAACAGAAAGATAAATGACTGGATTAAAAATGGGCACAGGATCTGAATAGACATTTCTCCAAAGAAGATATACAAATGGCCAATAGCACATGAAAAGATAAGATCATCAGCCACCAAGGAGCTCAAAATCAAAATCAAAATCATGAAGCACCTGGATGGCTCAGTCGGTTAAGCGTCCAACTCTTGCTTTCCGCTCAGGTCATGATTTCACGGTTCGTGAGATTGAGCCCTATGTCGGGCTCTGCACTGACAGCATGGAGCCTGCTTGGGATTCTCTCTCCCTCACTCTCTGTCCCTCCCTTGCTCGCTTGCTCTCGCTCGCTCTCTCTCTCACACACTCACTCCCTCTCTCTCAAAATAAATTAAAAAAAATTTTTTTTAATCACAATAAATAACACTTCACACCCTCTAGGATTGGACTATATAGTTCACCCTTTGACAACAGGGGTTTGAAATGCAGGACTCCTCTTATACACAGATTTTTTCCATAAATATATTGGAAAATTTCTTGGAGATCTGCAACTATTTGAAAAACTTCACAAACTATGTAAGTCTAGAAAGAGAACAGCCTAAGAAAACATTAAATAGGTCATGAATGCATAAAATACATATCTATTTTATCATTTACTACCATAAAATATACACAAATCATAAGAAGTTAAAATTCATCAATTTTGTGCCAACACTTATAGATTGTAACCGGTGCCATTTGCAGTTTAGATAAATGTTAAACAAAGGTAAAAATGCAGGACTACATCATAACTGCATAAAACTAACTGTAGTACACGTTGTACTAATGTAACAATTTTGTAATCATCTCCTGTTGCTATTGCAGGAGGCCCAAGGGTTGTAAGTATCCACTTAAAATGCCCTGTGACACTAATCATCTCTGAATGAACAGTTCATCTCTCTCTAGTGAACTGCACGTCACAGTAAAAAGTAATCTCCTGTGGTTCTTGCATATTTTTTGTGTTTAGTGCAATACCTTAAACTTTGAATAACGCCAGAGGACCCATACAAAGTGCCACTAGTGATGCTGGAAGCTCCCAAGAAGCAAAGAAAAATCATGACATTACAAGAAAAAGTTGAATCACTTGACTGAGGTCTGCAGTTGCCCCCACCAGCCTAAAAGACCACTGTTTAAAAAAAAAAAAAAAAGGAAATTTGTGAAGCCGTCACTGCAGCTATGCCAGCAGGTGCAAAAACCTTGCACTTTTTGTGAAATACCTTTTTATCCTGTATTGCAAGTGCAGCTTTTATAGCAGGACTGCTCTAAGAAAGGCATACCTATGGACTTTACTATTATTCAAGGGAAAGCTAAGTCATTATATGACAACTTAAAGCAAAAGGAAGGTGAAGGATCTAAAGCCAGAGAATTTAACAAGCAAAAGATGGTTTGATAATTTCAGAAAGAGGTTTAGCTTTAAAAAAAAAAAAAAATCAAGATAATAGGGAAGCAGCTTCTGCCAACCAAGAGGCAGCAGATGAGTTCCCAGAGCCATTAAGAAAATAATGGAGGAGAAAGGAGGTCTGCCTGAACAGGTTTTTAATGCAGACAAAAGTGCCCTTTTCTGGGGGGAGGGGGGGGAAGCCACAAAGGACTTTCATTAGTAAGAAGGAGAAGTGAGCACTAGGATTTAAGACAGGAAGGGATAGGTGAACTCTACCCTTTGGTGCAAATGCAGTTGGGCTTATGATAAGGAAATATAAAGCTGCTAACCCCAAGCCTTGAAGAGAAAAAATAAATACCAGATACCAGTCTTTTGGTTATACAAATACAACAACAAGGCCTAGATAACAAGAACGCTTTTTGTAGATTGGTTCCATCAATGCTTGTCCCTGAAGCCAGGAAGTACCCTGCCAGTAAAGGACTGCCTTTTAAAGTTATTTTGATATTAGATAATGGCCCTGGACACCCAGAACCCTACAAATTCAATACCAAAAGTGTTTAATCATCTACTTGCCCCCAAACACAACATCTCTAACTCAGCCTCTAGATCAGGGGGTCATAAAGATAGTAAAGGCTCACTATGCAGAGTAGTCTTTGGAAAGAATTGTCAACAATATGGAAGAGAACCCTGATAGAACATCATGATAGTCTAGATGGGTTACATCACTAAAGGGGCGCCTGGGTGGCTCGGTTAAGCATTCAACTTCAGCTCAGATCATGATCTTGCAACTTGTAGGTTCAAGCCCCGTGTCGGGCTCTGTGCTGACAGCTCGGGGAGTGTGGAGCCTGCTTCAGATTCTGTGTCTCCCTCTCTCTCTGCCCCTCCCCCACCCATGCTCACTCTCTCTCTCTCAAAAATAAACAAACATTAAAAAAAATTTTAGAAGGATTACATCACTAAAGATGCCATCACTGTTACAGAAAAAGAAAAAGCCATCAAGCCCAGAACAATAAATTCCTGCTGGAGAATATAGTGTCCAGATGTTGTACATTGACTTCACAGGATTTACAATAGAACCAATCAAAGAAATCATGAAAGAGATTGTAGATATGGGGGGGGGGGGAAAGCAGGAGTAAAGGGTTTCAAGATATGGATCTTAGAGAAATTCAAGAGCTAAATGATATCACAACAGAGGAATTAACAGAAGACGTGATGGAGTGCTTCTGAACCAGTGTCAGATGAGGAGGAAGAAGATGAAGAAGCACCAGTTCCAGAAAACAAGGTAACATTAGACAATCTGGCAGAAGGGTTCCAAATATCTAAGGCTGCTTTTGACTTCATTTAGGATATGGACCCTTGTATGATACAAGCAGTGAAACAAAACAAATGGTAGAAGGATTGATACTGTATAGAAACATTTTTTTTAATGAAAAAGCAAAAGTATCAGATAGAAATTACTACAGGGGCGCCTGGGTGGCTCAGTCAGTTAAGCGTCCAACTCTTGATTTCAGCTCAGGTCATGGTTTCCTAGTTCGTGAGTTCAAGCCCTGCATCAGGCTCTGCACTGACAGTGTGGAGCCTGTTTGGGAATCTCTCTCTCTCTCCCTCTCTCTCTCTCAAAATAAACAAATTAAAAAAAAAATTACTACATATTTCTGTAAAATTACACCAAGTGTGCCTGCCTTTCCTGCCTTGGCTTCCACCTCCTCCTCCACCTCTTTTGCCTCTGCCACTCCAGGTCAGCAAGATCAACTCTCCTTCTTCCTCCTCCTCTTCACCTTACTCAACATGAAGACAACATGGATGAAAATCTTTATGATGATCCAATCCCACTTAACAGCAAATAATCATCATACTGTACAATTAAACTTATTTGTTGTGCCTGTGTCTTGATATGAAAACCCAATAACCGTATAGCAAGAATTGTACGTGACATTTTTGTCATCATTGCCAATCATATTGATGTTTCATTATCAATGCATGGTTATATCTGTATATGAGTTTTTTCACATTATCTTTTCATTTTTGACATCTAGTGTAATAGGTATAACCTCTTACGGTATTTTTGTATCATGTAACATTAATGTAGGTACCAAAAGACGATTTATCTTATGAACAGACAACATAAACTTAACACTGTTGATAAATACATTACAGTAGTGTAAATGTATTTTCTCTTACGATTTTCTTACTAACATTTTTTTCTCTAGGTTATTTTATGGTAAAGATACAGTATGTAATACAACATATGAAATATGTGTTAATCTGTTTCTGTTATCAGTAAGACTTCTGGTCAACAGTAGGCTATTAGTAGTTAAGTTTTTGGGGAGTCAAAAATTATACACAGATTTTTAGCTGCCCAGGGCATTGACACCTCTAACTCCCACATTATTCAAGGGTAAACTATAATCAAAAAGACAAGTGTTGGTAAGAATGTGAAGAAACTGGAACTCTCACACACTGCTAATGGAAACATAAAATGATGCAACTGTTTTGAAAACAGTCTACCAGCTCCTCGAAAGGTTAAATCTAGAGGGGTGCCTGGCTGGCTCAGTCAGGGAAGCATGTGACTCTTGATCTTGGATTGTGAGTTCAAGCTTGATGCTGGGCATGGAGATTACTTAAAAATAAAAAAAAATAAATAAATCTTTTAAAAAGTTAAACCTAGAGTCACCATATTATCCAGCAATTTCAATCCTAACTATATACTTAAGAGAAACAAAACCTACATCCACACAAAAATTTGTGTATCAATGTTTATAATAGCCAAAAAGTGGAAATCCTTTAACAGATGGATAGGGGCGCCTGGGTGGCTCAGTCGGTTAAGTATTCAACTCTTGATCCCAGCTCAGGTCATGATCTCACGGCTTGTTGAGTTCGAACCCCACACTGGGCTCTGTGCTGACAGGGTGGAGCCTGCTTGGGATTCTCTCTTTCTCCTCCTTTCCCTGACTCTACCGCATTTGCTCTCACTCTCTCTCTCAAAATAAACAAATAAACTTTAAAAAAAGATGAATGGATAAATAAGATGTGTTATATATCCATACAGTGGAATATTATTTGGTAGTAAAAAGGAATAAAATATTCTGTAAAATGTATGAACCATGAAAACATTTAGGCTACGTGAAAGAAGCCAGTCACAAAAGACCACAAATTAGAGGATTTCCCTGTCTAGAACAGGCAAACTTAAGAAAGAAAATAAATTAATGGTTGTCTAGGGTGGTATTAAAGAGGAAAAGGGAAGGACAGCTAATGTGTACAGACTAGGGCAATGAAAATGTTACAAAATTGTTTGTGGTGATGGCTGCAGAACTCTGAATGTACTAAAACCGCATTTTACACTTTAAGTGGGTAAATTGTATGCTGTGTGAACTTTATCTCAATTGAGCTATTATTTTAAAAAAAAACTTACCAGGCTTCTTAAATTATTAGATGAAGAAGAACTTGCTATAATCCATACTTTTTTTCTAAATGCTACTCATTTATACAGATCTTGTTTGAAAAGGATTTGATGTGGCCTACAAAAACTGCTACAGTTGGAACTATAATTTTGCAAAATTTAAAATTCTTCTACTTCTCCATTTACAAAGATTAACAGTTTAAACCTGTGCTATACAAAGTATTGGGCTATAGCTATGAAAGGTACAAAGACAAGGCATTCCCAGCATTCCAATGAACAAACCTAGAGGGAATAGTAACACACAGAAACACGTGACCGTAACACTCAGCAGAATGAAGTAAATACTATAATAAAGGTAAAAGCAAAGTGTAATGGAAACCCAGCAAAAGGAGCATTTGAT
This sequence comes from Cryptoprocta ferox, assembly GCA_028646485.1. Lineage (NCBI taxonomy): Eukaryota > Metazoa > Chordata > Mammalia > Carnivora > Eupleridae > Cryptoprocta > Cryptoprocta ferox. Next base: position 66,717,647 of record CM053570.1, on the reverse strand, counting down.
TCTCTCCTGGGGAAACTTCAGTTCAAACACTAGGCTTCTCAAACCTAGAAGTTCCTGAACTAAAGGCCATGACCAGCAGGGCCCAAAAAGAACCAATCTGCCTCCTTGAGTCAGCAGTGGGTTACACCGTTAATCACCAAAAGGAATCACAAAGACTTGGTACTATCTATATCCCTTCTCTGGAAGAGCTCTATGCTAAACTGAGTTGACCAGGCTCTGTGGGGAAGATGCTATTTATGGATAATAATAGTTCACTGATAGCTCTACCACCCACAAACATATAATGACCATTTCATCTATTACAAAGGGCTGCCCAGAGCCTCCTTGTATCTTATTTTCTCATCTGCAGAAATAAGAATGAAATGACTATAAGGCAGTTACTACATAAAGCTCCTAAAACAACGTAACTATAATGAACTGTAAGATCTGAAATGAAGGCAATACTGGCCTATTTATACATTCTTATCTATCATCATTCTATACATAAAACATTAAATACCTCCTATGTTCTATAAGTGGGGAATTATAGCAATAAACTAAAGAGACACAGTCCCTATACTTATGGACGTTACAGTCCAAAAGGATAAATTTCAAAGTAATTCATTACTCCTAAAATCATGAGTATGTTCAAATTTAGCCCAATTAGAGTCTTCAAACTAGATGTCTTGCCTTCTCTGGTATTTGACTCCCATCCCCATGTAAATTATAGAATATAATATACTGAACATAAGCAAAAAAAAAAAAAAAGTTACCTTAACCTTGTAATTACATGGAGACAAGCAGATTTATATCTCTATGTTATGCTTCCAAATTATGATATGATAAATAAGGCTAAAAAAATTCCAAATCACATACATTTTAAGTAGGTCAAGTAGAACCTATGGAGAGAAAAGCTAATTAGGGTATATTAATTATCTTTTAACCACTTGATAAGGTAGTTCTCGCACTGGGTGAGCACTGCAGTGCTGAGTAATGTTAAATGCACCTGAACAAATATCCTCCTAAATAAGTATCCATAAAATACCTAGGAGTTTTGTTTCTGTTTAGTAGATGATAAAAAGGATTTCTCTTTCCATTTTCAGAAACTATATTACAAGTTTTAAATTTCAGCAATACACAAAGATTTTTAAATTCAATTTTAACATATATGAACAAACATCTACACACAAATGTACATGTATGTTTTGGGGTGTATGTGTGTATATATTTGTATATGCACAAAGACATCTGGAAAAATAAAAATAGTGTATATAACAGGGATTGGGGAGCAGCATAGGAGAGAGTACTTTACATATGCATGTTTTCTTTAGGTCTATTTTAACAAAAACAAAAATGATTATGAGTAATTTTTTATTTTGATTGTGTTTTCTGATTTTTTCAGGTTTTTATTTAAATTCTAGTTAACTTATATGATAAAATTGGTTTCAAGTGTAGAATTTAGCAATTCATCACTTACATATAACGCCAGTGCTCATCACAACAAGTGTACTCCTTAATACCCATCACCCATTTAGTCCACACACACCCCCACCCACCTCCTTCCATCAACTGTTTGTTCTCTATAGTTAAGAGTCTATTTCCTGACTTTTTAAAAAAACTTTCAAAAATTCACTTTGGTATTTAATTAAAGAAAGTATTCAGGGTCTATATGGGTCTAAAGCACTATATAAAGATTATTTCTTTATTCACAGTTTATACTCAGTATTTTATAAATGTTTATAAATAGTAAAGTATCATATCAAAGTTAAACATGCCAAAGTTGATAACTGTAACATACTGTGGAATGTACATTCCTATTCTTAGGAAATATATATTAAAACATTCAGGGGTAAAGGGCCAAGATGAATGTAACTGATTCTCAAGCTGTTCAGAAAAAAGCAGTAGGACTTTATATAAACAGAGAACATGAACGATAAAGCAAATGGAATAAAATGTTAACAAGTGAACCTCAGTAAAGAACATATAGGTATTCTTTATATTCTTATTTTTGCAACTTTTCTGTAAGTTTTAAATTTTTTCCAAATAAAATACTTAGTTAAAAAAAAAAGAATCAGATTTAGGTACTTATTAAAACCAGGGAGGGGCGCCTAGGTGGCTCAGTCAGTTGAGCAGCCGACTTCGGGTCAGGTCATGATCTAACAGTTCGTGTGTTCGAGCCCCATGTCAGGCTCTGTGCTGACAGCTCAGAGCCTGTAGCCTGCTTCAGATTCTGTGTCTCCCACTCTCTCTGTCCCCCCGACCCATGCTCTATTTCTGTCTCAATAATAAATAAACATAAAAAATTAAAAAAAAATAAAACCAGGGAGGAATGGCAGATCTCAGCCCTAATAGTTTATGCTGGATTTGACTTTATAAAAGATGGTTTCAAATAAAAAATGAAAGATAAAAGGCTAAAACAACATTTGAATGTATGTCTCCATTCTGTGCTGGGGGGAGAAGGGGCACATCTAATTATATAAGCAGTCAGATAGGCTTTCAAACCTTTTAATTCCAAGTACTACAAAACCAGGAGCCAGCTGTATTTCCCTCATCTCAGGGTGAAGTTTTTGTTGTTGTTGTTTTTTAAGTTTATTATTTGATAAAGAGAGAGAGCACAATCAGGGTAAGGGGGGGAGGGAGAGAGAGAGGGAGGGAGGGAGGGAGGGAGGAGGAGAGGGGGAGAAGGAGAGGGAGAGGGAGAAAGAGAATCCCAAGCAGGCTTCTCACTGACAGCACTGTCAGAGTTCAATGCAAGGCTCGAACTCATGAACTGTGAGATCATGACCTGAGCTGAAATCAAGAGTTGGATGTTTAACCAACTGAGCCACCCAGGCTCCCCTCAGGGTAAAGTTTTAAGCAACATTCTGCCTGAAACTCTGACCAAAGACTTTCTTAATTTTGTAACCCAAAATTAGAGCACAGTACCTGATACACAGTATACACAATAAATGTGTTCAACAGTGACTGACCTACTTATTCTAGGCCTTTGTTTCCTCCATCCATAAAATAGGGCCAAAGTAGTATGTACATCCGATGAGGATTAAATAAGTCAATACATGTAAACTTTAAACAGTGTACAACACACAGCAACCAATAAATAGTAGCTGTTAGATATAGGTGCTAGGCTAGATGCCAAAGATAGTAACAAGACACTGGGCAATTCAAGTAAGTAAAACATATAATTACCGGGCCATGATTAAACACAGTAAAAGTATTTTTAAAGTATGATTTATATCTTAAAAAAAAAGAGAGACACAGAAAGAAACGGATGCCATGGAGCACAAAGTAAGGGCACTGAATCTAGAGAGTCAAGGAAGACAAGATAATGTCCCAGACTAAAGAAACTGTGTCTATCAAACAACAACAACAACAACAACAACAACAACAACGGTCCAAGAGAGAATTTAAACAACATGGAGAGTACAAGGTAGGGAACAGTGAAAGTTCATTTTAGCCACTTGTCATCTCCTGTGTTCTCACCCCAATATAGCTGCCTCCCCACTAACTAAACCATCTTCTCATTCCTCATCATTACATTATATCCTCTGGGACTTCCTCCCTGATCATACTCCCTACATTGTAATTACACTATTTCATAATTTCAGTATCTTCCTAGAAACTGTTTTTTCCTACTTTCTAGCCTTCTCTGAAATCTGGCTCTCCCTAAAGAACACTGCTAATATCTTGAAGCTCTTGCTCTTGGAAGGTTGCTCATTTTCCCATACCTCATGTACTCTGGACCTCTGTTTTTCCTTAGCTCTCAATTTTCTTCCTTCATCCATACCTTAAAACTGGTATTTCCTTGACCCACTGTTTATACTGTCATCTACTCCCATAGTTTCAAATAATACCTATACTCTGACCCCAAAACAGTATTTATAACTACAAGGTCTTTCCTAAATTTCTGACTATGCAACAGAAGACAGTGCTTCTCACACCTCAATAAATTATAAGTCATCTAGGGATCTTGTAAAAATGTAAAATATGGTTTGCTAGGTATGGATTGGGGCCTGGAATTCTGCATTTCTAACACTCTTCCAGGTGATACCAATGCTGCTGGTCCAAACTGTAGCAAGAAGCTTACAGATGTCTCTTGAAAAGCTTCTATGGTGTAAGAAAAAAAAAAAAATTAGGCCAGGAGATTACAGCAGGTAATATACAGTTGATTAAATACAGGTGATTCTTCACTACCTCTAAAATCACCCGAATTGGCAGTAAAATATAATTTTTAATTTAAATTCCAGGTTAACATACAGTGTAATATTAGTGTCAAGTATACAATATAGTTATTTAACACTTCCATACATCACCCTGTGCTCATCACAAGTGCGATCCTTAACACCCATCACCTAATTCACCCATCCCCCTGCCTACCTTCCCCTCTGGTAACCATCAGTATGTTCTCTGTAGTTAAGAGTCTGTTTCTTGGTCTGCGCCTCTCCCTCTTTTTAATGATATAAACACACAATAGCAAAGAGATCAGGAAAGGAAACGACAGCAGATGAAAAAGCAATAAAAAGTTAATATAGAAAAAACAAAGAGATAAATTTGACCTGGTAGAGTGCAAAAACTGAAACCTAATACTGAAGAAAGTCCAATAAAAAAACAATCTGATTCGCACCATTGTACTCTGGGAAGACCAGAAATTGAAGGCGAGATGCATCTTCTAAAGGGAGAAATGAGGGATGGGGCCATAACCAGAAGGACTGGCTGACAGTCTACAGAAAGAGTAGATCCCTAGTTCTCCACCCCAATCCCCAAGCAACTGGGCAACTACCCCTTCCCCACCCTACACAAAGGCTGCCTGTCAACTCATCAGTCCAGAGAAACAGAGAGGCTTTGGACTCAGGGAACACCAAGCACAGCTGAGACTAGGGGTAAGTCCTTTATTGAAAACAGAATTAGCCCCCTTTCCAACCACAGTTCTCTGAACACTGAACCACCAAGCTTATTTTTCCAGGGAGAAGTCAGAGAGATTTTTCGCTGGAGAAATTGACAAGGACCCAAAAAAAGATCTAAAAATATGGATATTTGGGTTACCAATGAAAAAGATATTCATCTTATCAACTTTCACTAAAGGCCTCCAATTAACACAACCTGCCCATTGACATGGAACTTCCAATCAGCTTTTGAGTATGTCATTCTTAAATAAGAACAAACACTTTAAAAAGGAAGGAAATTCTGAAACATTCTACAATATGGACAAACCTTGAAGCCACGTCTTCAATGAAAATATGAACAACTTAGAGAAATAAGCCAGTCACAAAAGTACAAATATTGTGTTATTTCTCTTATTGGAGGTAGCCAGAGTAGTCAAATTCACACAGAATGAATAGTGGCTGCCAGAGGCTGGGGGGAAGGTGAATGGGAAGTTAGTGTTTAATAGGTATAGAATTCCAGGGGCATTCACTTCCAGATGTCCCCTCTTGGCAGAGAGACCTTTCCTACTGTTCTTCCTTTTGAATCTTATACTCTAATAAACTTTTGTCTGCTGCTCAAAAAACAAAAAAAGGGTACAGAATTCCAGGTATATAAAATGAAAAAGTTTTAGAGATGAAGGAGTTATGGTTGCACAATGTGAATGTACTTAATGCCAAAGAACTGTACATTTAAAAATGATTAAAATGATAAAATTTTATGTATATTTACCACGATTAAAAAAAAACACAAGACATTTAAAGAAAGCCATCAAAATTAAAGACCAAAACAAAACAAAGGAAGTTATGAGTAAACAAAGAATTAAAGAACACATCATAGACACATGATGTTACACAAAAGTGTAACATCTTCAGAAATATAAAATACTGCATCTATGAAGCACAAACAAGATCTACAATAAACATTAAAGAACAAGAGTGCTTATATATTAAAATAATGATAGAGGTTTTTTAAAAACCTCAACTAACAAGCTGGCAGATAACATTGAGGAAACCTCCCAAGAAGTGAAACAAAAAGAGAAAGTAATGAAAAGTAGAAGATGAAATACCTGAGTGGCTCAGTCCACTGAGCATCTTTTTTTTTTTATTAATATAAGATAATCTTTAAAAAAGAAAAAATAACTATTTATTTTGAAAGAGACAAGCACGAGCAGGAGAGGAGCATAGAGAGGGAGAAAGAGAATCCCAAGCAGGTTCTGCACCATCAGTGCAGGGCCTGACGCAAGGTCAAACTCACAGACTGAGATCATTACCTTGGCCAAAACCAAGAGTCAGACACTTAACTTAGTCATCCAGGTGCCCCGAGCATCCAACCTTTGATTATGGCTCAGGTCATGATCTCTGGGTCGTGAGGTGGAGCCCCACATCAGGCTCTGTCCTGAGCATGGAGGCTGCTTGGAATTCTCTTTTCCTCTCTCTCTGCCCCTCTCCTGCTTGTGCTCTCTCTCTCAAAATAAATAAATATTAGGGGGCACCACAGCTGGATGGCTCAGTCAGTTAAGCATCTGATTTCAGCTCAAGTCATAACTTCATAGTTTATGAGTTTAAGCCCTGCATCAGGCTCTGTTTTGACAGCTCAGAGCCTGGAGCCTGCTTCAGATTCTGTGTCTCCCTCTCTCTCTCTCTCTCTGCCCCTCCCCTGCTTGTGCTTTCTCTCTCTCAAAATCAAATAAAGATTAAATAAATAAATAAATATTAAAATAAAAGAATTAAAGGATAAACCCAGAAGACCCAACATTGAACTAACAGAAGTTCCAGAAAGCAAAGAGAAACATTTAAAATAAATGTAAGAAAAAAAATGTTCAGAAATTAAGGACACACATATCTAGAATGAAAGTCCACAGCATGTGGATCTCAGGTCAGGTCATGATCTCACAGTTCATGAGAGTTTGAGCCCTGCACTGGGCCTGCCTCAGATTCTGTCTCTTCCTCTCTCTGCCCCTCCCCTGCTCTCTCTCCCTCAAAATATATAAACTTTAAAACTCAGGCAAATGTTTTAAAATTATGGCAATTTTGGGTGCCAAGGTGGCTCAGTCGGTTAAGTGTCCAACTCTTGGTTTTGGCTCAGGTTATGATCTTGCAGTTCCTAAGTTCGAACTCTACATCAGGCTCTGCACTGACCGTCTGGAGCTTGCTTGGGTTTCTCTCTCTCCCTCTCTGCCCCTTCTGCACTCGCTCCCTCTCTCAAAATAAATAAACTTTTTTTTAAAAGCATAAAAAGCATTTACAATTGCAAATTTAAAAGTACATAAATAAAAATTATGGCAATTATTAATTCTGAAAAATTATGTAAGAAGAAAATGTAATCATAATATACTATTGGCCTGTGAGCACTGGTTACATGATCATAACATGTAAATACTAAAGATAACTTTACAGGGCTCCTAGCTAGCTCAGCCGGTAGAGCATGAAGCTCTTAATCTCACGGTTATAAGGCTGAGCCCCATGTTGGGTGTAGAAATTACATAAAAATGAAATTTGGGGCGCCTGGGTGGTTCAGTTGGTTAAGTATCTGACTTTGGCTCAGGTCATGATCTCACAGCTCATGCATTCAAGCTCCATGTCAGGCTCTGTGCTGACAGCTCAGAGCCTGGAGCCTGCTTCGAATTCTGTGTCTCCCTCTCTCTGCCCCTCGCCTGCTCACACTCTGTCTCTTTCTCTCTCTCTCCCCAAAGTAAATAAACATTAAAAAATAAATTAATTTAAAAAAATCTTAGGGGTCCCTGGGTAGCTCAGTCAGTTATGCGTCTGACTTTGGCTCAGGTCATGACCTCATGGTTTGGGAGTTCAAGCCCCACGTTCGGCTCTGTGCTGACAGCTCAGTGCTGACAGTGTGGAGCTTGCTTGGGATTCTCTCTCTCTCTCTCTCTCTCTCTCTCCCTGTCTGCCCCTCCCCTGCTCACTCTTTCTCAAAATAAATAAACTTAAAAAAACTTTTTTAGAGGGGCTTCTAGGTAGCTTAGTTGGTTAAACTTCTGACTTGGGCTCAGATCATGATCTCATGGTTTGCAAGTTTCAGACTCATGTCAGGCTCTGTGCTGACAGCCTAGATAGAGCCTGGAGCCTGCTTTGGATTCTGTGACTCCCTCTCTCTCTGACCTTGCCCTGCTCACTCTGTCTCTTTTTCAAAAACAAACACACATACGAAAATAAATTTTAAAAATAAAATAAAAATCTTAGCCTATCTGAGCCTTGGGTGGCTCAGTCAGTTGAGTGTCCAAGTCTGGATCTTAGCTCAGGTCTTGATCCCAGGGTCGTGGGTTCAGGCCCCGCACTGGGCATGACACCTACTTAAAAAATAATAATAAAACCTTAAAAAGGTTTTAAACCTTAAATAATAGAATAATAATAAAACCTTAAAAAATTTAAGAAGCAATTATAATTGTCATATAAATATACTTGAAAAATGAGTGAAAGAGAACAGCATGTATGACATAAGAAATTTAAATCCCCATCTTAGAAGGAATCAATAATATCAAAAAGTGAAACAAATTAAAATAGAAGTATAAGCACATTATGAAAAATAGGGAGATAAAACTAGAAGGAAGAGCCAAAAGAGTTAAATATTGACTCTTTAGACTAGAAATTGGGGATAGAAAGGGTAGATCAGGGAACTGCTGGGATTTGCGGCGGGGGGGGGGGGGTCCTGCTATAAACCTTGAAGTACCTTTTGACTTTTTAATTATTAACTTAGACTGCTTTGATGAAAATGAAAATCAAATTAAAAGAAACTGAAGAGCTTATTCTGATTCTGGCACTTAAAATTGATTCGGTAAATGATCTCACCTCTCTAAGCCCTAGCTTCAACTCATATAAGCTAGCAAGAGCTGATCATTATATTTCCAAAAATTTTGCAAGCCATGGTTATACACAACGATTAAAAATTAAATCCTATAAATGCACAATGAAGTTATATTAAAAATAAAGGAGGAGAACCTGGGTGGTTCAGCTGCTTAAGTGTCCAACTCTTGATCTCAGCTCAGATCTTGATCTCAGGGTCCTGAGTTTAAACCCCATGTTGGGCTTTGTGCTGGGCTCGGGGCCTACTTTAAAAAAAAAAAAAAAAAAAAAGGGCAGGGCACCTGACTGGCTCAGTTGGTAGGGCATCCAACTCTTGATCTTGGGTTGTAAGTTCAAGTTCCATATTTGGTGTAGAAATTACTTTTTTTAAAAAAGAAAGGTAATAAACACTCAAAATTCATTATTTCATTAATATTTTATTACTGTTTTATTACCTATCTATAACTATTGTATTATATAGTAGAAATATTTCATGCACATCTCTTTCAAACGCTGCATTCAGTATAACACATGGGTAGCTTAAAACCAGCTACAGTGGGAGTATTTACATTTCAGAAATCAGTAAACACTACAAGTCAGAGTTTACTGTTGTATTTATTACCTACCAGGGGTCAGCAAACTATGGCCCTCTATCAGTTTCTGTACAGTGAAAAGTATGATTTTTATATGTTTTAATGGTTGGAAACACACACAAAAAATATGCAACAGAGACCATATGTGAGCTACAAAGCCTGAAGTTTTCACTATCTGGTTCTTTACAAAAAAAACAAAAAGTGTCCATTCCTGATCTAAACTTAATAGAAAAAATGTTAATTCAGTATAATAATCTTAACTTCATGGCTGCAGCTTTAGTGTAACAAGAAATTAGACGGTGTTTAAAAACATCAGGGAAATACAAATCAAAACCAAACTGAGATACCACCTCACGCCAGTCAGAATGGCTAAAATGAACAACTCAAGAGACTATAGATGCTGGCGAGGATGTGGAGAAATGGGCACCTTCCTACACTGTTGTTGGGAACGTAAACTGGTGCAGCCGCTCTGGAAAACAGTGTGGAGGTTCCTCAAAAAACTATCAATAAAACTCCCCTATGACCCAGAAATAGCACTGCTGGGGATTTACCCAAGGGATACAGAAGTGCTGATGCATAGGGGCACTTGTACCCCAATGTTCGTAGCGGCACTTTCAACAATAGCCAAATCATGGAAAGAGTCTAAATGTCCAACAACCGATGAATGGATTAGGAAGATGTGGTTCATCTATACAATGGAATAGTACATGGCCATGAGAAAGAATGAAATCTGGCCATTCGTAGCAAAGTGGATGGACCTCGAGGGTGTCATGCTAAGCGAAATAAGTCAGGCAGAGAAGGACAGATACCATATGTTTGCACTCATAGGTCTAACAGGAGAAACCTAACAGAGGACCATGGGGAGGGGAAGGAGGAAAAGAGTTAGGGAGAGGGAGGGAGACAAAGCACGAGAGACTCTTGAACACTGAAAACAAACTGAGGGCGGGAGGGGGAGGGGGAAAGGGGAAGGGGGGTGATGGTCATGGTGGAGGACACTTGTGGGGAAGAGCACTGGGTGTTATATGGAAACCAACATGACAATAAACTATAAAGTTAAAAAAAATAATAAATAATAAAAAATAAAAAATATATCTTCTTCACCAAAACTATTCCTGTCTACTCCTAATAAAGGGTATCATTGTGCATTTGTCAAATTCCTAGAACTATACACCAAAAAGAGCAAATTTTACTATATGTAATTTTTAAAAACCTTCTTTAAATCATATGTGAAACTTTTTCTTTTTAAGTTTATTTATTTTGAGAGAGAGAGTGCACACATGCAAGAGCTGGGCAGAGAGAGAGGGAGAAAAAGAGAATCCCAAGCAGGCTCTGCACTGTCAGCACAGAGCCCAACATGGGGCTCAATCTCACAAACCGATCTCACAAACCATGAGATCATGACCTAAGCCAAAAATCAAGAGTTGGAGGCTTAACTGACTGAGCCACCCAGGCGCCCTCGCCTGTGACACATTTTAAATGAAGGTGTCTCAGTCCAACTCCCTAGAAATTCTGATTTTGTTGATCCAGAATGAGATCTAAGCATCTGTGTTTTTTTTAACACAGCTGGCAATTCTGGTTAAAAAAAAAAAAAATAACCTGTTCCTTTTTTTAATTCCAGTTAGCATACAGTGTTACATTAGTTTCAGATGAACAACATAGTGATTCAACAATTCCATACATCACTTGGTGCTTATCACAAGTGCACTTCTTAATCACCTTCACCTATTTAATCCATCTCCCCTGACCCAGGTATCCATCAGTTTGTTCTCTATAATTAAGAATCTATATCTTAATTTATCTTTTTCTCTTTGCTCATGAAGAGTGAAATCCTATGATATTTTCTCTGAATTATTTACTGTAGCATTATACTCTCTAGCTCCATCCATGTCACTGCAAATGACAATATTTCGTTCTTTTTTATGGCTGAATAATATTCTATTCTATATATATATATATATATATATATACACACACACACACATATGCATATATATACATACATACACACACACATACATACACACATCTTTATCCATTTATCAATGGACACTTGGGCTGATTCCATAACTTGGGTATTATAGACAATGCTACTATAAACATCAGGGTGCATGTATCCCTTTGAATTAGTGTTTTTGTATACTTTGGGTAAACACCTAGCAGTGTGAATTGTTGTAGGGTAGTTCTATTTTTAACTTTATGAGGAACCTCCATACTATTTTACAGAGTGGCGGCACTAGTTTGCATTCCTACCATGTACAAGTGTTCCTTTTTTTTCCAAATTCATGCCAACACCTATTGTTTCTTGTGTTGTTGAGTTTAACCATTCTGACAAGTGTGAGGTCGTATCTGATTGTAGTTTTGATTTGCATTTCCCTGATGGTTAGTGATGATGAACACCTTTCATGTGTCTGTTGGCCATATGGATGTGTTCTTGGGAGAAATGTCTGTTCATGTCTTCTGCCCATTTTTTAATTGGATTATTTGTTTTTTTGGTGTTGAGTTTTATAAGTTCTTTATATATTTTGAATACTAACCCTTTATCAGATATATCATTTACAAATGTCTTCTCCCATTCCATACCTGCTTTTGAGTTTTGTTGATTGTCTCCTTTGTTGTGCAGAAGCTTTTTATTTTGATGTAGTCCCGACAATTTATTTTTGTTTTCCTTGCCTCAGGAAACATATCTAGAAAAATGTTGCTACGGCGGCCAATGTCAAAGAGGTTACCAACTGTGTTCTCTAAGATTTACATGGTTTCAGGGTCTCATACTTAGGTCTTTAATCCATTTTGTATTTAATTTTGCATATGGTGTAAAAAAACGGCCAAGGGGGTGCCTAGCTGGCTCAGCTGGTACAGCATGCAACTCCTGATCTCAGCATTGCAAGTTTAAGCCCCGCACTGAGTGGTTTAGTTAAAAATAAAATAAAACTTAAATTTTAAAAAAAGTGGTCTTTCTTTTGCATACTGGTGTCCAGTTTTCCCACCACCACTTGTTGAAGAGACTGTGCTTTTTCCATTGGATATTCTTTTCAATTTGTTGAAAATTAACTGACCATATACTTGTGGATTTATTTGTGAGAGTTTTCTATTCTGTTTCATTGATCTATGTGTCTGTTTTTCTCCCAGTTCCATACTGTTTTTATTACTACAGCTTTATAATGTAACCTGAAGTCCTGAATTGTGATGCCTCCCGCTTTGCTTTTCTTTTTCAACATTGCTTTGGCTATTTGGGAGGACAACCCTATTCCTAATCCCACAAATATACTCTGACTTTTAACTCTACAGCTTTCCCACTTACTCCAATACCTGTTCTCTCACCTCCAGGAGACCTCCAATTCCTCAAACTCATTACTTTCTATACTATACTGTTCTTCACACCCTCTCTCTCTAGTACCCTCATTTCTTTTGTCCTTATCCTCCCAACAGCACCTGCCTGACAAGACCCCAACCACAGCTCGATCCATTTTCAAGATTTTTCTGCTCTCTCCTTGGGTTGCTAGAGGGGGAGAAAAAAGCTATACCATTTTTCAATTTGGTTTCACTAGAATGATCTTCAATCACAAGCAGACCCTCCACATGATCCAAATATCTTTCTCTAGATTTCCCTCTCCCATTTTTTACTACAGGTATTTCAAACCTTCTCCATCTTCCTCAAACATCATATTCTACCTCTCTTCACTTTTTTTTTTTAATCAAATCCCATTACAACCCCTATATAATAAATAAAAATTGTGTGCAGAAAGCTACTTTGGCTTCCTGTCATTCACATATAAATGGTGTACATATATACCCATTTTTTTCTTTTCTTTCCTATCTAAATTAGTCCCTCTAAGAAATGCTTTGGATCTCCTTTTACCACCAGAGAAACTTCAGTCCTCCATCAACCTATTCCTACTCTCTCGCTCTCCTGCTTTAGTGGCTCCTTTCCTACCAGTTTATAAGTATGCCCAATCCATTCAATTACATGTCCCATGACAGAAGTTGTGCTTTTGGATTATAAACTCATTTGAAGAACAGGGGTGCCTGAGTGGCTCAGTCGGTTCAGCATCAGACTCTTGATTTCAGCTCAGGTCATGATCTCAACAGTTCATGAGTTCAAGTCCCATGTAGTTCTCTGCACGGACAGTGCAGAGCCTGCTTGGGAATCTCTCTCTCCCTCTCCTCCACTTGCACCGTCTCACTCTCAAAATAAATAAACATTAAAAACATTTTAAAAATAAATTCTTTTGAAGAACTGATAAAAGCTTTATTCCTTCTCTCCAAAAAATATGTACATACACACAGTTTGCATGTACTACTGAGGGTAGGGTATCCATAAATACCTGGTTAAGAAGCCATATATTTAATTTTTTTTAAATGTTACTTAGTTTTGAAAGAGAGAGAGAGAGAGAGAGAGAGAGAGAGAGAGAAAGAATCCAAAGCAGGCTCCAGGCTCTGCACTGTCAGCACAGAGCCCAACACAGAGCTCAAACCCATGAGTCATGAGATCATGAATTGAGCTGAAGTCAACTGAGCCATCCAGGCGCCCCATTAAGAATCCATGTTCTACTCCCCTATGACCCAGCAATAGCACTGCTAGGAATTTACCCAAGTGATACAGAAGTGCTGATGCATAGGTGCACATGTACCCTAATGTTCACAGCAGCACTTTTCAACAATAGCCAAATCATGGAAAGAGCCTAAATGTCCATCAACTGATGAATGGATCAGGAAGATGTGGTTCATCTATACAATGGAATACTACATGGCAATGAGAAAGAATGAAATCTGGCCATTCGTAGCAACATGGATGGAACTCGAGAGTGTCAACACTAAGTGAAATAAGTCAGGCAGAGAAGGACAGATACCATATGTTTTCACTCATATGTGGAACAGGAGAAACTTAACAGAGGACCATGGGGAGAGGAAGGGGGAAAAATAGTTGGGGAGAGGGAGGGAGGCAAACCATGAGACACTCTTGAATACTGAGAACAAACTGAGGACTGATGGGAGTGGAGAAGAGGGGAAGGTGGGTGATGGGCATGGAGGAGGGCACGTGTGAAGACGAGCATTGGGTGTTATATGGAAACCAACTTGACAAGCTATAAAAGAAAAAAATAAATAAGGAATATCCAACCTGTAAAAAAAAAAAAAAAAAAAAAGGAATCCATGTTCTATAACTTCTGTTCTCTTATCTCCTTCATACCTAAGCTTTTTCAAAAAGCTGTACTGCCGGAGTCCAGCTCCAGCACGTCCAGGGTTCCCTGAAGGATGGACAGTGTCGGCACGAGAGAGATGAGAAAGCCTCAAGTTTCTTTCTGATCACCAGGCAGGCATCTCTGCACTGACCGAAGAGTCAGCTTTATTTATGGTAAAAAAAAAAAAAAAAATGTACGGGGTCAGTACAGAAGTGGCATTTGCCTTAGACAATGATTTCTAATGACAAATTTCTTTGGTATGTAAAAATTTCCCAGAACATAGATTGGTAGAAGACTCATGCATAATCTTTATCAATAGTGATTGATGTAGGTGACTTAGATGCTTATCATGTGGGGAAGGAAGGTATCTTCAGCATTCAAATACTGTTTTTAGCATAGTAAAGGCAAAAGTTAGTTCTTTGTGAGCAGGGGGTCAGTAGCTTGTTTGCTTAAGGGGAAGTATAAGAAAAACAGGATTCTCAGGAAATCCAAGTGTTTGCTTCCATAAACACAAAAGAAGAAGTTCCTACAATAAGTTCCTTCACAAGGTGCAACCTGCATATTTTAGAATAAGGGGACAAGTCACTCCCAATAGCAGTTAACAAGGTGCCTTGGGGGTCGGTGCTCAAGCAAAAATAATTGAGTGGGGGTGGATATTGGTCACCATCTGATGGCAAGAGGCCTTGCAAATTTGCCTTTCCTCACAAGGAGTTTTTCTCAACTTAATGAGTTCAGAAAATGGCTTCCAACACTGCACACTGTCTCTACTTAAATTCTCTGCTAAATCTATTGCAGTCCTGCTACCCAACCTCACAACCACTAACAACACTCTTACCAAGGGTCAGTGACCCTTTCTGCTAAATTCAGTAGTTATTTTTCAGTCCCCACTTGCAGAATTTGATGCTAATAATTCCTTCCTTTTTGAAACACTATCTTTACTCAGCATCTGAGGCCTTCTACTCTAAACTTTTTCTACTTCTCTCAAAATTCCTTCTAAATCTGTCATAGCAACTTTTCCCAGGCCAACTGAGGTATTATCAGGGATTTATCTTTGGTTGCCTCCTTACCCGCCACTCTACAGCGAAGACATCACAGACTGGCAGTCCACAAGGCTGATTTTAATGGTCAGAACTATATACCTTACAATGCATATGCTCCCCCACCAACTCCATTCTCAGAATGTTTTGATGTGCCAACACTTAAAAATTAGGGAACTCCAAATGAAAATAAAAATTTTCATTAATGACTTCTCTCAAAAACCTGGAAGGTCTGGAAATCCTGAGCCCATTACCACAAAGAAACACTCCCTAGAGACTCCCAAATACCTAAGGTCAAGAATCAGTTGTTTTCATTTTGCTGATGTAGCATTTTTTAAAAATATCCAGCCTGTTTCACTCATTGTTACTTATAGACATGCAAGTTTGCAATACTATGCTCTATATACTTTCCTGGGGGTAATTTCATGCTGTAAACCTCCAAATCTTATCTCCAGCCACCCAGTCTAGCCACTGGCTAATTTCTAGGTGTAATTCATTCTCAGTAACTCTTCAGGGAATCTTCTCAGATGCCTCCTTCCACTACAAGGCTAAAGTGCCCCTATATTTGATACTATTAAGTATTTCCTACTTACCTCTATTATAATACTTATCAGTCTCTATGAAAATAATTTTTTTTGTGGTCCCTACTAGCCTACAAGCTCCTAGATAGCAGTGTATACTGGTCTTCACAATAACCTCTGTACCTAATATAGTGCTGAATCTCCACAAGTATTTTGTAGTTAGTAATGCAATATCCTGATATACTAATTCACCCTAAGTTTATCAAAGCAAACGATGACTAAAAATTCACTCTACAGGGCTTAATAAAAATATTTGGACCAATATTCCTCCTCATTGGGCACATGTACTACCGTTTACTAAATGTTCACCTACTATATGTCAGGCATTGTTCTAAGCACTTTATACTATTAATTTATACCATGCTACAAACAGAAAATTGAGGCACAAAAAGATTAAGTAACTAGCCCTTGCCCAACTAGTAAGGATTACAGCTGGGAAATTAATCCAAGCAGTCTTGCTTTGCTCTGGATTCTATCATTTTAACCATTTTGAAGACCACTTCTTATTCATACAGAAATGAATGATGCTTTTCTAAGCCAATAATTTGCAACATGCTTTAGGAGATGATTTTGAATGAAAGTGGTCATCCCTTCATAAGTCAACGTCTTGAACAAATAAAACAGTTAGGAAAATGTTTAAACATCAGTACCAAAATGAAGTTTTGATAGTGTAAGAACACCATGAGGAATTCTTACTGGATGGAGAGTAAAAACTTAACATAAAATGCTGTACACACATTTTCAACATAAACTTTTAGATTAATTTAGGGACCTTTGAAAGAATTCAACATTACCCATTAAATTTTTCTATGTAATAGAAAATGATGTTTTAAAGCAGTCTCATTAAACTGTGGAAACTGTTAACCATGAAAATTCAAACCTACTAAATTGAGTATTCTAAAAAAATTAATTTGTGGTTAAAATGTAACAAAGAATGCTGGAACACTGGACAAAAATACTGTCCTATGAATCAAAGGGCCAGAGTTCTAGTCATAGATTTGCCACACCAATTATGACCAAATAGGGCCTTGGAGCCAAGAGCTGTTTGTTTTCTGGCTACTGAGCATCCATCTCTCCTTCATTGGTAACAGTACCACAATGTCATCTAGCAGAATAACTCTTTCCCTATGTATACATCCTGGTAAATCAAGGTCTCCTCCTACCCCCAGGTTAAGGAGATAAGGGACAGGCACATAATATGAATAAAGCAAACTGGATCTTTTCTTTCCCTTTAACATTTATTTGTTTTTGAGAGAGAGAGAGAGAGAGAGAGAGAGAGAGAGAGAAACAGAGTGTGAGCAGGGGAGGGGCAGAGAGAGAGGGAGACAGAAAATCTTAAGCAGGCTCCAGGCTCCAAGCTGACATGGGGCTCAAACTCACAAACCATGAGATCATGACCTGAGCCAAAGTCAGACATTTAACCGACTGAGCCACCCAGGTATCCCTGGATCTTTTTTCACAGGCCTTTGAAACCTGAGCAAATGATGCAAAAATGGAATGGGACTGGAAGTTCTAGCCAAAGTAATTAGGCAAGAAAAAGAAGTAAAAGACATCCCAATTAGGAAGGAAAAAGCAAAACTATTTCTATTTGCAGATGACAGGATCCTAAATATTCAAAGAATCAAAAAAATATTGTAGGGCTCCAAGATCAACACACAAAAATTCATGTTTCTATAAACAGCAATGAATTCAGCAATGAACAATTGTAAAGGAAATTAAGAAGGCAACTCCATTTATAACAGCACCCAAAAGAATAAAATACCAACCCCCATGCAGTTGGAAATCTGTGTGTAACTACTGACTTGCCAAAAACTTAATAGCCTACTGCTGACTGGAAGCCTTACTGATAATATAAACAGTTGATTAACACATATTTTGTATGTTATATGTACTGTATACTGCATTCTTACAATAAAGTAAGCTAAAGAAAATGTTATTAAAAAATTATAAAGGAAGGAAATTTATAATCCTGTACTGGATGGACCCACACAGTTCAAACTCAGGTTCTTCAAAAGGTCCACTGTATTTGCAAATCATAAATCTGATAAGGGCTTAATATCCAGAATATACAGAGAACAAATCAAGGACAAAAACAAGCAACTGAATCAAAAAATGGGCAAAGGACTGAACAGAAGTTTCCAAAAGAAGATACAAATGGCATAGAAGCACAAGAAGAGATGCTCCATATCAATAATTAGGGGTAATGCAAATCAAAACCACAATGAGTTATCAGTTCACACCTACAAGAATGGTGGCTATTATCAAAATAATGGAAAATAACAAGTATTGGTAAGGATCTGGAGAAACTGTAACCCTGGTGCATTGTTGGTGGGAATGTAAAAATGGTACAGATGCTGTGAAAACAGTTTGATGGTTCCTCAAAAAGTTAAACATCAAATTATAATATGATCCAACAATTCCACCTCTAAATATATGCCCCCAAGAATTAAAAGCAGAGATTCAAAGAGATACCAAAGATACCAATATCCATAGCAGCATTATTCATAATAGCCAAAAACTGGAAACGACCCCATTTACATCAGAAGAACAAAATGTGGTATATACATATAATGAAATATTCTTTTGCCTTAAAAAAGAATGAAATTCTGATAGATTACAACATGAATGTACTTTGAAAACATTATCCTAATAAGCCAGACAAAAAAAGAATAATTATGATTCAGCATATATGAGGGGCCTAGAACAGATAAAATTTATAAGGAAAGAAAGTAGAACAGAGGTTACCAGGAGCTGCAAGGTAGGGAAAATGGGTAATAATACGTACAGAGTTTCTGCTAAAGATGATGAGATGTTCTGGAAATGGATATTGGTAATAATGGAGCAACACTGTAAATGTACTTAATGCCACTGAATTGCACACCTTAAAAATGGTTAATGAATTTTACATTTTGTATGTATTAGGAAAAAATCTTTAAAGTCACAACCAGAATCTTTATCTTCCTACACAGTACCATAAAAACGGTCAGGGTGATTTTCACTAAAACAGTCATGACACAAATAAAGAAAGCATTCTTCTCTTGATATAGTGTAGCAGTTTTCAAAGTGTTCCATAAACCCTTGGGAGTGACTGAGACTTTTTAGGTAATATACAAGGTCAACATTATTTTCATATTAATATGTCCTTTTTCAATGTGTCATGGTTCAGAGATAGCGTAAAAGCACCTTGGATAAAAGTGAAATCAAAGCAGTGGCATCAAACTACTATTTCATCAGTATATACACTCTATTCTTCACTATCACACACCTGGAGTTTTGTTTGTTTGTTTGTTTTCTTTAAAGTCAATGGCCTGGGTGGTTCAGTCAGTTAAATGTACGACTCTTGCTTTCAGCTCAGGTAATGATCTCATGGTTCATGAGATGAAGCCCCAGGTGGGGCTCTGCACTGACAGTGCAGAGACTATTGAGATTTTCTCCCTCCCTCTCTCTGCCCCTTCCCCACTCAGATTTGTGCACATGCCCACTTGCTCGCTCTCTCTCAAAATAAATAACTTAAAAAAAAAAGAATGCTATCCCTAGAAAATTCCCCCAGAAAAGAATGTTTGTATCCCCAGAAAATTCATATGTTAACTCCTAACTCCCACAGTGATGTTGGAGTTGGGGTCTCTGAGAGGTGATTAGGTCATTAGGGTAGAGTCTCCATGAACGAGATTAGTGCCTTTATAAGAACTCGGAGAGCTCCTTTGTCCCTTCCACCAAGTGAGGACACAGTGAGAACACAGCCTGGAAGTGTGCCCTCATCAGATACCAAATCTGATGGCACCCTGATCATTGACTTCTCAGCCTCAAGACTGTGAATAAATGTCTGCTGTTGATAAGCTATAGAGTCTACAGTATTTTTGTTACTGCAGCCCAAATGGACTACAACAATGACCAATTCATACAAAGTCAGGCATGGGTAAGAAATCCATTAAAGTGTAGGACAGACCAATGAATTATAATACAACAGAGTATGAAAAGTTCTTTGATATAGTTTCTGATTCTACATTTCAAATAACCTTTAAGAAACTACAACCTGTAAAGTTTTGGTGTAGTACCAAGGAAGAATTTAAATATTAATATTAATTGACACTAAAATAGTCCTGTTTGCAACTATGTATCTGTATGAGGCAAGATTTTTCTTCACAGACTTCAACCAAAACAACGTATCACAACAGATTGAAAGAAAAAGCTATGAAAATCATCTGCCTTTTATTAAACCAGAGATTAAGAGATTTGAAAAGAAGTATAAACTAGGTCATCAGGATGGCTTAGTCAGTTAGGCATTTGACTCTTGATTTCAGCTCGGATCATGATCTCACAGTTTGTAAGATCAAGTCCCACACTGGGCTCTCTGTTGACAGCACAGACCCTGCTTAGTATTCTCTCTTTCTCTCTCTCTCTCTCTCTGCCCCTCCCCTGCTCATGCTCATTCGCTCTCTTTCTCTCAAATAAATATTAAAATAATAATAAAATAAAATAAAATAATTTTTAAAATGTAAACCAATGTCACTTTTCTAACTAATGTTTTGAAAATTAACTTATTTTTCATTTAAAAAATGCCATTTATGTTACATGTAACAGTTTTATGTTATTTGTAAATAAACATTAAAAAATTTTCTGTTTTAATTTCTAATATAGTAACAACAGATATAACTCACATAAACAAAAAGTATGTAGGGTCTTCAGTAATGTTTGCTTTTCTCAAACCAAAAGATTTGAGAACTGCTGATCTAGTCAGACCTTTGTTTCAAAATGGCACTTTTTTCATTACCCCCATTGTTCAGGTACTAAAAGGGTATAACTGAATTGTACCCTGAAATGAAAAAAAGGGGGTAGGGTACTAGAATAAAAAAGAGGCTGAAGCTCTGATCCTACAACCTATTCAGAAAGCCGTATTTGTTAAGGAACAAAACATGCTCAGTGAAGGGTATGATAATATGCCAGCCCAAAATATGCCACTTTGGCAAAAGAATTACTTTGAGCTAATGGCAATTAAGAAATAGCAAACACAGGGGGAACTCTTGTGCCCTCCCCCTTTCTGCCTAAAAAGCAGGGCATATATGTCCATTTATAAAGACATCTCCCTTTCCCATAGTAGGAAGAGGAGAAGGACTCTTAATCGGTAGAGATAATTCTTCTCACAGGTGACAGCCAACTTGTGTCCACATAAAACAGACTTTACTAAAATAACCCTTATCTTCCATTAGTTTCTCCCACATTTTCTTCCCAGTTTATTGCCTCCACAAGCCTAAACCTCTTTTACTTCATTTAATCACTTCTCCCTCCACAATTTATCATTTTTAAATGATACACAAACTCTCACTGGTTTTTTGAAAAGATAAACAAAATAGACAAACCTTTAGCTAGACTTAGATCTAAAAGAGTTCAAATAAAATCAGAAATGAAAGAGGAGATGTTACAGCTGATACCACAGAAATACAAAAGATCACAGAAGACTACTATGAAAAAAAATGCCAAAAAAATTAAACTGAGAAATATGAATAAATTTCTAGAAATATATAACCTGTCATGACTGAATCATGAAGAAATAGAACAGATTAATTACTCAGTAAGGAGACTGAGTCAATAATCAAAAGCCCCCCAACAAACAAAAGTCCAGTACCAGATAACTCCACTGGTGAATTCTACCAAACATTTGAAGAAGAATACCACTCCTGAAACCCTTCCAAAAAACAGAGGAGGGAATGAGATGCCTGGGTGGCAGTCGGTTAAGCATACAACTTCGGCTCAGATCATGAGCTAGCAGTTTGTGAGTTCAAGCCCCACATCAGGCTCTCTGCTGTCAGCGTGGAGCCTGCATCAGAATCTCTGTCTCCCTCTCTCTGCCCCTCCACCGCATGTGCCCTCATTCAAAAATAAACATTTAACAAAATTAAAATAAATAAATAAAAATATTTTAAAAAACAGAAGAGGGAAGACATCTAAACTTATTTTTCAAGGCCAGCATTATCCTGATACTCCAACTAGATAAGGATACTGAAAGAAAATTACAGCCCAGTATCTCTAATGAAGATAGCAACAAAAATGCTCAACAAAGTATTAACAAACTACTAGTTCAACAAGACATGAAAAGGGTCATACACCATGATCAAATAGGATTTATTCCAGGGGTGCAAGGATGGTTCAATATGCACAAATCAATGTGATATACCACATTAACAAAATGAAGGATAAAAATCGTATAATCATATCAGTAGACACAGAAAAAACATCTAACAGAATTCAACATCTATTCATGATAAAATCTCTCCATAAAGTGGGTATAGAGAGAACATACCTCAATATAATAAATGCCATATATGATAAGCCCACGGCTAATCACACTTGATGAGAAATAAGATGTCCAACTCTTAACACAGTTAGTCTTTTATATTTTGGGTTTTTTTCAATTAGAAATGGGTCATATATATAAGTAATTTTTAAAAATGCCCACTCTTACTATGTTTATGCAGCACAGTATTGAAAGTCCTAGCCAGAGCAATTAGCCAAGCAAAAGAAATAAAGGTACCGAAATCAGAGAAGTAAAACAGTCTCTATGTGCAGATGACAATATATTATATATAAAAAACCCTAAAGGTCTCCACAAAAAACTGTTATAATAAATTCAGTAAAGTTGCAATGTACAAAATCAGTACACAAAAATCAGTTGCATTTCTATGTACTAATAACAAAACATCAGAAAATTAGGAAAATACCATTTACAACTGCATCAAAAAGAATTACTTAAGATAAATTTAACCAGAGATCAAAGATCTCTATACTGAAAACTATAGGGCACTGATGAAAGAAACTGAACACATAGATAAATGGAAAGATGTATAAATGGAAAGATGTTCCATGTTCATGGATTAGAAGACTTAATATTGTTAAGATGTCCATACAATCCAAAGCAATCTACAGATTCAATGCAATTCCTAACAAAATTTCAATGGCATTTTTCATAGAAATAGAACAATCCTAAAATTTATATAGAACCACAAAAGACTCCAAATAGGCAAAGCAATCTTGAGAAGGAAAAGGAAACATCACATTTCCTGATTTTTAACAATACTGCAAAACTAAAGTAATAAAAACAGTATGGTATTGGCATAAAAACAGACACACAGATCAACAGAATGGAATAGAGAGCACAAAAATAAACCCACATATATATGTTAATTAATTTAAGAGAAAGGAGCCAAGAATATACAATGGGTAAAGGACAGTCTCTTCAGGACAGTGCTGGAAAATTGGGACAGCCACATGCCAAAAAATAAAACTGGACTGCTATCTTACACCATACACAAAAATCAAGTCAAAATGGACTAAAGATTTTAGTCTAAGACCTGAAACCATAAACTTCCTAGAAGAAAACATAGGCAGTAAAATCTTCACATTGGTCGTGGTGATAATTCTTTTTAATTTGGCACCAAAAGCAAAGGCTGCAAAAGCAAAAAGTGGGAAGCAAACTAAAAAGCTTATGTACAGCAAAGGAAACCATCAACAAAATGAAAGAGCAACATATCAAATGAGAGAAAATATCTGCAAATCATGTATTTGACAAAGGGTTAATATCCAAAATATAATCCCATTCACAATTGCACGAAAAACCATAAAATACCTAGGAATAAACCTAAACAAAGACGTAAAAGACCTGTACGATGAAAACTATAGAAAGCTTATGAAAGAAATTGAAGAAGACACAAATGGAAAAGCATTCCATGCTCATGGATCGGAAGAATAAACATTGTTAAAATGTCA
>CM053570.1:66659738-66693302 GCA_028646485.1 Cryptoprocta ferox | reverse complement strand
ATGACCCAGAAATAGCACTGCTGGGGATTTACCCAAGGGATACAGAAGTGCTGATGCATAGGGGCACTTGTACCCCAATGTTCGTAGCGGCACTTTCAACAATAGCCAAATCATGGAAAGAGCCTAAATGTCCATCAACGGATGAATGGATTAGGAAGATGTGGTTCATCTATACAATGGAATAGTACATGGCCATGAGAAAGAATGAAATCTGGCCATTCGTAGCAAAGTGGATGGACCTCGAGGGTGTCATGCTAAGCGAAATAAGTCAGGCAGAGAAGGACAGATACCATATGTTTGCACTCATAGGTGTAACAGGAGAAACCCAACAGAGGACCATGGGGAGGGGAAGGAGGAAAAGAGTTAGGGAGAGGAAGGGAGACAAAACATGAGAGACTCTTGAATACTGAAAACAAACTGAGGACGGAAGGGGAAGGGGGAAAGGTAAAGGGAGGGTGATGATTATGGTGGAGGTCACTTGTGGGGAAGAGCACTGGGTGTTATATGGAAATCAACCTGACAATAAAGTTAAAAAAAAAAAAAAAGGAAAGGAAAAAAAGAAAAGGAAATTCTGACATTTGTGACAACATGAATGGACCTTGAGGGCACTATGCTAAGTGAAATAAGTCAGAGAAAAACACACATACTCACTTACATATGGAATCTAAAAAATCTCACAGAGAACAGATTGATAGTTGCCAGCAGGGGATGGGAGATGGATGAAGGCAGTCAAAAGATACAAACTTCCAGCTATAAAAGAAGTCACAGGGATATAATGTACATCATGGTGATTATAGTTAATAATATTGTTATTTGAAAGTTGCTAAGACAATCTTAAAAATTCTCATCACAAGAAAAAAGTCTGTTGGCACATGAAACGATGCTCAACGTCACTCATCATCAGGGAAATACAAGTCAAAACCACACTCAGATACCATGTCACGCTGGTCAGAGTGGCTAAACGAACAAATCAGGAGACTATAGATGCTGGCGAGGATGTGGAGAAATGGGTACCCTCCTACACTGTTGGTGGGAATGTAAACTGGTGTAGCCACTCTGGAAAACAGTGTGGAAGTTCCTCAAAAAATTAACAAGAGAACTCCCCTATGACCCAGGAATAGCACTGCTAGGAGTTTACCCAAGGGATACAGGAATGCTGATACATAGGGGCACATGTACCCCAATGTTCATAGCAGCACTTTCAACAATAGCCAAATCATGGAAAGAGCCTAAATGTCCATCTACGGATGAATGGATCAAGAAGATGTGGTTTATCTATACAATGGAATACCACATAGCAATGAAAAGAATGTAATCTGGCCATTTGTAGCAATGTGGATCGAACTTGAGGGTGTCATGCTAAGTGAAATAAGTCAGGCAGAGAAGGACAGATACCCTATGTTTTCACTCATATGTAGAATAGGAGAAACTTCACAGAGGACCATGGGGGAGGGGAAGGGGAAAAAATAGTTGGGGAGAGGCAGGGAGGCAAACCATGAGACACTCTTGAATACTGAGAACAAACTGAGGGCTGATGGGGGTGGGAGAGAGGGGAAGGGGGGTGATGGGCATGGAGGAAGGCACTTGTTGGTATGAGCACTGGGTGTTATATGGAAACCAGCTTCACAATAAACTATAATAAAGAAAAAAAAAAAGGAAAGAAAAAAGTCTGTTGGGGCACCTGGATGGCTCAGTCAGTTAAGCGTCCGACTCCACCTCAGGTCATGATCTCACAGTTCCTGAATTTGAGCCCTGTGTCGGGCTCTGTGCTGACAGCGCAGCAGGGAGCCCTGTGTCTCCCTCTCTCTGCCCCTCCCCTGCTCATGCTCATGGCTCTGTCTCTCTCTCTCTCTCTCTCTCTCTCTCTCACTCCCCCCCCTCAAAACTAAATAATTTTTTTAAAAAACTTTCCTTAAAAAAAAGTTTGTAAGTATATGAGATGATGCATGTTAACTAGATTTATTGGGGTGATCACTTGAGCAATATATACATATACTGAATCATTATGCTGTACACCTGAAACTAATAGTGTTTATAATTATAATAATTGAACTAATATTCAATTATAGCTTAACAAAAAAGAAAAAATACCATACAAACTATCAATCTTAGCTGCTCCTTTGGGTTTCCACTTGTTTCCTGTGAAGCTAGTATATGAGTAATAAATCTTTTTTCCTGTTAACCTAGTGTTTGTCAGTTTAATTTGCAGACCCCAGAAACAACCTATGAGA
Source organism: Cryptoprocta ferox (assembly GCA_028646485.1). Lineage (NCBI taxonomy): Eukaryota > Metazoa > Chordata > Mammalia > Carnivora > Eupleridae > Cryptoprocta > Cryptoprocta ferox. The sequence continues at coordinate 66,691,071 of CM053570.1, read as the reverse complement.
GTAAAAATTTTTTTTCTCCCCTACACTTAAGCAAAGTAGTAGACACCAAAAATATTACCATTCATAGGATATTTCAGTTATCACTAAACCGGACCTAAGTAGCACATGCACAACTAAAACGACAAACAGAAAGCTATCATCTCTTTATTAGTAAAAGCTCCAAGCACTTCTGGCTTAGTTACTGGTAGTTTAGAATAACTAGAAATGGTAAACTAGTAGAACAGAAAGTATCTATAATTTCATAAAAATGAAGAAATCAAGAAACCACTATTAATTTATGTTTCCGTTTTGCAGTTAACTCATTTAAGCTACTTTTAGTTACTGGTTCTGACCAATCAACTTAAAAAAAAAAAAAAAAGGAATTTGCAATGCTTTTTTAATTATCTCCCTTTCTTTTTGAAATTCTTACATTTGGTTTTAATGCTTAATATTTATCCTCCAAATAGTAAATCCTATCTTTTACAAGAACCTTGACATAAAAAGCTTCAGTTTAAGAAAAGTATTTCATTTATATAAACCTTTGCTATATGGTATTGACGTATTGTGTCTAAATACTAAGTTATCCTGTTAAAAATTGCCAAAGTCAATGATATTATCAAAGACACATGAAAAACCTGAAATATTTCATTAGATGATAAACTGTATCCACCTAACTATGGTACTCTGATTGACCACATTAGTAGAAAGGTATTTTAAATTTCTAGAAACATTAAACCAGCTTTGACTACCCACTGCTAAGGAACCAAGGAACAAAAAAAAAAAAACAAAAAAAAAAAAACCAGTACATATATTTGTGAATAGTCAGAAATTATAATGGTTCAAATACAAAAAAACAGAAAACTAAGTAATTTTATTAGAATAAATTTCCTAAACTCACAATCTATTTTATTTTAGAGGAATACAAATAAAAATAATTATACACCTGAAATTAATAGAACACTGTATGTTAATTATACTTGAATAAAATAACAAGAAAACAAAATAAACTACCCTAGATGTTATGATATAATCCTAGATGCAAAAAAATGCTTAGAAAAAAAAGACTGGCTGATAAAACTAACCAGAGGAAAATAACAATTATCTTCAGGGGAAAGAAAAAAAAAATGTATTTAAATGAAATCTTCAGCTTTTTGAAAGGCTAAAAATAAAATTAGGAAACAGTAGGAAACAAAAACATTCTTATGTCTCTAAAAGGGAAACAACAGACAGCTCTAACAAACTTCTTTTTAAAAGACAATGATTAAACAAAATTTCCCCCCAGCATCAGTGAGCTGCCACACTCAAATCCAGACTTCACCATTTGGCATGCAGTACTGAATTACCGACCAATTTTGCTCATGCATGGACAAATGCTATTTTTCCCCACTGAAATGATTTATTTGTAGCTGCTCATTAGTAAGACTAACCCCCCTTCCTATGTCCCAACAACCAACCTGCTTTGTGAGCTAAATCCCAATCCCAAATCAGATGTTGTTGGCAAAACTAATCTCTGAATGAAAACAGTACAACAGCCAATCAGAACACAGAATTTGGATCGTATGTTACTGACGCTGAGAGAGAAAACTATGCAGTTTCCAGCAGGTAATTTTAGTTGCGTTTCTCGGCTCAGCAAAATTGAAATATCATCTTATCCTTGGAGACATATATGACATTTTTATAAAATTATATTGCTGATTTTTTTGACAATGTTTTTCTAAAAGATGGTCTCACAACTAAAGTAATGATTTCAACAATTAGGAGAAATAATATGTAATAATTAATTAAAAGTTAAAATATTTAGGTTGAAATAGCAATATGATTTTCTCTCCCCTTGTGCTTTTCCTCAAACTAGAGACAGAGCTCCTTCAGATTTCAATTTATTTTGACACTGCCTTTTTTTGCCCAGTCATGTGATATAATTTAGGTAAACAGCAGTTTCTTCAGTTAACGATAACTGCTTTGCAGATTTCAAAAATGTTAATAATTTCTTCCTGAAAGCAATGAATTAATTATATTTTCAAGGACTTCTGCAGTTGGAGAATAGGATGATTATAGTATGATAAGTCAAATAAATAGAATACTGTTTCTTACCACTGCTCACAAACACATAGATGGAACTGAAACAATTTTTTTAAACTTATTCTTTTCACAGATTACTAATCACTGGTAAATCAAAGCTACCGGTTTAAAATAAAATCTCCTGGCTTGGCCATAACCTAGCAATGTAATTTTGGACAGTTCTCTTAAACTTTCTTATCTGCTTATCTACAAAATATTTGATTACATCTACATAGTTCCTCCTGTCTCTAATTTTTATATAAGCCTTTGTAATTGGTCAACCAAGAGAGATAGTATCCTAGGCAGATTTCACCAGAATTTTAAAATTTCATTAAAACTTAATTTAAAATTTCATATTCCCAACTCATAACCTAAATACAATTATGAAGACCACAAAGTTTTTCTGGGTGTTCATAAAAAGAATAACCAGAACTAAAAAGAAAAGCATTGATTTTTTTTTAATGAGTAATAAAACTGAAGAAAACTGGGATTAGACTTGGAAGTAAGGGAATGGAGAAGCAAAGCAGAGGAGGGAACATTTTTCAAATCTTTGTATGAGGCCAGGATTACCCTAATGCCAGTAGCAGAAAAAGACGATACAAGAGAAGAAAACTACAGACCAATACCAATATCCCTTAGGAAAACAGACACAAAAATCCTCAACAAAATACTAGCAAACCAACTCCAGCAACACATAAGAAGGATTATATATCATGATCACGTAAGGTTTATTTCAGGAATGCAAGGTTAGTTCAACTAACAAAGATTAATCAATGTATACACCATATTAACAATAGAATAAAGGTTTGGTTATGACAATAGATGCAGAAAAAGCATCTGACAAAAATCAAACACCCTTTCCCAATTTAAAAAAAAAAAAAAAAAAAAACGCTCACCCACTAGTAATAGAAGGGCATTTCCTCAACCTGATAAAAGGCATCTACAAAAACTCCACAGCTAACACCATACATAAAATGGTGAAAGATGGAATGCTTTCTCCTAAGGTCAGGAACAGTACAAAGATGTCTTCTCTTGCCAATTCTATTCAACACTGTACTGGAGGTTCTAGCCAGAGCAATTAGGGAAATAAAATGAATAAAAGGCAGTCAGATTAGAAGGAAGTAAAACTATCTCTATCTCTATTGGCATATAGAAAATTATAAAGAACACACACACACACACACACACACACACACACACGTCGATAAACAAGGCTCAGCAAGACTGAAGGATACAGAAGATCAACACAAAAATCAATTGAATTTCTATATGCTAGCAATTAATTCAAAAATGAAATTAAGAAAACAATGGTCTTTGTGATAGCCCCCCCGGAAAATAAAAAATTAAATAGATACTTCAACAAAGAATACAAATGTCCAATAAGCACATGAAAAAATGTTCAACATAATTAGTCATTAGGGAAGTGCAAATCAAAACCACGATGGTATGCACTTCACACCCACCAGGATGGCTATAATAAAGAGGATAGACTGAGAAATACAAAAGTAACAAGTGTTGGTGAGGATATAGAAAAAGTGAAACCCTCATAAAAACTGGCAAAAATGTAAAATCATATAGCCACTATAGAAAACAGTTTAGCCATTCCTCAAAAAGTTAAAGGTACCATCTGACCCAGCAATTCCACTCCCAGCTATATACCCAAGAGAACTGAAAATGTCCATACAAAAATTTGTACACGAACGTTCATAGCAGCATTCTTCAAAACAGCTGAAAAGTGGGAACAACCCAAATATCAACTGATAAGTGGATAAACAAATGTAGTACATCCGTGAGTGGAATGTTATTCAGCCATAAAAAGAAATGAAATACTACACAAGCAACAATTGGATGAACCTTGGAAACATTATGCTATGTGAAAAAAGCCAAACACAATGAAATAATATTTCATTTATATGAAATGTCTGGGGGGTTCCTGGGTGGCTCAGTTGGTTAAGCATCCAACTTCAGGCTCATGTCATGATCTCACGGTTTGTACATTTGAGTCTCAAGTCAGGCTCTTTGCTGACAGCTTGGAGCCTGGAGCCTGCTTCGGATTCTGTGTTTCCCTCTCTCTCTCTGCCTCTTCTCTCTCAAATAAATAAACATTATTTTTTTTTTTAATTAAAGGGGCGCCTGGATAGCTCAGTCGGTTAAGCATCCGACTTTTGATTTCAGCTCAGGTCACGATTTCACACTTCACAGGTTAGAGCCCTGCATCGAGCTCTGCACTGACAGTGTGAGGCCTGCTTGGGATTCTCTCTCCCTTCCTCTTTGCCCCTGCCCACTTGCACTCTCATTCTCAAAATACATAAATAAAAATGTTAAATTCTTTTTTCAAAACTAAAAGGCAACTGATGGAATGGGAGAAGATATGTGCGAATGACCTATCAGATAAAGGGTTGGTATCCAAAAGCTGTAAAGAACTTATCAAACTCAACACCCCAAAAATAAAAAGCCAGTGAAGAACTGGACAAAAGACATGAATAGACACTTCTCCAAAGAAGACACCCAGATGGCTAACAGACACATGAAGAAATTCTCAACATCACTCATCATCAGGGAAATACAAATCAAAACCACAATGAGATATCACCTCACACATGTCAGAATGGCTAACATTAACAACTCAGGCAACAACAGATATGGGCGAGGATGCGGAGAAAGGGCATCTCTTTTGCACTGCTGGTGGGAATGCAAACTGGTGCAGCCACTCTGGAAAACAGTATGGAAGTTCCTCAAAAAGCTAAAAATGGAACTACCCTATGACCCAGCAACTGCACTACTAGGTATTTATCCAAGGGATACTGTTTCAAAGGGGCACATGCACCCCCACATTTAAAGCAGCACTATCAACAATAGCCAAAGTATGGAAAGACCCCAAATGTCCATCGACGGATGAATGCATAAAGAAGATGTGGTATATAAATACAATGGAGTATTACTTGGCGATCAAAAAGAATGAAATTTTGCCACTTGCAACTACATGGATGGAACTAAAGGGTATAATGCTAAGCGAAATTAAAGAAAGACAAATATCATATGACTTCACTCGTGAGATACAAAACAGATGAACATAAGGGAAGGGAAGCAAATATAATATAAAAGTAATGAGGGGGACAAAACAGAAGAGGCTCTTAAATACAGAGAACAAACTGAGGGTTGCTGGAAGGATTGTGGGTGGGGGGATGGGCTAAATGGGTAAGGTAGGCACTTATTAGGATGAGCACTGGGTGTTATACATAGGGGATGAATCACTGAAATCTACTCCTGAAATCACTGCACTATATGCTAACTAAATTGGATGTAAATGAAAAAATAAAAAAATAGTAAGTTTTTAAAATTTTTTTAATACAAATAATTTTTAATTAGAAAAAAAAGGAAATGTTCAGAACAGGCAAATTCACAGAGACAGAAAGTAGATTAATGGCTGTCACAGGCCTGAGGAAGGGAAATGGGGAGTGACTGCTATAGCTACAGGGTTTTCTTTTTATTTTTTAAAGTTCATTTTGAGAGAGAGAGAGAGAGAGAGAGAGAGAGCGCGCGCGCACATGTGCACACACAAGTAGGGGAGGGCAGAGAAAAATGGGGGAAGAGAGAGAATCCCAAGCAGGCTCTGTGTTGTCAGTGCAGAGCCTGACATGGGGCTCAAACCCATGAACTCCAAGATCATGACCTGAGCCAAAACCAAGAGTCAGAGGCTTAACCAACTGAGCCACCCAGGCAGCCCACAAGGTTTCTTTTTTTTTTTTAATGTTTATTATTTTTGAGAGAGAGAGAGAGAGAGAGAGAGAGACAGAGTGTGAATAGGGGAGGAGCAGAGAGAGAGGGAGACACAGAATCTGAAACTGGCTCCAGGTTGTCAGCACTGAGCCCAACAGGAGAGAGCTCAAACTCACAAACCGTGAGATCATGACCTGAGCTGAAGTTGGAAGCTTAACCGACTGAGCCACCCAGGCGTCCCAGGGTTTCTTTTTAAAGTGATAAAAATGTTCTAAAATTAGATGGTAGTGACAGTTACACAGCTTTGTGAACATACTAAAAATCACTGAATTATATACTTTAAAAGGATTATTAAGGTATGTAAATTAGGTATCAATAAAGGAGAGAAAAGGCCAAGCAAATGTTTTTTTTTTTTTTTTTAACATTTATCTTTGAGAGAGAGTGAGTGAGCAGAGGAGAGAGAAAGAGACGGAAGATCTGAAGCAGGCTCTGAAGTTTTCAGCACAGAGCCCAATGTGGGGCTCAAACTCAAAAATCATGAGATCATGACCTAAGCTAAAGTCAGATACTTCACCGACTGAGCCCCCCAGGCCCCCCAGCAAAAGTACTTTTAAAATTCCACCTAGGGGCACCTGGATGGCTCAGTTGGTTGATTGTCTAACTCTTGGTATCGTCTCAGGTCATGATCTCCCAGTTCGGTTTGTGGGATTAAGCCCCACAGTGGGCTCTGCACAGACAATGCAGAGCCTGCTTGGGATTCTCTCTATCCGTTCCTCTCTGCCTTTCCCCCACTCATGTTCACACACTCTCCCAAAATAAATAAACATTAAAAAATTTTTTAATTCCACCTAATTTAATGTGTTTTTTTTTTAATGTTTATTTATTATTGATACAGAGAGAAACAGAGCATGAGTGGGGGAGGGGCAGAGAGAGAAGGAGACGCAGAATCTGAAGCAGGCTCCAGGCTCTGAGATCTCAAAATCTCCCACAAACCGTGAAATCCTCACCTGAGCTGAAGTCAGACGTTTAACTGACTGAGCCACCCAGGTGCCCCTAATTCCACCTAATTTAAAACACCCTTTTTTAGACCTTTTTAAGTCATAGCAAAGAAAAATAAAATATAAGAAGACCATGGGGTGCCTGAGTGGTTCAGTCAATTGGTGTCCAGCTTTGGCTCAGGTCTCACTGTTTGTGAGTTCAAGCTCCACATCTGGCTCTCTGCTGTCAGCACAGAGCCTACTTCAGATCCTGTCTCCCTCTCTCTGCCCCTCCCCTGCTTGTGTGCACATGCAGTCTCTTGTTCTCTCAAAAGTAAACATTTTTTAAAAATACATAAAAAAGGGGGCAACTGGGTGGCTCAGTCGGTTGAGGGTCAGGCTTCGGCTCAGGTCATGATCTCGCGGTTAGTGGGTTCGAGCCCCGCGTCAGGCTCTGTGCTGACAGCTAGCTCAGAGCCTGGAGACTATCTTCAGATTCTGTGTCTCCCTCTCTCTGACCCTCCCCTGCTCACGCTCCCTCCCTCTCTCAAAAATAAATAAAACATCTAAATAAAATAAAATACATAAAAAAGACCAATCACAGAGAGGAGGATGTTTCATTTCAGGGCTTACTTTCAACTCATTACCACAATTTTATACATAACACAAAAACTACCTGGTTCTGAACCTTTTTAGTCTTATGTTTGGTTATATGTTCTCGTTGCTCCTTTTTAAGCTCCTAGCCTCATTTTCCTTCCTCTGCCACTGTTTTTCACCCCTCCCAAGTCTTCTTATTGTTCCTGAGAAGCTGTATCTCCTTATATACTTTGTTTCCTTATGACTTTTATACAGGAGGAATCACTCCATAATGTTTCATTCTTTGTTTAAAAAATTAATATTTATATTTGAAAGAGAGTGCGCAAGTGCAGGGGAGGGGCAGAGAGACGGAGACAGAATCTGAAGTAGGCTCCAGGCTCTGAGCTATATTTAACTGTGGTTATTTTCAGTGCTCTCTACCACTACAGGCCTATTCTACAGTTTATTCATTGTATTACTGATGGATTTTTTAGTTGTTTCCAGTTTTTTGCTTTAACAAATAATGTTGCAGGGCACCTGGATGGCTCAGTTGGTTAAGCATCTGACTTCAGCTCAGGTCATGATCTTGCAGTTCACGAGTTCAAGCCCTATGATGTGCTCTGTTCTGACAGCTCAGAGCCTGGAGGCATTTCAGATTCCATGTGTCCCTCTATCTCTGCCCCTCCTCCACTCACACTCAGTCTCTCTCAAAAGTAAACATTTTTTTTAAAAATGTTGCTCTTGCCCACCTTCTGGATTTAGCACTGGGTATATACTTTACCAGATACTGCTAAATTATCCTTTAAAGGGGGATTCCAATTGATACTCCACTCCCTGCAACAGTGTATGATGAGTTCTCATTATTCCACATCTTTGACAAATCACGGGTATAAAATATTGAGATTTTAACTTACATTTCCATAACTAAAGAGACTGAACACTTTCTCATGTCCAAAGGTCATTTGTGTTTCCTCTTCTATGAATTTCCAACCCACTATTATTATTACTGGTTTATAAAATCCTCTTATATCTGGATATTAATCCTTTTTACTTAAATGTCCTGCAAACATTTTCTCCCAGATGACAGAATATTTTTCATTGCATATTGTCTTTTGATGACTGTACTTTAGATTTTGATCTAGACCTATTTATTGATCTTTTCCTTTACAATTCAAATTTGAAATCTTATTAAAGAAATCCTACCTTCCCTTTGATATTATAAAAACATTCTTCCATGTTTTTTCTAAAAGTTTTGCTTTTCACATTTACATCCTTAATCATTAGAAACTTACTTGCATATATGGTGTGAGAAGAAATTGCATTTTATTATTTCCCATATAACCAATTGTTTCATGATTATCACGTATTGTTTAGTCAGTCCATCATTGCCTCACTTGTCCGCAAAGCTCTCACTATCCTATATTAAGCTTCCTCATATGAAGATTAGTTTCTGGCATCTTTGTTCTGGCATCTGTGCCATTACCACATTATTAGTATGGCTTTGTAAGTCATACTATCTGTATAAGTAAATTCTAATTTTTCTTGCCAGTTTGCTCTATTATAAGTTTTTGGATAAAACCTGTTACGTTACATGAAATATCCTATCATTATATGGAATAGAATATTATACTTATAAATTAATTTGGAAAGAACTAATATGTTAATGATACAAAGTCTTCCTATCCATTAATATAGCATCCCAATTTATTTAGATCTTCTCTAATGTCTTTTAATAAAGTTTTATCATTTTTTCCATAAAAGGTCATGTGCATCTTTTGTTGGTTGTGCTTCTAGATACTTTTTCAATTGTTGTTGTTGCTATGATAAATTTTATCTTTTTAAATTACATGTGGGGGGCAGCACATGGGTAGCTCAGTTGGTTGAGCATCCAAATCTTGATTGCGGTTTGGTCATGATCCCAATCTCAATCATGGGATTAAGCCCTGTGTCAGGCTCCCCACTGAGTGTGGAACCTGCTTAAGATTCTCTCTCTCTCCCCCTCTGGCCCTCTCCCCTGCTCACACTCTCAGTCACTCTCTAAAAAAGTAAAATTAATAAAATAAATTACATGTGTTGTGAAAACACAAGTATCCATCAACAGATCAATGCATATACAAAAGGCGGTATATATGCATAATGGGAGTATTATGCAGCCATAAATAGTGAAATTCTGACATTTACTACAATGCAGATAAACCGTGGAAACATTATGCTAAGTGAAATAAGCCAAACAAAAAAAAGATAAAAATTTATGATTCTACATTTATGAAATACCTAAAACAGGCAAATTCATAATTATTTTTCCAGACTCAAGAAGAGTTTATCTTAAGATTATCCATAAATATTTTATGGCACTCACTTATTATATAAGCCTGATTAGGGTGACTACTATTAAAAAAAAAGACAGAAAGCAACAAGTGTTAGTGAATTATGGAGAAATCGGAACCCTGGTACACTGTCGGTGGCATTGTAAAAATGGTACAATCACTCTGGACAACAGTATGGAAGTACCTCAAAAAATTAAAAATAGAAATACCATATGGGGGTGCTCCTGGGGGGCTCAGTCAGTTAAGCATCTGACTCTTGATTTTAGCTCAGGTCACGATCTCATGGTTTGGGAGTTCAAGCCCTGCATCAGGCTCTGCACTGACAGCACAGAGCCTGCTTGGGATTCTCTCTTCACCTCCCTGCTTCACTCTCTCAAAATAAATAAATGTAAAAAAAAAAAAAAAAGATACCATATGATCCAGCAATCCCAATTTGGGTATACTGTATATCCAGAAGAATTGAAAGCAGGATCTAGAAGAGACATATGGATGCCCATGCTCATACTTGCATTATTCACATTAGCCACTGGTGGAAGGAACCCAAATGTCTGTTGACGGGATGAATGAATAAACAAAATGCAGCATATACATACAACGGAATATTACTCAGCCTTAGAAAGGAAGGAAATACTGTCACATGTTACAACAAAGATGAACCTTGAGGACATTAAGTAAAATAAACCAGTCACAAAAAGACAATCACTGTATGACTGCATTCATATGAAGTAACCAAAGTAGTAAAATACATAGAAACATAAAATAGAATGGTAGTTAATGGGAGCTGAGAAAAGGAGGAAAAGGAAATTGATTAATGGGTATGGCATTTCAAATATGCAAGATGAAAAAGACCTAAAGATATGTTCTACAACAATGTGAATATGCTTAATACTAATGAACTGCACACTTAAAAATGGTTAAGCTAGTAAAATTTATGTTTTTTTTTTTAATTACAATAAAAAAACCTACATGGGCCTAGAATTGTTTTGGTAGATTTTTTTTATTACTAATTTCTTTTATGGTTAGAAGACTATAAATTAGTTTTTAGATTAGATTTTTAATTTCTTCTCAAGTCAGTTTTGGTAAGTTATTATTTTTTTTTAATGTGCTTTTGCTATTGAAGCTACCTTTCCATAGCTCATTAAAATGTCTATATTATCTTTACTTCTTTATAGTTACAGATGAGCCCTATTAAAAAGTATCAAGTATTCATTGAAAGCCATAGCCATTACATATAAACTGGATCTAAAAACTAGATAAATTACAATGGTGACTACTTTTTCCTTTTTTGAAGTTTATTTATTTTAAGAGAGCAGCATGCATGTGTGAGTCGGGAAGGGGCAGAGACCAAGCAGGCTCCCCACTGTCCACACAGAGCCCAACATGGGGCTCAATCTTATGAACCATGAGATTATGACGTGAGCCACGACCAAGAGTCAGATGCTTAATCGTCTGAGCCACCCAGGCACCCAACGGTGGCTACTTCTTGTAGTCAGATATCTCCAAATATAAAAACTGATAAATGTATCTATACATAGTGATACCTACTTTAACCATAAGTGAGATCATTCTTATTAAGTACTTTCTGATAATTCTTGAAAATTCCTTACATGTAAAATGCCTTATATTCAAATGCCTTTTCCACTGAAACCACAGAATGAGTGTCAAGACTGGAGAAAAAGGTAAGTGGAATTTAAACTATCCTAAAAAAAAAAGTCCTACTTTTCCCATTTCAGCTCAGCATGAAAGAACTAAATCCTTGATTTCAGTGGCCTTTTAACTGTTGTTTCAAATTAAGTGTTTTCTTCCATTAACCAGAATAAATACTCAAATATAAATGATTGTGTAAGGGGAAAAAGAACTAGGTAGACAGATTTATATTTATTTTGAAACCTATTCTAGAAGGCCTACCAATGAGTTCATGATTCAACTTGCAAAGTTAGTTGGAAGACATTAATTCTTTCATTCCCCTCAAAGCAGTCTCAAAACTGATGGACTAGAGGTCCAGAAATTATGGTGGGTCCCTTTATGACATCTACCAATACGCTCGGTCTTTCACTAAAATAAGAAAAGGGGTGCCTGGTTGACTCAGTTGGTGGAGCATGTGACTCTTGATCTTGGGGTTGTGAGTTCGGGCCCCATGCTGGTATGGAGATTGCTTAGAAATAAAATCTTTAAAAGTAATAATAAGCAAACAAAAAAAAAAGGCAAGAATAGTGTTTTTTTCTTATCTGAGCAAAAGGCTCTAGAAACATGATATACTAGACTACTATAAAGAACCTTTTTTTAAGCATGAAAAAAGCAAGTCAAAGAGACCAAATACTACTAACCTACCTATCCTTCAGTCCAAGTTCAAATATCATCATTTCCAAAGTTTCTCTTCTATCCTACTCCACAATACCTTCTTCTGCTAAACTTTTTTTTTTTTTTAATTTATTTTTGAGAGACAGAGAGACAGCGCGAGCAGGGGAGGGTCAGAGAGAGAGGGAGACACAGAACCTGAAGCAGGCTTCAGGCTCTGAGCTAGCTGTCAGCACAGAGCCCGACGCGGGGCTCGAACCCACGAACCGTGAGATCATGACCTGAGCCGACGCAGGACGCTTAACCAACTGAGCCACCCAGGCGCCCCTCTTCTGCTAAACTTCTAAAGCAATTGTTGACACTCTTTTGATAGTTATCTATTGCTCATATTATTTACCTCTGAATGTTTTATTTTTTTCATTTATTTTAGAGAAAGCACACATGGGGGAGGGACAGAGAATTTTAATTTTTTGAGAGAAAGAGAGAGAGAGCACGAGCGAGAGAGAGAGGGGGGCAGAGAAAGAGGGAGACACAGAATCCAAGCCAAGCTCCAGGCTCCGAGCTGTAAGCAGAGTCCAACTTGGGGCTTGAACTCACAAACCACGAGATCACAACCTGAGCTGAAGTGGAGGCTTAACCGACTGAGCCACCCAGGCACCCTGAGAATTTTTTTAAGTTTGTTTATTTTGAGAGAGAGCACACATGCGAGTGGGCAGGGGGCAGAGGGACCGAGAAAGAATTTTTTTTTAATATTTATTTATTTATCTTGAGAGAAAGAGAGAATGTGAGAGAGACAGAAAGAGACAGAGACCGAGAGACCGAGAGACAGAGAGAATCCCAAGCAGGCTCCATGCTCTCAGGGCAGAGCTCAATGCAGGGCTCAGTCCCATAAACCATGAGATCATGACCTGAGCCGAAATCAAGAGTCCAGAGTTAAATGACTGAGCCACCCAGGTGGCCCTGAATCTATTCTCTTAACTGGAAAACAAAAATTAGAGCAATATATGAGGAAAACATTAAGTAAAACTGCATATATAAAATAATTCTTGACACAGTAACTATTCAATAAGTACTATAAAGGTTATCTCTCTGCCATTTATCAAATTTATGACTCTAAACAAGTCATTTTCTTAATCTTTAAAGTAGAAATAATAATTCCTGTTAAATGGCCTGCTTTGGATTCTGTGTCTCCCTCTTTCTCTGCCTCTCCCCAGCTTGTGCTATTTCTGTCTCTCAAAAATAAATGTTTAATAATCCCTGTCAAGTGATGGTCTATGTGCTAATAGGGAAGATCAATAGATTTTCAGACTATTTTTTCATCATTTTCATGCACAATCCCTTGACTATTTACAGTTGATCATTACTTTTTTTTTTTAACATTTAATAATTTTTTGAGAGACCGAGAAAGACAGAGCATGAGTGGGGAAGGGCAGAGAGGAGAGGGAGACACAGAATCGGAAGCAGGCTCCAGGCTCTGAGCTATCAGCACAGAGCCAGATGCGGGGCTCAAACTCACAAACCACAAGATCATGACCTGAGCCGAAGTCACATGCTTAACTGACTGAGACACCCAGGTACCCCTACAGTTGATCATTACTAAACCTTAGTACAACATAACACTGTTTTATGTTTTTATTTAAGAAATCTCTACACCTCAAGTGGCGCTTGAACTCATGACCCCAAGATCAAGAGTCACATACTCTTCTGACTGAGCCCATCAGGTGCCCCAACATATAACATTTTTATTATCTTACCATTATAATTTAAGCATTTTTAATTTTTTTAATATTTATTTTTGAGAGAGACACAGAGATACTGTCAGCAGGGGAGGGACAGAGAGAGAAAGAGACATAGAATCTGAAGCAGGCTCCAGGCTCTGAGCTGTCAGCACAGAGCCCAATGCAGGGCTCAAACTCATGAAACTCGAGATCATAACCTGAGCTGAAGTCAGATGCTTAATCAACTGAGCCATGCAGGGACCCCTAAACTTTCTGTAAATATAAATTTTAATAGCTACAAAATAGTTTACATGAATGTGTCATAATTTACTCAACTATTCCCTCAATGTTGGGCATCAACCACTCTCTTGTCAACATCTCCACCTCTCCACCGATTTTTTTTTTTTTTTTAACCACACCAGCCCAGTAAATCTCTCAACCATGGGGAATCAATCTAACCATCTGCTTCCTCTGTTCCCACACCACAACTGCTAATTCTGAAGAAAATCACAAGCTGGCAATTTGTGCCACTATAAATTTAGTCTCTAATCTTAACGGAGATAAACTATCCTATTAGTAATTTATCTACATGCCTCTGAAGAGTGACCTACTCCATCCCACACAGTGATCAGTATGACTACGCCACATCTAAAGCCTAATACTCTATACATCTTCTCTCATAATTGCCCTCTACCAGAAAAAAGAAACCTGACCTGTCCAATTTTCCAATCCACATTCTTCTTCAAACCCATCTCCTTCCTTCTAAGTTTTAGACAAAAGTATCTCTTCTCCTTCCCTAGGGTCATAATCTCTTCTCAACAATCAAACCCATTATCTTCTTATTCCATCAAATCACACAACCTCCCATATGCTCAACCTTATCTCTACTTTATCATCTCATCTCCACCAAAACATAACACATGTAGAACTTTTTTTTTATCTTTAAAACAAAAAATGTTTCTCAGATTTACATCTCTCTCTAGCCACCTCTCACTTTTGCTTCACAGCAAGCTTTCTAAAAGTGGTCTATACTTGTAACCTTTATTTTCTTACCTTTCATTCACTCTTCAATCTGTTGTAATTTGATTTCTACACCACTCGCTGAATACAGTGTTGTTAAGATCTTCTCAACAAGAGTCCAGCAGAAACTTTACTATCTTTATTTCACAATCACTTTTAAATTTTACACTGTTAGCTATTTTTTCCTTCTTGAAAATCTTTCCCTGGGTTTCCCAGAGGCCAATCTCCTCATTCATTTCCAACCTTCCCTTCTTCTTATGAGTCTCGAATCTAATCATGATGGTTTAGCATACAAATGTTCCAAGAGTTCCCTACTACCTACAGGATAAAGTAGAAACTCTTCATACAGCATGGCATATAAGGCCCTTCATGGTCTGGTCTCCACTTATTCTTCTAAGCTTATTCTATTACTTTCCCACAGGCACTTTTCACCCTAGACATGCCAAAAACACCCAAGCTCATCCAAACACACATTTTCTCATGCCTTTGTACCTAGGGTTCCCTGTACTTAACAGAACACCCATTCCTTCCTCCCTCCACTTCACCCCTCTCCCTCACCACACTGCCTTATATCCAGCTACCCTTCTTTTTTTTTTTTTTAGGATTCAGGTCAAGCACACTTTTTTTTGAAACCTTCCCTCACATCTTTAGGTCCAAACACTGCCTCTTCTTTGATTCCACAGAGCTTTTCTCAACCTTCTAATATAAAGCTTATGCATTATAGTTTAGCTATTGACCTGTCTTTGTGCTAAAACTGTGAGCTCCTTGAGGACACACTTTTAACTAATTTATTTATTTTTAATTTTTTAGAGAAGAGCGAGCATGAATTGGGGAGGGGCAGAGAGAGAGGGAAACAGAATCTGAGGCAGGATTCAGGCTCTGAGCAGCAGACAGCACAGAACCCTATGTGGGGCTCAAACTCGTGAACCTCGAAATCATGACCGGAGCGGAAGGAAGTCGGATGCTTAACTGACTGAGCCACCCAGGTGCCCCTCTTATTTATTTTTCTGCATCACCAGCACCCAGTGTCTCACAGAGAAAAGGTACTTAAATGTTTGTTGAATTAATGCATGAGGTGATTAGCATTTAGGCTTACCATAGAGAGGAAGTGAAGATCCAAGAATAATCATGCTGAAAGTATAGCAGTGGAATTTTACTGAAGGCAGTATAAGAAAAAAGATCAGCCTACAGAAATAAATGTTATATTTGAATTTTCCACAGAAAAAGGTAAAATGAGCCATAGAAAAAGAATGATAATCAGCCACAAGTATTAAACCATTGCTTCTTTTTACCCCAAAATTTGCCCATACTAATCTTAGAGCCAGATACACATTAGAATCAGGTAGCTTCTAGCAAGTGAGATTGGTGCAGCTGGCTCTAGCAAAACTTCTAGCATAAGTCCTTCACCTTAAAAAAATGTTAGTTTATTTATTTTGAGAGCGAAAAAACAGGGAAGGAGCAGAGAGAAAGAGGAGAGACAGAACCCCAAGCATGCTCCACACCAGCAGCCCAGAGCCCGATGTGGGGCTCAAACTCACAAATCAGGAGATCATGACCTAAGCTGAAACCAAGGCCCAGACACTTAACCAACGGAGCCACCCAGGTGCCCCTCTCTAACATTTTCTTATCACTATATCACAAAAACATGGACCTTCCAGAAAAGTGAGTACCTGCTATATACCAGATACAAGCTAAGTATTATTTCATTATATGTATATTTGTATATATATATTTATAATTCTTTTAAAAATCTTTGTTAATTATTACTACTCCATTTTATAAATGAGAACTGTTCAGTGCCACACCATTGTTAAACAGACCAAATTCAAACCAGTCTTCTAACAAAGTACAGGGACACCTGGGTGGCTCAGTCAGCAGGGCATCTGACTTCGGCTCAGGTCATGATCTCACGGTTCTGGAGTTCAAGTCCCGCGTCAGGCTCTGTGCTGACAGCTCGGAGCCTGTTGCCTGCTTCAGATTCTGTGTCTGTCTGTCTGTCTGTCTATCTCTCTCTCTCTCTCTCTCTCTGTTCCTACCCTGCGCGCTCTCTCGCTCTCTCTCAAAGAAATAAAGATTAAAAGGAAACAAATATAATTCTCTTTCCTCTCATGGGACTTGACATTTTCCAGTTGTCATTCAGGCATCCCTCATATCATGTGTAAGCCTAACTCTGAGCTAGCCTCTATGGCAGATGTTGTAGAATATTCAAGATAAGACACCGACCAAGTTTATTCTGTTAGTAAGGGTCTTCCCTCTTTTATCTGTATTTCCAATTCCTCATTCATCAAACCCTAAGAAACAGGGTTAGTGAAAGCTTTATTCTCAAATGTACAGGCTGTAATGTAGATAGCCCTACAAAGATGGCCACATCCTAATCCCTGGAACCTGTGAATATATCATATTACATGGCAAAAGGGACTCTGCAGATGTGATTAAGTTAAAAACATTGACAAAGAAAGATTATTTTCTATTATTGGTGTGGGCCAAAGAAATCACAAAAGTCGTTACAAGAGGGAGGCAAAATCAGATCAGACAAACAGATATGACAACAGGTGCAGCAGTTAGAGAAAGATTTAAATATGCAACACTAATGGCTTTGAAATGGAGTCAGGGGCCAGGAGCCAAGGAATGCTGGCAGCTTCTGGAAGATGGAAAAGGCAAGAAAATGGATTCTTCTCTAGGGCCTCCAAAAGGAATACAACCTGCTGACACCTTGATATTAGGACTTTTGACTCCAAAACTACAAGATGATCGATTTGAGTTGTTTTAAGACACTAAACTTATGGTAATTCATACGGCAACAAAGAAACTAATAAGAGTTTCTACTTATCAATGCCTGAGAATAAGAGGCAGCTCTAAGTCAATCCTTCTGAAGATTAATTTTTTCTATTTAGTATTTACTTGCAAGTCTTTTAACTTTTTATGTGTATTTTTAACACTGTTTCTGCTATATAACAAATCTAGGACAAAAAAATTGTCCACAATCCTTTCATCAATGTTTTCATTTGATCCTATTCTAGTTTTTTTCCTCCAGCATATTCTATTTTTACGTATTTGTGGTAATATCAAGGAATGGATTTAATAATCTGTATTTTTACTCGTAACACTCCAGAAGTTTTTTCCCATTTTGCTTCATTTTTTTCTGAGATCCTCTTATCTGTTCTCCTTTCTAACCTCAGGTAATAAGCATCTTTTTGCTGCTTCTGCAACACTTCAAAAACACTCCTGCATGAAGTTCTTTGTAATTGCCATTTACCCTATCTCAAATACCCTTCATTCAGCCATCTCCACAACTCACTCCTTCACTTCTTCCAGTTCTCTGCTCAAAATGTCACCTTAAAAGAAGATATTTGCAACACACGTACTAGACAAGAGCATCCAGAATCTTTAACTCCCCTCAACAAATTTAAAAAAAGACAATCCAATAGGAAAATGGGCAAAAGACACGAAAAGGCATTTCATAAAAGAGAATAACCAAATGGCCAACATATGAAAAGATGATCAACCTCATTAGGAATAAGGAAAATGCAAATGAATTTAAACCATAATAAGATACCACTACACACTTACGAGATTTGCAAAAATGTAAATGTCTGACAATCTACTGTAGATGTAGTTAACTGTCATGTGCTGTTATAGATGGAAATAATTTGGCATTCTCTAGAAGGGCTGAGATACACATAGTTTATAAACTAGAATTCTGAATCCTAGATATACCATACAGAAATGCATTCATGTAGGACATATATGCGAAATGTTCATAGCAGCATTGTTCATAATAGCAAAAATAGAAACTACCCAATGTTATTTAAAAGTAGAAATAAACTGTTCTACGATAAAATGCCAGATAACCAAAAAAAGGAAACTACAGCTACATAAAAACAGTATAGATGACTCAGCATAATGGTGAGCAAAACCCACAAAAGAATAAATACAGTGTGATTCCATATATATCAAATTCAAAAACAGGCAAAGCTAAAATATGTCATTTAGGAATACAACTATAAAGAAAAACAAGGTAATAATTACCATTAAAAGTTAAGGCAATGGTTTACTCCGGTGCAGAGGGTTATAATTGGAAAGGGGCATGCTTTTGGCTTCTGGGAAGCTGGCCATCTTCAGCATCTTTATCCAGGTGGTAGTTACATAATTGCTTATAAATGTCAGTAAACTACACTTACTAGGAGGTGTTTTATTTCACAATATCACCGTATCAGTGAGGCCTCCTCTGACTACCCAGAATAAAACAGTAATTCCTCTCTGCCCTCCATCCCCTTTAGCCAGCAGGGTTTTTTTCCCTTTATATTATTAATCTTCACCTAACATACTATATATTTACTTCTTAATTTGTTTATTGTCATACCTCCTTCTACATACAGCAAAGACTTTGTTTTGTTCACTGCTATATTCCCAGCCATGAGAAGAATACCTAGAATAAAATACACCTTGGGGCACCTGGGTGGCTCAGTTGGTTAAGTATCCAACTTCGTCTCAGGTCATGACCTCACAGCTCGTGAGTTCGAGCCCTGAGACAGGTTCTGTGCTAAAAGTGCAGAGACTGGAGCCTGCTTTGGAATCTGTGTCTCCTGTCTCTGCTCTTCCCCAACTCTCACTCTCTCCCTCTCTCTCAAAAATAAATAAACATTAAAAAAATTTTTAATGCACCTTTACACCTTTCTCCATGTTCATACAATCCTAAAATAAAACTACATATATTTTATAAAAGATATACATTTTTTAAGTTTGAGAGAAAGCATGCATGTGGGGAGGAGGGGTGGGGGGGAGGGGAGAGAGAGAGTGACCAAGCGCTCACATGAGAATCCCAAGTAGGCTCCACACTGTCAGTGTGGAGCCCAATGAGGGGCTAGAACTCCCAAACCGCGAGATCGTAACTTGAGCTGAAATCAAGAGTCAAACATTTCACCAAATGAGCCACCTAGGCTCAAATGTATAAATGTTATTATACACGTTTCTTTATAACTTGCCTGTCTTAATCTACAACCTTTCACAGATATTCTTCTAGGTCAAGATATACAGAGCGGGGTGCCTGGGTGGCTCAGTTGGTTAGGCGACCGACTGACCGACTTCAGCCTAGGCCATGATCTATTTGTTCTGGAGTTTGAGCCCTGCATCAGGCTCTGTGCTGGCAGCTTGGAGCCTGGAGCCTGTTTCAGATTCATTCTCAGTCTCATTCTCATTCTCTCATTCTCTCTCTCTCTCTCTCTCTCTCTCTCTCTCTCTCTCCCCCCACCCCTCCCCCACTCAGGCTCTGTCTCTCTCTCAAAAATAAATTAAAAACATTAAAAACAATTTTTAAGATATACAGATGTAACTTATTCTCCTTCAGTTGCATAATATTCCACAACGTAAGTACATTACTATTTATATATTTATACCCACTACTGATGGACATTCAGCTGTTTCCAATTTTTGCCATTAAACACTATATTGCAGGCATTCACTTTCGAATTCCCCCTCTCTGTAAAGAGAGATTTCATGTTGTTCTTACTTTCTGATCTTATACTCTAATAAACTTTTGCCTGCTGCTCACTTATAAATAAAAATATGGGCGCCTGGGTAGCTCAGGCAGTTGGGCTTCTGACTTCGGCCCAGGTCATGATCTCACAGTTTTTGAGTTCAAGCCCCACATTGGGCTTTGTGCTGACAGCTAGGAGCCTGGAGCCTTCAGCCTGCCCCTCCCCTGCTCACAGCTCTTTCTCTCTCTCTCTCTCTCAAAAATAAATAAACAAAAAATAAAATAAAATAAAAATACTGCATACATATACTTTTCATGTTAATACTTTCATTTCCATAGAATAGATTTCCAGAAGAGGAATTTGACTAAATATTATTGCCTTCCACCAATTATTATAAACCTTCCAAAATGGCTATAGTAATTCATATTTCTACCAATAGTGAGCCTAACTCATGAATCAAGCTTCCTTGCTGAGGAAGGGGTGGCAGATGCCATGTCCAGTTGCAAAAGTGGCAAGAAGAAGGCCCTGAAGCAGCTCTAGAAGCAGGCCAAACAGATAGGTGAGGAAGAGAAGGCATTCAAGCAGAAAAAGAAAAGAGGAGAAGAAACTTGAGGAACTAAAAGCCAAGACTGCAGGAGAAAAGGTTCCTGGCCACAAGTGGATTTAAGAAATCTGGCAAGAAGTAAGGTATTCCTTGTGCCTGAGGCAATGGTGATCCTTAATTCCGTTCTTGTTTAAACATCTGGATTCCCTGTCATAGCATCTCTTGCCCCTACAGCTAGAATGAAGTGTCGTCTTAGATACTGCTGTATTTAAGTTTATTTAAGAATAAACTTTTGTTAAAAAAATAATAAATCAATCATAAGAAAAGTTTTCTTATAACTTATTCCCACTTGTGCTGCAGCAAAGTGATCCTAAGAGTAAAGTATATAGCAATATAGGCCTACCTAAAGAAGAAAAATCTCAAACAACCTAACCTTCCACCTAAAGGGACTAGAAAAAGAACAACAAATGATGCCAAAGACAACTGAAGGAAGGAAATAATAAAGATTAGAGCAAAAATAAATGATATAGAAACTAAAAAAAAAAGAACAGATCAATGAAACCAAGAGCTGGTTCTTTGAAAAGATTAACAAAATTGATAAACACCTAATCAGACTTACCAAAAAAGAGAAAGGACCCAAATAAATCACATCACACGAGAGAGGAGAAATAACAACCAAAGAAATCTGAAAAATTATAAGAGAATATTATGATAAACTATATGCCAACAAAATGGACAACCTATAAGAAATGCATCAATTCCTAGAAAGTATATATTACCAGAACTGAAACAGGAAAAAAATAGAAAACGTGAACAGACCAATACCAGCAAACAAATTGAATCAATAATCAAAAAACTCACAACAAAAGTCCAGGACCAGATCGCTTCACAGGCAAATTCTACCAAATGTTTAAATAAGAGGTAATACCTATTCTTCTCAAATTATTCCAAAAAAGAGGGACAAAAAGAAAAATTCCAAAATTTCTATGACACCAGCATTACCCTGATTCCAAAACCGGATAAAGACACCACTAAAAAAAGAAAAACACAGGTCAATTTCCCTGATGAACACAGATGCAACAACTCTCAATAAAATACTAGCAAACCAGATTCAACAGTACATTAAAAAAAATCATTCACCATGATCAAGTGGGATTTATTCCTGGGTTTCAAGGGTGGCTCAGTATTTGCCAATCAATATGACATATCACATTGATAAAAGAAAGTTTAAGAACCACATGATCACTTCAATAGATGCATAAAGAGCATTTCACAAAGTACAATGTCAATTCATGATAAAAAAAAAAAACCCTCAACAAGGTAGGTTTAGAGGAAACATACCTCAACATAATAAAGGCTATATATGAAAACCCACAACAAACAGCATACACAATGGGGGAAACTGAGAACTTTCCCAAGATCAGGAACAAGACAAGAATGTCCACTCTTACCACTTTTATTCAACAAAATACTCGAAGTCCTAGCCACAACAATCAGACAACAAAAAGAAATAAAAGGCATCCAAATCAGCAAGGAAGAAGTAAAACTTTCACTAGCTGCAGATGACATGATATTCTATATAGAAAACCTGAAAGACTCCACCAAAACACTGCTAGAACTGATAAAGGAATTCAGTAAAGTCACATGATACAGAATCAACATACAGAAATCGGTTATATTTCTATACACCAATAATAAAGCAGCAGAAAAAAAAATTAAGGAATCAACCCCATTCACGATTGCATCAAAAACAAGATACCTAGAAACCTAACCCAAAGAGGTGAAAGACCTATACTCTGAAAACTATGAAACACTGATGAAATTAAAGACGACACAAAAGGAAGAACATTCCATGTTCCTAAATTGAAATATTAAAATGTCTATGCAACCCAGAGCAATCTATACATTTAATGCAATCTCTAGCAAAATACCAACAGCATTTTTCACAAAGCTATTACAAACAATCCTAAAATCTGTATGGAACCACAAAAGACCCTAAATAGCCAAAACAACCTTGAAAAAGAAAAGCAAAGCTGGAGGCATCACAATTGCAGACTTCAAGTTATATTACAAAGATGTTGTAAACAAAACAGTAGGGTAATGGCACAAAAACAGACACATAGATCAATGGAAAGAATAAAAAACCCAGAAATGAACCCACAACTATATGGTCAATTAATCTTCAACACAGCAGGCAAGAACGACCAATGGGTGGGGTGCCTGGGTGGCTCAGTTGGTTAAGTGTCTGACTTTAGCTCAGGTCATGATCTCACAGTTCATGAGTTCAAGCCCTGTGTGGGGCTCTGTGCTGACAGCATGGAGCCTAGATCCTGCTTCGAATTCTCTGTTTCCCTCTCTCTCTGCCCCTCCCCCACTCGCACTATCTCCCTTTCTTTCAAAAATAAACATTAAAAAAATATATATATCCACTGGTAAAAATATAGTCTCATTTTTCCAAAGAAGACATACAGATGGCTAACAGACACATGGAAAGATATTCAACATCACTCATCAACAGGGAAATACAAATCAAAACTAAAATGAGCTATCAACTCATACCTGTTAGAATAGCTAAAATTCACAACACAGGGGAGGAGAGGAGTTAAGATGGAGAAGAGGTAGGGGGACCTGGATTTCCCTCATCCCTCAAACATTGCTGAATTGAGATCAAATCACTTGGAACACCCAGGAAATCAATCTCAGAGTGGCAGAAGGATCTCCACAGGTAGAGGGAGACAGCTGGGTAGGATCAAGATGCATGTATGTCAACTGGGGGAGATGAAATGGCAAAGGCACAGAGGGAAGGAAACCCCTTTTGTGGAGAGACTAAAGGGAAAGAAAGACAGAGGGACTGTGGAATTGCAATAATGAGTTAGCACAAGAGGAAAACCTCTCCAGGCCATGGACTAGGCAACGAGAAGTATGGAGAGTTCCAGCTTCTATTTTGCAAACAGCTTTAGGAACTGAAGATTGGAAGTTTCAAAAATTCGCGACTTTCTCTGGACTGGAGCCGGCCCTGTGAGTGCACCTCGGGGTGGTGGGGAGCCAGCCTGGGGGCGTGATAGTGATCTCAGGGGCACACTGGGAAAGAACAGTCCCCTCCCTCAAGTACTATGAGAAGAGGGTTTATTGCCTCCCCAAGGAGAAAAGACCCTGCAGGTGCCAGCCAAAGGCCTTTTACTGGCAGGGAGGAGCAGCACTACACCAGAAGAGGGTCTGTGCAGTACAAGGACCTTTAAAACATTGGGTTTTGAATCCCAGCCAAGGGCCTAGGAGGCACGGGAGAACTGTGAAGCAGGGCAAATTGACTGCCTGAGCTATTCTGGTGAGGACTGCCCCAACAGCATGGTTTGAGATACTCAGTCCGGGGAGGAGAGACTGGGATGTCACCATTTTTCTCCCCAACACGTCTCCCCAACAGTGGGGCTTCAGGGAGCAGCAGGGCAGCCCCCAGTGGAGGCAGACCTGCTTACGCCAAACCCCACCCTCCGTGCTTGGCAACCACTTATCTACTGGAGGAAGACTGACACTGAGCCAACCAGACTGCCTCTCCTGCAGACCAGCACAGCCACAGGTCCCAAGCACCAACAGAAAACGGTCTTTTTGTTTTTGTCTGTTTGTTCTTCTCTTCTTTCTACCCTCTTCTTTTTTCCTTTTGGAATCAGGCTCGTAGTTTCTGGTTTGCTTTTGGTCAATTCTTATTTTATACATATTCACACACACAAAATTGTTTTTTCTTTTTTTTGTTTGTTTAATCAGGCATTTTTCGTCCATTCTTTTTGCAGCTTTTCTATATCTTTTTCTTCATTTTCCTTTCTCTCTCTGGATTAAGCCTTATGTTTTTGTGGGGTTTTTTTTTTTTTTTTTTTTTTTTTTACTCTCTGCTTGGTCTTTTCTCCCCTTTCATTTTTCTTTTTGTGTGGGATCAGTCTTCTCCCAACCCTTTCCTTTTTTTCCATAAGTTATTTCAACAAACAAATCAAAGCACACCTGGTTGCAGGTCCAAACACTCTACCACTACAAGCAAAGAGGAGCTTTGCAGGGGATTGACCCGTAGGATAGAGCAACCAAAACACAACAAGAGAGTGCATGCAACACACTCCAAAAACACTTCCTGAAGTGCCAGACCCTGAACAATATACGATCCCTTTTCAGTACAGTAGTACTCGTAGGTACAGGGCACATAACAAGCTATTTGTCTTTTGTAAAAGACAAAAACCTAGCCAAAAATGACAAAACAGAAGAATTCTCCTCAAAAGAAAATTCAGGAAGAAATGACAGCCAAAGAAATGCTCAAAACAGATATGTAATATATCTGAACAAGAACTTAGAATAACAGTCATAAGACTAACAGCTGGGCTTGAGAAAAAAAAAAAAAAAAAAAGCATAGAAGACCGCAGAGAATCTATTGCTGCAGAGATCAAAGACCTATGAAATAGTCACAATGAATTAAGAAATGCCATAAATGAGATACAAGATAAACCAGATACAGTGACAGTGAGGATGGAAAAAGCAGAGAGAATAGGTGAAATAGAAGATAAAAGAGGAAAATGATGAAGCTGAAAAAAAGGAAAGGAAATTACTAGATATTAAAAGGGAGAATTAGAGAACTAAGTGATTCCATAAAATGAAACAATATCCCTATCATAGGAGTTCCAAAAAAGGAAGAGGAAGAGAAAGAAGAAGGTTTATTTGAACAAATTATAGCTGAGAACTTCCCTAACCTGTGAAAGAAAACAGGCATCTAAGTCCAACGGGTACAGAGAACTCCCTTCACAATCAACAAAAACAGATCAACACCATGACATATCAGAGTGAAACTGGCAAAATACAAAGATAAAGAGAGAATTCTGAAAGCATCTAGGGACAAATGGTCCTTAACCTACAAGGGTAGACACATAAGGGTAGTAGCAGACCTGTCCATTGAAACTTGGTGGGCCAGAAGAGAGTAGCATTTCAGGAAATATTCAATGTGCTGAAATAGGAAAAATGTGCAGCCAAGAATCCTTTATCCAGCAAGGCTGTCATTCAGAATAGCAAGAGAGATAAAGGTTTTCCCAGACAAGCAAAAACTAAAGGAATTCAAGACCACTAAACTAGTCCTGCAGGAGATCCTAAGGGGGACTCTGAGTGGAAAGCAGCAAAGACTACAAAGGACCAGAGACATCACCACAAGCAGGAAACCTACAGATAACACACTGGCACTAAATCCATATCTTTCAATTATTACTCTCAATGGACACAATGGACACAATGCCCCAATGAAAAGACATAAGGTATCAGAATGGATAAAAAAAAAAAAAAAAAAAAAAAAGATCCATCTATATGCTGCCTACAAGAGACTCACTTTAGCCCTGAGGACACCTGCAGATTGAAAGTGATGGAGAACCATATATCATGCTACTGAATGGCAAAAGAAAGCCTGAATAGCCATACTTATATCAGACAA
The DNA here is from genome assembly GCA_028646485.1 of Cryptoprocta ferox. Classification (NCBI taxonomy): domain Eukaryota; kingdom Metazoa; phylum Chordata; class Mammalia; order Carnivora; family Eupleridae; genus Cryptoprocta; species Cryptoprocta ferox. Next base: position 66,664,928 of record CM053570.1, on the reverse strand, counting down.
ACTAGATGTTAAAACAAAGACTATAACAACAGGTGAAGAAGGGTATTATATCATAATTAAGGGGTCTACCCATCTAGAGAAACTAACAATTGTAAATGTTTATGCCCTCAACATGAAAGCACCCAAATATATAAATCAATCACAACAAATGTATAGATAATAATACCATAATTATAGGGGACTTTAATACTCCATTTACAGCAAAGGACAGATCATTCTAGGCTAAAAAAAATCAATAAGGAAACAACAGCTCTGAATGACACATTGGACCAGATGGACTTAACAGATATATCCAGAACTTTTCATCCTAAAGCAGCAGAATACACATTCTTCTTGAGTGCATATGGAACCATTTCCAAAACAGATCACATATTGGATCACAAAACAGCCCTCAACAAGTATAAAAAGATTGAGATCATACCATGCATATTTTCAGATCACAATGCTATGACACTTGAAATCAATCACAAGAAAAAATCTGGAAAGCCCCCAAATACACTGAGGTTAAAGAACATCCTACTAAAGAATGAATGGGTCAGCCAGGAAATTAAAGTAATTAAAAAATACACGGAAGCAAATAAAAATGAAAACATGACGGTCCAAACCTGCAGCAAAGGCAGTCCTAAGAGGAAAATACATTGCAATTCAGGCCCATCTCAAGAAGCATGGAAGGTCCCAAATATACAACCTAGCCTTACAACTAGAGCTAGAAAGGTAGCAGCAAAGAAAGCCCAAAGCCAGCAGAAGAAGAGAAATAATAATGATTAGAGCAGAAATAAACAATATAGAATCCAAAAGCATAGAACAGATCAATGAATCTAAGAGCTGGTTTTTTGAAAGAATAAACAAAACTGATAAACCCCTAAGCCAGACTTCCCAAAGAGAGAACCCAAATAGATAAATCACTAATGAAAGAGGAGAGATCACAACCAACACCACAGAAATAGAATTATTAGAGAATCCTATGAGAAATTATATGCCAACAAACTAGACAATCTGGAAGAAATGGACAAATTCCTAGACACTCACACCCTACCAAAACTCAAACAGGAAATAAATTGAAAATTTGACAGACCCATAACTAGCAAAGAAATTGAATCAGTTATCAAAAATCTCCCAACAAATAAGAGAGTCCTGGACCAGATGGCTTCCCAGGGGAAATTCTACCATACATTTAAAGCAGAGTTAATATCTATTCTTCTCAAACTGTTCCAAAAAATAGAAATGGAAGGAAAGCTTCCAGACTCATTCTATGAAGCCAACAATACCTTGATTCCCAAACCAAAGACCCCACTAAAAAGAATTACAGGCCAATATCCCTGATGAATATGGATGCAAAAATTCCCAACAAGATACTAACAAACTGAATTCAACAGGACATTAAAAGAATTATTCATCATAATCAAGTGAGATTCATTCCTGGGCTGCAGGGCTGATTCAATATTCGCAAATCAATCAATGTGGTACATTATACTAATAGAAGAAAGGATAAGAACCATAGAATCCTGTCAATAGATGCAGAAAAAGTATTTGACAAAATACAGCATCCTTTCTTAATAAAAACCCTCAAGAAAGTTGGATAGAAGGAACATACCTTAACATCATAAAAGTCATATTATGAAGGCTCACAGTTAATATCATCCTCAATGGGGAAAACAGAGAGCTTTCCCCTGAGATCAGGAACATGACAGGGATGTCCACTCTCACCACTGCTGTTTAACATAGTGTTGAAGTCCTAGCCTTGGCGATCAGACAACAAAACAACATAAAATATGGGGAAATAGGTTCTACTTATATAAATCGGTTAGAAAAAAACTTAAGGCAGAAAGCTACCACCACGGGGTGTGAGCACCTGAGGTTAGCTAGTGAGATATTGTAATGGAATCACAAGTAACTTGTTATATCACCTGCAGGAAATTACTTTCCATCTGGTGCCAATGTACCTTGATCACAAACTCCACTTGCCCCACAGACCCTTTACTTACACATATAAGTTAATGATTACTATCTGATTATTTTCTTCACATTCACAATGTGTGTAACATCTTGTGAGCTCAAAAAATACAGAGACGAAACCCCTGTTCAGGGCTCTTGTCTCCTCCTGGACATTAACCTCTCTCGTATTCAATTCTGTGTCTGCTCTCTTGCTGGACAAGAGATAACTCCAGACTCACAGTCTGTGACAATAAAATGCAATCCAAATTGGCAAAGAAGTCATCAAACTTTCACTCTTCACAGATGACATGATACTCTACATGGAAAAACCAAAAGACTTGACCAAAAAACTACTAGAGCTGATACAGGAATTCAGCAAAGTCGCAGGATATAAAAATCAATGTACAGAAGTCAGTTGCATTTCTATACACCAATAATGAAGCAACAGAGATATCAGGGAATTGATCCCACTTGTAAATGCATCAAAAACTATAAAATACCTAGGAATAAACCTAACCAAAGAGGTAAAAAATCTACAGAAAATTACAGAAAGCTTATGAAAGAAATTGAAGAAGACACAAAGAAATGGAAAAACATTTCATGCTCTTAGATTAGAAAAACATATTGTTCAAATGTCGATACTACCTAAAGCAATCTACACATTCAGTGCAATCCCAATTAAAATAGCGCCAGCATTCTTCACAGAACTAAAACAAACAATCCTAAAATTTTTATGGAACTACAAAAGTCCTCAAATAGCCAAAATAATGTTGAAAAAGAAAACCAAAGCTGGAGGCATCACAGTCCCAGACTTTAACCTGTATTACAAAGTTGTAATCATCAAGACAGTAAGGTACTGGCACAAAAACAGACACATAGATCAATGGAATGGAGAACCCAGTAATGGATCCACAAATGTATGGCCAACTAATCTTCAACAAAGCAGGAAAAAGTATCCAAGGGAAAAAAAAAAAAAAAAAAAAGACCATCTCTTTAGGAAATGGTTTTGGGAGAAATGGAAGGCAACATGCAGAAGAATGAAACTGGACCACTTTCTTACATCATACACAAAAATAAATTCAAAACAGATTTAAAAAAACCTAAATGTGAGACAGGAAATCATCAAAATCCTACAGGAGAAAACAGGCAGCAAGCTCTTTGACCTCAGCCACAGCAACTGCTTACTTGTCTCCAGAGGCAAGGGAAACAAAAGCAAAAATGATCTACTGGGATCTCATCAAGATAAAAAGCTTCTACACAGCAAAGGAAACAATCAACAAAACTAAAAGGCAACCGACTGAATGGGAAAAGATATTTGAAAATGAAGGGTTAGTACCAAAAATCTATAAAGAACTTATCAAACTCAACACCCATAAAACAAATAATCCAGTGAAGAAATGGGCAGAAGATATGAACAGACACTTTTCCAAAGAAGACATCCAGATGGCAAACATGAAAAGATCCTCAACATCACTCATCATCAGGGAAATGCAAATCAAAACTACAAGGAATTATCAACTCACACCTATTAGAATGGCTGAAATCAACAATACAATAACAACAGGTAGTGGCTAGGATGTGGAGAAAGGGGAACCCTCTTGCACTGTTGGTGGGAATGCACACTGGTGCAGCCACTCTGGAAAACAGTGTGGAGGTTCCTCAAAATATTAAAAACAGAATTACCCTATGACCCAGAAATTGCACTACTAGGAATTTATACAAAGGATACAGGAGTGCTGATTGGAAGGGGCACATGCACCCCAATGTTTACAGCAGCGCTATCAACAATAGCCAAATTATGGAAAAAGCAAAAATGCCACCAACTGATGAATGGATTGAGAAGATGTCATACAGGGGCACCTGGGTGGCTCAGTTAAACGTCCAACTTCTGCTCAGGTCATGATCTCGAGGTTAGTGGGTTCTGGTCCTATGTCGGGCTTGTGCTGACAGCTCAGAGCCTGGAGCCTGCTTCGGAGTCTGTGGCTCCCTCTCTCTCTGCCCCTTCCCCACTCATGCTCTGTCTCTCAAAAATAAATGAAAACATTTAAAAGAATTAAAAAGATGTCATACACACACACACACACACACACACACACATTGTAATAACACTCAGCGAGGAAAAAGAATGAAGTCATGCCATTTGCAACAACAGACAGAACTGGAGAATATTAAGCTAACTGAAATACATCAGTCAGAGAAAGACAGTTATCACATGATTTCACTCATATGTGGAATCTGAGAAACTTAACAGACAATCATAGGGGAAGGGAAGGAAAAATAAGATAAGAACAGGGAGGGAGGCAAACCATAAGGGACTCTTAAATACAGAGAGCTGAGGGTTGATGGGAGTAGGGAAAATGGGTGATGGGCACTAAGGAGGGCACTTGTTAGGATGAGCACTGGGTGTTATATGTAAGTGATGAATCACTGGATTCTACTCCTAAAGCCAAGACTACACCATATGTTAATTAACTTGAGAATAAAATAAAATTTTAGAAAAACACAGGAAACAACAGGTGTTGGTGAGGATGTAGAGAAAGAGGAGCCCTCTTGCACTATTGGTGGGAATGCAAACTGGTACAGGCACTGTGGAAAACAGCATGGAGTTTCCTTAAAAAGTTAAAAATAGAACTACCTTACAATCCAACAATTGCACACCAGGTATTTACCCAAAGAATATAAAAATATTAATTTGAAGGGATACATGCACCCTGACATTTAAAGCAGCATTATCTACAATAGCCAAATTATGGAAAGAGCCCAAATGTCCATCGACAGATGAATGGATAAAGATGTGGTACGTATGTGTGTGTGTATATATACATGTATATATACACACACACATATACACACTCACATATATATAAATATACATATATACACACACAACGAAATATTCAGCCATAAAAAACAATGAAATCTTGCCATGCGCATCAACATGGATGAAGCTAAAGAGTACTATGCTAAGTGAAATAACTCAGGTCAGAGAAAGACAAATACCATAATGATTTCACTCATGTGGAATTTAAGAAACAAAACAAAGGGGAAGAAAAGAGAGGCAAACCAAGAAACAGATTCTTAACTATAGAGAACAAACTGATGGTTAATGGAGGGTGGTGAAGGGGATGGGTTAAACAGGTCATGAGTATTAAGGAGGGCACTTGTGATGAGCACTGCATGTCGTATGTAAGCGATGAATCACTGAATTCTATAACTGAAACTAATATTGCACTGTATGTTAACTATTTATTTTTT
>CM053570.1:66550100-66659638 GCA_028646485.1 Cryptoprocta ferox | reverse complement strand
GACCACTTTCTTACACCATGCACAAAAATAAATTCAAAATGGATTAAAGACATAAATGTGAGACCTGAAACCATAAAAATCCTAGAGAACAAAGGCGGTAACTTCTTTGACATCAGCTGTAGCAACTTCTTTCTAGATATGTCACTTGAGACAATGGGAGAAGCTATTTGTAAATGACATATATAATGAAAGGTTAGCCACCAGGGGTTCCTGGGTGGCTCAGTCAGTTAAGCAGACAACTCTGGATTTTGACTCGGGTCATGATCTCCTGGTTTGAGTTCAAGCCCCACACTGGGCTCTGTGCTGACAGTGAGGAGCCTGCTTAGGATTCTGTCTCCCTCTCTCTGCTCCTCCCCCCACTTGAACACACATGCTCACTCTCTCAAAAATAAGTGTTAAAAAAAAAAAATTTGTAGGGGCGTCTGGGTGGTCAGTCGGTTAAGCATCCAATTTTGGCTCAGGTCATGATCTCACAATTTGTGAGTTCGAGCCCCACATTGGGCTCTGTGCTGACAGCTCAGAGTGTAGAGCCTGCTTCAGAGTCTGTGTTCTCCCTCTCTCTCTGCCCCTCCCATACCCCTGCTCACGCTCTTTCTCTCTCAAAATAAACATTTTTTAAAAAAATTTATAAAAAATTTTTCTTAAAAGGTTAGTATACAAACATATAAAGAACTTATAAAAATCAATGCCGAAAACCAAATAATCCAATTTAAAAATGGGCAGAAGACATGAATAGACATTTTTCCAAAGAAAACATTCAGATGGCCAATAGACACATGAAAAGATGCTCAACTATCAGGGAAATGCAAATCAAAACTACAATGAGGTATCAACTCACACCTGTCAGAATGGCTAAAATCAACAACACAAATAACAACAGGTATTGGCGAGGATGTGGAGAAAGGTAAACCCTCTTGCACTGTTGGTGGGAAAGCAAACTGGTGCAGTCCCTGTAGAAAACAGTATGGAGGTTCATCAAAAAGTTAAATAGAACTACTCTATGATCCAGCAAAGAAGTTACCCAAATACAAAAATACTCATTCAAAGTGATACATGCACCTGGATGTTAAGAGCAGCATTATCTAGAACAGCCATATTATGGAATCAGCCCAAGTATCCGTCAGTTGATAAATAAAGATTTTTATTCAGCCATAGAAAAGAATGAAATCTAGCCATCTGCAACAACATGGAAGGAGCTAGAGTATTATGCTAAGTGAAGTAAGTCAGAGAAAGACAAATACCATATGATTTCATTCACGTGGAATTTAAGAAACAAAACAAATGAGCAAAGGGGGGAAAAAGAGATAGAGGCAAACCAAGAAAGATTCTTAACTATAGAGAACAAACTGATGGATATCAGAAGGGAGCTGGGGAGTGGGGTGCACAGGTTAAACAAGTGATAAGGATGAAGGAGTGCACTTGTGATGAGCACTGGGTGATATATGGAAGTACTGAATCACCACTGTACACCTGAAACTAATATTATGCTGTATGTTAACTGTAATTTAAATATAAACTTTAAGTCTATTTATTTTGAGAGAGACAGAGACAGCGTGAGTGGGGGAGGGGCAGAGAAAGAGGGAGACAGAGAATCCCAAGCAGGCTCCAAATTATCAGTAAAGACTCCACTGTAGTGTTTGGAACTCACGAAACCGAGAGATCATTACCTGAGCCAAAACCAAGAGTCGGATGCTTAAGCTACTAAGCCACCTAGGTACCCCTAAATAAAAACTTAAAAAAAAAAAAAAAAAAGACCATACAAAAAAAAATTATGTGCACTTACTTTCAAAAAGCTGGTTACATAAAATGAGGCAGCTTAAACATCTGGAAAAAAAAATTTTTAAGTAAACTCAATCTCTAATGTGGGGCTCAAACTCATGACCCCATAATCAAGAGTCACATTCTCTACCAACTGAGCCAGCCTGGTGCCCCATATCTGAAAATTGACCTCAGCAACTAATACCCTGGGAGCAGTCAAGGACCTACTGCAAATCTCTCCCACACCTTTAGGAACTCAATAGCATCTGATTTACTACTGTCTGCTCTGAGTTCGAAACCTAAAAGTAATAGAAGGTATTCCCCTTTTCTCCCCCAGTAAAGCCTAGAAAAAAAGAAGCCCTCCAAAAGAAAATCTCTTTGTTTTCCCCTCTGCCCATTTTAAGAAGCCATATGATCCAAACCTGTCCTTTTTTTTTTTAATGTTTATTTATTTTTGAGAGAGAGAGACTGAGCATGAGCGGTGGAGGGGCAGAAAGGGAGACAAAATTCAAAGCAGGCTCCAGGCTCTGAGCTATCAGCACAGAGCCGATGCAGGGCTCCAACTAGTGAACCAGGAGATCATGACCTGAGCTAAAGTTAGACGCTTAACCGACTCATCCACCCAGGTGCCCCGAAACCTGTCCTTCCTTAATTGTATCTCTTGGTTTATAGTACCATTTCCTAAGCCAGAAAACTAAAAGTCATTCTAGATTCATTCATTTTTCTCAGGATAGTCTCTATGCCCCCTCAATTCTACTTTTTAAACACCTCTTCCGTTTATTCTCACTGCTACTACCTTATCTTAGGCTTTTGGGGGGGGGAGGGAGTATATTTCTTTCATTTAATGATTAGAAAATGAAATAAAAATACAATCTCTGGGTTACAAATATTAAGTGGGTGGGAATGCAGAACAAGGGATCAGTAGTTTGACTAATATAATGTCTCTGCTGCTAAAACAAATTTACAGTGGAAATCTCCATGAGTCCACATGAATTCTGTGCACAGGGTCTGCATCTCCCTGCTTCTTGCATATTTTTCTTTTTCACCTTAGGTTTTCATAACTTCTTTCATCTGTACTGAAATAGCCTCCTAACCAGTTTCCCTTCTTTAATCTCACTCTCCTCCAATCTATTTTTCACTTTGCAGCTAATATATTCTTTTCCCTACTTGAAATCAATCACTCAGTGGCTACCCAACCTGTAGGTGTAGCATTCAGGGCCTTTCATGATTTGGTCCTCACCTACTTCTCTAGACTCCTCTACCACCACTTCCTACCTCATACATCACATTTCAACAAAACTGAATTACTTACAGTTCTCAAAATACATCAAGTGTTTTTATAACCCTGTGCATTTTACCTAGGCTGTTCTGTCTCCACTACCTACTAGTAAACCAATCATTCCCTCTTCTGTTTCTATATTTTTCTATTATAAACAGAACTTAAAACATTCATTCACACTTAAAACATTCATTCAACCCACATTTACTGGGTACCTCTATGTGCCACAGACAATGCTATGCTAGTTACTGGAGATCCAGCAGTTAATTATGGACTCAGTCCTTATCCTGATGGAATTTATAATCTAATGAGGCCTAAAGACACTAAACAAGTGATAATAAATGTGGTTAAGAATTATAAAGGAAGTAATACAGTATATAATGGAAATGTATATTAGATGAAAGCCAGGAGAAAGGGAGTTATCAAGAGAATACTACATGCATTTGTTTACATGTGGGTAATCCTTAATTACAGTCTGAGCTCCTTAAAGACAGGGATTATGCCATCTTTATATCAATAACCAGGACAGTAAATAGTAACGTTTAGTAATGTGCACTATCTTATAAAGATCACTGCCCTATTAATTCCTGAATCACTGAGGCCAGGTGAATGCAATAATCTTATTGGCCAAGCCTGAATCGTGTGCCCACCATTAGAGCCAATGGGTTAGATCAACTCTACCCAAGCCACAATGATTACAAATGGGGAATGACTGGTTCCAAGAGAAAAATCAGGAAACTGTTACCTAAATAAGGCAGGAAAGCTGGATAGATAAAAAAAACAGCAGCCCTTTCTCTAGTGGACATTGTAATTATCTCCTCAAAAGGTATCTTATCCCTTCCCCGCACCAGTAAGGTATTTATGTGGGACTGACCCCTTCGCCAGCTCCAGGAGTAGGCCATGATTTGACACAGTAGTGGTTCTCAAAGTGTTTGCAGACCAGGCAAATCAGTAAACCTGTTGCAACTACAAATTCTTAGAACCCAACCCCAAACGACTAAAACTGGAAACTCTGGGGGTAGGGCCTACCAGTCTGTGTTTTAACAACTCCTCCAGGTGGCTCTAATGCATGCTTAAGCTATAATAGTTCAGATTTTAAGAGGGATCCTTGGGCACATGGGGATAATCTAATGTCAAGCTCAGGATTTTTGTGTTATATTTGTGGGAAGCATCCTTTTTCTCCCCCAGAAATTAGGAAACATGTAATCCCAGCAGCCAAAGGCGCTCGTCTTGTCCTGGCAAGGAAGACTGCCTGAGAAAGAAGCTGATAGAGGGGAGAGCCAAGAGAAATGCAAAAAAAAATAAGGCCAAAGCCTGACAGTCTTGATTCAACCATGTCAGGGGCCTTCATTTCCTTTGGACTTTTCAATTACATGAACCTATAAATTCTCTTTGTTTAAACCTATTTCAGTTGGATTTATCATGTAAACCGACAGTATCCTGATATCTACTGCATCAAGTTACACATCTATCCCTAAACACCATAGGGAAAGTATACTAGGAAATACTGTTTAGTCAACTGTCTAGGCTCTATCTAAATTAAGGTTGCCCAATTTAACAAAAATACAGGATACCCCATTAAATTTGAATTTCAGATAAACAATAAACAATTTTTCAGTAGAAATGCATCACAAATATTGAATGGGACATTACATGTATTTTATCCAGCAACTCTACTCTAAATGCTCATGGTTCATCCCTAGCAATCAAAAGAGCTCAGGTCAGTTTCTGTCAGACAGATGTGATAGCTGCTCTTACAGTTTGTGACTAGCAGGAGAAAAGACTAAACCCAAGTCCTGAACTAATGGTCTGCAATAGGTTTGAACCACCTGGCAGTCCTTTTTAAACTAATCAGACTTCTAAAAGCCAAAACAGGGGCACCTGGGTGGTTCAGTCAGGCGTCCGACTCCAGATATCCACTCTCACAGTTGATGTTTCCAGCCCCGCATCAGACTCCACTCTGACAGTGCAGAGCCTGCTTGGGATTCTCTGTCTCCCTCTCTCTTTGCCCTCCCCTGCTCATGGTCTCTCTCTCTCTCTCTCAAAATAAATATTTTTAAAAGTTAGAATATTACACATGAAAGAAATTCTATAGTAGTATTTTTCAAGCACAAACATTTCCATATGGCATTTTCCAAATTCATATACAAATTTTAAATTTTGATTTGTGATTGGAGGCACCTGGGTGGCTCAGTTGGTTAAGTGTCCAATTTTTGATTTCGGCTCAGGTCATGATCTCACGGTTCGTGGAATCCAGCCCTGCTTCAGGCTCTGTGCTGACAGAATGGAGCCCGTTTGGGATTCTCTCTCTCTCTCTGCCCTGCCCTTCTCCTGATTGCACTTGCACTCTTCCTTTCTCTCTCTCTCTCAAAACAAATGAACAAACTTAAAGAAAATGTTTAAAAATAAATTTTGATTTGTGATTGAATTTTTTCTTAGAAAATTTAAACATGAGGGGCCTGTGGGTGGCTCAGTCAGTTAAGCATCTGACTGTGGTCCACGTCATGATCTCACCCTTCATGAGTTCCGAGCCCCACATTGGGCTCTGTGCTGACAGAGCCTAGACCAGCTTCAGATTCCGTAACTCCCTCTCTCTCTCTCTCTCTCTGCTCCTCCCCGCTTCTATTCTGTGCTGCTCTCTCTCAAAAATAAATAAAAACATTAAAAAAAAGAAAATTTAAACATGAAAACAAAAAACAAAAAACAATAAATGGCCACCACCTGGGTGGCTGACTCTTGGTTTTAGGTCAGGTCATGATCCCAGGGTCATGGGCTCAAGCCCCATGTTGGGCTCCAAGTGGAGTATGGAACCTGCTTAAGATTCTCTCTCTCTCAGGGCACCTGGGTGGTTTAGTCGGTTAATCAGCCGACCTCGGCTCAGGTCATGATCTCGCAGGCATGGGTTCGAGCTCACATGGGGCTCTGTGCTGACAGCTCAGAGCCTGGAGCTTGCTTCTGATTCTGTGTCTCCCTGTCTCTCTCTGCCCCTCCCCCACACATGCTCATGCACGTGCTCTTTCTCTCAAAATTAAAAAAGATTCTCTCCCTCTGCCCCTCTCCCCCACATGCATGCTCTCTCCCAAACAATAGGTATAAAAATAAATAAATAAAAACTGTAAAAGTATTTAAGATAACATAGCCACAAGCTCTGGATGTCTTGCCCGAAACCTTAGACAAGGGTAAACAATTTGGCCCACAAACAAAAAGTCCAAGGCTGGATGGTATGACATCATGGTATTGACTTTAGCTTTGCGTTGGCTTATGTTCACAGGGCCCAAGGCAGTTGTTATATTGACAAGACACATGTAAAATAGTAGGATGTGGCAGACTGGACCTACCCTACTGCTTCTTTTATTAAAAATAATGATAGCCCTCTTACTTTATACAAACTTACAAAATATTTGCAAAAAAACAAATATACCATTTATCAGCAAACAATTTGGTAACTGATCTTACAAGGCTACACAGCAGACCTTACCTTTTAATCCCAAATCAAGTCCTATACATTCTAAGTGTAACTGGTATAACATTGGGAAACTTAAATCTACATTTTGCCCAGCGGTATGTAAAACCAGCCTAACAAACTTTCAAAAACTTACTACTCACTTCTAATTCTTCAAAATTTCAAAAATGACTTTTACTAAAAACCATAAAATTTTGCTAACATTAAGTACTGTACTTTTTCATTATTTCCTTTGTTAGAATTAAAAGTTTGAAAGTCCATGTTGATTAATAAATATTATCAACATTTTAAAACTTAAGCCACAAAACAAAGCTGGTTGGGTCCACAGGTCTAAGACCACAAAATATTTGGGAACAGGGTATTTAAGGGAAAAAAAATACAAAAGAAATTTGATAGCTTGACCTCAAGAAGCTGATCTTTTCTAGAGAGACAAATTATATTCACAAAATAATTAAATGTCGTAACATATAATTTTGTGTCAAAACAATAGACCATTGCCCTAGATAATTACATGATTCAGTGCTAGAATTTTTAGAGGAAGAAAGCAGCAAGACTTACAAAGGATTCTGATTTGTAGATTGGGGTGGGATGGGCATAATCTAACATAATATGCAGCATACACAAAAGGTTGGAGATGGGAATAAGTAAAGTGTATTCAATGGATAGCAAGGAACTGAGCTAAAAGTAAAAATGAGAATAGATGGGGGCACCAGGCTAGCTCAGTCAGTAGAGCATGTGACTCTTGATCTCAGGGTCATGAGTTTGAGGCCCACGTTAAGAGTTTACTTAAAAACATGACAATAGAGGATTAATAATTAAGTTGGAAATGTAAATTGGTGCTAAAGATCATGTGTGCCTAGTTTAAGACTATGGCCTCTGCTTAAAAAAAATGGATAGCTGATTACTTATTTCAAAAATTATTTCAAAATAACATTTGAGCAGGATTAACCTGAAGAGTTCAGGATAAATTTATGGTGGAGGAAAAGAAGAAATTAAAAACAGAGCAAACAGTTTTAGGAGGTACTGGTTAAGACCCAGGGTATTAGCAAGATAGACCTGCTCTGCTACTTGCTAGCTGTGAGGCACTTGAATAAGTTATTAAACACATCTAAGTCTCAGTTTCCTGTCTGTAAAGTGGGGTAATAATAGTGTCTATTTCATAAGGTTGTTATGTAGCTAATAGAAACAGTACAGGTAAAAATATGTATTTTAGACCAAAAGCTATGTTATTCAACAAATGTTGAATAATTATTCAACAAATTATTAAACAAAAGTAACTGTTACCTTCATTATAAATCATTTTGAATGTGTGGTGATCAGGAACTATTAAACAAAAGTAACTGTTACCTTCATTATAAATCATTTTGAATGTGTGGTGATCAGGAACCAGACAAGAGCAATTGAAACTAAAAAGAAAGAATCACTTGGAGTGACATTTCCATAGACTCAGGAGATGCTATAATTAGAACAGACCCTAGAGAACTCTTCCAAAAACAAAATGGCCCCAGTTTAAATGTCAGGGATGAAGAAAAAAAATGGAGCAAGATAGTTCAAAAGGTTTTGACTGCAAGGTTATTCAAGGAGGTAGACCTGAAATAGTTACATGTTATGAACATACTTTAAGATATAGGCTACAACTGGGGTGCCTGGCTGGCTCATTCAGAGGAGTATGTGACTCTTGATCTTAAGGACATGAGTTCGAGCCCCATGTTGGGTGCAGTGATGACTAAAAAACATAAATAAACTTAAAAAAAAAAAAAAGGTAGAAGTTACAATGAACTGGATACATTCCATATGCGCCAAACACTGTGCTAGATACTGATATAGTACATCTAATCCCCAGAACAACTCTGAAAAATAGAGTATTAATTCAATTTTTCAAAAGAGCACTGGCATCCTGCTTCTCAATGCTCAAAGAGGTTAATAAGTTCTAGCCATATAACCTTGGTAATCATAAGAAGCAAAGCTAGGTTTTGGAACCCATATTATGTTTCTAAAGTCTGTGTTCTTTCTACCTTCACTCATGCTGTAGCCCCCTTTAATATCAATAAAATTATATAGTATCACACAGACATACTGGTATTTATTTTTCCACCTACCTTCTTAAATATGGTGACCATAAACATGTCCAATCTTTTCTACATTCTAAGAAAAATATAAAGGTATTCAGCATGAAAACAAAAATAATGAATTTAAAAAGCATTATCAAATGGAGAATTACCATACTTCTAATGAAATATAGGTAAATATACTATAAACTATGTTAAAAGAAAGCAATGACTAATCTTTTTCAATAAGAAATTGCAAACAAATTTGGCATGGCTTTTACCTCATTTGATTATACTAACATTTGTCCCACACTATAGCGTTATTTAAAAAATGACACTAACCTCATAAAAGAAATATCTTACCACACAGAGGAGAAGCATTTATATAATATTAACCCATCAAATGTTCAGTTACAGGGAAGTACTCAACCATAGAAGTAGAATGCCCAACCTGCTAACTAACAGTAAGGACCACATGGTGGCAGGTGACCTATTTCTTCAGTGTATTTCTCAGCAAATATTTTCCCAGCCACAAAGCCCGTGTGCCAGTTCTCCACCAGAAAGTTACTTAATCTACATTTCACCAGGATGAAAATACCTCGTATGCCAGAGTAAGCAAGTAAGTTTCCTGAAACAATCTTTTCATCTGACTTCAAAAAAGTTAGAAAATACTTCCCTAGGTCGACCATCAAACTATGTAATCACAAACTATGTAACTTCTAGACTAGTAGTTCTCAAAGTGTAATCCAGAGACCACTCTGTGTCCCCAAGACCCTTTCAGAGGGTCCAAGAGGTCAAAAATATTTTCACAGTATTACTAAGACATTATTTGCCTTTTGCACACTCATTCTCTCACATCTGTACGGTGGAGTTTTCCAGAAACTAAGACCTGTGGTATCTCAACAGATTAAATACCGGAGGAAACATGGAACTTAGAGGTCTTCTATTAAGCCAGACACTAAAGTTATTTGCAAAAAAATGTAAAACGATGCCATGCTTCTTACTTTTGGTTTTTTTAACTAGAGTTATTTTTACATTAAAAGAAGTTATGTTAACATGTAATGCTTTTTTAATGAATATTTTTTAAACTTCTCGGTTTTTGCTAATTTCTCAGTATTGTTTTACTATATTATGCGAATACAGTAAATATCAGTAAATAGCTCTTTGAGATCCTCAATAATTTTTAAGAGTATAAAAGGGGTACTGAGACCAAAAAAAATATGGAGAACCACTTTTCTAGACCTTCCTATATATGTTTTACCAATAAACACTTTTAATTTTCTAATTACTACTGAAGAGATGTCGCTGCCATACAGATAATTTCAGACATTTGTCTTGATAAGAAAAAAAAAAAAGTCTACAACTTTTAAAAGAATTCATTTAAATAATGAAATCATTTGTTATATCTTCCCCCCAAAAAACTAATAACAATGTTAAAACTACAGTGCTAGCTAATAAACCACTATCTATAAGCTTTGGGCATGAGTTTATGATCAGTTGTATTATCTGTAATCTTCCAATAGTTCCTATACCATAGACAGGGCTCTTTGAGAAGCCTACCCAGCAACTATTACAGAATAATCCTGATTCCCACATCACAACAGGACTAACCAAGATGCTCATAAGCAATTCTCTGTACCACACTCTTAACATTTCCAAAATAAAAAGTTTTGTTTCATTCTAAACAGTTCAGTATTTCTATTGCTTCTGGGAAATACATAAAGATAAAGATATCAAACTCCCATTTGGAGTTTGTCTTACTTACACTGTCAGTAAATTATGGTAGACATAGCAATCTATGCAGTTATTAGAAACCTTCAGGTTGTATGGTAACGGTAGTTTTTGAAAAAACAGGCTGGAGAAACACCTTTGGAAAACAGTTTTTGAGGCCACTGGAAGCAATAATAGATAACAATTTTGCATTTATGGTTCAGTATAAAATGAAGATGAAAACCATATTTTTGTAACTGTAATATTAATGTTACAGTTAAGGGCCCTAAGTCAACACCTGTTGAAATCAAGTCATTTAACTCTAGCCTATGGAAGTAGCCAAGGAATGAGGTGACCAAGGACCTTAAACTAGAAAAGCACTTACAGGCTAGAAAGAAATGGTGCTCCTTAGGTATTTATTAATTCAACACATATTTATTAAATTGTCTATGCTTGCAAGACCCTGAGCAAGGTAAGAAGCTCATAATTTGATGGGAAGACAATTCCATTGGGGCAAGTATACATAAATGCAGAAGGTGGCTACTCCACAGACAGAATGAAAAGTTCTGAGAAGTGCTAGAAAAGAAAGGAAAGGAAAGGATGTCTTCTAACAGAAGGGATCAGGAAACATACATCCTGGCAAAGAAGGCATGTAATGTAGACCCAAAACATAACCAATGGGAGTGAAAAGCATCCCAAGAAGAGGAAAAAGCATACATTCAAGAAACAGCAAGTATAAAATAGCTTCTCCAGAACTTGTGATGAACTCCACGAAGAGACCAGACTGGAAAATTAGGTTGAAAGCAAAAAAGAGGGACTTATAGGACAAGATAAGCAATCTGGGACTCTTTTTAATTGGCAAAGGAAAGCTACTGAAATGTTTTCAAAGTCATTGGAAGATTTACCACTGGAGCGATAATCATCAGATGGTACTTTAATGATACTGTGGATTGAACAAAGTAGAAACAAGAACAGTTAGTACACTATCCTATCAGCCCAGTCAGGAAATAATAAGAGCTTGAACCAGGATAGGCGGTAGGAAAATGAAGATACAAGACATGCTGCAATCTATTCAGTAATAATTTACTAAAGTTTTAAATGTTTCAAAACTTAATTTACCACACAAAACAAGGCTAGCATTCACATCACAGAAAATATTCCAGCATACTCAAATGTGCTTCCTTTATAAAAAGCTGTTAGGCATAACTAACCATAATCTACATTAAGGCTACAGAATGAGTAATAAAGAACAGCATATATATATTTCCAATATTCTGAATAGAATCTCAGTATGCAAAATTTTATCCAAGGACCATCATTTTAAAACTCAAAAGTTTATTTCTATGCAATGCACAAAGTTTGGATCAGAATTTTCTATACAACCTTGGAAGACCACATCACTACACAATTATACTAGTCAACTTTTTTCAAAATCATTTTTGGACAACTCAACTCAACTCGGCAGATATTTTTCTATGAGGCCCATATTTTTCAGACATTAGTGCCTTCTTCATTTTTTCCCCTCCTCCCCACTCACCTCTCCGCCCAACAAATTCCCTTTGTATGTCTGCAAGGCAAAATACTAGGATACAGTATGATTCTGAGGCCGCGTGAATATATAATTCTTATAACAGAAATCTAGAATTATTAACTTTACTTTTCACGAGAGGAACAAATGATGTACTAAATTTCCATTTACATGAATGACAAATGCATCTAAAAGAAAGGATGCTTTACCGTTAGGGGGAAACAAAGGGGAAAATACACACAATAGATGGGTGGCAAATCTTACAAACTTTGCAAAACACTGAAGAGCTGTATCTGGATTGCAGTCACAATTACAAAAGCAAATACAGAAGGCTCCAAAATGAAGGGAAAAGAGAAAAATTCTAAGGGATCATTAAGAGCAAAAAGGGTTGATTTAATATTAGTTTTTATATAGCATCATTTAACACTCTATGACTAACTGGAAAAAAAAAACAAAGGATAATTTACTGCTCACATGGACACAAGAAATAATTTCTATATACATTTTACCAAGACAGTTATACTTCATTACCCTTGCATGGGCTCCAATCCTTTCAAAGGTTCCAGAAATATATAGTCTTATAATAATTGAGGTTCCCCAATGACACACGATTTATTCTGTAAGCTTAGCTATGATACATTTTCTAAAGACATAATCAATTCATCCTAAACAAAAATAAAGATCACGAAGGCCCTCTACTTATTCAAAAGCGTTATGGTAAAGCACCATCTATAACTGCAAAAAAGGGTTTGAAAATCTGACAGCTAATAATCATAAAATGAGGTTAGACTTTAAAGAAAAAAAAATTACCCAACTTTTCCATTTTCCCTTCCTTTTCCTTTCCTACCAGATACACAAAATGTCTGTAAGGGTCTTAGACAAAGCTCTGAACTAAAAAATACAGTATATGTATACTTTACATTATGTGTATTGGAACGTATAACAGATGTACACATCACATATATTCACATACCAAAAAGAAGGTTCTTCCTTTTTTTGGTCTAAGAATTGAAGTTACATTAAACCCTAGCCCATAAATTAAATCACCATAAATTAAATAGTAATAAAATACTGCACGTAGATCTCTCTAAGCGACTATATTCCGAGAAGAAAAACCTCAGGCTAAGACTATGACTGAATAAAAACGCCCAATCCCTGAAAAATCACTAACCGGCATTTGGTTTGTGTAAGAGAAAAAAAAAAGGGAGGGGGGGCTTAAAATGAATAATCACACAGGCAACCCAGTTTCAGAAGTTAACGAAGGTAAAACACAACGAACCAAATCAGACGAACGTATGAAATGACAAGCTTTAAAGAATTCCCCCAGAGGGAAAGACTGACTTCAAGGCTCGGATATAAAGCATCCTATGCAGGTAGAAGAATCTTTAATTGGGGAGGGAAAAAAAGGAGGAGGGTGCACAACAAAAACCTGAACAACACGCATAGGCAAAACGAAGTAAAAGAAACGGGTCTTTCCTCCCACCCCCATTCCAGCCCCCACCCCCACCCTCGCAGGACAATAGGATCAGGGTCCTAACTGCAAACTTTAAACGGGTAAACCAGAAGCAGTTTTACTGCAGCTCTAACTGCAAATCTGCCCCTCATCCCAAACCTAGCGCTCCCAGGAACACTTCTGCCCTGAAAACATCACCAAGGTCTCGTTATATACAAATCAGACCCATCACAAGATTCTTTTTCTCTCCCAAGTACCTGGAGGATCCATTTCAATATAAAATATCAGTTCTGTCGAATAGGGCATCATCACCTCCCTCCAGTCTGCGTCATCGCGGTCCATACTCCACACCGTATTGTACATCGCGCTGTCAGGGGCAGGTCGTCAGGAAATATATAGAAAGCATATATATCTTTTTATCTGATATTTAAAAACCTAAAAATATAGATCTGTAAAAGTCCCACACGGAAACGTACTTCGGGGTTTCCAAGGGCCGGTATGTCCAGCCAACTACCAGGACGAGGACGGGGTCCTCCCCCACTTTCGTCTTAACAGCACCCAGCAAGATGCCCCCCGAACTTTCAATCTACGGGCTTTTTCTCCTCAGAGAGGTACAGAGAGGCTTGGGGGGCAGGAGGGCTGAGGTGTTAAAAAGCTGCTTCCCAAAAATCCCTTCCACACGGTCGCTCTCCAAAGAGAAAAGCTCCTACTGCCTCCAAATCTTTCCTCGGCAGCCACTTTTGTGTCCTTCGAGGGAGGGAGAACGAAAAGGGGGGGAAAAGAACGCGCTGGGAGAAAGGTGAGGAAGTGACAAAGGAAGGCATAAAAAGGGAGTAGGTATTGCGTTCAAGTTTCGGGGTCCCACTGGTCTGCAGAGAGGGATCCCCTCAGGGGCCGGGACTCGGGCTCCGTTCCAGTCAGGCTCGGAACCGAAGCTGCCGCAGCCTCGGGATGGGGGCCCGTCGGAAAGTCCAGCTAGTTCTGCCCGGCTGGGCGCTCCCGCTGGGCTGCAAGTAAGCCCGCCTGTGCCGGCTCCCCTCACGCTCTGCCCGGACTCCAGCCACTAGAGTTTCATTTTAACGGCGCTGAGGGGGACACCCTCCCCCTCCTCATGCTCCCCCGCTGAGGCGCCACCCAACCGCACCCGGCAGGGGGACAGGCAACATAACTACTGCTCCTCCCCTCTATTCCGACTCGATGTACTGGGGATTCCACCAGGTGCCTGAGAAATTGTTCAGAAAACCGTCCTTCATCTCGACTTTCAACTCTCTCCAACGGTCTCTGGGCTTGGCTCCTTAATCATCGATCCTCTCTTCCCCCCAGCCTTAATCAAAATGGTACAGTCCGGGCGCTGGCCGCACGCCAGGAGTCAGTGCCGGGAGCACGCGAGCCAGGCCGGGGGGGAGCTGCGAGAGAAAAGGAGGGGGTAGAAAGAGAGGATAAGGTGGGTGGTGATTGGCTGAGCCGGGTTGCCGGAGCCCGGAGCCTGCGTCTTTTGTCTGCCTTGCTCCAGCGAAGGAGCGGGAGACGGCTGCGCGCCCCAAGTAGGCCAATCAGGATGCAGCCGGCGCTGGCCGGTAAGGCGGCGATTGGTCGGAGCCCAGTTACTAAGCGGGACAAAGGCAGAAGGGGGAAAGAAAAGAAGAGGAGGAAAAAAAAAAAAAGAAAGAAAGAAAGAAAGCGCAAACGGCGGTTACTGACAGGCTGGGCGAGCGCTCCGGGGCTCAGGCTGCCCGGAGACAGGCGGGGCTCCCGCTGAGGCTGGGTCGGGCCGGACGAGTTGCGGGGGGGTGGGGGGGAGAAGGAGGGAGACGAGCTGGCGCAAGACACCTCTGCCCGGAGACTGGCCGCGGAGGAGGGGAGCGGACGGAGAGAGGTGCATGCTGTCACTTGGAGGGACTTGCGCTTCTCCGGTCCTTAGGAGGTCCTCTGGCAGAATCCCTCCCCACAGAGCTCTTCACTGTGCTGGGCAGCCCCCACCCCTCGAGACAAGTTGTCATATAAAGAAAAGGTCCCCCAAAACCACTTGCAGAACCGTTACCACTCCGTGAGATGAGATGCCCATGGCTCCCTGTAGCTTTCCCGGGCAGCTACTGGAACCCAATCCCGGTTTTTCCCCTTGAGCAGTTAGGCTTTTCTTAAGGAGGTATTTTGCAGTTCCTCTGCGCTTCCCACGCAAGGACTTTTGAACTCAGAGGTAACTCGCCACATCTGAAATAAATAGGAGCCACAGCAGGCCCCTCAGCTCGAGGGCTCCCGCCAGAAAACATGCCTTGAAATTACAGTGCGTGTGTGATTTAAAATAAATCACAGGTGTTAGAATCCCCAGCCAAAAAGGCTTTATTCTGTTTCCTTGACAGACCCGCCTTCCACATACACCCAGTCCCTCCCGCAAACTTAAAACTATGATAAGCTATGAAAAATTATGAGTATTTCCATGCATTTCAGAGACAGCTAGTTAACTTGCTGGGGAACACTGAATAGCCAAAAGCAGATTTGTGTCTACTAAAGGTTATGCCTGGAATTGCCATCCTGCAGTACCCTCCCTACAGTACAGTCTGGGGAGGCCAAAAACTGTTCCATTTCCTCTTTACACAGGAGTAACAAAGCCCATTGTGTTTGGGTTGACAACCTGATTTAAGCCCTAGCAAAACCTTCTACCCTGAGTGGCTCTGCTATATTGATTCGTTCCTGTGGAAGAGTTGCCACGTTTCACCCTCTACCTCCTAAAGTGATTCTGCCTTTCCTAAAGGTGCTCTAAGTTGAGACAGTTCCTGGGAGCAGACAGTCAAAATATGTATAGGCTCCTTATAGGGTCTTGGATTAAAAAGGGCCAGTAAGAATAAATGGACAAGGTTGAAACGAGAAAACACATCAAGATTCTTACATGCGTTCTTTTTTACATTTCTGAAATCCCAAACATGATTCAGAAGCCAGATCAACTTTGGGGCAGGGCATGTTGTTAATTTAGATGTCCTGAACCATTTCTCTAGGTAGAAGATGCTGGAAGATCAACTCTAATTTGTGGCTGGCTTCCCAGCAGTCTCTTTACTTCACCATATCTGGGAGCCAGAAGTACTCACATGTGATAACTCAAAAGGCAGAACAATCAGTCAAGGGCAAGTTGGTTTATTTTTGTTCACGGGTGTCCCTGTGCATTCCCAAACAAAATGAAGGTGAAGAGAGGAAGTGTGGAAAAGATAATGGCTTTCAGATTTCCACAGCAGTTTTTGCCGGGACCATTTTTTATCATTTAGTGGTGGGGTTTCAATTTCTAATATGCAGAGCAATCACCCAGCCTTTCCCACAGCCAAGACTTGGAGAGATATAGAAAAAGAAGCATCACAGTGTATAATCTGGTCCTCAACACTGGCACACGGAGTAAGGCTTGATTCAACCTTGCCACCTAAAACTATATGATCCAACAATCCAACAAATAAAGCTTTGAATAGGAGACCTCCAAAAAATAACAGTGATGCAAGAAGCAATGATGAATCAAGGGGAAACACATTTCCTTTGGATGGGCTTGAATCACTGCCCTGTCATGGTGGGAAGTGCCTGTCATATGATGCTGGCCTTACTTTCCTTCGGTTGAGAAATAAAAGTGAGGTTCTGACTGCATGTCATCAAACCGCCTCAGGCTCTTTGGCAAAGGTAGAGAATGTTAGCTCTGGTGTCCTGGACCGTTTCCATTCTGGAGAATTATATTTGGCCTGGGTGTGGATTAAATTCAGCTCTAAGAGCTCAAACTCCTGGGTCACAACCTGCTACTTTGGGAATTTTTTTTTCCTTTGCCTCCCTCCTTTCTTTTTTTAATTTAAAGTAGTCTTAGGTGAATCACAAAATCTGTCTGCCTTCATTTATATATCTATGAAATAGGAGATTGCCTTCAGATTTATACAAGCTTCTTAGCTTATTCTGAAACACTAAGAATGAAAAAAAAATGTCACTTAACTACTTAGAATGAATAGTACCTTTCTGTAACTCCAAATAGATAGGGTGTTCTTCACTTTTCACCCTGATATGGTCTTGCTATCAAACTGTTCAATATGCTCCATTTCCTCCTCTTTATTTTAGAGATGGATGAAATATTTCTCCTGTGCACTGAATATAGGGTATGATCTCAGAGCTCTCTGTGCCAGCAGAATCAGCCTGGAACTCCGCCAAAAGTTCTTCGTGATTAAAGGTGCCATCTGAGCACACGATATTTTTTTTAAAAGCCTTGCAAAATGGAAACACACTTTTATTATATTTTTAAGGTCACTAGCTTTAACACCAGGACTGACTTTAGCCTTTAGGGAAGGATCACAGGCCTCAATCTCCCTCTCCTTCCCCCCATTCCCCATCATCTTTCTTAACCAAATGTCTTATGGTAAGGCCAAGTCCATGCAGCTAAATAAACTCAATAAATGGGATTCCAAGAAAACTCTACAAATCATCAGCTGCAGGTTCAAGGACCTCCTCAGCCATATGCCTTTTAAGTTGGGGGTATACCAAGTTTTGATGGAAAAGTTTGCCTTTATTTACTTATTTTTGAGCTTGTTTTTTTTTTTTTGTTTTGTTTTGTTTTTTGTAATCCCTACATTCTATGTGGGGCTCGAACTCACAACCCTGAGATCAAGCGTTGCATGCTGTTCCAAGAGAGAGCCAGCCAGGTGCCCAGAAAAATTTGCCTTTATAATGCAAACAAATGCTAGTGGATCTTCTAGAAAGACCTCTCACTTGGGAATTGATAGTCTCTCTTGACATGGTAGTGTCTACAATCATAATTTTCCATTTTTTTTAGAATGGTATTCCTTTTACTTGGCATTTGCAATTTTTTACCTCTCCTGTATATCTTTCTTGGAACTTGAAAAACTATGTGATGGGGATTAAGGAGTGAGCTTGTTGTGATGAGCACCAGGTGTTGTATGTAAGTGCTGAATCGCTATATTGTACACCTGAAACTAATATTACACTATATGTTAACTAACTGCAATTAAATAAAACTGTTTTTAAAAAGGAAAGAAAAAAGGAAAACTCTGATACTGTTAATTACATCAGCCCAAGCCACTGAAAAATTTTGACATTGGATGAATGAATAGTTTTCATAGAAGTGGCATTCCTCCAGATGCTGCTGAACTCCTGGGCTTAAGGGGCACTGTTAGAGGGCTTCCTCAGACCCCTCAGCACATGATAAAGATCTTCTCTAACTTCCTCACCCTACTTTGTGTCCTCCTACAGGTTTAGGGGTCACAAAAAAGCAGGTCTCTCTCTCTAGCCTAACATGGTCCCCTCTTTTTGTCATCTGCCCTTCCAGCAACACAGGGGCCTCCTGGATGGTCCGCATGCTGCTGCCGCAAACTTCCCCTCCATCAAGGCAACAGCTTTCAGCTCA
This sequence comes from Cryptoprocta ferox, assembly GCA_028646485.1. Classification (NCBI taxonomy): domain Eukaryota; kingdom Metazoa; phylum Chordata; class Mammalia; order Carnivora; family Eupleridae; genus Cryptoprocta; species Cryptoprocta ferox. Next base: position 66,641,022 of record CM053570.1, on the reverse strand, counting down.
GCTCTCACCAGGAGAGAGAGACAGACAGACAGACAGACAGAGAGCAAATAAGATCCAAATGACAGGAACAATAGCCTAGGCTGTTTGACAAGGACAGGGCACAAACAGGGCAGGCAGCTGGTGAGTTCTGTTACCTCATTTAATCTCCATAACCCTGAGGAAGAGGGTTGTATTTTTATTCTCATTTTACAAATGAGGAAATTGAGACCCAGAGCAGTGAGGGGACTTGTTCAAAGTCACTCAGCCACTTAGTAGCAGAGCCCCAGGTCCCAACAGCCAGTTAAGTACCTTTTCCACTATACCACAGCTTGCCTCTCCTCTTCATTCACTTGGCAAATGTTTATGGATGCTTCTAAACACTGGGTGATACAAAAATGAATAACACAGGTGCCTAACATTGAGTCCAGAGCCCACAGAGGAGGGGCCAACAAAGGAATAAATAATTACAGGAATGTAAGGGCTATAATAGAGAAATTGACAAAGTGCTATATGAGCCCCCAAAAAACAGTGATGATCTCTGCCCACATGCAGCTGAGTAAAGGCTTCATAAAGGAGGTGACATTTGAGCTGCCCCAAACTTATGTATATCTGCTTTAAACATTTGGTCTGTTTATTTCTGTTTCCCAAATCTGTATGATTAGCTCCAAGCCTGAAAAAGTTTCAGTAAAAGCTGTCCCAAATATTAGGTCACCAAAGAGTCCCTCATCATCTTTGATCAGATTACAACAACCTCCTCATAATCTCCCTGTCTTGTCTGCTCCAGTCCATACTCTACACAGAATGGTGGCTCTAAAAAATCGGAACATACTACTTCCTTGCACAAACCCTGCCGTAATTCCTTTTGCCTACAGGCTAAATTATAAATCTCTCAGCCTGGCATTCAAGGCTTTGATGATCTAGCCCCTGCCTATCTCTTCCATCTCTTCTCAAACAGTTCTTTCCTGTCACTCCTAAGACTAGTCACACTGAAGTACTAAGAACAGGAGAAATTTCTCCTCACAAAACACACTCCACTGTTAAGTGGCAGACTCCCACTTCTGTGCATCTGATCGCGCAGACTCTGCTCACACAGCCCCCCTGTACCAGCCTCTGCACAGCTCTTGGCACACCATGTTCAAAGTGTCTGTTTCTAGATCTAGCTCTCCCCCACCATGAGGGAGACCTTCCTGGGTGGAGAGCGTGTTTTTGAATCACTAGTGCCAAATATCAGGCCTGGCACACGGTGGGTAGCCAGTGAATGTTCTTTGAGCAAATAAACAAAAATTGTAAGAAGAAACTAAACTCTTCAAGAAGGTTCTGGGGCAGTCTAAGTTCAGGTTACTCTGATAATCAGAAAGGATTAGGTCTTCAGCTGATTCCCATTTATTTAAGACGACAAAAAGAAAATTAAAAAATTGTACAGTATTTGGTTATAGAAATGCAAGGGGCAGACAGTGACCCTTCTCTACTGCTGGCTGCCTCCAGGGTCTTCACCACAGACACTCAGTTCTACTGCCCTTTTATTTTATCAGCTGTGAATTGTTTGCAAAATTCCAAGCAGCTTGTAGGAAATTCAGGAAAACTCAGCAGCGGGAAGAGAAGCTGGTTTCATTTTCCAACCCAGCTCATTTCTGAAATGTAACACCATATAGGGTTTTTGACGTATGCTCACTTCCTGTGGCCATTATTTCAATAGTTTGGAACAATTTGCAGTTCGTGCCTCCCTTCTGGAATGTACAATAATTACCCTATAATTCCACAGGTCTCAAATCTAAACTGTCTTACATGTGTCATTTTTAGAGGGCAAAACCAGTTCAGTTCCTATTTTGGACATTTTGGTTTAAGAAATTTTTTAAAAATCAACAACTAATAGCATTTTTCTTTGCTTCTATGAACAATAAAATCACAAGCATCCTCTAGAAACATTTTATAAAATTGATATGTTAAAACAAGTCCTCCTGCATCCTCCTCTGATACATTTGCGGGGGCATCATCCTTGAAATCTAGGGAAATGATGCAGCCTCTGGGGCTTAAGGATCACCATTGAGTAAGAAAAGTACAAGTATAGAATGTGAAAGACCTCGTCATTTATATCTTCAGCTCTGGGAATTTGAGAAATTATATACCCACAGTGACATTCTTTTCACTCAAGGATAGGGACTACCTTGTGCTCTGCTCATCGTGTGCTTCTTGCAAAGGAGGCACTCAGTGAAGATCACTATTATTCCCCAAACGTCATTCGGGATCCTGTTTCTCCCCTCTTGATATCAATTTGTGAAATTCTAAATTATGTAATGTTGGGGCTAAGTAAAGGCACCTGAGGTGCTGGAGGTTATCTATTCAAAAGCAACATCTTTTCATATTGTAAACAAAAAAAATGTCATTGGTAATCACATACACCAAATATGTAATATGATAGTTATGCTTAAAGTAGATTTATCAAATGTTAAAGGTAGAAGGGAAGAATGCTCCAAAATGACAGACCTTTTCAGTTCAGTTTAACCTGGGCCCCTTCATAGGCTAGACATTGTGCTGAGTGCTCAATAAAACACTATTCCTGCCCTTGATAAGCCCACCACTGAGTAAGGGAGACTCATGTGAAAAAGCAGTAACAGTTTCATTGACCCCTATGCTTTCAAACTGGCTAACTCCCTGAGGCTGTAAGATCAGAGCAAGATAGCATCCTTTATTTACCCTCTCCATCAGGTTTCCTCTCCAACAAATTCATTGTTTCCTAGCCTCTTCCTGACCTCCTGGACTGCTGAGTCTTAACCTCACACCCCTCACTGATTCTGTTCTTGCAGCATGGACTGCTGGCTTGTGTTCCCTAAGCACAAGTCATATCTGTTCCTTATCTTCTTTTTCAGGACAATGGAGAAATCTGGGCCATTATCCTACCCTAACACAGGGCCTGTGGTTGATGTTTCTCCTGAGTTCCCCCAGAACTCTGCAAACAAGAACCAGACAATACCATACCCATGAACTGCTCCCTCTTTGAAATCTCAACTCTAATGATGCCGTTCTCTGATCTTCCCCCACCTCTTTTTCTTTTTTCAAGCATAGACATTGGGGGAAAATGATTACCATCTAATACCACTGTAGTGAGCTGAATAGTGGCCCCCCCAAAAATGATATATACAAATCCTAACCCTTCAGAAGCTCTGAATGTGACCTTATTTAGGAAAAGTGTCTTTGCAGATATAAATTAAAGATTTTGAGACAAGGAGCTCCCAGGAAGCTCAGTTGGTTGAGCATCCAACTCTTGATTTGGGCTCAGGTCATGATCTCACAGTTCGTATGATTGAGCCCTGTGACAGGCTTGTGCTGAGTGTGGAGCCTGCATGAGATTCTCTTTCTCTCTCCCTCTGCTCCTCCCACACTGGCTCACATGCTCTTTAAAGTAAAATAAAAAATAAAAAAGATTTTGAGGGGCACCTGGGTGGCTCAGTCAGTTAAGCTTCCAACTCTTGGTTTCAGCTCAAGTCATGATCTCATGGTTCATGAGTTTCAGCCCCGCATTGGGTTCTGTGCTGACATCGTGGAGGCTTTTTGGGATTTTCTGTCTCCCTCTGTCCCAGCCCCTCCCCCACTTGCTCTCTCTCTCTCAAAAAAGTAAATAAATAAACTTTAAATTTTTTAAAAAAGATTTTGAGATGAGATCATCCTGGATTTAGGTGGGCCCTAGACCCAAAGGCAGGTGCCCTTATAATGAAAGGCAGAGGGACACCTGGGTAGCTCAGTCAGTTGGGCATCAAACTCTTGATTTCGGCTCTGGTCATGATCTCTCAGTTGGTGGGATCAAGCCCAATGTCAGGCTCTGCACTGCCAGTGGGGAGGCTGCTTGGGATTCTCTCTCCCTCTCTGCCCCACCCCTGCGTGTGCATACACATATGTGGTCTCTCTCTCTCTCTCTCAAAATAAATAAATACTTCAAAAAAAGCCCCCCCAAAAAAAACAAAAAAGCCAAAAAAAGAAAGGTGAGGAAGATTTGAGACACAGACACAGAAGGGAAGGCAAGATGAGGACAAAGACAGAGAGCAGAGGGATACATCTACAAGCTGAGGAACATCAACAATTGCCTACAATCAGACTTTCAGACTTCTAGCTTCCAAAACTGTGAGAGAATAGCTGTTGCTTTAAGCCACCCAGTTTGTGATAATTCATTATGGCTGCCCTAGAAAACGAATACACCCACCATAATTTAATTTTTTAAGACATTTTAATATCAAGATGTAGAGGGAATATAATTTCACAATAAAGGAGCATCTTTCCCAGGACAACTATAAGTCACCTTAAACTAAATATGGTGCTCAAACTGATGAAATTTTGTCATAGACTAGCTCCAGTATGAGGAACCACAGTCCCAACCCCAAGGTAGACCTTTGTAACCGTTTTCTCCCAGTTCCTTCAACTGTGCCTCCCTTCTGTCCTTCCAAAAAAGTCATCCTGCCAAAGCCAAATCCCAGACTAAAACAAGAGTCCACCATCCGCTCTTATACATAGGCAGCTAGGCCTAGGTAAAGAAAAACCAAATTTACCAACTTCATTCTGGGCTGATCTCTGGTCATAACTGGGATTCCTTTTGTTTATCTTGGATCTGCTTCCTCTGACATTCCAACCCTTCACTCCTCATCTCAAATGACTGCGCTTCATCCTCAGATCAGTAAATTTGAGCTGGCCTTTTACTTCACAGAGACCAACAAGCATAATGCCTCCCACCCCTTACATCCCCTCCAGAGCCTATAAACTAGACCCATCCTTGCTTCCTCCTCTCTGAGGAGGCATGTCCTTCCTCCAGTAGAAAGTTTATCACTCATTCTGGCCTCCAGATGCCACCCTCTTTAGCCTCCTAAAGTACCATTCCTAGTCCTATCTATCCAAATGCCTACTTTTGGATGCCCCCAAAATACCTCAAAAATCATCATTATCTTAACTCCTTTTCTAGTTAGGTGACAGGACCAAATATATGGGCCAACAGGGAGAACAGCATGTGCAAAGGCCCAGAGGAGAGCATGTGTCTCCTGGAGGCACTGAAGTTGTTCAGTCTGGTCTAACATTGAAGAAGATGGTGAGCAATGAAGCTACAAGGTAAGCATAAAGAGGCTTGTAAACCAAGATAAGGCATGTGTGCTCAAAGCAAGGGAGAAAGGGGGCAGGGCATTGGACATTAAAGAGTTAAGCACAGGAATGGCATGGTCAGACTTGCACTTGAGAATATCACAGATTGCAGAGTAAATTAAAGGGGCAGACTGTAGGGGCATCTGGTGGCTCAGTAGGTTAAGTGTCCAACTCCTGATTTAGGCTCAGATCAAGATCTCATGGTCATGCCTGAGATCTTGTCCAGCTCTAAGCTGGGCGCTGGGCATGCTTAAGATTCTCCCTCTCTCTCTTGCTCTCTCTTGCTGTCTCTCGAAAGAAAGAAAGAAAGAAAGAAAGAAAGAAAGAAAGAAAGAAAGAAAGAAAAAGAAAGAAAGGGAGGAGGAAAAGAAAAGAGAAAAAAAGATAAAGGGGCAGACTCTCAAAACATTTGAAGACAAATAAAACACTATTGAAACAATGTAGGCAAAAAGGTGGAGAGCCCTGTTGTAGATCTGAGAGACTTTCAGGAGATAGACAAGGCCACACTTGATGAATGATTAGGTAACCAGTATACCCCCAATCTAAAAAATGGATCACTGCAAAATGAGATTGCAAGCTTTCCGGTTGAGAATCTTTCCCTTTATTGGTAGTATTCTCCTCCCCTGCTTCTGCAGGTGATTCACTCACTTCCAGGACTTCACTGGGTGGATCAACCAGCCCCAAGAGCACTATTTATGGGTTAAGACCTAAGGGTATGAGTGGATCAATGACCCAGGCTGGTTGGCCAATTGCCTCATTTTAGTGGACACCTTTTAATACCTCTTCCCAGTTCATCATGATATTCTCCTTCCCAATTTGTATGTGACCTTGCCCCTGTCCATAGTTGATGGGACACAGGCTGAATAAAAGTTTCTTTCAAAAGTATTTAGAAATAGTACCTCAAACAGGGACTAGTCTCTCCAGGGGTCTGGACCTGTAGCATAGAATCTTTGGAGCTGACTGTGGCCACTCTCTACTATGAGAGCTGAGTTCAAAGGAAACCAGTGTTCAGAAAGCAAAGAAGGATGAAGGAAATGCTCTGAAAGGAGTAGGAATGAGAAATGGAAAGGACACAAGCAATAGTCAATCTCTTGAGTCTGTGGCCCCCTAACACCCAGCTTTGTCCCTGTCCCTGTTACAGCCTCACCTGTAACATCTGCAGGGCCCAGAGCAAGAACATAAATGGAGGCTCACATAAAATATGCCAACATACTTGAAAGTTATAAATCAAGTTAGCAAACAATTAAATCAAATATATTAAGTCATCTTATCTGGACAAATATACTTTCATATAAAGGTTCTGGAAGACCTTTTTTTTGAAGACAAGGTTCAAATTCAGAATTCATGGGTCCTTAGAGTTCTGACAAATAAAACATGGTAGTTGGGAGAGAGCGGACTCCCATCTCTTCCCACCCCTGGTTTCATCCTGCCCTGTGAAAAGGGTCCTTGTGCACATGTCCAAGCCTCTTCCATCCATCCACAAACAGCTATCCACTTTACCAACCCTTTGGTCTAAAGGTACTGACACTGACATTCCTGTCTATCCTTAGGAGAACAGATCCATGGGAAAGGCCCAATGCAGGTCTTGAAACAAGTTTCTTGTGGTCATTTGGGCAAAGAATTCCAAGAGTATGACTGAGAAGAGGAACGTAAGGGCTCTGGATAAATAAATTTCCTTGACTCTACTGATTTCTCATTGTCTGAGGCGAGGTGGGCTTAGGGCCTTTTAGATCCTGTCCTAGAGCTCCTCTTTCCCAGGTCTAAAAGGGGTTCTTTGTATGAATTCCTTGTTTGTTTAAGCAGGCTCTGACTAGATACCATTACTTGCAACCCAAGAATCCTAACTTAGGCCACACTATCTTTACCCTCTGAACCAGTGTCCGATTTTCTCACTCTTTCCCCAAGGGGCCTGTAGTAGTGCCTGAGAGGGCTTTCTCATAAACCCTAATGCTTACCAAGTGGGCCAGAAACAGGAAAGCAGCTCTTTTCATAGGTTCTCCCTCCAGTGGTAAGTTATTTTGGTCAATCACTGTGACTTTCCTCTCCCTCTTTCAGTTATACATTATACTTCCAATTAGCCATTTTGAGTTTAATGGGCAGCCCAAATCCTAAAGCAGCATTGTACTTCATTCTTGCCTCTTCTGGCATCACACTCAACATCGTATTAGAGTTCATGGGCCTTGCCTCCCATCTGATTTGGGAGTCCTCCCAAATGGGAAGGGTGTTCAAATGCCAGGTAGCCATCTGTATAACCCTGTTAATCAGGACTTGAAGCATCTCTTTTGGAGGATGCCCTTGTCCTCTCCCTTGGGAAGCTTTGAGCACTGTCTTTGGGGACATACACATACTCTTGGCTTGGATCCTACCCATCACTCATCTCTCCAACTCTATTTCGCAGTTAGGGTAGTAATGATTTGCCCTGGACTATACAGTCAAAGGCCACCTTAATAAGCATGGTACCCAAAGCTTCCTGATAGACCTCTTTCAGATCCTGACTCTCAGTGGCCTATGAGTATAGCTAGTGAAGAGGAAGCACGAGCATGCTCACAGGAACTCTTTTTTTTTTTAAGTTTATTTATTTTATTTTGATACAGAGAGAGTATGTGAGCAAGGGAGGGGCAGAGAGAGAGGGAGAGAAAGATTCCCAAGCAGGCTCAGCGCTATCAGCTCAGAGCCTGATACAGGGCTTGAACCCACAAACCGTGAGATCATGCATGACCTGAACTGAAACACTTAGCCAATTGAGCCACCCAGGCACCCGCCCCAGGAATTCTTTTTTTAATAGTGTTGTACCTCACTATTAGACAAAGTAACTTGATAGGCCTGGAAGCAAAGTTAACAGAAACTACAAACTCTCTCTCATCTTCATTTTTTTAACATAGTACCTACTCTGATGCCCTCAAAAATTGATATCAATGCAGGTGATCAATTGCTAGGACAAGCCTGAACTAAGTAGTTCACCAAGGTTACCAAGGCCATGGACTCCAGCAAGGGGTCAAGGGAGTGAGAGAATTGATTTCCTTCTGGATTTTAAGCTGACTTCTGAATTGGTGCTCTGGGTCTGTCTTGATAACGCCAAGTTAGAAAACACAAGATGTGTATAACCCTGGAAATGTTTTTCATAAACATAAACATTATGAATATTACTAGTTTTTCATATCTGATAGGGTGGGACTAGTTATTAATAATGGATATCTTCTCATGGCCTGTGTTTACTCCTGTGTGATATTACCTGTCATCCTCTTTTATTGAGATCAAACAAAATGACTCAAGTCATAAAATCTCCCACATGGTCTAGTATCACCATTGTATTAGCATGACTTTTTTAGTTATAAGTGACAGAAAACTAACTTAAACCAAATAAAAGGGTAGTCTTACTTGTAACACAGCTAAGTAGAGGTGCTCAAACAAGGTTAGCAGGAACCAGATTCATTCTCATTTCTCCTTCCCTCTGATGTTTCCCCAGGTGGTGACAAGGATAGTCTCCAGCAGCTGCATGCTACATTCCATCTGCTTAGCAACCCCATCCAGCAGAGTGCAAGTTTCTCCACATAATTGCAGGAAAATTCTGAGGGTTGAGTCTCAGTGGCCTAGCTTGGGTCACATGCTGAACCAATCACTGAGTCCAGTGGAATGGGATGTTCTAATTGGATGGGCCTAGGTCATGTGGCACCCTTAGAAGCAGAGTATGGGATCAGCTGCACCCAAGCTATATAGATTGAGAATGGGGGAGGGGCAGTTTCTCAGAGAAAATCTGGGCAGACCAAAAACACTTTACTCTTGAAGAGCCATTGTTTATGCTTTTTCAAGGTTTTGGAGAATTTACATATATGTGTATATGTATAATGAATATATAAATATTATGTATAAACTAATAAATAAAACACTTCCAGATAAATTCACATGACCAATCACATTCTCCAGTAATCTCTGAACAGTAACAGGACTTACTGAAACGACCATCCCTTCATTTTGGTAGACCTACACAAAACAGATAAAATCCACCCTGTTTATGTTCTCCGCAGTCATAGGGATTTTATAATACCTGTTCTGACATCCAATGCTGGGAACAAGTGACTCCATAGGAAGTGGCTAAGCCATCCTGTATAAGGAACACAGTGTGCTGGACTATTTTGGACTCTCTATTCAGAGCCGGGAAATCCACACAAACCCAGATCCTACCTGATTTCTTTTTCTTCACTATCACAAAAGGGAATCTGTGGGATATGAATCCCAGAGATGATGCAGTTAATCAGTAGGTCTTCAAAATGATCTAAAAACCATCCATCTCAGACAATATAGGCTTCTTGCACTGTTTTCTAAAGAGTTGGGTTTCCAACTTCAAGCTTTCATTGCTTACCCTAAGCCCAGTCAGTCTCCACTCTTGGAGAGAGAAAACTATTCCTGGTTTTGGTTCTTCCATGACACCTCTTTCCACTTTTGAATTTGGGGAATCCCTCAAATTAAAGCTTTAAGGTAGAAGACCCACAGTGGAGGCAGACAAGGTGGGAATTTTTGGCTCTCCTTGCTTTGATTTACTTATGGCTTCCACATCTGGATGAGGGTAGAACATCCCAGATGCTCTGTCCCTGAACTCTGACAAATACTTTAAAGAGTCTGGACTTGATCCCTACCAATGTACCTAACTCTCCTCAATAGTGTGAGGGTCCAACATATAACTACAGATTATTCACCTCTTCCCTTATCTCCACAAGAGCTGGAGCCCCACAATCAGTACTAAACCCACATCTGACCCATTCGATTTCTGTCATGGGGTGGGGGGCGGTGATGGCTTGGGTGCTTGCTACTCATGAATTCACTGTCAAGCAGCATTTAAGACTTGATGCTTTTCGTGGCTGCCCCTCTTCCTAAAATTCTGCCTCCAGAAGACAAAGATGGGACCTTCTGGGAGGCCTTGGGCCTCCTGTTTTGAGGGTTTAAAATAGCCCAAACTCCAAGCCGATCTTCACTTCCTCTTTCCCTGATGTTCTTCAGCTTTAGGAATGCTATAGCCAGGATCTCTTCTTGGTCAGGAGCCCCTTCACCTCCAACTTCCTCCAGTGTTCTGCTTTCAGAGGCTCAGAAGTATCCATCATAATCACCCTTTCCCTAAACCTATAGGGCCATCATTAGTGCTTTCATCTGTCCCATTTAGTCCTCATGTATAGTAGTCATTGGAGTCTTTGCTGGATATCTACAATCACCTCAGCAGATTGAGTTTCCTTTACTCCAAGACTTGAGCTGCCTCACCTCCTCCTTTTCCCATGTTACTTGGAAGAATCTAAAAGACCACTGTGAGTCTGGCAGCTGGAATTTTCCCCAAAGTCTTACCCTGGAACAACTCTTACCCTAGTCCTTGCCTGTTATGCAGGGGACCTGATTCATCCTGTTTGGATCTTTGTCTCCTATTTCCTCTGCCTTCTATAAGAGTGTCTCCAGCCCCAATTCAAAAGCAGTTATCTCTTGTCACACTCTCTGATAGAGGAGAGGGAAAAAAAAAATCTGAGCAATCTTCTGGTTATAAAACCTCCAAATTGCTCAATTGGTTGGAACATTCAATATTCGGCCAACTGACACTGAATCCTCGGTAGCCTTGAGAACATCCCTGTCACTCACAGGTTCTGCTATCACTGCTCTGCATCTGGTATCCGCCACTCACAGCATCTCAGCAGTGTGCCCAACCAAGAACACACTTTCCTCATACCAGGGGTGGCCTTCTTCAAAAATACTCCCAACTTTTGGATCCTCATAAACCTCTGTATTAACCGAATAGAATTTCCTTTCACCTGTCTCCAGTCATTAGGCCAATAATACTGGGGTCAGCTGGGGCTCTTTCTTTAGAGAACTTCTAACCATATCCAAGACTGAAACTCTGTTCCCTGTTATTTCCCTGAGACTGCAAACTAGTTAACATCTTTAGCAAACTTGAGTAGGGCTGTATTCTCACGCCTCCTGAAGACCTCCCTGGGCCCTCTTTATCTGCTCAAGGACCTAACAGAAGTTCACACGGCCTCTTCAATTTCAGGTTTTTCATGGTTCTTTTTGAATCTCACAATTCATAGAGACTTCTAGAAGTCTATATCTACCTCTGTGTGCAATTTTCTAACGTTATCTTGGTCATTGTCCTAAACATTTAGTTGGCTTTATCTCTAGTAGTGATGAGTCCATGGTACAGATATAAACTTCAGTTAGATAAAAAGATACACAGATACAGATATACAGATAGCATGTAGAAATCCCAGATAGAACCCCCAAAATATAACCCACATGTCCGCAGGCTCATTTGCCTGTACAAAATGAGATTATATTATTTAATAAACTTTTTATACCAAGTTATTCTAGCGTGACACCTATTTCCCTACTTATGGGGATTAACCCCACCTCCAAATGTCGTTCAGCTATTTCTGAGAGTCTCTCCAGGGCCTCTTTTTTTTTTTTTTTTAATGTTTATTTATCTTTGAGAGACAGAGCACAAGTTGGGGAGGGGAAGAGAGAGAATGAGACACAGAATCCAAAGCAGGCTCCAGGCTCTGAGCTGTCAGCACAGAGCCTGATGTGGGGCTCGAACGCACAAACTGAGAGATCATGACCTGAGCCTAAGTCAGATGCTTAACCGACTGAGCCACCCAGAAGCGCCTCTCCAGGGCCTCTTGAGTCCTCAAGAATAAGTTCAAAGGCTGGTCATCTTGCCACCATACTTTTTCAGCTTTGGTGGCAGATGATTCCCAGGAGTTTACTGCATCTCCAATAGTGGCCATAAGCAGGGACTCATTCTGGCCTCCAGGAGAAACAGTGCATCCTATCCCGGCTGTTGCCACCTTTGCTGGCGGGGCTGGAGTCTGCCCCTTCAAGGCTGGTGTGACTTACAACTGCTGTTCAGATGCCACCTGCCTTCCTCTTTCTCTCCTTCCCATTATGTTAGTCTTCCAAGAACTGGATCACACAGCCTCACCCTTCCTGATACCTTGTTAGAATTGGATGGGGGAGTCGAGGAGGAAGGACGAATGAGGGATACCTGTGCTCCCCTACAGAGAGCATAACTCACAGAGAGTGTACTAGCACTACTCTGCAATTACTCCATCACGTGTCTGTTTTTCCCTCCAGACCACAAACTCCTTATTTACCACAGTGCATGACTTATATTAGGCCCCCTGTCAGTGCTCATTGACTGAATACAATACTATGGTAGCTGTACATGCAAAGTACTATGAGGCCACAGAGGAAGAAACAATTAGGTTTCCCTGGAGAGGATGCGAAAAGCAGTACTTAAGGCTTGGTCTTGAAGGATAAATAAGATGAGAAAAAGTAAGAGTAGAGGTTAAGGTGCTATAAGCCAACAAACAGCATTTCAAACAAGACAGAAGCTTATTTGTCTGTCATGTAACAGAGGTAGGGAAGTAGTCCAGGTCGGGTAGGACGCTCTATCCAAATGCCCAGCTAAAACTCAGGGAAATCCTATTACTCAAAAGAAGGGGAGAATGGATACAGCCCCACATTCTGACTTGAGAGGACAGACTATGCAAATCTCAAAAAAAGAAAAGCTTGTTTGGAGAATAGAAAAGTTCAGGATGCCTAGAAAGTGGAGTGTGAGGGGCAGAACAGGGGGAGATGAGGAGGAGGCCCCATGGAGGCTTGATTATGAAGGTCCGCTATCTATCTCTCGCCTCATCTTCTTACCCATCACTCCACACACACTCATTCCTTTATATCAGCTTTGGCCTTTCCCCTGTCAGAATCAGAGAGGTCTCAGGGAACATCTATGTAGAATATTCTTTATCCCAGATCTTTACTGTAACCATTCATTATTCAGGCCTCGGCTCAAATGTCACCTCCTCAAAGTGGCCTTCCATGATGATGCTAGTCTAGCCAAAGTAGTTCCCTCCACACCAACTTTTATTCCATTACCCTATTTGTATTTATTACTATCATTTACCACAATCTGAAATAATGTTGCTTACATTTTGTTTATTGACTATATCTCCAGCTAGAAAGTAAATTCTATGAAGTCAGATACATGGTTTATATTTCTGTACAACCAAAACCTAGAACACTGCTCCATAAATGTTTATTGAATTAATTTAGTTTAATTCCTTTGTGGTTTTTTTAAGTTTACTTATTTATTTTGAAAGAGAGAGAAAAAAAGCAGGAGAGGGTAGACAGAGAGGGAGAGAGAGAATCCCAAGCAGGCTCCACACTGTCAGCACAGAGCCCGTCGTAGGGCTCAGTCTCATAAACCATGAGATCATGGCCTGAGCGGAAATCAAGAGCCAAATGTTTAACTGACTGAGCCACCCTGGCGTCCCTCCTTTGTTCTTTTTAACTGTGACTTAGAGAAGCTATGGGATTTGCTTGAAGCCACAGGTATCTCAGTGTCCTCTCAGTGCCCTCACATGTCTGAGTCATGACCTCTGTTACCCTCCAACTTTGATCCAAGATTCCCCCCAAAATATTCGCTTTGGGTTTTAAATATTTCACAATCTTGAATGTATTTAGCATGCCAGAACACTTAACAGACACATAATTGTTCCAAAAGAATTCACCTTTAGGAATTTTATTTAAAATGTGAGACTAGACAGTGTGGTGTTAGTAAAATTAGCATTAACACATAGATCAATGGAACAGAATAGTGATCACAGAAATAGTCCCACACATAAAAGCTCAATAATTTTTGACAAAAATGTAAAGGCAATTCAATGGAAAAAGGATAGTCTTTTCAACAATGGTGCTAGAACAACTAACTGTCCACATACCAAAAAATAAAAAGAACCCCAACATATACCTCACACCTTATATAAAAGTTAACCCAAAATGGATAACAAGGGCATGTGGGTAGCTCAGTTGGTTAAGCATCCATATTTGGCTTAGGTCATGATCTCACAGCTTGTGGGTTCAGGCCCTCATCAGGCTCTCTGCTCTCTGCTGTCAGCACAGAGCCCGCTTCAGATCCTCTGTCTCCCTCTCTCTGCCCCTACCCTGCTTGCACTGTCTCTCAAAAATAAATAAACATTTAAAAAAATGGATTATAGATCTAAATATAAAACCTAAAACTGTAACATTTCTAGAAGTAAACATAAGAGAAAATCTTTTTGACCTTGAGTTAGACAAAGACTTTGTAGAAATGACATAAAAGTATAATCTACAAAATTAAAAGTTTATAAACTGGACTTCCTCAAAATTAAAAAGTTCTACTTGCAAAAGATACTGTTAAGAGAATAAAAGAAAAGCTATGGACTGAGAGAAAATATTGGGAAATCACTTACCCAACAAAGGTCTTATATCTAAAGATTTATTTCTTTTTTAAAAAAAAAAAGTTTATTTTTGAGAGAGAGAGAGAGACAGAGAAAGAGAAAGAGACAGAGAGAGAGCCCACAAGCCAGGAAGGGTCAGAGAGAGAGACAGAGAGACAGACAGAGAGGCAGACAGACAGACAGAGGATCCAAAGCAGGCTCTGCACTGACAGCAGTGAGCCAGATGTGGGGCTCAAACTCCCAAACTGAAAGATCATGACCTGAGCTGAAGTCAGACACTCAACCGACTGAGCCACCTAGATGCCCCAAGGTCTTGTATCTAGAGTACATTAAAGAACTTAGTAATAAGAAGGGCACCTGGGTGCTCAGTTGGTTAAGCATCCCACTCTTAATTTCAGCTCAGGTCATGATCTCATGGTCTTGATCTCATGGTGGTGGGATTGAGCCCCACAACAGGCTCCATGCTAACAGCACAGAGCCTGCTTGGAATTCTTTCTCTGTGCCCTTCTCTCTTTCTCTCAAAACAAACAAACAAACAAACAAACAATTAAAAGAAAAGAATTTAAGGTGCTTGGGTGGCTCAGTTAGTTAAGCATCCAACTTCAGCTCAGGTCATGATCTCACGGTTTGTGAGGTGCATCCCTGCATCAGGCTCTGTGCTGACAGCTCAGAGCCTGGAGCCTGCTTCGGATTCTGTGTCCCTCTCTCTCTGCCCCTCTCCTGGTCGCACTCTGTCTCTCTCTCTCAAAAAAAAAAAAAAAAAACATTTAAAAAATACTTTAAAAAAGAATTTAGTAATAAGAAAGCAAACCACTTCATTAAAAATGAGCAAAAAATATTAACACTTCACCAAAGAAGATATGTAGATAGCACATAAAATGATGCTCAACATCATTAACCATTAGAGAAAGGCAAGTTAAAACCAGGATGAGACAGCACCCCACACTTGTTAGAATCGCTACAAAGAAAAACAACCCTGACAATACTGAGTGCTGGTGAGAATGTGGAACAGATGAAACTCTCATACATGGTCAGTGTAAATTTAAAATGGTACAGCCACGGGGTGCCTGGGTGGCTCAGTCGGTTAAGCACCTGACTTTGGCTCAGGTCATGTCTCATGGTTTGTGAGTTTGAGCCCTGCGTCCGGCTCTGTGCTGACAGCTCAGAGCCTGGAGCCTGCTTTGCATTCTGTATCTCCCTCTCTCTCAGCCCCTCCCCTGATCACACTCTGTCTCTCTCTCTCCCTCAAAAATAAACATTTAAAATTTTTTAAAAAAATAAAATAAAAAGATATAGCCACTTTGGAAAACAGTTTAACAGTTTATTATAAAATTAAACATTCAGTTACCATATGATCCATAAATTCCACTCCTAGGTACTTAACCTAAGAAAAATGAAGATTTACATTCAACAAAAACCTGCACACAAATGTATAAAGCAGCTTCATCCATAATCACAAAAAAACTAGAAACAACACAAATATCTTTTAACTGGTGAGTAGACAAATTGAATTGGTATATCCATATAGTCAAATGCCACTCAGCAATAAGAAGGACTAAATTACTGATACACTCAACAAAATGAATGAATGTCAAATGCATTACACTGGGTAAAAGAAGCCAAACTCAAGGGGTGCCTAGGTGGCTCGGTTGGTTAGGCAACCAACTTTGGCTCAGGTCATAATGTTGTGGTTTGTGAGTTCAAGCCCTGCATTGAGCTCTCTGCTGTCAGCACAGAGCAGCCTGCTTTGGAACCTCTGTCTGGATCTTATCTCTTTGCGCCCCCCACCCTACTCTCTCTCAAAAATAAATAAACATTTTAAAAAAGGATAAGAAGCCAAACTCAAAAGGTGACTTGCTGTATGATTCCATTTATATGTTGTTTGGAAAAATAAAATTATAGGAGCAGAAAATAATGACTACCAGGAACTGGGATGAAGGGAGGTGTTGACTATAAAAGCGTAGTATGTATGAGAGACATTCTTCTGGATAAAAGAACTGTTTCGTATCTTGAGAGCTTGTTTGAAGGTTCTAGCACAGGAGCGCAGCTACTTGTATATTCTTGACCAAAAATCAAGAGAAGTTTGTCCTCTTCCACTGAGTGTGCAGCTTCGGGAGGGATGCACCTGGAGCAGTGAGGGTGGAAGGGGACACCCGCCTAGCCAGCCAGATTAGCCAAACCAACCCTAGCGATGAATGAGGTGACAGGTGTCCCAGCCAGATCGTCCTCACCTCCAAGAACTGCTCTGTATCTTGACTATAGTGGTGGTTAGATGGCTGTATACGATTGTTTAAACCAATGATTCTCAACTGGGAGCAATTCTGCTCCTTAGGAGACATTTGGCAAGGTCTAGAAACATTTTTACTTACCACAACTCAAAGGGAGAGGGGATGCCTTTGGGTAGAGGCCAGGGATGCTGCTGAACATTCTACAAGACAACAGGACAACCCCCGCAGCCAAGAATTATCTGGCCCCAAATGTCAATAGTGCCAAGGCTGGGAAACCCCAGCGTAAGCCAGAGGTCAGAAAGCTACAGCCCAAGGGCTAAATTCAGCCCACCACCTGTCTTTGTACACCCCACAAGCTAAGAATAGTGTTTAGATTTTTTAATGATTGGGGGGACGAAATAAAAAATCAAAATAAGAATATTTCATTAAAATTCTATAAATTCAAATTTCAGTGTCCATAATGTCATGCTCATTATGTATTATCTGTGGATGTTCTGGCATTCCAAAGGCAAAGTTGAGTATTTACAACAGAGATTGTATACCCACAAAGCCTAAAATATTTACTACCTAGCTCTTTACAGTTAAGATCGCTAACCTTTGGTCTAAATCCATGGAAATGTACACAAAAATGGGTAGGTTTTACTTACATAAAATTTTTAAAGTGAATTTTAAAATGTGAAATTATAGATGTGTACACTGACTTTGTATGAGCTGTGCTAACACACTCATTTCTGTAAATGTGCATGTCCTTTCTGGTTTTTCCGACAGAAGATAAATAGTGAAAATAGGAATTTATCACTGCCTGGGTTCTGATGTGAAATTTTCCTATTTAAAAAAAAATCATATGCACCATCTCTGACTGTGAAGAATCCCATTCAGTTTCCTGGACACAGAGACAGTTCTCCAGAGAAGACATCTATGATGAAGCAGCTAATACCCCGTGCACTTGTCATCAGATCAGTAATGGGGTCTGACTGGGTCTCTCTGACCGTGACTGCTCCTGGACTGAATGGGGCATTTATCACACTGTCTCGGGAAAACCAGCTGACCATCATGCACATGGGCCGAAGAGCCTGTGAATTAGCTCCTGTCCATTAGCCCCTGTCCAAACACTCTGGCCCTCATACTGCCGTCACGTTATCAGTCCCCTCCAGACCCTGGAAGCGTGATCAGGCATGAGCTCCCTATCTCCTACCATCCCTCATCTCAACTTGGACAAACTGTCAGTTAATTAGCTAATGTGGGTAAAAATGCTTGAAGCTGCAAAATGCTCAGCTGGGCTATTATTATTATCATCTGGTGGATCCCCCCCCCTCTAATTCCCTCCACACCAAAGTCAGCCCACAGGACTCCTTGCCGTCTGTGGATGGTAAAACTCCAGAGGTGGTCACCGAGTAGTCACCCATGTTTAAGGCCAGAGCCCCCCTTGCCTCCTGATACAGACACTATGCCAACTGGTACCATAAATCCTGAAGCCCAGGGTCTGGCTTGACTTTCCTCATTTAAAGGAATTGGCACCATGGCAGATCTTAGATTCCCCCAAATTATCAAATTTTGGATGATCTTTGATTTCTTTTTTTCAGCTAGATAGATCATTTAGAAAGTCAAAACAGACTTTTGAAAAGATTATGTGGGAATCATAGCCTGATTATGTGGGAATCATAAGCCTGATATTCCCAGGGCCAAAACTCAATTCTCCATCTCTCAATTCAGACCGCTTCAAGAACTCCCTGTCTGGAAAGTTGACCCCTGAAGGACAGAGTGATGGCCAGAGTGCCCCAAGCTGCTGAAGTTTCATGCAGTTATCAAATGCCGAAACAGGAAGGTGCCCAGGGAAGACACATGTTACTCCTATCCGTCTCCCCTTTCTGAAAGGTTTCTGTGGGGTAGGACTGAAAATAGCTGACCTCAATTGCCCAAAGCCCAATTTCAGAAGAGTTAAAAGCATAATTTCATTGTAGCCATATTTGGGCAATTCCTATATGTTCCCTGGTGATCCTTAGAGAGCAGTTAGAGTATCCTGTTTCTCCCTGCACGTCTATCATCCTTCCTCTCTATCTCCATTTCTAAGGTCTCATAGGTTCTCACCAGGGCAGCTGTTACAGCCTCTGCACTGGGTCCCCACTACCATCCCTTGTGTCCCTGCTGACTGTAAGCTCTCCTTCTCTACAGCCAGACAGATCATTCCAAAACACAATCATGATCATATCACTCCCTGCCTAAAAATGTTTAACAGCTCTCCGTCATTGACAAAGTCCAAACTCCTCAACTTGAGAGTCAATCCCTCCAAAATTTTGTCCCTACTTCTCACCTCCCAACACACTATGCTGGTATCATACCAGGCAATTCCCCCTTCCCCACCTGTGACTTCGGCATGCCAGCCTCTGTGCCCATGTTCACACCTTTTTCTTTCTGGAATGCCCTTTCCACCTCATCTCCATCCATGAAAAACCGTTCTTCAAACATCAGCCCAAATGCTACCTCCTCCAAGAAGCCTTCCATGAACTCATCTCTGAAGCGCCACAGCACTTTGCCAGTTATTCTCTTGGGCTTGCTTTGTCTTCTGTGGTGGCTGTTAATGTACAGATGCCCTCTCCCTCATGGAACAATAAGCATATTAAAAAAGCCCTATAACCTAATGTAGCATATAGTAGGTGCTGATAATCATTAGTGACTGATAAACAAACTGCAACAGACAGATTATAGGCTAACGAGAGCATGAATCAGAGGAAGGGAACTGGGATGGAGGGAGAAGCACATGTCATCAAAAAAAAATGGTCAACAAGGTCGAAGACTTAGCTGTCATCTTAAAAACAACAGCTTGCAAGGCCTGGGTGTTATGCTAAGCATTATCACACTTATTCATCACATCATTCTAAGACACAGGTATTATTATCATCTACATTTTGTAGATGAGAAACTGAGGCTCAGAGATGGCAAATTCATTGTTCCAGCCACTGGCCTCTTTGTTGATCTTTAAATACATCCCACACACTCCCGCTTCTGAGTCTTTACACTTGCTCTACCCTCTGCCTGAAACATTCTTCCCCCAAGTATAGGCAGGGCTGGCTTCCTCCCTTCTGGTAGGTCTCTGTTCAAATATCACTTTACCAATGAAGTGTCCATCCTATATAAAATGGCAAATATTCCCCTGGTCAGGGGCAAAGCCCAGATTTAAAACCAGTTCTGACTCCAAAGCTAGATGACAAGGTAATAAGTCATGTGGGTCAAAGGCAATAGAAATGCCCATCACTAAACCAATCACTGGGGCACCTGGGTGGCTCAGTTGGTTAAATGTCTGACTTTGGCTCAAGTCATGATCTCACAGTTCATGGGTTCAAGCCCCGCATTGGGCTCTGTGCTGACCGCTTGCTCAGAGCCTGGAGCCTGCTTCAGATTCTGTGTCTCCTTCTCTCTCTGCCCCTCCCTGCTCACATTCTGTCTCACTCTATCTCTCAAAAATAAATGAATGTAAAAACATTAAAAAAAAAAAAACAATCACGGTGATGATTGGTCAGGCCAGGGTCTCAATGCTCATCCCTGGAATTCAGGGGTGAGGCAGGCTCATTTTTAAACCACATGGACCAAAATGGAGAAGGGATGTTCCTCAAAGGAAAATTGAAAGACTATAATCAAAAGGAAGAGAGAATTCCGGGCAGGTAAAAACAATACCTGTTCACAACAATGGCCAGACCCTATCAATTTCTCAACAGTAGACGAAGTCACCAGTCAGATTGGACCAAATTATTGACCTAGTAGATTTATGTTGCTCTGACCTCCAAGAAACTACTCAGTACCAGAAAACTGAGATTCCATTTTTCACTTATCAAATTAGCAAGATTTTTTTTAATGTTAATACTTCTGTCAGGGTGATGGAGTATAAGTGGCAGAACGTTTCTTTCTGGAAAGCATTTTGGAAATACATATCAAGATCTCTAAAAAAATTTTTTTAAGTTTATTTATTTATTTTTGAGAGAGAGAGAGAGAGAGAGAGTGCACATGAGCAGGAGAGGGGCAGAGAGAGGGGGAGAGAAAGAATCCAAGCAGGATCTGCCCTGTCAGCGCCAAGTCTGGTGCAGGGCTCGATGCAGGGGTCGGTGTGGGGCTTGGTGCCGGGCTTGAACTCATGAACCATGAGATCATGACCTGAGCAGAAGTCAAGAGTTAGATATGCTTAACCGACTGAGTCACCTCGGTGCCCCTAAAAATACTTTGATCCTCTAACCCAGGAATTCCACTTCTAGAAAAATTTGTAAAAAAAAAAAAAATATATATATATATATATATATAATAATGCAAAATATAAACAAAGATTTATGCATCAAGATTTTCATCACAGAGTTTTTATAACAGCAAAAAAGAAAGAAAGAAAAAGGGAAAAGACAGGCACCTGGTTAAAGGCGTCAGTTAAGCATCTGACTCTTCATTTTGGCTCAGGTCTTGATCTCATGGTTTGTGGGATTGAGCCCTGCACTGGGCTCTGCACCGATGGTGAGGAATCTGCCTGGGATTCTCTCTCTCCCTCTCTCTCTGTCCCTCCCCCCCCCATAAATAAATATTAAAGTAACTTTTTTTACAAAAAGAGGGAAAAGAAGAAGGAAAGACAATCTCTATGTGTAAGGATTAGGGATTGGTAAAATAAAATATAGCAACTCCATATAGTAGAAGATTGTGCAGTGATTAAATTAAATGATGTGAGATAGTTCATATAAATTTGTTGAGTAAGAAAGCAAGATACAAAATTGTCTACACAGTGTATTAACCATGTAGAAGAAAGCCACATACACCCAGAAATGAAAAAGAATAAATATATATAAATGCTAGTAGTGCTTACCTCTACTTGGTGGATGCTTTATACATTTTTTCTTCTTACTTGCTTATATTTTCCACAATGAGCAAAAATTATTTAAACATTGTTTTGAAAGTAACCCCTTCTTAGCTCCTGAGAATTTGGCTGCCCACTACCATGTCAGGCTGTCTCAGTCATTTGGACACCTGGGGACAAACACTTGGTGGATGACAGATGATCAGCAATATTTTTTGTGTCTTACAACTTTTCCCCCATCATTCACAGAAAGATCAGTTTTTCCTGTATTTGCCAGTCCTCCCTTAGAATCCATCATTTCATCACATGATGCCTCTTTTTTTTTTTAAAGTAAAACAAAACCTGGGAATGGAACATAAACGTGTGCTGAACCCTGATATGAAAATGAGTAGGCACTGGGCTTCCAACCACCAGTGAAGTGCCAGTGCCGAAGGGCTGCCCAGGCTGATGGATGCCAGAGACAGGTAAACGTGCCCCCATTGCAGACCTGAAAAGCCTGCAAGAATTCCAGCCTGCCACTTTTTGAGTTCTGTGGACACATTCTGCCTAGAGGCCCCTCAAATGACAAGGTCTCCTTCTCTGCAGGCAATGGCTGGTTGCCAAAGATTGCTGGCCTGGGAGACAGAAAACAAGATTATGTTTCTATGACAACACAAATGGCACCACCTCCAGGAAGCTTTCCGTGCCTCTTCCCTTGATCCCTACTACCTCTCTAGATTACATTTCTCCCCCAAGGAGCCATGGCTCTGGGTATTTTCCTTGCCCCTCTTAGAGCAAATGTGGTGATATGGCAGCTGGTTCTGTGAGAAGACATCACATAGACCTTGGCTCTGTCACTCAATTCCTGAACCTCAGTTTCCTCAACTGTAAAATGGAGAGAGTAATCTCAGCAGCACACAGAACTGCCCCCATCCTGGGACCTGACAACCCAATCCTCAAGCTCCTGTAACATGATGGTGCCCAAAGAAACTGCCTAGCAGCCCAGAACCACAACAGAATACTCACTAGGCCCAGCCCAGCGGTGGCAGGCACCCCCCACCCCAACCTCCCCACCCAGATCTCCAGCCAGCCGCAGCCAGGGAACAGACAGCCAGCTGTGACTAATGATACCTCTCCCATCTTCTGGACAGAGTAATTGCCAGGTGGGATGGCAGGACCCCAATTATTGAGGGTCTGTCCAGGGGTGTGGCCACAGGCATGTCCAAAACTGAATTCAGCTTCCCCTCAAATGTATTATCCTTCCTGCTCCCTATCTCAGAGAAGAGCATCGCCCAGGGGACCCAAGTTGGAGATCAGGTTATGGTCCTCACAACTCCTCGCTTATGTCTCTCATTCAATCCATCACCAAGTCTTGTCATTTCTACCTCTCAAATCCATCCATTTCCTTCCATCCTAAGGGCGGCCGATGTAGTTCATGCCACTACCCATCTCTTCACAGGTCTCCTGGCCTCCACACTGCACCACATCTCCGCCTGCCACGGCTGAAGATTCCTCAATAGCTCTCAGAAAACCAGCCTCGGTAAATTTAAAGCCCCCCACCTTGCCCCAGTTTGGTCCTAGCTTGCCTTTCTAATCTCATCTCTGCTCCCTGCCTCATGTCTGTAGCTTCCCCAAATTCACTGTCCTGTTTCTCACCTGCCTGTTTTGCTCATGTCATTTCCTGTCATTATTAATGTTCTCTTCCTCTCTTTTCCACTGACTAGCTCCTTTTCATGTTTTAACACTTAGCTCAGATTTCCATTCTTCCAGAAGGCTTTTTCCTCCTCCATTCCCCACACACTCCCAACTAGGTTAAGTGTTCTCATTGTTGCCACTTACTGAGCACTGTTCCAAGCACCTTTGATGCCTTAACTCATCTAACCTTCACAGCAAACCTTGTGCCTAGGTTCTCCTATTATTACTTTACAGGTAAGGAACTAAGGCTTACAGAAGTTGAAGCAAAATTTCCAAGGCCAAATACGTGCTTCCAGGTCCTGAAACCCAGGACTATTTACTTTTCTTTCTTAATAAAAAAAAAAAAATCTTCATTGTTCTTTTCTAATTATGAAAGTACCAAGAAAAAAGTAAGAATCACTCTTCTTTTTGTCAATTCGGTGAATACCCTTGGTCTGGCATGCAGTAGGCACAGTAAGTGCCAGTCCTCTATGCCTATATATATACATGCTGATTTGGACAGCATTTTATATTAACTGTTCACACCATTCCTGCAGTTTCCTGAACCTGGAGCTCTTGGGAATGCACCGAGCACTCCCACTCCCGCTTCCATTCAGTCCCTAGTAGTGCCAGGCTCTCGGTCCTCTGAGGTGTAACTACAGCTTGTTTCCCGGCGAGATGAGGACAGGGATGGGTCTAATTGGTTCTTAGTGCACAAACCACATCTGTACACAGACCAGAGTCCAGAGACCAGGCGAGGTGGGGAGGGGCGCTCAAGCTTGGGGCGGCCCTTCCCAAGGCCCGGGAGTCCCCCTCGCTCCACCCGCACGCTCTCCAGCCCTAAACCTCCTGACCTCTCTACCAAACCTCAGGCCGGGACCTCGAGACCACGGTCCCGCCCGCCCCAGGTGCCCCCCACCAGCACACTCCTACGCCCCGGTCTTCCGCACCTCGGCTTCCCAGCGCACCCGCGGCACCGGGCGTGGTTAATTACAGCCCCGCCCCCAGGCCTCTGGCAGCTGCGGCAGCCCAACTCCAGAGCTCCCACAGTCTCCGCGCCCCCGGGCTGCAGCCGCGGGAACTGCTAACCGGGAAACTACCACCCCCGTCTCCCACCCAGTTCAAGGCCCTGGCGCCCTTGGGTCAGGGCCGGAGGAGTCACTTCCAGACGAGTGCTGGCGCCGGGTGCGTCGCACTTGACGGAAAGGACGCCTGAAAATAAATCCGGAGCGGATTTGCATCATAGTGGCAGGGGAGGGCTCGCAGCCACCGAAGTTCCAAAGCGGAGGACGTCCCTGTCCCATCTTGGCCCAGTGGAGGGTTTAGGAGCAGTGGGAGGAGTGGGAGAGACGCTGCTTAAAGGGAAGAGGTGTGCGCACTGGCCGCAAAACCTGGGGCAGGAAGCCAGCTAGTGGGGAGTAATCTCTTCTCTTTAGCGGGCTAACCTCAGCCTGGGACTGAGTACTTATCAAGGAAGTGGGGACCGAGGTTTTCTGTGCATGTGTGGAACTTGATTGAAAGGAAACAGCCCGGGCCGGAGGGTGGGAGAGCCTGGCAGTCCCCACCCATACTGCTAAGAATCTCCCAGCCATGGTCTCCTGAGATCCCTCTACCGCCGCTGGGGCCCTTGTATCCCAGTGGCCTGAACCTCTGTGACTACTGTGTGCTCACAGAGCGGACAGTCCTCACCTCAGGGCCTAGCCCTGGCTTAGACTATAGGCCATCAGACTTCCACTCCACCCACATGGCCGGTCTTTGCAAGGCAATTCATTCATGTCCTTCTGTGAGGCTGCTGGTGCTGTTTCTCAGCCAGAACGTCTTTTACCCCTTTATATCAGCTAAAATGTTGCTCCCTCTTTAAGCCCAACTCCAAAACCACCTAAAGATCTTCACTGAAGCCTGTAAGGGTCGGTGTCCCTGCCTCTCTAAGCCCCCAGTGTACAAAGTCTGGACCTCTCTTTTAGCCCTGACACTTCTCTTGGTGTATCTACCAAGCCTATTTTCTCTGCTAGGCCGCAAGTTTTCAAGAAAAAGAATCAGGACCGATTCAACTGTGTCCTCAGTGCCAAGGGGAGTGTCTGGGACTTGGTGGGGACTGTGTGATCTTTGGCAAGTCCTCCCTTTCTGAACTTCAAACTCCTCCCTCACCCTTACAGTGAAGGTTTGGATGAAATCATCCCCAGGGTTGCCTCCAGCTCTGACCCTGTGAGCCAGTGACTTCCTGGATCACCAAGCCTCCTATAATGACCAACATTAGGAAGGGCAGGGGTCAGGGTTCCATTTGAAATTCTTCCACTTCCATTGAGTCAGTTAACAGAGGCAACTGTAGGAGCCCCTGGGTGTCTCAGGGGGTTAAGCATCAGCCCTCGGTTCAGGTCATGATCTCAAGGGTTCGTGAGTTTGAGGCCCACATCGAGTAAGCACAAGCCCCACTTCTCTCTCCCTCCCTCCCTCTCTGCCTCTCGCTCACTTGTTCGCTCTCTCTCTCTCTCAATAAAACAAAACAAAACAAAACAAAAACAAAAAAACAGAGACAACTGTGCAAGGTTGATGAAGCTTAGGAATCCAGAAGGTTCTGAGAAACCCAAGGAGACGAGTCTAGTGACAACACACCATGATGCTATCCCAGCTGGAAAGTCCCCTGCCCCCAAGGTTCCAGGGTCCTGACAACCAGTTCTGAGGGGGGGGGCAGAGGGGTGTAGGTGGGGGGATTGATTAGGCCATCCCAGAAGGTGAAGATGCTCCCATTCACAGCCCCTCTCCAACAGATAACACACTATCTCCAGGAACAGGGGCAGCAGCCCCTCCACCCCCTGAAGACCAGCCCAGGACCACCCTACTATCCACTCCAACCCCCTACACACCCACCCCAGTCCAGCTCTCTCTCTGAGTTGAGAACACCCAGAGTCCCCAACCGGAGACTCAGTTCAGCTTTTCTCACAGCACAGGCTGTCAGCCCCTATTGCACACTTTCCTAAATGGAACTCCTTACCTTTCAGGGTCAGCAACATGGATTACCTTCACTTTACCTGTTGAAGCCACATGGATTAATGCTAATCTGAAACTATAGCCCTCAGATTAAGACAGACCTAGCTGAGATTTCAGTCTTCCCTAGCTGAATGACCTTAGGCATGTTATTTATCCTCCCTGAGCCTCAGTTCCTCCATCTATAAAATGGGAGCAATGATTTATATACACAGGGTGGTTGTGAGCATCCTATAAGATTTATAAAACACCTGTTGTAGGAACTGACACATATAGAATGGCAAATGTGAGCATTATTTATATTCCCTGTTCCCTCCATTCTCCCCTGAAGCTGCCTGAGACTTTCTCTGGAAGCTGAGAATGGAGACGTCTGAAATGGAACTGATCTGGACAAAAAACCAGGACTATGAAATACTAAAACCTGTGCTTAGGACCCATTATAGACTTCAAAAGAAAGCAAAGGATGTTTGAGGCCTAGAGAAGGGACACAATTTGCCAAAGGTCACAGAGCAGATGGAGGTAGGTAGAATGGCAGGCAAACAGGGAGAGAGAGGCAAATGAGGTTGTGGGCTGAGGTTGGGGCTGAGGTATTGAGCTGAATCCAAGGACAGACAGCTGAGCAAGAGGATCTCTAGCTGACATTGCCCCATTTCCCATGCCCAGAAGGGCTTGGCATTTGCCTTTCTCTGGAACTGCTCCTTCTGGGTTCCTGAGTTTGCAGTAGTTTCCCAGAAATGCTAGGTAAATATCCCTGTCGTTTACTGAGTAACCAACCCCATAATCAGACAAAAGTCCCCATACCAAGTGCTGCCTCAGGTTTGGCTCCTTCTGCAGAGATGCTTCTCCCAGGCACCACCCCAGACAGATGTCCTCCACAAGGCCCCTTACCAAGGCCTTGCTAGGGGCTCTGCACCCCACCCCACAGCATGGTCTTGTTCACAGCTCAGCATCCTCTTTGGACAGTTTGCTCTTCCCAAGAAATTGTGGTATATGGAATATTTTCTACTTGGTACTTTCTTCCCAAAAAGTCAGACATGGCTTGCCATTCCATGACTAACCTTTGAAAATGTCCTGGGGCCTGGTGTTAATCTTAATCATGAGAAATTGTAGGCATTGTGGCTGGTGTACTTGCCCCTTGATATTATTTTCTTTGGGCTATGTTTTCTTTGTTTGTTTGTTTTTTTAGTTCCCCTCTCTCTATCTCCCTCCTGCCACCTCACTCCCCTCATCCTCAAGAACCAAGATGTGTCCTCTTAGAAGATGTCTGTCCTCTGTCTGGTTTATTGCAGGCTTCTTAACTTATCCTAAGCTCATATGTCCTGAGCTCTCTGCCTCCTTCTTAGTGTTCATGTGTGAACTCCTTTGCCTATCCCCAATAGGAGATCCTCTAGTTTATTTATTTTTATCTTTCTTAAGTTTATTTATTTTGAGAGAGAGAGAGAGAGAGAGAGAGAGGGAATCCCAAGCAGGCTCCGCAGCATCAGTGCAGAGCCCGATGTGGGGCTCAAACCCACAAACTGAGAGATCATGACCTGAGCTGAAATCAAGACTCAGGCGTTTAATGGACTGAGCCACCCAGGCACCCAGGGATCCTCTAGTTGAGACGTCTACCTGAAGGTAAGGACTTCACTAACTTCTCAAGACATCTAATTCAAGGAAATTCCAACCTTGTGATCTGGAAATCAGTGATGGCAGAATTTGATATTTGTGATTCTGTAACTCAGATTTCTCCATGCTAGAATTCTGTGATGCTAAGATTCCATGACTATGGACTCTATGCATTTAGAATTTTATGGTATTTGTGTTTCATGAATTTGTCATTGATTTAGTGACAATAACCAGGACTCACTTGTCCTGGGTTTCTGTGTTCGTTTTCCACAGGATGGAAGTCAGCTCTGGGCTCTCTTCTCTGAATTCGCTGAAGGCAGGGGAAGGAGATGGTTGGATAGGAAAAGGGTAACATTCCCACTTCCCCCTGGGGCTCCAGAGCAGCCCAGCATTCAGTCTACCTCCCTCCCCCAAGTCCATCATTTGGGCTCCAAGGATTTGAGTGTAGCAGGAAAAGCAGGCTCCTTTGCAGCCTTTCCACCCAGCTTCCTTTCCTCTCTGGCCTGCCACAGGATCCGGGGAAAGAAAGTTAATGGGAGACTGGCCCAGTCAAATGCACAGAGGGGGAGGGAGGGTTGAGTACAGGGCAGGGAGCCAATGAAGTAGGTATGGGAGATTCCCTAGGGAGCCCTGTAGCTTTCTCTGAAGGTGAGGAAGGAACAGAGGACGGAAATGGGGGTGTGGGTGAGGGTACTGGTCAGGGTGGGGTGACCGGCATTGCATTGTAGGGCTGGAGCTGGGCTTCCGGCCATTGACCCATTGGTGACAAGGTAACTCCAGCCTGGCGCCCTGGAAGCGGTCTGGTCCAGTCCCTACCCACTGACTTTGTGTTTCTGTGCCTGACTCAGACTCCCAGGAAAACCCAGAGGGCAGAAACTGGGGATGGGGAAACTGATTCTCCAGGGCTCCTTCCTGGGAGGGCCACCTGAGGCCAAGAAAGGGGACAGGACTTTCTAGGATCACACTAGGGTTTGGGGCAGAACAAGGACTGGAATTCCGAGCTCCGGCTTCCAGCCCAGACCTGTTCCCCCAACACTCCAAAGGGTCCCAGTATTACAAAATGCTCCCACAACAGGACAGCCTTGGCTGGACTCTGGGATGGAGGATGGGCCCCCAGGCAGCCTCCCCAGAGCTGTCTGGACCCCTCCTCCAGACCCCAGGTGCTTGGCTGAAGCTGCCAAACCCGATTTTCCGGTAGCTGCCCAGAAGCTGGCTGGAGCGGGAAGCCTTCTCTGGGTAGGGACCCCTTAGGCCACTGTCCTCTTCCTCCTGCCCTCCTGACCCCACCCCTTGCTCTTACTGGGAGCTGTGCCACCACCACTTCCTCCTTTCTCAGCCTGCCATCTCCCCTGCCGGGCACCAGGAGGTGTGGTCCAGCACTGCCCCTCTCTGTTTCAGTTTTCTCATCAGCAGATGGACTAAGGACTGGCCTGGCTTCCAGGGATCAACCGTGGGGAGGCTCCAGAGCAAAGGGCCTGGGAATAGCAGTGGGTCCCCACTTGGGTGATGGGTTGGTGCAACGTTGGGAGCGCAGCCCTGGGTGTGAGAAGGAATCTCTGTTCTGGAGCGTGCTTGTTGGGGTGGAAGGTGCAAGGTAGAGGAGGGTGCCCCTCAGGTTTCCTCAGGCTATCTCATGAGACAGAAAGAGACAGAGAACATCATCCTGGACTGAGTTCCCTTGTTACCAATGTTCGGAGTCCTTGCCACAGTTCGGTATGGTGCTTGAATGATTTGTTTAATGTCTGTCTCCCACCGAGCTCTAACACCCACCAGGAAGAACTCCTGCCGTCTTGCACACTGCGCTGTCTCCAGAACTTGGCACCCTCCCTGGCACATGGCAGGCACTACTGCCTGAGACAGAGTTTCATACTGAAAAGCAGAAGCAGAGGCACCCTAGGGGCTGGAGACCAGCCAGATCTGTTCACCTAACCAGGCTCCTGCTCCAGACTCCCACATGGCCCAAGGCTCTTCCTCTGGGGTTCTCAGCCTCCAGGGAGCCCTGGTGGGGTGGGAATGAGCGAGCTGTATCCAGTCATCCAGGGGTCATCTAGACTGGAGTGGTGGGTGCCCTCCGGCTGCAGCTGCCTCTGGGAGCCTGGAGGGGGAGGGGCCGTGGAGGAGCCTGTCATTGCAGTGGGAGCTAAAAATAGCTGGAAGAGATGATATCATCAGGTTCCCACAACTCAGCACCCCCCTCACTCACACACATACACACATATCCTCACAGACACAGATACACACAGACACAAGTGTGGGCGTACACACACACATGCACACACACATACCACACTCTTATAGGGGAGGGAAGCTTCTGGGTTCCAGGGCTGCAGGGGCAGGGAAGTCTGGTGAGTGTGTCTGCACGTGTGCATATGTCTGTGTGTACCTGGGTTTGCATGAGTGTGATTGCATGTTTCTATCTATATGCTCATGTGCTTGTCCGGATGCATGCATGTCTGTATGTGTTCATTTTCAGGCATGTGTATGTGCTGTTACATATGCCATGTGGGGAGGGCCATGGGCATTAGTGTGGCCCTGTTTATAAGTGTGTTCTTGCATGCATCTGTGTTTGTTGCATTGTGTGTCTGTGAGTCTACTTATATTTACATGTCTGCATATGTTCATGGACTGTGGCATGTGTCTTTATACGTGTGGGCCCCTCTGTGGACCTTGGGCGCTAGCCCAGCTACCTTCCTGGCTTTCCCCCACCCCACCCCCCGAGCCAGCACTGTCTGGGCATGATGTGTCAGTGAATTCTCTGCCACTTCCCTCCTTTCAGGGTCCCAGTGTCTGGCAAGCCTTAGAATGGAAGGACACAGACACAGTTCATTTTTTCCTCACAGGCTTCCTGAACCCCAGGAGGCCAGGCCAAAGCTCTCAGACCTCACTGCCACCCCCAAGCCTCAGGGAAGGGAGCCTTGGACACACACCCAAGCATAAAGTGACACCTTAGAGACAGAGTCCCTTACAATGTTTCCTGCCACTGAGACACAATTCCATGGAGACACACCCCACAGAAATGCAGTTACACCTGATGACACATGGGCACACACTCAGAAATCCAAATGGAAAATCCCCAGGCCAGAGTGCTTACCACCCTCCCCCTTTCTGGACTCAAATTCAGTCTTGCCCCACCCCTAACCACCGCAGCTCCCAGCTGACAGTCCTGGAAAACACTGACCTCAGGGAACAGCTAGGAGGCTGAAGGTGGCCCGTCCTCCTCAGAGGCAACCCTCTCCTCCTTCAGGCTGCCCCTCACCCTGTCTCCTGACCTTCATTCCTCTTAGTGAGCTGAATCCTCTCTCTGGCACACCCGTGCCCGTACCCTCGACACACGGCCAGCCACAGAGGCACGATCCGTTGCAGAGGCACACTCAGCCACATGTCGGCTCAGACTCCCATTGTGCTGGTCTCACACACACACACACTCAGACACACACACCCACAGCTCCTTCTGCACACTGACCATCACAGGCAGAGAGCCACATATATCTCACATTCAAGCACTCATGGAGTTACACTCAAGTAGTGAAATCTCTTTCCTCCTGTCTCTTTCTGATCTGTGCCTCTACCTCCCTTCTCAAGGATCTGGCTCCCTGTAACTTCCAGGGTGTCTATGGAGACCCTTTTCCCTGTGCAAGGCAGGAAGGTTCCCTGCCTTCTGGGGCAGATCAAAAGCTGAGGCCAAAGATGGAGAAATGGTGTGTGTTGCCGACCTTGTCCTGTCCCTCCATTGCCTAACTGTGATCCCTGCTATTGTCACTGAAGCCCGTCCCTGGAAGCATTCAGCCCCAACTCTGCCCTCATACCCTGCTGCATATTTATCTGGAAACACCTTGGAATGGAGTAAGGCAGTTGGAGCAGAAATGATTGTATTTGTCTGCTGTTAACCACCCAGGACCCCTAGGAGATGCAGGTCCGGAGCCAGCCAAGCTTCTGGACTAGTTTCTGGAAATTTCTAGAAGATCAAAAAGCTGCCAGGTTGACAGAGATGTCTGAGAACTGAGGAGAAGAAGGAAAGG
This sequence comes from Cryptoprocta ferox, assembly GCA_028646485.1. Lineage (NCBI taxonomy): Eukaryota > Metazoa > Chordata > Mammalia > Carnivora > Eupleridae > Cryptoprocta > Cryptoprocta ferox. The sequence goes on along the minus strand of CM053570.1, from coordinate 66,609,359 downwards.
GAAGAGTGTGAGGAAGACAGCAGTTCTGGAAGCTCTACTGCTCTTAGATTCACAGTCCCCCAAGCCCTCTGCTTGTAGCCAATATGCCCTCCATTAAGGCTCTCAGCCTTTAGGATGTCTGTATCAAGACCCCACCATACTTTTGGGGTGATATTTCTCACAGAGTGTGTCCCCTAGAGTGCCTATGCAGGGCTAAAGTGGGGGGAAACCAATGGCCCCGTTTTTCCAACCCCCCATCCTGCCTCAGGGCCCGTGGCTAACCTTGCGGTGGAAGGATCCACACACTGGTGGTGGTGACAGTGTGACTGTTGTTGATTTCTGTGGCCATGGTGGCAAAATTAGTGGCTGCAGTGGTGGAAGTTGAGCCTTGGGGTTTCTGCCGATACCTTCTGCGGCTACGCTTGAACATCCTGGTAAATCGAGGCCGGGGCCAACCCATCCCTGGCCTGTGGTAGGGGGAACTTAAGCCCCGGGGCCGAGGGGCACGGACAAGCTGAGAAGGCCCCATGGGCACAGGGAGATTCTGTAGTGTGCCTGAGGGTGCTACTGGCCAGGGCAGCTGGGGCCTCTATGACATAGAGTCTGCATAAGGGTGGTGTTCTTTTATTACAGGTCCTGGTCCCCAGCCCCTCCCCGTGGGTTAGACTCCCTCACAATTCTCTCCATGCGTCCAGCCCAGGGGCCAGAAAACCTCAGCTTGGCCCCGAGGGAAAAGGAACTCTGAGTAGGGGAAAATTACTCCCTCACCTTCTCATTTATCCACATTAACAATATTAACAATATTTATTAAGCATTTACTGTGTGCCAAACAGTACTGAGTATTTTACAAACACTATCTCTTTAATTCCACAACAACCCTACAAAGTTTAGACTCTATCATTATTCCTATTTCATATATAGTCGATTCTCATTATTCAAAGTAGTTAATAAAGTCGCCACCACAAATAGTGCATGAGCCAATGCATCTACAGGGTTAGATTCCTACCAGTCTCCGGTCACAATATTTTCATCTGATCAATCAGAACATGACCTACTTTAGGTGTGTTTCTGTTTAAAGTCACCTAATTTAGGGGTCCTGGGTGGCACAGTCGGTTAAGTGTCCTGACTCTTGAGCTCGGCTCAGGTCATGATCTCAGTTTGTGAGTTTGAGCCTCGCATCAGGCTCTGCACTGATGGTGCAGGGTCTGCTTGGGATTCTCTTTCTCCCTCTCTCTGCTCCTCCCCAGCTTGTGTGCTTTCTCGCTCTCTCTCAAAATAAATAAATAAACTTAAAAGACACCTAATTTGAAGTATATTGTTGAGTCATTAACATTAAACTTATAGCCAACACCACGGTAACTTGTGCCTGGATGACATTTATAACATATGTCCTCTGTAAGGCACATCACAGACTTCTTGTGCCTAGGAATACTAGACAACACTTCAGCATTATTTGATAAATGGCAAAATCACCAACAAAAAGCACAAAAATGCGAAAAAAGTGACACTGAATAGCCCACAAGAAGAACATGTGTTTACGTTATAAGAGGTGAAACAAGAAGGCAGCATATCTTCTTGTTCAGCCTCAGCTGAGAACATGAGAATGAGGCCGCTCAAAATTTTTACAAATGTCCATGAATGACTGCCAAAGTGACACGAGTATTGGTTTGGGGTTACATATGAATTTTTGTGAATAGGCAAATTCACAGATATGGAAGCCATGAACAATGAGGATCAACTATATAAAGAAACTGAGGCTCAGTTGGGTGAGGTCACACAGTTAGAGACAAGCATGGGTTCAAATCCATGATGGCTAAGGCCCAAAGCCCAGACATTTAACTCCTGCCGTTCTGCACTCATTTATTCATTCAATCATTCAGGAAATGTTCACTAACAACTTCCTATGTGCTGGGCTCTGGGGATGTAGATGGAGGTGACATGGCCCCAATTCTTCCTGAGTGGAAAGAGAAAGCCATGTGGATAATCAGTGAAGGTAGAGGAACAGCTAGGTCCCCAGCGGATGTAAGTTGTGTCAACCCGGGGTTTATTTCCTTTCTTGTAGGAGACAGTGTTGTCAATGGCTCTGCCAGGCCTTGCACTTAGTCGCTGTGGGACTGTGGACTTGTCCTTTCTCCCTCCACGCTGTCTTTCCCTCCTATTTCACCTCTAATCCTCCTTCCCAGCCTCTGCCTTTTCTCTGTTCTTGCAGGAACCTGCCAGGAGACTTGAGGGTCCTCAGAACCACCCTACACAGCCACACACCTACTCCCCTTCCAGCCTCTTCTCTTGCTATCCTCAGTCTTAGAAAATGGAACTTTCTCCAATCAACTTCTACCCACTACACCTTATAAACCCACTTGCCCTTGGCCATCTTCTTTCTCAAGTCCCAGACCAAGGCCTCCTCCCCTGCTCTTTCTGGGAGTCAGCTCTTCTTGCCCTCTCAGATATTCTATCAATATAGACAGTCTGCTTGGTGGTTAAGATATAGACTCTGGCACCAGGCTGGCTAGGGGTGAATCCTTGCTATGCCACTTATAAGCTGTGTGATCACAGCAAGTGCCTAACCTTCCTGTGCTTCTGTTTCCCCATGTTTAAAAGGGAATAAAAGAGAATCTATCTCATAGAGTTGTTGTGAAGAGGGGGAAAAAAGACTATATATGTAATGCATTTAAAACATGACCTACACAAATATTACTGTCATCAGTCCCCTTCTCTCCCCTGCCTCCTCCCATTATAAAAAAAAAGTTTCTTCAGCTGCCTCCTCCCATTATAAAAAAAAATAGTGTCAACTATATTCAAATTTTTAAAAAATTTAAAAAGTCCACTTCATCCATCTCATACCCCTGCTGGTGATGCCTCTCCCCACTCTGACCTTCCCACTCTGTGGTCATTCTCGTCTGTCCTAGAGGGGTGAGAAAATCTTATCTTAAACTCTATATAAATATTCTGTTATACAGACCAGGACACAGAAGCTTAAAACCAAGTCTAAGAAGGGGCACCTGGGTGGCTCAGTTGGTTATGCATCTGACTCTTGATTTCGGCTTAGGTTATGATCTCACAGGATTGAGCCCCACGTGTGGCTCTGCGCTGACAGGATGGAACCTGCATGTGATTCTCTCTCTGCCCCTCTCCCATGCTCTCCCTCTCTCAAAATAAATTTAAAAAATAAAAATAAAAATAAACAAGTCTAAGAAATGCCCCTGGGGTCACACAGCTAAGAAGCAGGAGAACCAGCATTGGAGTACCTGGTCTGCGTGACTCCAAGGCCAGAACTTCCCCAGCTCCTCACTGTCGGCAGCGTTAGAGTGGAAAGTAGGACCGAGAGCAGAAATAGGCAGGCAGGGGTTCAAATTAAACCCTTGAGGGATTCTTGGAGAATGGATTCTCCAAGCCTTCGAATTGGGGTGATGCTTTTGTGGGACCATGGTGCCACCTGCCGGCTGAAGAGAAAGGGGTGCTTAACACATTGCTTGGAATACTGGAGAAGAGGAGGGTGGAGCAAGAGAAGGTATGGGAATGTAGCCGAGTAAGGAGGAAAGAAGTAAGGAGAAAGATGGGGAAATTAAGATTTTGCAGAAGGAAAAGGACTACGAGTCATTTTTTGCTCAGAGGAGGGAGCAGAAGCAACTAAACCTTGGCCGTTTCCTTGAAAGTGTAGATGTGCTTGAGTGTGTGTGAAAGAGACAGAGACAAAGAAACACAGAGAGAGACAGACAGACAGACAGAAAGACTTTATATATGTACCTCGGATGTTGCTTTGTTGTTTCCTAGTTGCTGGGGTTCCGTCCACACACAGGTCAGAGTATGTGTGTATGCATGAGTGTGTGCACGCGCTCATGAGCGCTACTAGGTGTTTATGTATGTATCTCTGCGTATGTATATAGCTGGCAGCTTGGACAGATGAGTGTGTGCCTGTGAGCACTTAGGGTGTATGAATGTATCAGCAAATGTGGGCTAGGAAGCGTATGTGCCCTGTGGTGGTGGAGGGCACACAGAAATTCTGGGAGCCACTTGTTTACCCTCAGACTTCTCTTCCTTCTTCAGATCAGGAAAGGTGTTGCTGCGGTTGGCGTTGCCGGGCCGACGAGGCCCCGCTGCTCCAGTGGCGGTGGGGACAGATCTCCAGGCAGCAGGGGGCAGCAGGGCAAGAGGAGGCTGACTGATTGCTGGGTAGGCGGGAAGGCAAGCAGAGGAGGCCTTTAAAAGTCCTGCCCCGCCCGCAGGTGAGCAGTGGTGTGTGAGAGCCAGCTCCGTCTCACTGCCTGCCCACTCAAGTGGCAATTCCCTGGAGTTGCCTGTCCCCTCTGGAGCCTCGGCAGATTCTTCTTTCAGAACTCACTACCAAGAGCCCCGAACAGGTGATGGCTTAGGATAGGGATTATCCTATTAAGTGAAATCAACCTGTAAACAGGTGTGGGAAGCTGGGAGGCCAATGGAGAAGGTCCTGGAAGAGTCTAGGGCTGGGTTTGGGAAGGGGTCCAGGACATATAGGTGCCAAGGAAGGGCATAGAGTAACCTATAGTGTGGGGGCTGGGTTTGGGGCATCAGCGGGGAAACCTGGGGTGTTAGTATCTCAGAGTGTCAGGTGCTGGTAGAGGGCTGCGGCAGTGCAGAGAGGTAGGGGTGTCAGGATAGGACTTGGGAAAAGTCCTGAGGTGTCAGAGTCTAGATGCAGGGGGATTTGGGTGACTTATGGGTCCTGGATGCTGGAGTCTGGTATGTCAGGGTCCAAATGGCAGAGCCAGCCCAGGGGGCAGTGGAGGCAGGTGGCACTAATTCCTAACTCACACTTGTCTGCCTCTCAGGAGCCACCATGCAGTGCTTCAGCTTCATTAAAACCATGATGACCCTCTTCAATTTCCTCATCTTTGTAAGTATGGGGGTTGTGGGCTTTTTGGGGCTCCCTACAGGAATGGGTCACAACCTAAGCAGAGCCCAACCTGGGAAACAGGACCCTGCTGTGCCCAGACTCTGTTGTGCAAGTTTCCCATTATGATAGGGTGCAGAAGTCTCCCCAAATGCCGAGTCCTGGTCTCAGGAACAGCCTGGCTGCCACACAAGTTGGGGTGGAGAAGTTTAGGAGAAGCTCCTCCCTTCCAGGAAGCTTCAGACCAGATTTAGGGCAGGACAGGGTAGGCTAACAGGAGCGATTGTCCCCTTTTTATGTGCATTGGGGGCCCAGTGAGAGGAAGAGGTTTGCCCAAGCTTGCCTAGTGATCAAGGAAATTCAGCAGCCTCTGTAGGACGGGCAGCTGAAAGGAGAGATGCCTAAAGACCTCAGAGCAGAGAGTCCACCTCAAGTAGCCCTTATTCATTCAACAAACATTTATTGCCTAAGACTGTACTGAGTGCTGGGGTGAAAGGTGAGCAAGCCCTTTCTCTGCCCTTGAAGATCTCAGATCCAGCAAGGCAGATAGGCAGACAGTGGTAACGTGCTATGTCTGGCCTTAGCACAGGGGCTATGGGAGCCCATTGGAGGGGCTTGAACCCTGGTCAGAAAATATCTGGAGGAAATAGCTGAGGCTGGGAATTTGCAGTGGGTGAGGAGGTTGTAAAGCATGCAAAAAGGCCCAGAGGCAATGAAATCTGATATTGTTCAGAAAACCAGGAACAGATTGTATAGGGCATGTTTGAGAAAGCTGAGTAATGAGGCATGAACCCCGGAGATGGTGTGGAGATGGGGAGAAATGGACAAAGACAAAGCCCTCAGATGGTGGCCAAGGGATGGAAGGAGGGGCAAGGCTGACAGAGCTTTTGGAGATAATGCCCGTGTCCCTGCTATGAGCAACCTGGGGGATGTCCCACAGGCAGCTGCATACCCGACAGGGTTGCAGCTCTGGTTGGAGCTGGACGTGGATATTTGGAAGTCATGTGACCACAAATGGTCAGTGAAGCCACTGAGTAGGTAAGAGCACTCAGGCAGAGTGACCTCTGAGAAACCCAACTTACAAGGATTATGTGGAGACATGGCCACCAGGAAGCAGATAAAGACCAATGGGAGGAAAACAAGGAGAGCACGGTCTCAGAGATGTCAGGAAGGCATGGCACATGAAGTGTCCACCAGATTTAGCACAGGATGTCATCACAGACCTTGGAGCCACATTAGAGTGGGTTAGAGTCAGTGAAAGGTGAAGAAGTGGAAATAGGAAGTGTAGATGGATTTTTGGAGAAATTGGACTAGAGATGAATTACCTAACTCCAATCTGGTCCATCCCTTGGGCTTCTTTTGGCTTCAGGGTACTAGCTTTTATCCATATATCTGGAGAAGGCAAAGGGATCCCAGCAACATGGAGAGAGTAGGGGCTCTGGCCCGAGGGGGTTAAAGGCAAATCTGGTTTGGTTTCTGGCCTCTGTGGGTCAGGTTTTGCCAGGCTGGGCAGGGCAGGGCAGGTCTCAAACTCCTTGAAATTTGACCCTACAGGGCTGGGAGCTCAGCTCTCTGTCCTTGGGCAAACATGCCTGGGATCCAGCCACAATCTGCCACCTGGTTCTAGCCTCAGTTTCTATAGCAGGGCACCAAGCTGATGTCAGGCTGATTCATCTGCTGGTGCTCTGGCTCAGCAAGGCTTTGCTCTAAGAGCAGTGGCATGTGGACAGTGTACCTCCTATCCAGTCCGGGCCTCTGGACCCCTGAGGCTTGGGGTTGAGCCAGAGAGAGCCTCTAAAAGAAACCCTGGCTGTACTCTCCCTCTGGTGCCTCAGTTTTCCTGTGAGGCAAGGAGAGGTCTAGGTTAGATGAAGGGCAGGCCAGGAGTTTGATCCTGGAGAGGAGCCAAATGGGGCCTCAAGGTAGGTGTCCCTTCTCACTGAGTCCCTCTCCAAGGTTGGAAGCAGGTGTAAACCTCAGCCCCGCCTCTGTTGCTATGGTGACTGTTAAGCCTGCTCAATGCTACCACCCCACTGTTTCACCTATCAGAGAGAGGCATTCAGCCCTGCGAGGAAATGGGGTGGCAGGGGCGCGGGGGGGGGGGGGGGGGCTGCTGGCCTCACCTGCTTGTTTTCACTCTTAGCTATGTGGCTTGACCCTGGCAGCAGTGAGGAAAAGTCTTGCCCCTCCCCAATCCTGTAGATATTTCTGGAACCCCTGATCCCATTTATATCTGCATAGGTGCTGGCTATGGGTGGCCCAGCTCCCATCTTTCTGGCTCTACAGAATATCTCCCTACAGGATGAGTTTTTAGACTCCTTAGCCAATAAAGGGAGAAATTTTCTCATTTCCCATCTTCCTGACTCAACTGCATGGTAAGGAGCTGCTTGCTCCTTAAGCAAGCACTGTTTTAAGGTCTGCCTCTCTGTCCCCAGCTGTGTGGTGTCGCCCTGTTGGCAGTGGGCATCTGGGTGTCCGTCGATGGGCCATCCTTCCTGAAGATCTTCGGGCCGCTATCATCCAGTGCCATGCAGTTTGTCAACGTGGGCTACTTCCTCATCGCAGCTGGTGCTGTGCTCTTTGCTCTTGGTTTCCTGGGCTGCTACGGTGCTCAGACAGAGAACAAGTGTGCCCTCATGATGGTGTGTCAAACCCAGCTCCATAGGCCCGGGGTCCCCTCACCCTTGACACCAGGCTTTGGGGATCCCCAAACCGTGCTCTGACTCCAGGGGCCTCAGCAGAGGGGGCTACTGCCCTGTTTTAATGGGTGGTGGGTTACAATAAGTAAGGCAGGAGAGACTGTCTCTCTAAAATTCAGACCTCTGTTCCCCATTCAGTTCTTCTTGATCCTCCTCCTCATCTTCATCGCTGAGGTTGCAGCTGCTGTGGTTGCCTTGGTGTATACCACCATGGTGAGGAGTGGGGATGGGGCAAGGGGGAAAGATTGGGAAAAACCCTGCAAGTGGGCTGTGGCCTGTGAATGGCCGCCTTCCCTACCAGGCCCTAAGCACCGGCCTGCCCCACCCAGGCTGAGCACTTCCTGATGTTGCTGGTAGTGCCTACCATCAAGAAAGACTATGGTTCCCAGAAGGACTTCACCCAAGTGTGGAACACCACCATGGCAGGGGTAAGGTGGGCTGGGGGAGATTTTGGAGTGGGGAGAAAGAAACGAGGCCCCACTGACCACCCTTCCCTCCTCATCTCCAGCTCAAGTGCTGTGGCTTTAACAACTACACGGATTTTGAGGGCTCTCCCTACTTCATGAAGAACCATACATTTCCCCCATACTGTTGCTTTGACAATGGCAATGGCACAGACACAGAACCCTGCACCAAGGAGAAGGCTGATGACAAGAAAGTAAAGGTGTGGTATGGAAGATTAGGGGCTGCTTTAATGTCCTCAAAGTGCTGAATGAGGGAGGGGTACAACTGCTGACTATATTCTTCCCTCCCCCAAGGGCTGCTTCAGTCAGCTTCTATATGACATTCGAACCAACGCAGTCACTGTGGGTGGTGTGGCAGCCGGAATTGGGGGCTTGGAGGTAAGGGGTGAGGAGGTTGGGGCAGGATATCCCCACTGGATCAGGGTGCTTGACACATCTTGGAGGCCTTGCTGAAAGAGACAGACTTGTAACAGAGCTTCATGTAGAGTGTCTGGGAGGCAGGCATATCCTGATCATATCCCTCATCTCTGCCTATTCCTTTCCCACCAGCTGGCGGCCATGATCGTGTCCATGTATCTGTACTGCAATTTGAAGTGAGTCTGCTTCTGCCTTCGCCACTGCTGTTGCCGTATAAGACCTGGGAAGAGGCATCCTGACACTGCCAAGCGGCAGTGATTGGAGTGAGGACAGGATCTAACAATTTAATTTGGGCCAGAGTGGGCCCAGGCTTGCTGCTCTGGACTTGGGGCCAAATAGAGGACCACCCCCTTCAGGCTGTGCCTGAGTTTTCCTTCCATTGGTGGGGTTGGGGCCAGAACTTCTAAGACAGCCAGTTCTCCTGCCCATACTTCCAGTCTGTCCCTTAAGCCCTTGACACACTCTTAAGCCAAGGGGGGCTCTCGGTGATCCCAGCAGCCCCCTGCGGGATGAGAGAAAGGCACCCTAAAGCATGGGCATATGCAAAATCAGCAGTCACCAGGCGGATGTGTAGAAGACTCTTCAGAACTCATAACCCAATTAAAATGTCTCTGTTTGGAACTCTTTTCGTGTATCCTTGGAGAGGCAGGCCCATCTTGCCTCACCTGGCCTCAGATTCCTATGGGGCTGGTGACTCAGAAGGCCCCTGGAAAGGTCACAAGGCTGAAGGTAGATGCCTATTTTCCCCCTTCATTTGGATTCCAGGACTGAGAGGGAGCCTAACAGGGATGACCAAGAAGGCACTCAGGGAGGAACTGGGGGCTGGGCCAGTCTGCCTTCCTATAACGTGGGAGGACTTTGGCCTGAAACAACCCCCTCCTGGGTGGGGGCAGTGGACTGGAAAGCTATGAAAATAACAAGCCTGTGCCCAAGTGGGGGTGGAGAGACCAGAAACACTGCCAAGGCAATGGGAGCGTCACTTCTTAGGCTCTGGAAGCCCTCCAGAAGCCCCCATCAGAGGACCCAAGCTACCCACCCTTCTCACTCAGGCAAAGCCCATACCTGTCCCTCTCTTGGGGATTTTAGAAAAGAACTTTATTTGGATCTTGGCTTGCCTCGGGGACTCGTCAGATTTGATCTCTTAATCTTAACCACCCCCAAGGTCTAGAAACCGTGCCTAGAAAGGCCAAGTGACTTGTTCCACGTCCACAACCTTCCCTGAAGGGCCCAGACTGTCTGACTCCAGAGTCTGGTGGGGTCCTGGCTGAAGTGGAGTCTGATTTACTTGAAGGCCTGAATATCTCATAGATCTGATTGCTGCTGAACCAGGACGGACAACGCTGAGGAGGGAGGCTACGGCCAGCAAAACCCAGCCTAGCAAACCAGTCCTCCTTACTTCCCGTTGACCCCTGACCCCTCCTTCCTGGTCTTCCTAGGGCAGTCCAGAACTCTTACCCTTTGCTGAGCCCACGAAGGAACAGCAACCTGGCCAGAGCCACACAGTGCCTAAGAGCTAGTCCGAGGCCCAGATCAACGGCCTGCTGGGGGGCTGGGCAGGGAGAGCAACTAGTCCCTCTCCCCGCCTTCACCACCCTACCGTCTCCAACACACCACCCTTCCCCAGGTGCCTACATAGAGGCGGCCGGGGATTTGTTTGCCCAGGGCGGGCCTCCACCTCAAGGGCTAACTGCTCCTGAGCTTGGCGGTTGTGGCACCTAAAGCATTATCTCTAGCTCCAGCAAACACTGAAGGCGTCAGCGTGGCGAGAAATGTCCGGGCACCTGAGCCACGGTGGAGGGAGGGGTAGAGCTGGTAAAAGGGCGGCAGCTCTAGTCAGTTCCTGCCTCCCTGGACAAGGCTCTGCATAAGGAGCTCACCAGGCTCACCTTGAAAGGACTCTGCAGGCTGACCCCTTCTCAAGAGGTGTGGTCTACACTGTATCCCTTAAATGTCCTGCCCCCTGCCTTAGGCTTTCTTATCCACTCCTTCTAGACAGTCCCATCCATTTCCTGGTGCTTCTATGACTAAATTAGATCTTCCTAATTTCTTTGGATCACTGGCTAGGTGAGAATCTGATGTAAATGATGGCTTTTCGGGGCACCTGGGTGGCTCAGTTGGCTGAGCATCCGACTTCGGTTCAGGTCATGATCTCACAGTTTGTGAGTTTGAGCCCCATATCAGGTTTGCTGCTGTCAGCACAGAGCCACTTCGGTTCCTTTATTGCCCTCTCTCTACCTCTCCCCCGCTCACGCTCTCTCAAATATAAACATTAAAAAATAAAGAAATTGATGGCTCTTCTCCAGAAAAATGTCTAGATATGAAATCTGCATACAAAGTACCAAAGGGGGCACCTGAGTGGCTCAGTTGGTTAAGTGTCTGACTTTGGCTCAGGTCATGATCTCGCAGTTCATGAATTCGAGTCCTACATCAGGCTCTCTGCTATCAGCGCAGAGCCTGCTTATGATCCTCTGTCTCCCTCTCTCTCTGTCCCTCTCCTTTCCACTCGCTCTCTTTCTCTCTCTCACTCTCTCTCTCTCTCAAAAATAAATAAACATTAAGGAACGCCCGGATGGCTTAGTTGGTTAAACGTCCAACTTCGGCTCAGGTCATGATCTTGCGGTTCATGGGTTTGAGCCCCGTGTCAGGCTCTGTGCTGAAAGCTCAGTGCCTGGAGCCTGCTTCAGATTCTATGTCTCCTTCTATCTCTGCCCGTCGCCTGCTCATGCTCTCTCTCAAAAATAAATAAAACATAAAAAAATTTAAACATTTTTGGGGTACCTGGGTGGCTCAGTCAGTTAAGTGTCCGACTTCAGCTCAGGTCATGATCTCACGGTTCATGGGTTCCAGCCCCGTATCAGGCTCTGTGCTGATAGTTAGCCCAGAGCCTGGAGCCTGTCTTCAGATTCTGTGTCTCCCTCTCTCTCTGATCCTCCTGTGCTCACACTGTCTCTCTCTCTCTCTCTCAAAAATAAATAAAACATTAAAAAAATTTTTTTTAATTTAAACATTTTTAAAAAGTACCCTAAGGACCACATATCCTTGTTCCTAGAACTCCATCTGCAGCCCAGTCCTAGCCTTCTGAATGATGCCACCCTAGTTCTGTTTCACTCACTTCCTTTCCAACCACCCTAGACTCACCTGCTCTCCCATCGCCTCCCCTAACGCCAAGTATTCCTTTTGCTCTCTTGCTTCATCTCTGGAGACAGGTATCTAAACAGACAAGCTAGGCAGGTTAACAGCCTGGTGGGGAAGGGGCTTGGGGTGGCTTCTGTAAGCTCAGCCCCAAGTACACTGGGGCTAAAGTCAGGCTCAGCTGTCCTAAGGTGGAGCTTGGGGAAAAACCTTGGTGTTTGAGACTGGGGCATCCCCTGGTGGCCAGATGGTGCCAAATGGAAGCTAAACTCTGGAGGACAGTAAGGAAAACTCATTATGCATCATGACCATTATCTCTCCTACCCATCTATCTGTCTGTGTCTGTCTGTCTGTCTCTCTCACACACACACACATACACACACACACAATCACACCATCATAAACCACATCCCCAGAGGTTTTCTCCTTTTTTAATCAATGATCACCTTATCCAGCTTTGGAAACCTGGACAAAAAGGAGGCTGAGAAGAGGCCCTGTTCAGTGTCTGAGGGTCTCTGAGTGAGTCTGCATCAGCAGGCAGGCCCCAGTGGGCCTGTCCATGGGTTGGGCACAGCAGTTTCCTGAGTAAGAGCCAGCCCCACCCTCAGGGCAGCACCCCAGCCAAGAAAGGAATCAAGGCCCTCCAGGCTTCAGCCTGTTCCCAAGGTCCTCAGGACAGTCAATAAATAGGTTAGATTCTGAGCCAGGCTTGGGAGGAGGGAGTGTGCAAAGGGCAGGATCAGCTGCCCAGGGACCCCAGTGATTCCCAGGTACTATCCTGCCCCTTCCCACAAGGAAGTAAATAAATAGACCTCCAACTCAAGAACAGGGGCGTTGGAGCAGGGGAAGCCTCCCCTTGAGTTAGTAATTAAGTCTCATGTTAAAAACAAACCAGCCCCACCCCTGCCAGTGTCTACAAAATCCTACAGGATGGGGTGAAGAGCTAGCCTGCCTGAGGGTACACAGTACCCAGCCCTGCAGGGTCCTGGAAGAGGTCTCATGTCTGTTCTGCAGCTCCTGGGGCTCCCTCTTCCTTTGGGGGTGGCTCCAGGAAAATTGGGGTGATGGATGGTGGCTTCTTCACCCTGGAAAGGTAATTTGAAAATGTATAGGGAAGAGATAATTAGCTATGTCCCCTAATCCCACTAGACTCCCATTTCCCAGGGCACTGGGACCCTCACGAATGAGTCACTCACGAATAGGGGGAGGCTGGGACGCCCACCACCAGGAAGTGATTCTTCTTCCGAAACAATCTCCACAGGCCCCGGTGGTTGCCACGCACATCCAGGTCCCAGATATGGAGGCACTGATAGGAGTAGGATAGGGTGAGAGGCAAGGGTCAGAGAGCTATGGGGAGGGGCCATTGAGGACCCTTAGCCCAGCCCCCACCCTCCTCAATTGGACAAAAGGTTGAAAGAGGGGTTCCCAGAGTATGAAGAGAAGGTTCTGAGGTAGAAGATTCCAGAACAAAGGCTCCCTGGATCTTGTAGGGAGGAGTAAGCCTGGGGTGGGTGTGTTAGTGGAGTACCTTGGCAAGCTGGGTCCAGGTGACAAAGTCATCATCTTTCTCCATTCGGATGAAGGCCACATAGGTGTGGCCCTCTGTGTCTGGCAGGAAAGAGTCTTCACAAGGGTTCTTGCTGTGGTCCAGAACCTCAGCTTCGCTGCAGCAGAGGGTAGAGGAGAGAGGCCAAACCATAGTCTGCTTCATGGGTGTGTTATACAAGGCCCTGTGCTTAGTTTAAAGCTCTGCTATTGCTATCTTGAAATTCTTAATTTTTCAACAAGGTGTCCTGCTTTTCACCTTGCAGTGGGCCCCAAAACTAATGGGGCCAAGACCCCCAGGATCTGCCTTCTCACTCCCTGCCATATATCCCTACTGCCGTAGGCCATACCTGAGCAGCCTGTGTATTTCTGCTTCATAAGCTTCCTTCTTCAGACTGAAGAAGAAGGAAAAATGGGTCAGGGGAAGGGGTAACTCCTCAGGTTCCAGGGGCGGGGAAGGGATTACATGGGAACTGGGTGGCAGCAGGGCTGGGATAAAGATCAGGCCCCAGGGTTGGAGGGGAATATTGGGGATTGGTCATCGAGGCTCCTAGATATCCTCCCCTCTGCTCTGTCCCCGTCCCTGACCTGTCCACGTTCCTGAGCTGGACACCTGGAACCGTGTTGAACTTGTGCTTCTTGAAGTAGGCCTCCTAAAGTGGGTGTGAGGGTGAATATCAGGGCCTTATACTGTCAGGACCACACCCACCCCACTGACCCACCACATAGCCACAAGGCCCACAGATGAAATCCTGGACCCACAGAGGTCCCTCTAATTTCCCATCCTCCTCTTTGTAGCATCCTTGGCACGGCTCTTACAGCTTTTTTTTTTTTTTAAGCTTATTTATTTATTTTGAGAGAGACAAAGAGACTGTGAACAGGGGAGGGGCAGAGAGACAGGGAGAATCTCAAGCAAGCCCTGCGCTGTGAGTGCAGAGCCCGATGCGGGGCTCAAACTCACCAAACTGTGAGATCATGACTTGAGCCCAAATCAAGAGTCAGAGGCTTAACCAATGGAGCCACCCAGGCGCTCCTGCTCTTACTAGCTTTAATTTGGGCTCCACCATCGCTAGAGAGCTCATGCCCACACCAGCAGCTCATGCTACTAACCCCGGGCTAGCCCCTGTTTCCAGTTTTCCCTGGGTCTGCTGCTGTAGAGCCACAGAAGCCAGGAACAGGCCTTGTGGGGACTGAAGGGCAAAAGGCCAGGCTGGGCTGAGAGGGAGGAAAGTGATGAGACTAAGGTACTGACAGTGTCAATGCCTGCCCCTCTCTGGGACATGAGTGGGGTCTTGTATAGGCCAGCCTCTCAGGGTCCTTCTGGATTCTAGGAGGCTCCAAGCTGCCCATCTATTCCTTTGGGCTGGGCTGTCTCAATGCATACTCCTGCTGTATGTGGGGAGTGGCCCTTTGGACACAGCCATGTAAAGCGTGGGGGCCTGGGGACCTCCCTGTTCACTTCGGGCTGAGGCTTGGGCCCCTCCACTTGCAAGGACAGGAGAGGGCAGAGCTTCTGGGGCTGCAGAAGCGCCTGGCGGCAGAAATACCCTCCCCACACCCACAGTCGGGTGCTAAGAATAGTAATAATAAAAATAATACCAGCTAACCCTTACATAATGCTTGCAGTTCAAAGCATTTTACATACATTAACTCATTTAAACCTCGTAACCTTGAACCCTTAGTAGTACCTTTATCCTCATTTTACAAATAAGGAAACTGAGGCAAAAGAGGATAAAGAATTTTCCCCAAGGTTAGCAAGTGGCAGAGCTGGGACTGCTCTAGAGTCCGTGTTCTTGCTCTATCTAGCATTCTGTGCCCGCCTCCACAATATCCCTGCGTCCCACTCACGTGGAAGTAGCCGTTCATGTTGAGCCCAACGATGCCGAAGTGGTAGGATCTGGAAACATCAGGGATGATGCACTCTCGGCCTCGGCGTTGTTCGGGCATCCGCATCCACATGTCCCAGTCCCAGAGCTGGGGGCATGGAAGATTATGATGGTTAAGCGGTTTGGATCTGGGAGGGGACTCCAGCCCACTCACCCTACCCGGCCAGGGCACCTTTTCTGGTGTGGGCCACTTGGGCTCGAGCTCCTCCTTATACAAAGACTTCCTGAGCACCCAGCCCAGGCCAGGCATGGTCTCCACACGGTACAGCAGTGCTGGGTCCTCAGCCGTGTGTTCATATCCCTGGGGACAGGGGTGGTGTGGTGGGAGGTATTAGCCTGGTGCTTGTGCTGTACCAACTCCCCAGCTGACCCCTGGCCACTTGGCCTACCTGGTCGTTCCAGGCAGAGATACAGTATAGGCTGTCATCCTCTTCTAGCAGGTGGATGGACTGGCTCAGGAAACTGAAGGAGGCAGGGTCCAAGAGTTCAGGGAAGAACAAGGATAAACCCAGTCACACAGTGATGCTGGAAGAGCTAGAGATGGGACTCAGGAGTCACGCCTGCTTGTTCCTTCCCCCAAATCCCCACTGTCTCCACCCATCCTTTATACTCTCTACTCCAACCCCAACACCTGCTGTCCTACCTTCGCTCAGGCTTTCCTCCTGCTTTTGAGCTTATTTCCCCCAGAAAGCTCTCCCAGACACCCCACTGCCTTCTTCCCTGGAGACCCAGTTAAGCAAAGAGGCCCGAGGAAGCTTATATGAGCTGCGTGGAGACGGACTTATGGAGGGGCACTCCCCTCACCTGAAAAAATCCACAGCAATGTCCAGGTCCTCTTCCAGAACCACGGCAAACCTGGCTTCCTGCAGGGAGAGGGGGACAACATGACTCCAAGGGGGCTTTTCCCATCCTGTGCCTCCTCCACCCCCAACTCATTTCTCAAGCAGCACTACCCCTGTTTTCCAGATCAGGGAGCTGAGGCCCAGAGAGGAGGAGAGTTTGCTATATCATAAGACTAGACCTTATACCCCTGTTTCCCACCCCCTCCCCCACCCAGGTCCAAAGGCTTTGTCCTTACTACTCACCGGAAACAGGTTAAAAGTGGCAGTGAGGCTGGCTTTGTAGTGCTGGGGGTGGGGGGAGTGGAAAGAGGGCATGTGAGCTTTGGGGTGGACAGCAGGGTCAGGTGTCTGCCCCTTCCACCCTTGCTTAGGCAGTACCTGAGACACCCGGGCGTTCTTGATGCTGATGGGAGTGTGCTGGATGCCCCTCAGACCAAACAGTGCCACCACATCCATTGGCTCCTAGAGGGCATGGCCACCGGTCACCAAGGGAACCACCTGCCCCCTGCCCACCTTGCAGGCTCTGCCATGCCAAACCATTAATGTTGCACAGCCCTTGCCTTGGCTGTCTCTCTCGATCATCACTCCTCAGCACCCGCAGCCCTGGGCTCTGCTGGGATCTGCTCTTCTCATAGCTCCCAAACCCCACTCACCTCATAGTAGCCGTCGATGAAAACCGTTATCATTTGGGGAGACACCCCCTGGGCTGAGAGCAGAGAGCGCAGCATCCTGGGGAGCCCAGAGATGGGTTAGGCCTCTGTCGCCCACCTCAGGGCTCCCCTGTGCTTATAGCTGGGCCCACATTCCCCTGTTCACCCACATGGGTGAATGGGCCTAGAACCTGTTACCTTTCCACCCACCTTAAGAGTTCCTCCTGCAGGCAGGTGAACCTCAGGGTCCCACCTGCTAGGCACCCTCCCATTCAGTGCTGGACACAGCCACGCCCAGGCTCACCTGTACAAGTAATTGGGCCGGTTCCCTGCAATCACAGCCACGGGCACATTAAGGACCTTGTTGTCTGGGAGCTGAGGGAGAAACGCTTTTAGCTCAGGCCTCACTCCCTCTTCACACTGGGATCCCCACCTAGGGAAGGGTTCTTTGGGGGAGAAGGTGACTCCAGAGCAGTCAGGGAAAAGGCAGAGGGTCTCCTGTCCTGGCCCTCCCACACACTAAACCCAACTCCAACTCTGGGCCTGTGTTCACATGGCCTACCCTTCCCCCCAACAGGATGCTCCCCATCTTTCAGAGCTCAGCACAGATCCTTGGATCCTGGGTCCCTCTCAGGCTGGGGTGGGGAAAGCCCAACCTGGCTCTTTCCTAGGGCCTCTGGTCAAGTTGAGAAGGAGTCCAAGCCTCATTGCACTCACCGGGTCAGGGCTGAATTCAATGGGTGTGGGGTCCTTGCAGCTGCACACGCTCCCATAGCCCTCAACTTTGCTGCAGAAGCGCCGGCGGCGACGGTTCAGCTCTGTGTCTGCCCAGTGGCACTCGGCCTCTGAGGGAGGGATGGAGTCAACAGGATGTGGCATGAGGGGGCACAAGGCCAGTGTGGTTTACAGAACCCCAGGCACTCAGTCAGGAGAATAAAGCTCCATAAAGAGGACCCAAATGCCCACCTCCAGCCCAGGGAGTGCCCTGGAGCCCAGCCCCCACTAACCCCACCTTCAGCTGAGCTCAGCGGCACATCTGTCTTCAGCAGGACTGGGTCCCCCCAAGAGGAGAGGGCAGGTGACTTAGAATGTTTCTCCCCAAGGACAGGACCTAGCAGGGGGCAGGAATGAAGGGCAATGGGGGTCCAGGCTCCAGTTTGAAAGCTTCTTCCCATCTCTCTGCCCACCACTTCTGGCTCCTATTTGCCCCCAACCCCGTCTCTTGGTGTTCTGCTCCTCCCAGGCCCCTGATACTTTAGGGTGAATGGCCTATGGTGCCGGTACCTCCTTTTCGTCCCACGAAGGCCCAAGTGTCCCTCCAGCCCAGGGCAGGGCCGGCCTGACTGCCCAGGCTCCTCAGCAGAGCCTTGGCCGTGTCCTTGAGGTGGAAGGAGCCCTCGTCCTAGGATACCAGAGAAGGTGGTCAGCCTGACTGCCATGGTTCTGGGCAACCCGGCTTCATGGAACACTCTGTGTCAGGCACCGCGCAAAACCTTTTATTTAAATTAGCTCATTAAATTATTCCAACAACCCTCTGGGGTTACTATCCTTTCACAGTCAAGAAAACTGAATGCTTAGAGAGGTTCTGAGTATCATCCAAAGGTCAGGCTAGTAAATCCTTACCATGATCCCACGCAATCTGCACCACTCCGCCCTCTTTTCCCACCACTCCCCTCCCCTCCCTTCATTTGCTCCAGCATTTGCTCCACTGGCATCCCTGCAGTCCTCAAGCATGCCAAGCACCCTCCCACTTCAGAGCCTTTGCACTCCCTAATCTTCTTATCTAGAATACTCTTCCTCCAGATAGCCACCTGGCTCTCTCCTTACTTCCTCCAGCTTTCTGTTCCCGTCACTTCCTTACAGAGACCTTCCCTTTCTAAAATGCATCACCTGTTATTTTGTCTTCCCTGCTTTACTATCTTCAGTAAGTTATCATTTCCTGACATCATACATTTATCTGGCTTTTTTGTTGTTGATCTTGCCCCGCAGAACATAAGCTCCATAAAGGTTCCTTCTGATTGTATCTCTAGCACCCAGGTCAGTGCCTGGCACGCAGTAGTTGCTCAATAACTATTTGCTGAATAAAAATGACAAGGCTAAGATTGGAATCTGTATTACCTTCCTCCAGAGGCTCTTCCCACAATGCTTTAGTAGGGGTAAGCACTCAGGGCCACGAGCAAGGTTGGAATTGGGGGCATAGGGAAAGGGACCAGAGCAGAGTCACTGACCTTGACAGTGCAGATGAGCACTCGTCCAGGTGCCACCATGTTGAGGAACAGCACCATGGCCTCATCCTCGTGAGGTGAGTATGTGTCAAACACACGCTTTGCCATCACATGGCCCTGGCAGGGGACAAAAACCTCTCCTGAGTTAGTGTCACCAGCAAGGCGGGCTCAGCTATAGCCCTCCAGCTTCCCCACCCCCAGAACCTCACCGTAGCCTGGTTGAGAACAATGACATGGATACCCCGGCCTTGCTCCCGAGCCTCGTCCTCCAGCACCTATGGGGTGGCAGAGACAAAATCCAATTCTTCACAGTGGCATTCAAGGTCTCTGTCTTATGAGAACTTAAAAAATCAGCTCCATGAAACCTCTCTTCCTGCCTATGCCTCTGTTAACAGTTCTTTTCTGACCTAGCCTGAACGCCACCTCTTCCAGAAAACCTCCTTAAGTTATCCATTAAAGAGATGAGATCTTTCTACAACCCTCCTCTCCACGGCTTTCAGGCTCATAGAGCCCTTAGTGTCTCTTCTCATGCTGGAGATCTCATAATCCATCAGATTAAGCCCCTCGAAGTGGAGCCAGGTCTGATTACCTCTAGGTCCCCAATGCCCAGAACTAGGCTGAAGCCAAAGAAGGGATAAGAAAATAGTTATGAAATAAATAAATCAATGAATTATCTGCCTCCTGATACTAATGATCACTTTGCATAATATCCCACTACATGCAACACATTCTGCATACTTTTCATTTAATCCTGACAAGGAGAAATCCTTAGTCCCAGACTTCAGATAAGGAACTGAGGCCTCCAGAGCCACCTAGTTTGAAAGTGGCAGAGATGCAGTACCTACTCAGGCAGCAGATCCCAGAGCCAAGGGCCTGCACCCTGAGTAGAAAACAGTGACTGTACACCAGACACTGGCCCACTCACCGTAGTGCCATCCACTGCCACATATACTTTGCTGCGGCTTGAGTACACCTCCACATCCAGAACCCGTCGGGGACCACTGCCCCTGCGCCGTGATGGCTCTAATCGGCCCAGGGCCTCATCTGTAGGGGTGCAAAGTTCATGGAGATAGTCTTTCCAGCAGCGTCTCATCCCTTGGGATGTGCCTACCATTTCAGCTGTGAGATCCTAGGGGACCGCCGACCCCCACCCCACCCCAACAGCCAATCCCATCCTCAGCCTGGCCCCACCATAGTCTTGTTCTGGCTCCGAGTCTCCATTGGCCTCGCTGATTGCTCGACGCGTGTCCAGGATCAACTTGATGTTGACAATGACGGTCACCAGTAGGAAAAGCACTGCCCCTGTCTGAGAGGAGCGGTAGGGACGACTAAAGACAGGTACCCGCTCCAGATCATTGAGGGTCTTCCTGAAAGGAGGGCCCTGGCTGCAGTGAGGACACAGGGAGAGCCTGGGGCCTGTCTCTCCGCCCTCTGTCTGCCCAGTTCTACTCCCCCAACCAGGGTCCAGTTTTACAACCACCTCCTCCTGGGAACCACCCCTGACCCTTCTCTCTTCATCAGGGCCCTTCCTACCCAGAACTCCTGTATTCTTCCATTTGAGGCCCTGATTTCCTTGGTCCCCTCCACAATTAGTTCCTAGAGATGGAGCCCGTCCCAGAGAATCAAGCTGGGGAGCAGAAGACCTGGGTCTTAGCTCTGACTGCCTGACAGGTGGGTGTACCCCTGAGTAAAGCCTTCCTGATCAGACTTCAGGTTTCTGTCAGAAGCCTACGAGGTTGTACTTGGGTTCTGATTCCAGAACTCTGGGCCCAAACCACCACCTGGTAGGGATGTGACACAAAGAGGTTTCCTCTCTAGGAACCTGCTGCCCTTTTCCAGGGTTGGGGGTAGCCAAAGTAAGTCCCAGTGCCCATAGTCTAGGCTAGGGTAAAGCTGGGAGGGAGTCCCCGGGAGGTTTGGGACATCTCTATACCTGACAGAATCTCCGCAGGGCCCGCTGGTTGGTCAGTTTATACTTCCAGGTAAGATACCAGCTCCGCTTCTTCCGAGCCCCAAAGGGCTTGATGAGGGAGCTGGGCTTCCAGTCGTCCATGCTGGATTGGGGAGTCACCACTGTCCTGGCCAACCCATGCCTTCAGGAATCTGAGAAGACCAGAGGGTCACATGGAGTAAGGTGTTCCTCCCAAAGTCTGATGCCTTCTAGGGAGACCAGGGAGGACCTCCCAGCAACGGCTTCCCAGCAGACATCCACAATGTGTGACCTGGGAAAAGTGGCTCAACTGCTCCGAAGACGAAATCTTCAGAGGGGTCAGATCACCTGGAAACTCCCCTGGGGCTGGGGCAACTGACAGAGCTCCTCGGGGACACCCCCCCTCCCCCGGAGAAGGGGCCAAATAATCGCCTCTCAAGGTTTATCAGCTCCTAAACGGGCCAAGCTCCAGGCCTTCCTAGTCCTGGGATGGGCAAAGGGCGGAGACAACCCCCTTCCCCAGCCCCCAATCCTCCACCCCCTAGCGCCCTCTCCTATCTGGCCCCGTTCCTCTCCTCCCAGAGCTCCGGGCCGCCTGAGGACTCGGGAGACCTACCCCGGCCGCGCCACCACTCCCGGACTCCCGCCCAGAAGCACTCACGGCTCAGGGGGCCCGGGCCCCTCTCGGGCCCCTCTCGGGCCCGCACTGCTCGGCCCGGCGCGCCGCGGCCTCCGCCTCCTCCATGCCGCTCGCAGCCCCGCCCCGGCCCGGCCCGGCCCGGCCCGCCTCCCCGCTTCCGCCGCCGCCGCCGCGGGGTGAGAGGGCGGCGGGCGGCGCTTAGGGCGGCGGCGGCGGCGGCGGCGGCGGTGGCGAGTGTCAGCAGCCGGTGAGTACTGCGAGTACTCAGCGTCCCCCCCACCCCCAGCCCCGGCTGCTTCGCAACTGGCGGGCGGGGTGGCTGCTGGGGGAGAGCAGATCCGCCCGCCCCCCACCCCAATCTCCTAAGTCTTGGCCCCCAGCATTGACGATGACAAACTCGATTCAAGTCGGAGTCCTAGAGCTTTGGACTAGACCACTCGGGATGCCAGGGTCAGAGGGCCTGCAGGCCTCGGACACAGCTACCCGCTCCCCTTGCCTGGGCAAGGCTACACCTAAGTCCAGGGTATGCAGGTCTAGGGTATGCCTTTGGAGGCTAAGGAGAATTAAAAACCTGCTTCTACCACGACCTTGGGCAAGTCACTGCACGTTTCAGCCTGGGTTCCATCATCTGTGAAATGGGGGCATGCTTATATGATACTCTATGCCACTCACTGTTCCAAGCACTTTACTTCCATCAACTCATTTAATTCCACAACCCCATGAGGTAGGTGCTTTTACTAATGAGGCCCAATGTCACAAAGCTGGGAGAGCTAGAATTCAAACCCAGGCATCCCAGCTCCAGATTCCACTATCAACCCTTGCCCTATACTGACAATAATAGAGTTGTTATGAAGGTTTAATTAGATAATACATATAAAGCACTTAGCTTACAGTAATTCTCAAACTTTACCTTGCATCAGAAACACTTGGAGGGTGTCTCAAAACACTATTGATGGGCCCCAATCTAAGAGTTTTTGATTCATAGTCTGGGGTAGAGCAGAGAATACTGCATTTCTAACAAGTTTCTAGATAATGGAGATGCTTTTTTGAAGTGAATGGGTAGCCATGGAAGTTGTAAGGAGAGGACCAATATAGTCCTATTTAAGAGAACCTTTACTGTTTTGTGGAGAATGTTTTAAACATTTTTTTTAATGTTTATTTATTCTTGAGAGAGAGACAGTGTGAACAGGGGAGGGGCAGAGAGAGAGAGGGAGACACAGAATCAGAAGCAGGCTCCAGGCTCAGAGCTGCCAGCACGGAGCCTGATGTGGGGCTCGAAATCAAGAACCGTGAGGTCATGACCTGAGCTGAAGTCAGATGCTTAACTGACTGAGCCACCCAGGCACCCTGTGGAGAATGTTTTAAAAGGAAGTGGAGGAAGCCAGAAGCTAGAAGCCAGACCAGTTAGATTTTTTTTTTTGAGCTCTCCATATTCCACCTGCTTCCTAAATGGTGGGATGGTATCCCCCCAAATGTTAACAGTACTTATCTTAGAAGCTGAGGTAATAGGTGATTTTTCCTAATAAGTATGTATTAGAGAAGAAAATGCAACACATTTTATTAGCATTTGAAAAAGATATCCCTCAAGGCTCCTCCCTGATTCTCACTCCTCAATCTCACTTTTCTATGGAAGATCTTATCCACTCTCCTGACCTCTGTTACAACCTAGATTCTTATACTCATATCTGCAGTCCTAATATTTCTCCTGAGTTCCAGGCTGACCTGTTTCCAACTGCCTGCTGGACTTCTTCACAGGCCCCTCCAACTGAATATAACCCCTGCTGTAATCATCTCTTCGCACTCCTAGATCTCTTTTGGGGTTCCTGAATGGCATCAGGAACAGCTAAGAATCATCCTTGATTCCTCATCTCCAACAACCAGTTGAGGTCTCTTTGCTCACCAGTGTACTCTCTGCACCACACGCAATGGCTAGCAAATGGTAGACACGTCATAATATTTATTGAAATCGCTTGTTTCCTGAGCAAATACTCATGAATGCCACTATAAATAAATAAATGTAACCTGTCACCAGGTCTTATCAATCTTACCTCCTTAAAAGTCCTCCATGGTCTAACTCTTCTCCAGTCTCACAACCAGCCCCTCCCTGGTCCAGGTCATTTCAGTTTCTTCCCTTCCAAACAGTTTCCTTGACTCCGGATTTGTACCTCTCCAATCCTTTCTCCTTGCAAAAATCCAGAGCAATTTTTCAAAAAGGCAAATCTGTTTTTTAACCTCTGATTTAAAACTCTTTTGTGGATCAAGAGATACAAGGAAAAATAATTACTTAAGGTCACAAAGGTAACCATTAGATGACCTAAAAATAGTGATAGAAATACATAGGGTCAATGGAAGAAGGGAAGTACAGAGTGTAAGTGAGATAAATCAATATTTATCATAATAGGAAGTCAGATGATATTTAAAATTAATAAATAGTAGTACTGTATAAGCCTATGTAGAGTTATGTGTATATACACCAGAAAAAAAATAGCTGAACATCATTGTCTTTGGGGAGGGGGCTAGAGGTGAGAAAAGATAGAGCAGGGTTTACATTGTAAATCCTTCTGTGACCATAGGCTGAAATAACTTGGATTAAAAACCCAAATCAAGCCAAAACAAAACAAAAAGTTTTCATGGCTCCTCATTGCCTATAAAATATAATCCAGGCACCATAGAACTATCTTCTATAACCTTGTTACTCAGCAGCCTGGCCATCGCCTGGGAGCTTGTTAGAGAAGAAGAATCTCAGACCTCCATCCCAGAGCTACAGAATTACAATCTTCATTTTAACAAGATATGCAGATAATTCACGTGCACAGTCAAGCTTAAGAAGCATTAGTCTGGGGTGCCTGGGTGGCTCAGTTGGTTAACCCAACTTCACTTCGGCTCAGGTCCTGATCTCAGGGTTCCTGAGTTGAGCCCCCCATGTCAGGCTCTGTGCTGACAGCTCAGAGCCTTGAGCCTGCTTCAGATTCTGTGTCTCCCTCTCTCTCTCTGCCCCTCCCCAACTTGCACTCTGTCTCTCTCTCTCAAAAATAAATAAACCTTTTAAAAAAAAGAAGCATCAGTCTACAGGATAAAGCATATCTGGCCCCTGTGGACTTTTTCATCTTCAATACTGATTGCTTCTCATTGGCCAGAAGAACATTACTTTCTTTTCTTTTAAGTTTGTTTGTTTGTTTGTTTATTTAGAGAGCAAGCAGGGGAGGGGCAGAGAAAAGGGAGAGAGAGAGAATCCCAAGCAGGTTCCACACTGTCAGCACAGAGCCTGATGTGGGGCTTGAACCAACAAAATATGCTATCTTGGCCTGAGCCTAAACCAAGAGTCCCTTGCTTAACCAACTGAGCCGCAAGGCACAGAATGTTACTTTGTATTTCTATAATCTAAATTCAGTGGCTGGGGGTGGGGGTAGGGGTGGGGAGTGCCTGGCTGACTCAGTTGGAAGAGCTTGCAACTCTTGATCTCCCTCCCAGTTGTGAGTCTGAATTCCACGTTGGATGTAGAGATTATTTATAAACAAACAAACTTAAAAAAATAAATTCAGTGGCTACACTGAAAGTGGTGTGTGTGCTGAGTCAGTAGCTAGCTAAATTCCAACCACTGTTTTAGACCCAGCCTCTCCAGGAAGTCTTTCAAAAACCTTTGCAGCTCTCTTAAACTCCCATATTCCTAACTGAGGATGCTTATTTAGCCTTTGTTCTGCAACACTTATGGGGCGCCTGCTGTGTGCCTGGCTGGATTCAGCTGGAAGAGTGGGCAGAAGGCACTGAACTCTTCTAGCGCTCCTTCAAGTAGAAATCCAAGTACAAATCGTCTAGCCCCACCCATTCCAGGGCCAGACGTTCAGAGGTTGTGTGCACAGCCCTCGAATACACACACACACACACACACACACACACACACACACGGCACTGCGCTGCTTTTCTGAGTGTTACGGCACCCTCCGCCCGCCCCCGCGCGGCGCGGGCGGGGACCCACCGGTTCCGCTCAGCGCTAGCAGCGACGAAAGGAGGACCCCTGGGAACAAGATCCCGCTGTCCGGTCGCCCGGCACTCTTCAGCGGTAGGCCCACATGGAGGGGACTGCGGAGTCCCAATCGCCTGACCTTCGAGACGTGGAGGGCAAGGTGGGCAGGAAGACCCCTGAAGGGCTGCTCCGCGGGCTGCGAGGCGAATGGGAGCCAGGAACCTCTGGCGCCCTGCTGCTCCCGGGGGCGCCTAGCACGGGCCACGGCCTGGGGGACAAGATCATGGCGCTGAGGATGGAGCTGGTGAGTGTGGGCTCCATGGGCCAGGGGGATGGAGTCCCCAGCTAGGGCTGGAAGGGACAGACTTATGCAGAGTTGGGCAGGAGAGGAGAGCATTAAAACTACCCACCTTACTCCTCAGGGTCCCTCCCAGATCAGTCCTTAAACCCTGAGATCCATTAATTGCCCCTCCCAAGGGTAAGTGGGGCGTTGATGGGTCCTGAAGACTTGAGGTGGGAGGCAGGGGCTCTAGGAAATTTTTCCTGCCAAATAATTGGGAGGGGAGGGGCGAGGACTGGGAAGCACTGAGAACCTAGCACAGCACAAATCTCCCCCCACCCCACCCCTCCACCAGGTGCCATCTATCCCCTGGCCACCATTAAAGGGCAACCAGTTTCTTCTCCTCCCGCAAACTGGGCTCCCCTGGGTTGCTCCTCTGAGGCCTCAGTGTCCGTGACAGGATTTAGCACAGAAGAGATCTGGGTGAAAACCTCCTGGACTAGGGCCACTAAAGATATCCTCCCTTTCTGCTATGTTCCCCCACCCCCACTTAAAATATTTGGAAGTTCCTAGAACCTGAGCAGAGTAGTAGCACCATCAGCATTGGCTCCATCACCTCCGAGCCCCCCAAGTATACTGGATATTTATATTTTATCTGTAACTACTTGGGGAGAAGAGAAGGAAATAGGCACCCTCCCCTTCCCCTGTGGCTGCTGGTCTAGATTCAGAGCCAGAAGGGCATCTGGGGCTGCCTAGGCTCCCCAAGGCTCTGGTTCCGGTGAAGGGGGTGATTCACACCTGCCACTACTTTGCAGCCAGTTCTGGAGAACCAAAGAATTCTCTCTGGCTTAGAACCAGGAGGCCACAGTGAGTGTGCCAGCTAATAGGTCTTTCTGGAATCCTACTGTCTGCCCAGTTCTGTGCCAGGCTGGGCTGTGAGAGAGCAGAGAAGGAGGGCATGGGGGCTCCTAGACAGCCTGAAAGGCTGAGAGGAGAGCCTTGTGGGCAGAGTAATCGGAGAAGGCTCCCTGGGGGAAGGATTTGAATGCCATGTGTGCACTTGGCCCTGAAGGTTGAAGGTGAGTACCAAATTCTTCAGAGCAGGGCTGTGACTGCCCACCTAAGGGAGGGGCTCAACTTTGCCTCATTGTACAAAGTGGTGCCAGGCATCATGTTGAGCACTTTAGAAAATATTTGCTTACTCCTCACAGCAACCCTATTTGGCAAGTGATATTTTATAGATAAAGAAACTGAGGCACAGAGAGGCTAAATAACTGCGCAAGGTCATCCAAAAAGTGAAATGCAGAGCCAGACTTTGAATCCAGATGATCTGCCTGCACTTTACATTTTTACCATTGAGATCTGCTTTGTGCCAGACACTTTAAAGACATTTTACGTCATTGAAGTGAGAAGAGCACTCATCATTCCCCCATAGCACTGATGAAGCACGCTTGCAGGTGTTCAGGGGCTCGCCTGGGCTCACACAGGAGCCCAGTGGTGGAGCCATGCCTCCTCTCTGGCTCGAAGTCTTCTGCCTTTGATGGAGATTACCTGTTTGTAAACTTTAAGAGGGTGCGTTTAACTTCTGATCAGGTCTCTGGATTTTTTTTTTAAATGTTTATTTTTGAGAGAGAGAGAGAGAGAGAGAGAGTGCTCGTGAGAGAGAGACAGGGTTTGAGTGGGGGAGGGGCAGAGAGAGAGGGAGACACAGAATCTGAAGCAGGCTACAGGCTCTGAGTGACTCAGCCAGCCAGGAGCCCCAGGTCTCTGCATTCTTGGGACCCTAGGCTGCCCATTAAAGGCTCAAAGGATGGTGCTTGCTTAGGGGCCAGAACAGTGAAAGGCTCACTACCTACCCCATTCCTTTCTTTCTCCTTGGCCAAGGTGTCATTGATACCTCTGTGTACTGTGCCCTGCCCACTGGGCTACACCCAGGGAGGACGGGGCAGGGCAGAGCCACTGGTGGCAGAACTAGTCCAAGCCATCTAAGCACTCTACTTCAACTGTCCCTCTCCCAGCAATCCTGCAGGGAGGGGGCGGGCCTGCTCTTGAGACCAAGGTTATTCTTGCTTCTAGGTTCCTTTCCTCTTGGTTCCTTTCCTCTTGGTTCCCTCCCCCTCTCCCTGGTTGAGTGAACCAGCCAGACTCTGGGATTTGTGGGAAAGGGAAACAATAGCAACGTCCCCTACTTAATCTGCCCACCCAAAGCACTGTTGCTGCGACAACCCACCCCCACAGATCAGTTTGAGAAAAAGCTTTAGGCTAAGAGGAGGAAGACCTGGGTTCAAGTCCTGACTCAGCTCCTGAATCATTTTGAGATCTTGAGCAGGGCCCTGACTTTCTGTTGGCCTCAGTTTTTCTGCCTGTTGGAAGATCAGGGGACAGGAGCTTATGGGGCCATATAGTCCTAGTAAAAATAGTCTGAGAATCTCAATCTGTGGCCAGGAGCTGGGCCTGGAATCTCCAAGCTTTACCCCAGGGCCTGATTTGGACTGAGTGATGAGGGAGCCATGCTTATGACCCCTGGGGCTGGGCAGAGAGTCTAATATGTATGTGTTAAATGGGGGAGTAGGGGACCTGAATCCCCCTGGAAAGAGAATTGGGTTGGGGTGGCCTTTAAGGCTGTATCTCTCCGAGTTATTTATACCTTTCTGTTTCCAAAGAGATGGTGTGGAATGAGTGTTTCTTTTTCTGGCAAGAAAGCCTTGCTTTTTTTCTATTCTGGGGAGTGATGCTGTCAGAGTCAGGGAATCCCACTGTCACAGGACTATAGAATCTAGTCCTCAGATTCATTTTTCATCAACATGGTAAAACCCAACCCCCTGAATCCTGGAGACCACCAGAGGGGCCAAGGATAGCAAAGGCAAGAGAATTACAAAGCCTAATTTGACCTATCCAACCTACGCTAAGCACCATAAATGAAGGATGCAGAACCTACTCTCACGGAGCTCACAGTCTGAGTTCACAGGAAGGAGGGACACAGAGTAATAACTCTGGAATAGGATGATAAGTGTTGTTGGAACCCAGTGTGGGCTTCCTGGAAGAGTTTTCATTAAGGAGTGACATGGTCAGATTTGTACTCTGGAAAGGCCACTTTTTTTTTTTTTTTAAGATTTTATTTTTAAGTAATCTCTATACCCATCATGGTGCTTGAACCCTCAGCCTGGAGATAAAGAGTCATACACTCTACTGACTGAGCCAGCCAGGCACCCCTGGAAAGGCCACTTTGAATTGGAGGGGTTACATGCTGTTTCCTCTGGTTGGAATGCCTCTCTCCACCGCTTAGTCTGGCTAAGTCCTACTTAACCCTAATGTCTCGGCTCATGTGCCTTATTCTAGGAAGCATTTTCTTAGCTCCCTTTGTTGGGTTATGGCCTTCTAGGTATCCATGGCCCTCTGTATAGCAATTGTTTCCCCTAGCGTTTGCCACATTGAATTTTAGTGCTTGTATCATTGTCTTATCATTGTCTTATCTTACCCATAGATTGTGAACACCCTGGGTGAGTGAGGCTAAGAGAGCCTTCCTTTAGCACAGTGCAATGCCTGTAAGAACACCCAGTAAATACTGTTTCATAACTGAATGGATTAATTATATCTTTATTATTTTTTTAGGTCTTTATTTTATTTTGAGAGAGAGAGAGAGAGAGAGAGAGAGAGAGAGAGAGAGAGACAGGATGTGAGCGGGGGAGGGGCAGAGAGAGAGGGAAACACAGAATCTGAAGCAGGCCTCAGGCTCCGAGCTGTCAGCACAGAGCCTGACGTGAGGCTCGAACCCACGGACTGTGAGATCATGACCTGAGCTGGAGTAGGATGCTTAACCCACTGAGCCACCCAGGTGCCCGGGATTAATTATATCTTGAAGAAGAGCAGGGAAGACTTCCTAGAGGAGGTGGCATTTGAGGCTGGGGCTTGAAGAATGAATAAAGTTGGTGAGAATTCCAATTCAAGGTGGCAGATTGAACACAATGCATTTACTTACATTTCCTTCTGAAACTTCATGTCAATAGAAGGATTATTTTAAAAGCCATGAAACCATTATGATAACAGAAATAGGAGAGAAGATGATAGGAATAAAATTTTAGAAGCTAAAAAGCAGAAGGAAGACTTGTAACTTAGTAGACCTGAAAAAAACCTGAATTTCAAGCCAGCAGCAAGGAAAGCTGAAAAGCAACAAATTTTACACTACAGAAACCCTCAAAGGTCTCAGGAGTTGGAAGCACCAGGTATTTCTGGAATGAGGGGGCACAAGTGAAGCTGAAAACAAAAGGGTTTGTGAATGTCTATCTAAGAATCATATTCTAAGATCCCCTCCCTAACTGGGCAACTAGGTGCCAGCCACTTCTTTATCCTAACAGAAGATTGGAGATGTAAGTTTTGGAAAAGAATAGTACAGAACGAAGGGAAGAAGGGGAAGGAAGGAGAGAAGAAAGGAAGGAAGGAGAAATTATAGCAGGAGAAGCATTTTTAGTATGAGAAGTTTTATTTAATACATCTAGTTTGGTTTTAGACTAGGGCTGTTGGTTTCACTGTTAACTTATTTGTCCCCAGTATGAAACAATTGAAGATAATCGTTTTTATTATATGTCATTAAAAATCTGTATAGTCTGTGGTATTTCAGTTGTTTATGTTCATATCTCTTTTTTAAAAACTTTTTAACGTTTGTTTATTTTTGAGAGACAGATAGAGAGCATGAGCAGGGGAGGGGCAGAGAGAGAGGGAGACACAGAAGCTGAAGCAGACTCCAGACTCTGAGGTGTCAGTACAGAGCCTGATGTGGGATTTGAACTTACAGACCATGAGATCATTGCCTGAGCTGAAGTTGGATGCTTAACCGACTGGGCCACCCAGGTGCCCCTGTTCATACCTCCTTATTGAAACTGCAAGTTTCAATTTCTCCATTATCTTTGTAAATTATTAGATAACTTAGATACCAAATAACCATCTGTTTCATTGAATTAGAGTTGTGACATTATTCCAAAGTCACAAATAATTTCAGGTACAGAATTTTTTTCTGTGCTTATGCCATGGTAAATAAGTTTACCATAGTAATATGTAAAACCAAATAGCAACCATTTATGAACTAATACTTGTCAGGCAATATCCTATGCATGTTAATACATTCCTTCCATTTATTTTTATTTTTTAAATGTTATTTATTTATTTGAAGAGAGAGAGAGAGAGAGAGAGAGAGCAAGAGAGGGAGGGGCAGAGAGAGAGGAAGAGAAAATCCCAATCAGGCTCTATGCTCAGCACAGAGCCCAATACAGGGTGATCTCATGAACCATGAGATCATGACCTGGGCTGAAATCAAGAGTCAGACACTTAACCAGCTGAGCCACCCAAGGGCCCCCTTCCATTTTTTAAAATAAACTTTTAAATTAGTTAGTATCTTGGGGGCACCTTTCTGGCTCAATTGGTAGGACATGTATAGAACTCTTGATCTCAGGGTTGTGAGTTTAAGCCCCACCCATGTTGGGTGTGGAGACTTCTTAATTAAAAATAATTAATTAATTAATTAAAAATAAAAAAATAGTATCCTCATTTTACAATGAAGAAATGAAGGTTTAAAGGGGAAAAAATTCCAAAACCGTATGGTTCATTAATGGCATAACTGGAATTTGAATCCTCATCTGTTTAATTCCAGGGCCTATATTTTTCTCCGTGTACAAATTCTTGGTTATATTCTGGTTTATCATTCTAGATGTAAACCAATCATTTACTGAATAATTCAATAAACATTTATCAATTGATATATATTTAAAAGAAAAAAACTAGAACCAAAGGTCTCCAGGTTGAAAGACAACAAACAAAGTTGAGGGCAAAAGGGATTAAGTAAAAATGTACTAAATGTTATGCTATACCCTTCCAGCATTTCCTTCTCCATGGCAGCTTTCCTTATATTATATTTTAAAGATGGGTATAATATGGTGAATATGGTGAACCCAAGAGAAAGTAACCACAAGAGATACTGACTTAGGGCTAACCCAAAGAGCCCAGCCAGATAATTCCTAGTTTGTAACCAGCTTTTTAGAGATTACTCTGAAGATGAGCAGTTCCTAAAGGCTAGAAGACATCTGATGAGACCCTCTAACTGTATAGACATAAATAGAAAAAAGCAACTTGAATGAAATGGAGATAATATTGGAAGATAAGAACTTATAAATAATCATTAATTATTCCCTAAAAAGATAAGAGATAATATTGCAGCCATATAAGGAAGCTATAAAAAGGAAAACATTCAGAGAACTCGAACAACTCTTAGAAATAAAAACATGATAGGAAAATATGAAAAACTCAATAGAAGGGTTGATGTTGAGATATTTCAGAAACTAGAACAAATATAGAAAAAGATGGAAGAGGGGGAAGAAAAGGATCCGTCCAGGACACCCTCTATTCAAATAATAGGATTTCCAGAAAGAATATAAAAATAGTGGAGGAGAAATAATCATGAAAGAAATAAAGAAAATCTCTCAGAACTGAAGGAGATGAGTCTCCAGATTAAAAGGGCCCAAAAAGTGGCCAATTCAATGGATGAAAATAGACCCACCCAATGGCAAATTATTGGGATAACTTAAAACACTGGGAAAAGGGGTGCCTGGGTGGGTCAGTTGGTTAAGCGTACGGCTCTCGATTTCAGCTCAGATCATGATCTCACAATTCATGGGATCAAGCTCCATGGCAGGCTCTGTGCTAGCAGCATGGAGCCTACTTGAGATTCTCTCTCCCTCTCTCTCTGCCCCTCCCTGGCTCATACTCTCTTTCTCTCAAAATAAATGAACTTAAAAACAATAAATTAAAAATTTTTTTAAATACTAGGAAAAAAAGAGAAGATCCTAAAAACTTCCAGAAAGAATAGGAATATGGGCACATACCAACAACCAGGAATCATAATGGCATAATACTTTTTAACAGTGGAAATTAAAAGACAATGGAACAATGCCTTAAATCCTGAGGAAAAATTATTTTCAACCTAGAATTCTATACCCATCCAGTGTCTATACTGTGAGGGGAGAATAACAGCATTTTAAACATGTGAAGCTTCAACAAATGTACTTCCTAGGTAGACTTTTGCAGGAAGCTACTGGAGGAAAAGCACCACACATATAATAAAGGAGTAAATCAAGAAAGAAGAAGACATAGAATCCAGGAGACAAGAGATCCAACTCAGGAAAGAGGCAAAGGGAGTCCCTAGGATGATAGTGGAGGAGGAGCCCTGGAGGATAGTTGTGCAGCAGGTACAGATTAGGGCAGATCAGAAGGCTCCTCAGGCGCCTGGGTGGCTAAATTGATTAAACGTCCCACTTGTTGATTTCAGCTCCGGTCATGATCTCACGGTTCATGAGTTTGAGCCCCACATTGGGGATTCTCTGTCTCCCTCTCTCTCTGCCCTTCCCCAACTTGCTAATGCTTTCTGTCTGTCAAAACTAAATAAATAGGGATGCCTGGGTGGCTCAGTCGGTTAAACATCCAACTTCAGCTCTGGTCATGATCTCACAGTTCATGGGTTTGAGTCCTGCTTTGGGCTCTATGCTGACAGCTTGGAGCCTAGAGCTTGCTTCAGATTCTGTGTCTCCCTCTCTCTCTGCCCCTCGTCCACTCACACTCAGTCTCTCCTTCAAAAATAAATAAACATTAAAGTTTTTTAGGGGTGCCTGGGTGGCTCAGTTGGTTAAGCGTCTGGCTTCAGCTCCGGTCATGATCTCACGGTTCGTGGGTTCAAGCCCTGCATCGGGCTCTGTGCTGACAGCTGGCTCAGAGCCTGGAGCCTGCTTTGGATTCTGTATCTCCCTCTCTCTCTGACCCTCCCCTGCTCACACTGTCTCTCTCTGTCGCTCAAAAATAAATAAAAAGCATAAAAAAATTTAAAAGGTTTTTAAAATAATAAACATTAAAAATTTTATATATAAAAAAGAAGCCTCCTGAAGAGCTGCCTCTAAGAACATGGAATAGATAGAAGATGTGATGGTTTAAAAGCCTTGAGAGGAAAATTCAGACAATTTGGAGAGGGTTTGGGGATGACTTACTGATGATTAGATAGCAAACTAAGCAAAAGAGTAGTAGTAGTATATGTAGTAATAATAATATGATAATAATGTAATAATTATATAAGATGATTTTTAACATCATTTATTATTATTCTAAGGAAAACATGAAGTAAGAAATGAAAAGTAACCATAGTAAACTGTATAACTTAGCCGTGAATAGCATTTCCAAATCCTAATAAGGTAAACACTGAATAACTCATTTTATTGCATATGTTAGAATATAGGGAGAAAGGTGTCTGTATGGCAGAGGAATGGGGAGTACGATGAAAGAGTTAAATCCTTAAACTTGTATCATATGGGAAGGCAATAGAAAACACCTAAAACTTAAAAGTCAGTAAGTAGCATGTTTTTTGGAGATTAGAAGGTAAGTACCAAAATAAACACCTAAAAAATGAATAATAGTTGTCTCTGGGAAGAGAGATTTAGGATTAGGATGGGGGACTATTACTTTCATGATAAATCTCACAGAACTCTGCCTCTTTAATCCATGTGCATCCATTACTTTACTTAAAAGGAAAATTAAACAAAATGAAATCAGAAAGTCATGTGTGACAGGATCGGGGTTGGGGTGGGGGGCTCCCAGGGATGTATGCTAAAGGTGAAGCTGGAGAGACAGGCAGGGGACGTATTTTGACAGCTTTTGAATGCCTGCTGCTAAGGTATTTAGATTTTATTCTCTAAGAGCAGTGCAAAGCCCAGAAAGATTCTTGAGCAGGGGACAGATTCAGATTTGTGTTTGGGGAAGATAACTTAGGGCATCTGAGGTGGGAAGGACCCTAGAGATTACTTGGTAAGTCAGATTTACTCCCAGTATAGACAGGGAGACTGGTGTGTTGTGAAGAGAAGCCCTGCATCCCTGGCCAACAGGATACTGACCCTTTGAGCAATTGCTACCAACACCCTAAAGGGACTGAGGAGCCAGGTTAATTTCCTCTTTATTCCCAAGCTCCTGCCTCCTTTTGGCCCAGTCTACTTCCTAATTAACACCAGACTCCTATCAGGCTATTCTTTGAATCTGGACTGCCCTATCTATAGAAGTTCAAAGCTCAGTGGGATCAGATTTCAATACTAAACATTTACTGAGACCTTACTCTGTGTCAGGGACTGTGCTGAGTACTCAAATTTTTTTAATGTTTATTTATTTTTGAAAGAGAGAGAGAGACAGAGTATGAGTGGGGGAGGGACAGAGAGAGAGAGGGAGACACAGAATCTGAAGCAGGCTCCAGGCTCTGAGCTGTCAGCACAGAGCCTGATGTGGGGCTTGAACTCATGAACCGTGAGATCATGACCTGAGCTGAAGTCGGATGCTTAACTGACTGAGCCACCCAGGTGCCCCCAGAACTGAGATTTTAAACTGCAATCTGTCTGCTTCTAAAGCCCACACTCTAAACCAACCATGCTTCTATTCCCATGCTTCTTGAAATTGAAGCATGGTTGGCTAGACCACAAAGTGGGGCCTCTGGAACGTTTGGGAAACCCATGGCTCAGAAGCTCAGACTGATTCCTTCTCCTATTCCCCCAGGCTTACCTTCGAGCCATTGATGTGAAGATCCTGCAGCAGCTGGTGACATTGAATGAGGGCATCGAGGCCGTGCGCTGGCTGTTGGAGGAGCGAGGGACATTGACCAGCCACTGCAGCAGCCTCACCAGCAGCCAATATAGCCTGACAGGCGGGAGTCCAGGCCGCTCAAGGCGAGGCAGCTGGGACAGCCTGCCAGACACCAGCGCCACTGACCGGCTGGACAGTGTCTCCATTGGCAGTTTCCTAGACACAGTGGCCCCCACCGAGATGGATGAACAGGGCCCCCCTGGGGCTCCCCGTCCTGAGATGGACTGGGCAAAGATTATACCCAGTGGGGACAGGGCCAGGACTGAGGTGGACCTTACAGCCACCAGGCTAGGGAACTTGAGGGCTGTATGGAAGCCCCCAAGGGAGGGGCTCCAAGGTGGACCTCCTGAACCAGTAGAGGATGAAAGTGCTAAGCTGGGCTTTGAGGCCCACTGGTATTGGGGGCAGTGCCAGGATGATGTGACCTTCTTGTAATAACTTTCCCATCCTTTTGTATTTCTATGGCTCTTTCATCACTAGGCCCTGGTATCCCTAGAAATTTATTCTCCCTCATTCGGGGTCTAGGAAGAGGCTGCACTGAAATCCAGCTACAGAAACCTGGCCTTACCAACCTTCCTCCCTGAAGAGGCTCTGCCTTTATCCTTCAATTATTGGGACCCTAGAGCTATTTACATAGATACAATGACTAGCGGCTTGACCTGTGGCTTCTGGTGTGATTGTATCTCTTCCTCTTCCCCCTCCAACTACTTAAGGATTTGAGGGATTTAGGATCCCTAGGAAATCAATGATGAAGAGATGGGCTTGTAATTACCTCACCCAATGTCTAGGAGACTTGACCCCCTCTTAGCCAAGATGGAAAATTGTGGAGGGACGTGGACATTCAGGGCCAACCTTCTGTGGATTGGCCCTCCCAGAAGCCTCTGGGATTGATAGAAGCAACCCTTCCTGTCTGGTGAGTGATGTCATTTCCTGCCAGGATGAACTAGACTTTCTCTGTACCAGTCTCTTAGTGGTGATAGGTCAGTATATGGGTATCTGAGCCCTTGCTGCTAAGTGAGACCATACCATTTATTCTCCATACTGTTATTGCTTGCGAGGGGGATCATATCACCCCTCCTGGTAGGAAAGCTTCTCACTGTCAGATGTTTGTGCTGCTTTTCAGAAAGGTTCTTTTTAAACAGGGTGCTCTCATTGTGTTCTAGAGGGTCTCACTTCCTGTGACCACATTCCTATCTGATGCCAGTACTCCTACATCTGTGCTTTTAGGGAGGGAAATGCAGGGGCCTCTCCCCACAGCTCTCAAAAGTTTGTTTGGCCTGCCCTGCCACAGTCCCCTGTCTTACCCCTTCCCTGGGTTGCCCCCATTCTTGTATTCTGGCTCCAAATCAGTCTGCCAAGAAGTTCAGCCTTTGTGTCTCCACACCTTCTCAGTTTCCACTTCCACTTCTTTGGGGCCTCTGGCCTTTTATATGCAGATGAGTCCCCCATCCACCACCCCCTACCCATTGCTGATGGGAATCAGAGGGAGAAGCTTGAAGAGCTCTAGGGGTGTATCATAATTTCCAAAGAGGGGAGGTGTCTTCTGTGATCCTGTGATTTCCCTTCCCCCACCCTGCCCAAGACCTTCCACCATTTGGTCACAAGGATGCCTGCCAGAGGCTGAGACACAAGAAATCCCCTTGTCTGGGTTACAATGGGAGTGTGGGGGTGTGGCAGGGAAAGACAGAGGCTCTTTGGTCCTAAGGCCCACATCCTAGGAGGGGGAGAGATTGAGGGGAAGGCTGCTTTACTTCCTCCCTTGGAGCAAGCCCTAGACTCCTGGGACCTGAGGGGGGAGCAGGGGACTGGCTCTGGGCCTGGGTTCTAGGGCCCTAGTGAATTACAGCAAAGAAGGAATTCAAGGAAGTTGCCAACCTGGGGCCCTAGGAGGCAACAAGTGTGTGTGTGTGTGGAGGGGGGCCATGTGTGAAAGGAGGGCTGTGGCTGATGTCAGATAATGAATTCTTGGAGATTAACCCTATGAACCCCAGCTAACTACCTATATGTTGGTCCTGTCTTTCCTGGGGCCTGAAACTAATCATTGGAAGGCAAAAAAGAGAAAAGGATGTCAGGTGATCCTTGCCTATTTGCTGTGCCTTCCCTCAGGAGGAGGAGTTTCCTCAAGTGCTAGAATAACTCTTGCAATTTCTCTACTTTTCATTCTATGCTGGAGAAGGGAAGGAAGACAAGTTCATCTCCACTTCCCCTAAATTCCTCAAGTTTTGTTCTGCAACTTCCACCCCAGTCCTTTTGGGGCAATACATTCATTCCATAGCTCTCTCCTAAGGACCTGCTCTTCTCCCATCCCCTCAAAGTAATCGAAGTCTCTAAAGCATATTCTTAGCCTTTCCTCCTTTGCTACTTACCAGCCCTCTCCGTAACACCTCTTCTGGCCTTGGGCTCCCGACTTCTCCTTAGGCTGGCAATTCAAATGCCCTTCTCCAGTCCCTACTGTGTTGCCATTTTGTAGTGTGCCTTGGGTAAGCTACCTTTTCACTTGGAAGTTTGTGTGCCTTTTTGAAGCTTACTTGTTTGGTTAGGCTACAAACTTCTGAGCTGGAGAGGTTGTGCGCCCTCTTGTGGCCATAATGTACCATAGCCGGGGTAGCTGCCTAGAATCTCCAAGCTCAAGTACAGACTTAAAGAGACCTGCCCTTCAGTACACAGACAGGCCTAGAGAGGGCAGATATTTGCCCAGTGTCACCCATTGTAGATCCATGGCAAGGCCCGGGTTAGAGAACCCAGATTCCTTGCTTGTCTGCCCACAGTGCCATCACTTGGCCTGACTGTTCCCCCACCCCACCCAGTCAACACCACCCAAAGGACAGAAAGCAATTTTTCCCTGTTTTAATATTTAGGTTCTTAATCCCACCCTAGAGAGGCAGCTCAGTGCGTGGAGAAAACACTACAGGCTCTGAGGAAAGAGAACCTTGGACCTCGACTGGGTAAAAGCTGCATGAGTCTGGACTGCAGATATAAGAAAAATCATCCTGGACAAACCTTTTTCCTGGGGAGGGCCAGTAGGCCCAGACATTATGGAGGGAGAGCTCAGCATTTCAGACTTGGAGGTTAGAAATGGGGTGGGGGTGGGGAGATTTGAGATTAGAAAATCCAGATGGGTCCTGTGGAGTTGGGGAGCTCCACAGGTCAACAGCACAGTTGGATAGGCACAGCTGGGTAAAGGCAGAGATGAGACTGCTCCGGGAAGCTGCAGAAACAATGCCCAGGAGGGTAAAGGGTAGTGCTGACAGGATGAGTCCATCAAGGAGATACAAAACCTTGGGAGTGGGCAAGTGTAAGAGCCTGCAGTTAGGATGGGGTGGTAATGTTGAGTATTGGGCTGACTGGAAGCTCAGTGGCAGCTTAGATGAGAAATGTTGGGGTTTGCAGGCTTGCTGTGTGCGTGGTTCCAGACACCACTTGGTGTTCAGCAACACCGTTGAATGCATGGAAGAATGCATGTGTGTAAACCCACAAGGAGATAGGACTTGTTTTTTAAAAAGTAGGTAATTAGGTCATAGGTAATTTAAATATTATTCTATTTAATTCTTAGCAACCCTATAAATAATGCATTATTAACAATGTATTCTTGCTTAGATTTGTTCAAGGTCAGACAGGTAATAAATCAACTATAATTGGAACCTGGGTCAGTCTGGCTGCAGGGGCTTCCCAGAAGTCTTCTCTGATTCCCCACTCCCCACTGTCGCAGACGTTACTCCCCTAGGAGAACAGGTTTGCTGCCTAGCAGCAGGGCCAGTATGCTAGTTTCCTACTGCTGTTATAATGAATGATCACAAACTTATTGGCTTAAAACAACACAAATTTAGTATCTTACAGTTCTGGAGGTCAGAAGTCCGAAATTAGTTTCACTGGGCCAAATTAAAGTCAAGGTGTTGAGTGGTCTGTATTTCTTCTGGAGACTCTAGGGGAGAATCCATTTCTTTGCCTTTTCTAGTTTCTAGAGGCTGCTTGCATTTCTTGGTTCATGGCCCCTTCTTCTATCTTCAAGGCAGTAGGATAGCATCTTCTGTCCTCTCTGACCTCTTCTTCCATTCTTCCATCTTCTCTTTTTAATTCTCTCTTTTGAGGATTATATTGTGATTACATATGCTTGTGATTATATTGGGCCCACTGGGATGATCTAGGATCATCTCCCCTTGTCAAGATCTTTAATTTCACCTTCTCTTCAAAGTCTCTTTTGTCATAAAAGGTAAAATATTCACAGGTTTTGAGGATTAGAAAATGAACATCTTTGGAATAAGAACCATTATTCAGCCTACCAAAGGCAGAGATGGAGGGTGGGCAGATGGTTGCACCCAGGACCAGAATGAGCCTCTTTGCTTTGTCCAGCCTCCCTCAGCCTGGAATGAAGGGTGGTGGGAAGGTGGTGGCCAAGGGGAAGGTAACCAGGTCCAGCCCCCAAGTCTGGAGAATGGCAAGTGCCTCTTGCACCGTCACTCCCAGGAGGAGCTGAGACTAACGGGAGAAATTCTCAGTTTAGGGAATTTTCAGGCTTGACACTCTCCTGGTGAACATTATGGAGGGTTCCAGCAGGCTCTGTCTTCAACATTTCCTCTCTCCAGAAACATTCTGTGCAAGGCTGAAGATAATTACCAGCGAACTAGCCTGGGCTCTCTTTAGAAAAGGTAGATTCCTTGTCTTCTTTTTAAATTAATATTTTTTTATTCCCTAATAAGTTAAACCATGCTCCTCATAGCATGGTGAACTCTCCTCCTCAGTTGATATTAGGCCCTTTTATTGCTTTTTTTCCTTCTTTTGATCCCTGATCCCTATTCTCATTCCTCTTCCTGACCTAGGCATATTCTCTAATGTGTTTAGTATGTGTTTGGATATGTGTGTATCTTTAAAAAAATAGATAATTGTGCACTTATATGTTTTAATATATATAAATGGTATTCTTTTACAATAAGCTAACTTCCATAACACATTGCGCCTTATTTCAGTGATTTAACACAATAAAGATTTATTTTTCACTTACACAGGAGCACAGGTGTTCCTGCTTGGACAGCTCTCTTCCCCCGGCCATTTCAGGCCCCGGCCTCCTTCCATTTTCAGGTGGTGATAGCCAGATTCTGGATAATAAAATTCCTGTCAACCTTTTGGCAAATAGTTTTAACATCCATTAATGACCATTTTATAAATCAGTTATTTCACTAGAGATTATAAAATGATACCTTTTCTAGTGATATTATTCCTCTTTTATTCTAATTCTATACGTAAAAATGTTTTCACATCCTCTAGGACCATTTGGTTACCCTAAAATAAAGTTTATACTAGAATAGCAAGATGAATGCTTAAATCTCTTCCCTTATCTATCCCTTTTAAAGTAGTGAATTGATCCCCTAGCAACTTGGCGTTCGATGATTTTGTTTTGTTCTCTCTTTAAATTATTGTGAATTTGTAGTTTTTAATATATTTAATGTCTTTTAATCACTTGCAGTTACTTTTTGTTTTATAGCATATAAAATTTAAAGCACAGATGAAAGTAGAGAAAATAGTACAGTTGACCCTTGAATAATGGCATAGGTTAGGGGCACCAACCCCCTGCGCAGCTGAAAATCCACATATAACTTTTGACTAAAACTAAACTGCTAATAGCGTACTGTTGACTGGAAGTCTTAGTGATAATATAAGCAGTTGATTAATACATATTTTGTATGTTATATGTATTATATATTTTTCTTACAATAAAAGCAAGCTAGAGAAAAGAAAATGTTATTAAGAAAATCATAAGGAAGAGAAAATACATTTACAGTACTGTATGTATTTGTAAAGACAAAATCCATGTATAAATGGACCTGCATAGTTCAAACCTGTGTTTTTCAAGGGTCAACTGTATAGTGTATACACCTACACACATACATATACATATATACATATACACACAAACATCCATATGGTGAAATACCTCGTGAGTACATATTGATACTTTTGATTCAAATTCAAGATTAAAGAGCTTTTACTCAATCTATTGTCTAGCTTCTTTTTTCTGTACCAAGAATCTTGGTTTTCAAGGACACAGGTGATAATAGAATTATAATAATCCATAATTACTCATTTCTTTTATCTCCTACACAAAGCACTCTCAGAATAACAATACTACCACTGATACAATTACTGAAAACATTAAGGAAATATTTTGCAAATGTGTTTCCCATTCTCTACCTCATTAAAAAACTGTAGTAAATCTGTATTTTCTTCTTCTTAGCCCTTATATAATTTTAGTTCCACAAATAATCTTATAATACTTATCTCTAGTCTTTAAGTCATTCTATTCACTTTGGTTGTCTGAAGCTGATTTTCTTTTTTTTTTTTTTTTAAGTTTATATATTGTGTGTGAGAGAGAGAGAGAGCATGAAGTGGGTAGGGGCAGAGAGAGGGAGAGAGAGAATCCCAAGCAGGCTTTGTGCTGTCAGCAGGGCTTGAACTCATGAACCATGAGTCATGACCTGAATGGAAATCAAGAGTTGAACACTCAACCAACTAAGCCATCCAAGCGCCCCTATAGCTGATTTCTAGTTAGATTCCCCAGGAAGGGCGCTTGACAATATTCTTCAAGATCTTTCATGTTGATAAGTTTGTGTCCTTTATACTTATAACGTGTGTTTTGCTGGCTTCCCACTTTTCTATCTTGAGTCTCTTAAATGTTACTTTATTTTTTTCTGGCATAAAGTGTTATTGTTGAAGTCTAATGATAATTTAATTTTTCGTGTGTGGGCGGGTGTGTGTGTTCAGATGCCCAAAGGATTTTTTTCATTTTCTTTAAAGTTCAGTCATTTTAGGGGTGCCTGGCTCAGTTGGAAGAGCATACAACCTTTAAAAAAAAAAAAATTCGTTTTATTTATTTATTTATTTAGAGAGCGCACACGAGTGTTGTCCCCATCCTAATACATTTTGATTCAACTCCAAGCAACTTCTCCTCAGTGTGGGGCATGGTACTAGAAGGCAGCCCTGGTGGGTCAGTTTTGACAGTTCATAGGGGCCAGACCTGCCCAGCCCCTTAGACCTTCTCACTGCAGGCCCTTTGCACTCAACTGCTATTTTAGACAGCAGATCCCTCCTCGTTTCATTTACTGTTCTCAAATGGCCTGTCTTGATTCCAGTTACTACCTGTAGGCTTGTTCGGGTTCTCCTGTCCTTATTCTGTCAGAGGCCATCCCTTTATTTCTTCCTTCTCTTGCAGATGCTGATCTTGTGCAGGTCTGGTGGGTGTTGGTGGTTTGTTCCTACTTGCTTGTATTTGGGGGCTGTGGAGATAGCTTGGTCACCAAATTTTGTTGTAAATGTTGCCCATGTTTTTTTCTTTCTAATTTTACTTTCCAGTCCCTCCGTCAGTTTTTATGTGGGGATCTGAAGAGAAAGAAAAACTATGCTGTCACCATTGCCATCATCTTCCCGGAATCTTCTCCATATTATCCTTTGATGTCTATAAAATCTGTAGTCACATCCTCTTTTTCCTTCTTGATATAAATAATTTGTGCTTCTCTATTTTATCCTTGATCAATCTTGCTTGGCATTTATCCATTTTATTCATATTTTTAAAGAAACAAATTTTGGCTTTGTTAATTTTCTCTATTGTTTGTTTTGTATTTCATTGAATTTTACTCTAATCTTTATTTCCCTTGTTTTATTTTGGGTTTAACTCGGTCATCCTTCTCTAGTTTCTTAGGTTAAAAACTTAGATAATTGATTTTTAAGCCTTTGTTTTATAATACAAGCTATAAACTTCTCTCTAAGCACCAATTTACTTACATATCATGCATTTTTTATATATTTTATTATCATTCAGTTAAAAATGTTTTGTGATTTCCTTTGCTATTTCTTCTTTGGCCCATGAGTTAATTAGAAGTATAATGCTTACCAAATACTTGGGGCTTCTTAGAAAGCTTATTGTTGTGTTATTGATTTCTAATTTAAATCCAGAAAATATACTCTGTAAGTATCAATTTTTCAAAATTTATTGGGACTTTTTTATGGTCTGGAATATGACCTTTCTGGGTGAATTTCCATATCCCCTGAAAAGAATTGCGTTGTGCAATTGTTGTGTATGATGTTATGTAAATGTCAATTAGGCCAAAGTATTTGATAGTATTGGTTTAGTATATCCTTGATGACTTTTGATCTGCTTGTTCTATCAACAGATTAGACAAACAGAAAACAAATAGAAAACGGCAGTCTTACAATGTAAGTGCACTTACAATTGCACTGCATTAAAAAACAGACTAGAAGTCTGAATAAAAAAGCAACATCTAACTATATGCTGTCTACAAGAGATGTATTTTAAATACAAAGATATAAATAAGTTGAAAGTAAAACTCTGGGAAAAAATATCCCATGCCAACGCTGATCCAAGGAAATATCAGGCAAAATAAAGTTTAAGATAAGGAGAATTACTAGAGAAAGAGAGAGACATCTCATAACGGTTAAAGGA
This sequence comes from Cryptoprocta ferox, assembly GCA_028646485.1. Classification (NCBI taxonomy): domain Eukaryota; kingdom Metazoa; phylum Chordata; class Mammalia; order Carnivora; family Eupleridae; genus Cryptoprocta; species Cryptoprocta ferox. The sequence continues at coordinate 66,565,733 of CM053570.1, read as the reverse complement.
TCGATACATATGTGGTTTACATGTAAGTCATGTATGCACCTAATAAAAGAGCTTGCAAATTATGTGAAGAAAAGAATCAGCAGAACTAAAAGGAGAAAAACCAAATTCACAATCCTAATTGGAGTTTTATTTTTTAAGTTTGTTTATTTATTTACTTACTTATTTATAAGTAATCTCTACCCCCAGCATGGGGCTCAACCTCATGACCCTGAGATCAAGATTCACATGCTCTTCTGACTGAGCCAGCCAGGTGGCCCCCTATTTGGAGATTTTAACACCCCTCCCTCACTGATTGATAGAATAAGTATTCTACTACTTTACATAAAACATAGAAATCTTTCAGCAGTGTTGGTCCATTTTCCAACTTTGGCCCAGTCTTTTGAACTACTGTAGTCAGAGGTACTACATATACATGTGTTGTTAACTGCAGAATCTAGCTTATAGTGCTTTTTTTTTTTTAACATATAATAAACATTTTAAAGAGATTAACAGAAGAAAAAAATTTAAGCCAGACTTTCATATTAAACTACAGTATTAGTTTCCTATGTCTGCTGTAACAAATTACCACAAACTTAGTGGTGTAAAACAATGCAGACTTACTACTTTACAGTTTGGGAGGTCAGACAGTTTGGGAGGTCAGACAGTTTTGGGGGTCAGAAGTGTGAAACGAGTCTCAGGCTAAAATCAAGGTGCCAGCCAGGTTGTGTTCTTTCTGGAGGCTCTAGGGGAGAAACTGTTTCCTTTCCTTTTCCAGGTTCTAGAGGTCATCTGCTCTTTGACATTGACTCTTCTGCCTCCTGCTTCCATTTTTAAGTATACTTGTGATTTCTTTGGGCCAGATAATCCAGATGATCTCTCCATTTCAAGGTCATCTGATTAGCAACCTTAATTCCCTCTGCAATCTTAATTTTCCTTTGCCAGGTAACCTATCATATTCACAGATTCTGGAGATTAAGCCAAGGATATCTTTTATGGGCCCTTATTCTTCCTACCACACCCACCTATTTATCATTTCTGGTAATCTTCATTCCTTCCTACAGATTATTTGGTGTCATTTTCCTCTAGTCTGAATAAGTTTCCTTAGCATTTTTTTGTAGTACAAGTCTGGTGGTGATGATTCTCTGTTTTTGTTGATCTGAACTTGTATTTATTTTGCTCTCATTTTATTTTTAAAAAATTAAAATTTATTGAGGTATAATTTACATATAAGTAAATTAACCTACCTTAAGTATATAGTTTGATGAGTTTTGACAATGTATACATTCACGTAATTATTATTACAATCAATACATAGAACATATTTATCATTTCAAAAATGTACCACCTGCCCCTTTGTGGTTAGGCTCTCTCCTGCCCTGGCTCCAAGCAACCACAGATCTGCTTTGTGTCAATCAAGATTAGTTTCTTCTAATCTTGCTTCAAAATTTCATATAAGTAGAATAATACAATTTGTAATCTTGTATGTCTGGCTTTCTTTTATGTTCAGCATCATGTTTTTAAGATTCATACATGTTGTATTTATCAAGAGTTTGTTACTTGTTACTGCTGAGAAGTATTCCATTGTATGAATATACCACTATTTGTTAATCCATTCACCTTTGATGGATATTTTAGTTGTTTTCAGTATTTTTGCTCTGAATTAAGATTCTGTGAACATTCATATACACGTCTTTTTGGCAACTTTTTTTTAAACATTTGTTTCTTGAATAAATATCTCTCTTGGATAAACACCTAGGAGTGTAATGGATAAGTTATATGGCAAGTATAAATTTGTACGACACTGCCAACCCTTTCCCCAAAGTGCTTGTACCATTTTATATTCCAAAAAGCAATGAGTTCCAGTTACTCTGCATCCTCACCAACCCTTAATATTGTCAGTCATTTGAATTTGAGCTATTTTAATAGGTATGTAGAGGTATCTAATGTGCATACATTTTCCTTTTTGTCTTTGACACTATTAATAACCGCTGCATTAAAATTCATGTCTGCTAATTTTAACACCCATATCATTTGGGGGGGAGGTTTTTATTTTTATTTATTTTTTTAAGTTTATTTATTTGGAGAGAGAGAGCACATATGCCTGCTCGCAACTGGGGGAGGGGCAGAGAGAGTGGAGAGAAAGAATCCCAAGCAGGCTCTGCACTGTCAGCTTGGAGCCTGATGTGGGGCTAGAACTCATAAACCATGAGATCCTGAGCCAAAATCCAGAGTTAGACACTTAACTGACTGACCCACCTAGGCGCCACTTGGGGAGGTTTTTATTAACTGACTTATATGAATCACATTTCCTGTTTCTTCATTTGTCTACCACTTTTTGTTGGATGTTGGACATTAAGAATGATATGTTTTGAAATTCTGAATTCTCTTATGTTCCTTTGAAAAATAGTTTTTGTTTCAGCAGGAAGCTAACTTGGCTAGACTTTGACTCCAAATTTTTTCTCCAGGAGTGGACAAAAGCTGAAATCCTCACCCAGTCTGAAATGTTGAGAGAATTAAAAAATGTGAGAGACACAAAAGTGAGCAAATGCTGTTGGAAAGTGGCACTGATAGACTTGCTTGACACAGGATTGCAAGAAACCTTCAATTTGTAAAAACCTCAATATCTACCAAGTGTAATAAAGTGAAGCTCTATAAAATGAGGTATGCCTATGGAGTCGGAGACTTTAACACCATTCTCTAATAGAATGACAAGATAGAGAATGGGCAAAAATATTAGAAATAATAACACTGTCAACTAACAGGATCTAACGGACATTGCATAACACTCCACCAAACAATATTGAAATATACATTATTTAGGGCACACATTTATAGCCCAAGACATATCCTGGGCTATAAAACAAATTTCAATAACAACAACAAAAAAAGAAATCATATATAGAGTGTATTCTCTAGCCACAGTGGAATCACTAGAAATCAGTAACAGAAAGATAACAACAGTTATTAATACTTGGAACTAAACACATTTCTAAATAATCTATTGATCAAAGAGGAAGTTTCAAGGAAAAAGTATATTGAACTGAATGAAAATGAAAATACAAAATATCAAAATTTGTGGGACACAGCTACAGCAGCATGGAGAGGAAATTTATGGTATGTGTTAATTTTTTCTAAGTAGGCTCCATGCTCAATGGGGGCCCTGAACTCATGACCCCTAGATCAAGAGTCACATGCTTTACTGACTAAGCCATCCAGGCACCCCTGGATACATTAGAAAAGAGGAAAAATCTCAAATCAATAACTTAAACTTCTACCTGAAGCATCTAGAAAAAGAGCAAAATAACCCAATGAAGGCAGAAGTAAGAAATAATAAAGACAAGAACAGAAATCAGTGAAGTTGAAAACTGATTAACAGTTCTTAATTTATAAAGATGACTGATAATACAGAGAAGCCAATGCCACTAAAAGAAAAGTTTAATGTTACTACTCATAATTCTGCTAGAACAAGAAGCACAGCTCACCATGCAGGACCATGCGGGAAGCACCAGTGCCATCCAGAGGCAGACAGGAGCAAAGCGAAGGAATAGGCCACAGTCTTTACTGGAGTTTTCATGGAAATGTAGGGCAAGACGGGGTAAATAGTTAAGGATTGGTTAATCTGAATAATTCTGGTGGGCTCTGGGGGATAAGGGCTGCCCCTGGTTGTCTGGTACCTGGCCCTGGTTGACTTAGGGTAGGGCAAATATTGGCTTGATGTGTGGTTAAATTAAGGAAGTTGTTGGGGGTATAGACTTGTGATTAGTTGAAGGGTTTGTAATATGATTTTCACATGCCTGTGAAAGCTAGATTGCAGAGGAGATATAAACTTTGGTCATTAGTTTGGCCCTGTGATTAACGAGTGCCAAGTAAACAAATGCAGAATCTAAGTAAACACAGAACAAAAACAGAAATAGAGAAAATCAATTAAACAAAGAGTTGGTTCTTTGAAAAGATCAATAAAACTGATAAATCTTCAGCAAGACTTATGAAAACAAAAAGACAAGACACAAATTAATAATAGGGATGAAACAGGGAATATCACTACAGATCCTGTAGACATCAAAAACATAGTTAAGGGTATAGTACAAACAACTCTACGCACATAAACTCAACAACTTAAACAAAATCTACCAATTCCTCGAAAAATAGAAACTACCATAACTTATCCAATATGAAATAGAGAATTTGAATAGTTCTTGGCACACCTGCGTGCCTCAGCTTGGTTGAGCGTCTGACTTTGGCTCAGGTCATGATCTCACAGTTCATGGGTTCAAGCCCCACACTGGGCTTTGCACTGACTGTATAGAGCCTGCTTCAGAGTCTCTGTGTACCTCTCTTTCTGCCCCTCCCATACTCACACTCTCTCTCTCAAAAATAAACATTAAAAAAGTTGAGTAGTCCCATAACTATTAAGGAAATTTAATTCATAATTTAAAAACTCTCATAAAAGAAATTTCCAGGCACAGATGGTTTCACTGAAGAATTCCGCCAAACATTTAAAGAAGAATTAACACCAATTCTACACAATTTCTTCTACGAAATAGGAGGGAACACTTCCCAATTCATTTTATAAATTTTATAAATTTTAGTATTACCCTAATACCAAAACCAGACAAAAACAATACAAAAAAGAAACTACAGACTAATATCCTTTGTGAAAGTAGATGCAAAAGTCCTTAAGAAAATATTAGCAAATAGAATTCAATAATATATAAAAAGTATTTTACATTATGACAAATAGAGTTGATTTCAAGGATGCAAGCCCAGTTCAGTATTCAAAAATCAATCAATGTAATCGACCATATTAACAGTCTAAAAAGAAAAATCACATGATTATATTAATTAATACAGAAAAAGAACTTGACAAAATTCAAAAGCCATTCATTATGAAACCTAAAATAGGAATAGAGGAGTACTCTCCAACGTGTTAAAAGCATTGACAAAAACCCTACAGTTAACATTACACATAATGGTAGAAGACTGAATGTTTTACCCCTAAGTTGGGAACAAGAGAAGGATGTCTTCTTTTACCACTCTTACTCAACATGGTGCTGGAAGTTCTAAGCCAATGCAATCAGGCAAGAAAAGGAAATAAAAGGCATACACACTAGAAGGAGAAATAAAACTGTCCCTATGTGTAAATGACAAGATTGTCTATATGAAAATCCCAAGGAATCTACAAACAACCTTCTAGAACAAGTAAGTTCATCAAGGTCACAGAATATAAAATAAACACAAAAAAATTTGCATTTTGGGGCACCTGTCTGGCTCAGTTGGTAGAACATGCAACTCTTGATCTTGGGGTTGTGAGTTTGAGCCCCACATTGGATGCAGAGATTACTTTTAAAAAAGTTAGAGTGCCTAGGGTGGCTCAGTTGGTTATGGGTTTCACTCTGAATCTCAACTCAGTTCTTGATCTCTGAGTCATGAGTTCAAGCCCATGCTAGGCATGGAGCCTACTTAAAAAAAAAGAAAGAAAAAAGTCAATATATTAGCAATGACTACATGGCTACTGAAAATAAAAATATAATACTATTTACAATCAAAAGAAAAAAGAAATACTTAGGGGTAAATGTGAAAAAATGTGTACAAGGTGTGTATACTGAAAACGACACAATGCTGATGAATGAAATAAAAGAAAATCTATATAAATGGAGAGATATACTTTGTGGATTGGTAGCTTTAACCCAGTAAAGATGTCAATTCTCCCCAAACTGACATATGGATTTAATGAAATTCCTATCAAAATCATAGCAAGATTTTTTTTGGTAAACATTGATAAGATTATTTTCAAATTTATATGGAAAGGCAAAGGAACTAGAATAGCCTACATAACTTTGAAAAAGATAATAAAATGGAAGGAATCAATCTCAGTTTCAAGACTTACATACTTACAGCAATGAAGACTGTGTAATATTGGTGAAAGGTTAGACACATAGATCAATGGAATGGAATACAAATCCCAGAAATATACCCACACAAATATGCACAATTGATTTTTGGCAAAGGTGCAAAAGCAATTCATTGGAGTAAAGATACTTTTCTTTCTTTAAAAAATGTGTTTTTTTTAAATGATTATTTATTTTTGAGCGAGATAGAGAGTGAGCAGGGGAGGGCAGAGAGAGAGAGGCAGACACAGAATTTGAAGCAGGCCCCAGGCACCGAGCTGTCTGCACAGAGCCCAACATGGGGTGTGAACCCATGAATCACAGACCACAATGGGAGCTGAAGTCAGGCGCTCAACTGACTGAGCCACCCAGGTGCCCCAAACAGACTTTTCAACAAATGGTTATTGAAGTAAATTTCTAGGCTTAAGTTGGAGTCAATCCTGCCCTGTCATGTCCCTGTAAATGCTCTGCTTGACCAGAAACAAAGTACATCCACTCAGCCAATCTCCAGACACCAAGCCAACTCTGGGCTCTATTTCCTTGTTCCTTCTCACCCCAAACAAGTTTCACCATGTTGCCCCAGCCAGATATTTTCTATTTTTCTTTTCCTTGTTCTTTATTCTTTACCCTATAAAAGCGTCCTGCCTTCTGTCCCATTTCACAGTTCTCTAAATAGAGACTGTCCACTCATGAAGTATTAAATAAAGTTTGTTTGTATCACCTAAATTGTCTTCTTTAATCATTTTTTTAACATTGTACTGGAGCAATTGAACATCCATAGGCAAAACAATGGATTTGTACCTAAATGTCACACGTTACAAAAAAATAATTCAAAGTGGATTACATATTTGAATGTAAAATATAAAACTATAAAACTTTTAGGAAAAACATACGAGAAAATCTTTGGGATCTAGGGTTAGACAAAATGTTCTTAGATTAACACCAAAATATGATCCATAAAAGGAAAAACTGATAAATTATACTTTGTCAAAGTTAAAAAATACTTGTTCTGTGATAGACTCTGTTAAGAGGATAAAAAAGCAAACTACAGAATGGGAGAAAATACTTGCAAACCACAGACATGACAAAGGACTAGAATATATAAAACACGCTCAAAACTCAATAGTAAAAAACAAAGAATTGAATTAGAAAATGGGCAAAAGATATGAGATATTTCACTGAAGAGGTTATACAGATGTCAAATAAGCCCATGTAAAGGTGTTCAATGTCATGAGCAATTAGGGAAATGCAAATTAAAATCACGAGATGTTACTTCACACCTAACAGAATAGCTAAAGTAAAAAATAATAACAGCGTGCTTGGGTGGCTCAGTCTCTTAAGTCACCCACTCCTGATTTCGGTTCAGGTCATGATCTCATGGTTGGTGGGATTGAGCCCTTCATGGGGCTCTGTGCTGACAGTGTGGAACCTGCTTGGGATCTTGGGATTCTCTCTCTCTCTCAAAATAAATAAATTTAAAACAAATCAGTAAAGGGGTGCCTGGGTGGCTCACTTGGTTGAGCTTCCAACTCTTCCACTGGGGCCGTGATCTCCTGGTTCATGGGTTCAAACCCCAGATTAGGCTCTGAGCTGACGGTGCAGAGCCTTCTTGGGATTCTTTCTTTCTCCCTCTCTCTCTGCCCCTCCGGCATGGGCACACACTCTCTCTCAAAATAAATAAGTAAATAAACTTTAAAAAATCAGTAAGTAAAACATTATTGCCCTCCACTGCCCAAATAGTACAGTTATCATCAGAGGCAGATTTACCATGAAGCTAAGGGTAAGCTTCAGGGCCCATCTGCATGGACCCTGGGGAGTGCTGGAAATTACTAGAGATTTGTAACCAGTGTTCTAACTGGGAAGAAGCCAGATTGCAACAGGAAGCATTTCTTTTCTTTTTTAAAAATTTTGTTTTATGTGTTTATTTTGAGAGGGGGGGGGGTGGGAGCGGGGGAGGGGCAGAGAGAGAGGGAGACACAGAATCTGAAGCAGGCTCCAGGCTCTGAGCTGTCAGCACAGAGCCTGATGTGGGGCTCTAACCCACGGACTGTGAGATCATGACCCGAGCAGAAGTCGGTCGCATAACCGACTGAGCCACCCAGGCACCCCAAAGTATTTCTAATAAATTGCCTGAAGAGGTTTCAGAAGAAAGGGACCTACATTTCCAAGATTCCATATTGGGTATTTTTTCCCTTAGTCTCAGTAAATATTAATATGTGTACCTAATTTTAACGTGTGCCTAATTTTAGAGGGATTCAACAAGTACTTACAAAAGCTTCAGACCTTACAAAGCCTGGCTTTGACAAGTGACTCTGGAGCCACACACTAGGTATGTGGCTTTAGATAAGTTACTGGTTTCTCTGCTCCTGTTTTCTTTACCTATAAAATGGGGGCAATAATAAACCTACCTCATAGGTGTGAGCACTAAATGAATTATATATAAGAAGCTTGGAAGTGCTTGTAGTTAATGTTATGTATACCCTTATAATTAGTGAACACCTAGGCTGTGCCTGGCACTGTGTTATTTTATTTATTTTTAAAGATGTTATTTTTTTATATGATTATTCATTTTTGAGAGAGAGAGAGAGAGAGAGCGCGAGCGCCAGAGGGGCAGAGAGAGAGGGAGACACAGAATTTGAAGCAGGTTCCAGGCTCTGACCTGTCAGCACGGAGCCCGACGCAGGGCTCGAACTCACGAATTGTGAGATCATGACCTGGGCCGAAGAAGATTAACCGAGTAAGCCACCCAGGCGTCCTTTTTTTTTTTTTTTTTTTTTTAATAGTCTCCACACCCAACGTGGGGATCGAACTGAACCCAGAGATCGAGTTCCACACTCCACCAATTGAGCCAGCCAGGTGCCTTCTATGTTCAGTTCTTTAAACACTAATTTACTTAATTCTCAGAAGAGTCTTGTGGGGAAGGTGCTAATAGAATGCACATTTTTGACATGAAGAAACTGAGGTTTTGAGAGATTGAATCATTAACACTCTGGGATCAGGCCTGATTCCAAGAATCACACTTCCACCGACATGATTTTGCCAAGCAAGGAAAGGTATCTTCCTTCAAGAAATCCCGGACCAAACAAATCACTTCCCCGGAGGGCTCTATCTCTGCATGAGCAGAATTGGTGGTAGGTAGTCCCGGCCGAATGACTATCCCCACCCAGATTGTGGGCGAGATCTGACTCCGACCCTGGACCACAACTCCAGGTCCAGCACAGGGAAAGTGCTGACACGTGCTATCTTACAGAATCCCCGGCCTTCAGCAGAAAGGCGGCAACTCTTCCGCCGCCCAGTCTGATGCAAATGTCACTTCAGTTGCTTGCCGGCCCCGCTTGCTCCGCCCACCACGCCCAACGGCGCTCAGCACTGTTGGCCCCGCCCATCATCCTAAGTCCCACCTCCTAGGAGGTCCGTTTAGTCTACTCTCCGGAGCTTCGGCCCAGTGGTGACCGCAGCACTAAGCCCACCCCCTTCCTGGGGCCGCGAGCGCCGAACTCCTCGAACGCAGCCAATGGGTGATGCGGCGGCAGCACCGCGGGAGGTTCGATTCACTGGGCCTGGCGGGTCCGGAGAGTCCTGGCGGCTGTTAACGCGCGCTTTGGGAAGAGGAAGGTTAAGCGGGAGTATCTGGGCCCGGATTCACTTCTGCGGCTCTTTCCAGCTCTTCCTGGGATTCCCCTCCCAAGCCTGGGTGTTTTACTTGTTCTGCCTGGACCCCTGCTCGACTTCCCCCAGTCCGGGCCTGGCTTCCGCGCTCCAGACCTGGGAAAAACCCCTGCGTACTCGAGCGCCTCGCCCTCCCCAGGCCTCAGCTTTTCACCCCAGCCCCTCTCCCCTGGCCTGTGATTACTTACCCGCCTCCCCACTGCTCTCTGCCATCACATCCACCTGGACCATTATCCCACCTCTACTTGCCCGAATCTGGCACTCCATCTGCCTCCTCCCTCTATCCCAAACCTTTACTCACCTTTGCTTGGATACTTCCTCTTTGGTCTGTTCTCCCGCCTTAGGCTAACTGGCGACAGACACTCTCACTGTCGGGGCTCAAACTCCAGCCCCTGGCTGGATTCCCTCCATCCACGCGCCCTCTTTAATTAGCCCATGCTTTCAATAATACAGCAGCCCGTTTTAATCCACCCTGGTTCTGCATTCTCAGCTGCTGGGTACCTTTGATCTTTGGTTGATGGGTACTTGACATTTTATGATCCTGAGCCCAGGATGGTAAGTATGGGCATAAGGGAGACTGTGGGGAGCCTTGTGTCTGGGTCTAATGGTCTCAGGCTGCAGGATCTCTGGAGGTGCTCAGTTTGCATTCTCCCCTTACAGAGGAAGAGCTTAGCTCCTAGCCAGCTGGCCAAAAGAAAACCGGAAGGTAGACCTGGTGATGATGAAGACTGGCATCCTAGGACAGTGGTGAGTACTCTACCTCCATGGGTATAGTACAGGTGGGATGCAGGGCTCTCTGGACAGAAAGGAATCCTGGACTTGGTTTCTGGGGTTACATGGAATGAACCTGGTCACCTCCAGAAACCTCTTCAGTAAACTTTTAATGAGTGCTTACTATGCATCATCAGGCATTGAACGAGATAAGATCTTTGTCCTCAAGGTGCTTACTAAAAGCTAATATAGCCTCAGTTTTACCTGATAGAATAGGATATTCCAAAGCTAAAGAGCAGATTGGGTTGGGCCTTTTGGCTTCCTTGGGGGGAAAAATGGCTCCCCAGTAGCAACTAGCTGCCTGTTCTTTTTCTTTTTGTCCCCTACCCAATATCACAGAACAGTAGAGTATGTAGGGCCTGCCTTAGGGTCCTGAGCTCACTTGAGCTTAGATCAGAGGAGTGGTGTCCTAGTCCCTCCTAATAGTCAAGTACAGTATGTTTGACTTCGGTCTGGGTCCTGTGCTCTGTTGCCTGCTTTTGAGGCTTTCTGGGGCTGGCTGTGGGCAGGACCTATAGAAATAAAAATCAATAGGATAATGTAGTATGTACTTCAGAGGTAGAGAGGAGTTCAAGAAGGGCTTAGCCACTGGAACTTTGGAGGAAGGGATTTGCTAAGGAAGGTCTAGAAGGCAGTTTTTGGCAGGGGCTGTATGTAAGAGGGGAAGGGACCAGTGTTTGTTTCAGGTGTGTTTTGTAGGATCATTGAGGCTTCAAGTACCTTGGCAAGCTGTTACAAGCTTTTCTGATGGTTCCATGGGGTCTTGCTCTGTAGTCACACCATTGCTGGTGTGCAAGAGGCTCCTTCTACCTGTGAGGGACAAGGCTGTCCCTTGCTACTCATATGGGTCTCGGACTTGAACTTGGGGCGGCACTTCATGCATTTGGGTCATAAATGGTGCTGTTTGCTACTGTTTGGTCCTAAAAATGCTTTCGTGCTAGTGTCCTCACTGCCGTGGTGTGGGCTGACTGGCTCACTTCCTTCACCTCGTCCAGTACCCTTCTTCAGATTGGACAAGTTCTGTAACCTCATTAACCTCTGGTTTTTTCACCTGCTAAATGAGTATAATAATAAATATCATAGGATTACTATGAAGATGATACACGATAATACATGTAAAGAGTTTAGCACAGTACCTGGTATTTAATAAGTGTTTTAAATGTTAGTTGCCATTTTGGTAAACTCTCTGGTCTTCCAGACTTCACCTTCCCCAATACTCTTCTAGACTCCCAAGAAACAGAAATCCAGCAGTGGGACCCAAAGCAAAGGGTGTTTCCTGTCACCTTTTCGGAAACCTTTGACTCAACTAACGAATCGACCACCTTGTCTGGACAGTAGTCAACATGTAAGTCAGAACTGCAACCTGCTGGTAAATGTGTGTGCCCTATGGAGGCGCCTTTCTTCCTTTGTCTAGGGAGGCTTCTACTCCTGAAGACTCCTTCAGTGCTCTACAGAGTATCCAGTAGACAGATCTGGTGTAGGCTTTGGGTCTGTCCACAGCCTCAAAGGCCTGGAAGAGGCCTGGCCTCTTGCCTTGAGATGTGTGCCTGACTTGGAATCCCCCCTTGTTTATAGCTATTTGGGCACCAGATCTCACGTGGCTCAGATTCCTGAGGACATGGGTGTATAGGAAGGCCATGGCAGGGTATTGGAACCAGGATTCTCATGCCAGCTCAGTCTCTCATTCAGCCTAACTTACAGGTTTCACCTGTTTCCTGTAGTAAAATCAAACAGTCTTTACTATGGGCAAGTTCTGGACATTATCTCATGTAACTCACTTTTTAAGATGAGGAAGCTGAGTCTCAAAGGGATTAAGTAATTTGCCCCAAATTACATTTATAGAGTAGTCAGATCTGCTTAGTTTCACCAAGGCTTTTTCCACCAAACTTTCTGAGGACTGTTTGTATTGAACTCTGGCTCTGACCTTCAAAAACCTTAGGAATTTCTTAAGTGATAAAGCTGCAAGGTGTCTTTTATTATTCATAAAAAACCCTTTCAGCCACACCTGAGTTTATGTTAATGGGATTTTATTTAAAAAAAAAAATTTAATGTTTTTTATTTATTTTTGAGAGACAGAGACAGTGCGAGCAGGGGAGGGTCAGAGAGAGAGAGGGAGATACAGAATCTGAAGCAGGCTCCAGGCTCTGAGCTAGCTAGCTGTCAGCACAGAGCCCGATGCGGGGTTTGAACCCACGAGCCGAGAGATCATGACCTGAGCCGAAGCCAGACACTTAACCGACTAAGCCACCCAGGCGCCCCATGAGATTTCATTTGTAAAGTGCCTAACCTTGATGGCTGGTTGCTAGGGGAACCAACCCACCTATGGCCAATGTTTAATCAATTAAGCGTGTGTAATGAAGCCTCCATAAAACCCTAAACGGTCAGGGTTTGGAGAGCTTATGAAGAGCTGAACAGGAACTCATCCATGTGCCAGGAAGTGGCATACCCGAAACTCCAGAGAGACAGGAGCTCCTGTGCGCAGGACCCTTCCAGACCTTGCTCTATGTATCTCTTCTGGCTGTTCATATCCTTTATTTTATTTAAAAAATTTTTTTTTAATGTTTACTTATTTTTGAGAGAGCGCGCGCACGTGGTGGAGGGTGGGCGGCCGGCAGAGAGAGAGGGAAACACAGAATCCAAAGCAGACTCCAGGCTGTGAGGTGTCAGCACAGAGCCTGTCTCCAGGCTCAAACTCATGGACTGGGAGATTGTGACCTGAGCAGAAGTCGGAGGCTTAACCGACTGAGCCACCCAGGTGCCCCTGTTTATATCCTTTAATAGCCTTTGTGATACACTGTTAATCTAATGGGTAAACTTAGTTTCTGAGTTCTGTGAGCCACTCTAGAAAATTAATTAAACCCCAGGAGGGGTTGGGACCCTCTGATTTAGAGCCTGTTAGAAGCACAGGGAGCAACCTGGAGATCAGATTGCTATCTGAAGTGGTGGGGGGGAGGCAGTCTTGAGAGACTGAGCCCCTAACCGTAGGTAGTGTCAGAAATGAGTTAAATTGTAGACACCCAGGTGGTGCTAAATAATTGTTTGTGTATAAAAAACACACACATCTGATGTCAAGTGAAGTACTGTGGTAGAGCAGGGGAGACATACAGGAGTGTGTTTTTCCTTTACAGGGACATTTTGAAGGAAAAATGGGAATATGTAATGGACATTAGTTATTTGTGCATTTCGTAAACATTTAAAAACATTTTTATATAATACTTGATAAATACAAAGGAGTACGTATATAACATGTGAGATATAAAACACCTGTGAACTCACCATCTTGCACTAAAACATCATCAAAGTCATAATCCCTTTTCCCATCCTGAGAGGTAACCACTATCCTGAATTATCTTCATCATCCCTTGCTTTTGTGATAGTTGAATTATATGTGTATAATTCACTAAGTAATACATTGTTTAATGGTTTACTGAGCCTTTAAAAATGGTGTGTAGTTCTCTGGGACTTTTTTTCTTTAATTTTTAAAAATTTTTAAATATTTTTTAAAATTTAGATTCAAGTTAGTAAACATAGTGTAGTATTGGTTTCAGGAGTAGAATTTAGTGACTCATCCTAAACATACACATAGCATCTAGTGCTCATCCTAAAAGGGCCCTCTTTAATGCGCATCACCCATTTAGTCCATCCCCCCGCTCACCACCCTGCCAGCAACCCTCAGTTTGTTCTTTGTATATAAGTGTCTCTTATGGTTTGCCTCCCTCTCTGTTTTTATCTTATTTTTCCTTCTCTTCCTCTGGGACTCTCTTCATTCAGGATTTGTTCAAGTTGTCCTATATAAGTATATGACTTAAGTGCAGGTGTAGTGGGAGTATACAACAGAGGTCTAACCACCTGGAGTTTGGTGAAGACTTGAATCTGAGGGGTGTGCCGATTAGGTTAAGTCCTCAAGGATATGAGGAGTCAGCCAGGTGAAGAGAGTGGGCAGTGTTGTAGATAGTGTTCTAAAGGCAAAAGTGCCTCAGGCCCAGAAAAATTCTATAGTGCAACCCTTGAGCACTCGTCTTAGATATGATGAGTTTGAAGTCTGATGGGATATCTAGGTTTGGGGATTGTTGCAAGTATAGGTAGGTGTGGAGCCTAGGAGGAAGGTAGGAACTGGATATAGATTTGAGATCCTTAGCATAGAGATATTTGACCCCTCCAAAGTGTATTGGAGTGTCAGGGTGAGTGTGCAGTCTGAAGAGCTGAGGGGCAAGCCCTGATCACTGAGGAACACTGACTTTTAAGGGGGTTAAGCCGACAAAGAAGAGCTCATTAGGGGACTGAGCATGAGGTCCTGGAATAGGAGAGTCGTGTCATGGAAGTCAAAGACAGAGAATATTTGAGAAGAAAGAGTGGCCAGCTTTGTCTAGCAAGATAAGGATGGAAGCATGTCCACTGGAATTAAGGTCATGTAGGCCATTGGTGATCTAGGCCAGTCATTTCAGAGGAGTAGAAAGGGCAGAAGATAGGAGGAGAGGAAGATTAGAAAAGGAAGACAGACAATTCTTTGTATCAGTTTGAAGGAGAGGAGATAAGAGGTCAAAGGAGTTTTTGTTTTTAAGATAGGAGAGAGTTAAGTATGTTTTGAATGCTGGTAGGAAAGAGCTAGTAGAGAGGGAGAGGCTGAGATGGGAATGATCAAACAGAACTGATTGAGTGAATCTCTCTGGAAGAGGGAAGCTTTGACCTTGGTGGGGAGGAGGGATGCTCTTCCTCTTCTATCAGAAGGAAGGGATGGTATGAATTTTCAGTAACTAAATAAAGTGAGAGTGTGCTCTCTCCCCTGTCTCTGTCAGTCTTATCAGACCAGATTTCCTGAAGCTGGCCATTGCAATTCTTACAGGCTGTGCCCTCATGTTTTTGTCCAGGGATGCTCGCTCCCACGCTAGTTGTACAAACTTGCAGTTCTCCCTGCAGACGCTGTGGTTACTGGGTTTTATTGAAAGTCTTACTTTTAAGTCTGGGCATAAGTTTTTGGTTACTCTGAGCCTCAAATCTAGCCTTCTGTATTGACCATCTTGAAAAGAAGATTTCAGTTTTTTTGGGGTGCTTGGCTGGCTCAGTCAGTGGAGTGTGAGAATCTTGATCTTGGGGTTGTAGGTTCATGCCCCATGGGACATTGGGTGTAGAGATTACTTTTAAAAACTTTTTTTTTTTTTTTTTTTTTTTTTTTTTTTTAGAGAGAGAGAGAGAAGTAGGGCTTGTGCTCACCCAAAGTTGGGCTCAAAGTCACAGATCATGAGACCATGACCTGAGCCAAAGTCAGATGCTTAACGACTGAGCCAGCCAGGTGCCCTACTTTTTTTTTTTTTTTTTTTTTTTTTTT
>CM053570.1:66436441-66550000 GCA_028646485.1 Cryptoprocta ferox | reverse complement strand
GCATCGGGCTCTGTGCTGACAGCTCAGAGCCTGGAGCCTGCATCAGATTCTGTGTCTCCCTCTCTCTGCCCCTTTCCCACTCACGTTCTGTCTCTCAAAAATGAATAAATATTAAAAATTTTTAAAAAATCTTTAAAATATTTCAGTTTTAGAATTGAAGCCAAATTCTGTCTTTTGACTGAAGAGTAGCTTTTTGTTAGCATTGTTCATGTGTTTCTCATTATCATTGTTATTCATAATTACAATAAGTGTAGTAATTAAAAGTATTCAATAAAAGATTTTATTCAGCTGCAAAGAAATATGCAAATAAAGAATTTGGGCCTTCCTCCAACCTTCCCTTGTCATGTTATTTAATGTGATGAAGTTCGGTTCTTCACATTATTTTTCTATCTTCCAGTAGATTGTCAGATGTATTCATTATGTTTTTCCTATTTAAAGTACACTGAGTCTCTAGAAATTTATGATCTGTATAGTAATGGGTCAGAATAAAAAGGTAAAAATTTTCAGGGCAGGACAGGTTTGCTTTTTTCCCTATTAAACTACCTTTTTGCTTGAGGGGAGTATTTTCATTACGTCTTTTTCCACTAATGTATTCCCATTACAACTACTGTTAGGCGTTCTATTCTTATTTTCTCTTTGCTATCTTGGGTTTTAGCTCTTGTTTTTTTGAGGTTCACAGGCTATTGTAATTCCCTAAAGGGCTCAGGGATATATAGACCAGAACTTTAATGGGAGTTGTCAGAGTTTGCTCAGGAGCTGGTGCTGTGGACGCCCCTGCCTCCTCTGCTGCCCCAGCCTGATGTGGGGCTTGAACTAATAAACTGTGAGATCATGACTTCAGCCTAAACCAAGAGTTGGATGCTTAACCAACTGAGCCACCCAGGCACCCCTCCAGTGCTTTATTCTTAAGGTGCCACACCCTAGGGAATATTTAGTTGTCCTCACCGACATGGCCCTTCATGAAAGAAATGGTCTAAGCCTTGTGGCTGACTGAGGCTGGTTACTTGCCGGTGCACCCTCTCCCTGAATATTTGTGAAATCTTATGTAAAGCCTCAAAGATGAAAGCTGTTGTATAAAACCTAATAATAAGGAGCACATGTACTTATGTTCTTTTTTTTTTTTTTAAGTTTTTATTTATTTTGAGAGAGAGCACATGCATATAATCTGGGTAGAGGCAGACAGAATCCCAAGCAGGCTCTGTGCTGACCGGGGGGTAGGGCGAGGCTGGGATGGGGTGGGGGGGACTCAGTCTTGTGGACTATGACATGAGGTCATGACCTGAGCTGAAATTGAGTTGGATGCTTAGGGGTGCCTGGGTGGCTCAGTTGGCTAAGCTTCTGACTTCAACTTAGGTCATGATCTCGCAGTCCTTGAGTTCGAGCCCCACATCAGGCTCTGTCCTGACAGCTCAGAGCCTGGAACCTGCTTTGGATTCTGTCTCCCTTTCTCTTTGCCCCTCCCCCACTCATGCTCTGTCTCAAAAATGAATAAACATTAAAACAAAAAATGATGCTCAACCAACTGAGCCACCCAAGTGCCCCTCCTTATGTTCTAAATGCTTCTGAGTGAGATGCAATCAAAATATAATGCTTTGAATGTATTTATTATCTTTAAATTTTAGACTGCATTTGTAGAAATATTATCCCATAACCTCTCCAATCAATCCTGAATCCCTGTTTCTTTATTTTTAGGAAGACTTTATTCGAAGCATTTTGTCTAAGCCTTTTAAAATCCCCATTCCAAATTATCACGGTAAGAGTGGAGACTTTCCTATCTTTTGAATCAATCACGTGCGAATATATCTGAATAAATGAAAACCTCTGCTTCTGTAATACATGCTTACCTTGAAATTGAAGGTGCCAGCCCAGTGGTGACTGTGTATGGGATGGCTCTCCAGAGGCTTGCATGCAGGCTGTATTTGATAGCTTCAGCAGGGGCTGCCACACCTGACTGCCCCTCATGTTCTTGGTGCGGATGTGCCAGTGCTCAGGAAGCTCCTGGTGGGCCCTGGTGGCTGATGGGCCCAGGCTTCATTCAGTCCAAGCAAGTTTGGTAGCATCTTTTCTCTGACGTTGGCTCTGCCTGAGACCTGGTTCTACAGAGTTTTCCCTGTCCTTTGTAGAGCATATTATTGTGCTGAAATGGGCTGGAGAGGTAGGAGGCCACCTTTTAAGAGCGCTCCATCTTGAAAGGCCCTTTGGGTTCCACACATTTCTAGGATGGACTGGAGATGAACAAGACCCAGCCCTCTGGAAGTTTATAGTTAAATGGGAGAAATAAAATGGGAAAAACTGATCTGAAGCAGACTGGGATAATGGTCAGGTAGAAGTGCCCAGCTGGGTTTGGAGAGGTCTGGGAGAGAGAAGGTCATATGCAAGCTTAAAAGTCATATGAAAGATAGGCATTTAAGCTGGGTCTCCTGATCTCACTATAGAGGCCCAGGTGACAGATTGTTGGTTTCTAGGTCCTCTGGGCTCTCGGGCATTGGGCCTCAAAAGGGCCGGGATCCGCCGGGCCCTCCATGACCCCTTGGAAGAAGGTGCCTTGGTTCTGTTCGAGCCTCCCCCGCTGAGCGCCCATGACCAACTGAAGCTTGACAAGTATGTGCATTGGTATTTCTTGGACAAGTTTGGGTTTCTGTTAAGTGCACATACCTGGGAGGGCACAGGGCATATTGGTGTGATTTTTTTTTTCCCCTCTCGGGATTGGCATGCTTTCAGAGTGCTGTCATGACCACTGCATCATCCAGAGAGTGGGTAGGTGGGGAAGGAGAGTGTATGGGGAAAAGGTTGTGGGCGTGTCCAGTTGGTGGGGGTTCCTCACCCTTCCTGCCAAGCTTGCTCAGGGGAGCAGGAGGGATTGATGGCACAGGGAACCCTCTCCTCACCTTCTAACTCCTGGAGCAAAAATTCGCTATGATTTGATTATCAGGCCAAGAAGGTCTTCTCTTAGACAGCTGCCTCTCGATCAGCAGGACACACTTCCTGAGGGTGTGACCTTGCACATGTCTGAGCACCATGTTTTTTTTGCTCTGTTTTCTCAGGGAAAAACTCCCTGTCCATGTGGTTGTTGATCCCATTCTCAGTAAGGTCTTACGGCCTCATCAGAGGGAGGTAAGGGGAGCTGGGGTAAAGAGGTATGGGCTGGGTATGTCTTCCCTGGGGCTGCAGCAGTGTGGATCGAAGTGGCCTGAGTGCTGTTATTCCCCAGGGAGTCAAGTTCCTGTGGGAGTGTGTCACCAGTCGGCGCATTCCTGGCAGCCACGGCTGCATCATGGCTGATGAGATGGGCCTGGGCAAGACGCTGCAGTGCATCACGTTGATGTGGACACTTTTGCGCCAGAGTCCAGAGTGCAAACCAGAAATTGACAAGGCAGTGGTGGTATCACCCTCCAGCCTAGTGAAGAACTGGTACAATGAAGTTGGGAAATGGCTTGGAGGGAGGATCCAACCTCTGGCCATTGATGGAGGCTCTAAGGATGAGATAGACCAAAAACTGGGTATGGAGCCTCAACTCTTGCATACAACTTGCTTCCTTCTTGTGCATATGCTCACTGATGGCCAGCAGGTTGAGGGTACTGAGGGGGGTGGAAGAGAATTGCCATGGAAAATAGTTCAAATAGTTTCAGGCTAAATTAAAGAACCATCAAACTTTTTTTCTTTAAGGTATTCTCATATTTGTTCCCTTGACCCATTTTCTGTTGTAGAAGGATTCATGAACCAGCGTGGAGCCCGAGTGCCTTCTCCCATCCTCATCATTTCCTATGAGACATTCCGCCTTCATGTTGGAATCCTCCAGAAAGGGAGTGTTGGACTGGTCATCTGTGACGAGGTACTTGACTCTCAGCAGTCTGGGTGGTAGGAGAAAGTGTTGAAATCTCCTTAGAACTGCCATCCAAGGGCTGTGCCAGTCACCAGGGAATATTAAGGACAGAGCTTGGTGCCTGAGAGGATGCAAGTGAGAGAGAGAGCCTTTGATACCAACCTTGCCACAAGGGATTAAGCAGTGCTTGGAGCTTGAGGAGAGTGAGGTACTGTGGGCTGTTCGGTTGCTTCCAGACTGTATTCTTAGACCAAAGATGGACTTTGAAGGATGAGGGGGATTTGGATGGGAGGAGAGAGACTGTATAGTGTTTAAGGGAACAGGTTCTAGAGTCAGAGAGACTTTTTTAAAATCTTTTTTTAATGTTTATTTATTTTTGAGAGAGACCGAGTGTGAGTAGGGGAGAGGGAGAGAGAGAGACACAGAATCTGAAACGGGCTCCAGACTCTGAGGTGTCAGCACAGAGCCTGATGTGGGGCTCCGACCCCCAGCTGTGAGATAATAACCTGAGCCAAAGTTGGACGCTTAACTGACTGAGCCACCCAGGCGCCCCAAGAGTCAGACTTTGTTTCAAACTCTGGCTCTTCTACTTATCAGTAAAATGACCTTGGATAAGTTACTTAACTACCAAGCCTCTGTTTCTGCATCAGTAAAATGGACTAATAATATTTGTTTCATGGGTTATTGTGAGGATTAAATGAGGTGAATGAGGGAAAGCTCGTACCCAGTGCCTGGTATGTCCTACGACTTTGGTAATGGTCATAGGACTCTGGTTTTTTATTTTAGGTTGTAGGAATGCACATGAACAGAGGCACAGAGGTGGGAAAGTCCATTGTGGACGGTCTATACATCTTATACCAGTCTGTATTGACTCTTGGGGACAAGGAAATATGGCAATAGTTACTTACTAGCCTTTTCCACCACTATGCATGAATGGTGGTAATGATGCTACTACTTAGAAGGGAATGAGGGTGGTGGGAGCTTCACAGTATAAAGAATTTTCCAGGGGCACCTGGGTGGCTCAGTTAAGTGTCTGACTTTTGTTTTCTGCTCGGGTCATGATCTCCTGGTTCATGGGTTTGAGCCCCGTGTTGGGCTCTGCACTGATGGTGCGGAGCCTGCTTGAGATTCTCTCTCTCCCTCTCTCTCCTCCTCTCCCTACTCCAGCTTTCAAGGTCTCTCTCAAAATACATAAGGTTTAAAAAAAATGAATTTTCCAGGTTTTCAGGGTGCTTGGCTACCCTGAGGCTGCTATCATTATTTGTACCTCTTGGGAAGAATTAAGGCCACTTTGCACACCCCTGGGGCGTTAGTGGAGATGTGGCTGAAAGCCTTGGCCCCCATTTGTCAACATTGGGAAGCTTGACTGTGCTCTGGGAACTGTAAGTTATTAGCTCCGTATCTGAGGGACTTTTGGGAGGGGACAGAGAAGATAAGGCTTACTTTTGGGATGACATGCTTGCTAGTTATAAGTTCTTTCCCAATTGGGCTTTTGTCCTTAATAAAGAGTTAGTCGTTGTTGGGCATGTGTGCCAACTTCTGATTCCCTGATGGGCTGTCCTTGTAAGAATAAAGGATTTAGGAGGTTGAGGTAGGGTATGTGTGTGATAAACCCCATGAAGCTCAGGCCCCTGGCCCATCTGGAGTTTCTTCGCTCTGTAGTGTTTCTTTTCTTTCTTATTCTCTCCTGTTTCCTGAGCTGACTCTGCAGGGCAGAAGGGACCAGGCTGCTTCTTATTATAGTGCAGCATCCTGGCCTCCCTTTTTACTCATCCACCTTTTATTTGTCAGTAGTTTGTCAATTATCAGAGACCTGAGGAAGCCAGTCCTGAAAGACCTCCTACTCTAGGAGGAGTTTGTCCTGTTCAGACCCACAATGCTTCCTTCTAGTTGATGCTTCTTTCTGGAATACAGAAGTGCTGCAAAATAACTCTGTGTACAAAATCTTTGATCCTCACAGTCATCTGAGCTAGGCAGGGTGAGTCAGAAGACATGGGGTCAGCCTTGGCTCTGCCACTTGTAAGCACACTGTGCAGATGAGACTGCCCAGAGACAGAGACTCAGTGACTTCTGTACAGTGGACGGTACGGGGTATACCTGAAAGGGACATAATCCTGATCCAGAGAGAAGATCTGTGGTTGCATTCTGGAAAGTGTATGACTAGGTGAGGATTGGCATCATCATCACCATCTCCGTTTTGGAGTTTAAGAGTGCAATAACTTGCCTAGGTTACCCCTGTGAGGACCTAGTAAGCTGGGACTTGAATTCAGTCCTGGGGTTTTAAGACTGGGCTCTTATCCCTTACTGCCTTGGCTATAACCCAAAACTTGGTGTAGGAAGCTTGGCTTAGGTATGGAAAGACTGGCCCTTTTGTTTTTAAAAAGGATAAATGGAGAACTCTGCCAGAACAGAAATTCAGCAGCAGCTTATTAATAAGAGCTCTGACAGCTTTTCATCTGGCCACACACTGGATTTGCTGAGATGCCAGAGTTTGGATCTTAGTTTAATTTTTTAAAAAGATTTTATTTTTAAGCAATTTCTATACTAATGTGGGACTCAAACTCACAACCCTGAGATCAAGAGTAGCCCAGACTGAGCCAACCAGGTAGCCCAGAGAGTTTGGGTTTTAAATCTGTGGGTGATGGTGGGAGGAGTTGGGTCTGGAGCTGGGGTGTTCCCAGAGTGGGGAGTGGGGAACTGGGATTGGCTTTCCCTTTCACAGAGACCCACAGGAATAGTGTGTCAGCCCAGTACATTTGTTGGATTATTTATTTATTAAGTGCCCATTATGCATCAGGCCCTGGGAATCCCATTGATGCCTGCCCTCAGGGAGCCTCAGTTTAGAGGGACCCGGTTGTTGACCCGTATTTCCCTAGGGTGTTTTTTGGGTTTTTTTGTTGTAAAAAAATTTTTTAGTGTTTGTTTATTTTTGAGAGAGAGAGCACAAGCGGGGAAGGGGCAGGCCGGGGGGGGGGGGGGGGGACACAGAAGCCAAAGCAGGCTCCAGGCTCCGAGCTGTCAGCAGAGAGCCCTACGTGGGGCTTGAACCCACAAACTGCAAGATCATGATCTGAGCCGAAGTCAGACCCTTAACCAACTGAGCTACCCAAGTGTCCTTCCCTAGAGTCTTTTGGGGGATCTCCTTACAAGTTTCAAGTTTTATTTCCCTCTTTGACTCCAAAATCTCAGCCTTCTGTTTTGGGACTAGTGCTTGGAGCGTCTAATTGTTTTTTATTTTTTGTTTTGGATGTCTTAAGTTTTTTTTTTAATTGAAATGTAATTGACATGACATTTTATTAGTCTTAGGTATACAACATCCAGTCATTTTTAAAGATTAAAATTCTATGTATAATTCTTTAATAGCAATGTTGGTTATTCTTTCATTTAACATTTACTAAGCAGTTCTCTGTGGGGAACCATGTGCACCAAGTTATATAAAGGCAAATCTGACATGGTCTCTGTTTTAAGAAGTTCCTTTCTAGGTGAGGAGATTGAGTACAGTAGAGTATGATTAGTACTCTATATAGCAGTAGTTGAGAGAGTAGTACAGTGCCCAGATTTTGGAATCCCACAGACCTGAGTTAAAATGCTAGTTCTGCTACTTTCTACTGGTGTCATTTTGGTGTGTTCACCTCTCTGAATTTCACTTTCTCTAAAATAGGCATTACAATTCCCACTCATCTGATTGTTATCTGGATTATAAAAGAAAATATAGGGGAAGTGCTTCTTATTAGTCCAGTACCTGGCACTTTGAAAAGATTTAGTAAACAGCTGTTATGTACAGAGTGCTACAGGAGCATGAAAATGGGAGACACCAACAGCCTGGGATCATTGAAGAAGGCTTTGCATAGGAGGTGACATTTGAGGAATTTGCTTGTGGGCTAGAATTCTGGGCAGAGGAATGGCATGCGCAAAGAGACCTAAGGAAATCCAGCATTAGGAGTGGGGAGGAGTTATGGCTTCCTGGACTAAGACAGACTGTGGTGATTGTCAGAGAAGTTAGCTGGGGTCTTACTGAGAAGTGCTAAACTAATGAGCTTGGACTTGATCCTAGAGATAGGAGGGTCAGTAGAGGGTTTGTGTTTAATTGAATCGTACAAGGCTGGCCAGAGAGAGCCACGCTGACTTGTTCATTCTTTCACTGGTGGTTGCATTTGGGGCTGAAATGGGCACTGTGGATAGAACAGGCACAGTCTTGGTCTTGCCCGCGTGGTTCTTGGGGAAAGCGGGAAGATAATAGGGTCCTTTACCACTTCCTTGAAAAAGGCTTAAAAGAGAGAAGTAACAGTGGTGTGTATGAAGGGTGGGTGACAGGGATTGGGGAAGAGATACAAAGGGAGGAAGAGAGGCTCTTTCTTTCTTAGGATTCTGCAGGGAGAGGGAAGGAGGAACCTGGGCCAGATCCAAAGGAAATTGGGCTGTGACAGCCCATACATGGCCTATAGACCAATCCAGAAAGCATCTGGCTGAGGAGGTTCTAGGTTGGTTGGGCTAGTGGGAGGGAGGATTCCTTGAAAGCATGGGTCACTAACGTGGTGGCTCAGTGTCTCTGAAGAGGATAGGCAGGCTGCTAAGGCTCTGGAGGTTGGGGCAGGGAAAAGAGGGGGAGGTAATGGAATCCAGGGAATCCTTGTTTTATGGATGGATGTAGCACTGGTGGTCTGGAAACTGAAGATCTGTCTCTTGAACCTGACGTTTCTCCCTAAGCAAGCAGATAAATTCTCATTCTTGTTGTGCCCTGCTCAGTTTCTAAGGCCTCAGAACCTGTAATGTTTAAGATTCCTCTTTCCTCTTTCCCTGTCTACACAAGACTTTGCTATCATTAGGGATGCCTTATCATGCCCAGGCCTAAGTGAGAATTAATTTCCTTGCAGGGACACAGACTTAAGAACTCTGAAAATCAGACTTACCAGGCCCTGAACAGCTTGAACACCAGCCGGCGGGTGCTTATCTCCGGGACCCCCATCCAGAATGATCTCCTTGAGTATTTCAGCTTGGTACATTTTGTAAATTCGGGCATTCTAGGTAAGAATCCAGCCTTGTCTGCTACATTGAGAGGAGTCTTGCCTTGGCCTTGAGAGTATAACTCTAGCTGAAGAGAGAAAGGAGAGAACGCTTGTTACATGTGGGTCATTAGTCAGTCACTCTTGTGGGAAGGCTGCTCTTGTCAGGGAGCAGCAAAGCCATTGGGAGCCCTTGTTTCTGCTAAACCACTCAGCAAGGTCCACTCTTCACCATTTTTCCACTACAAAGGTGGCAGGATCTATGCATGGTATGGTGTCACTATGAGCTGGGGATGGAAACACTACCCCTAGGCATTTTTGCTCATCGCATCCTAGCTGCCTCATAAGAGCTTTGGACTCAGAGCAGACTGTCTTGGGCTCTTTTGTTTTAAGCTACTTTTTAGTGTACAATTCAATGTCATTAAATACACTTACATTGTTGTGCAACTATCACCACTTTTTTCATCTTGCAGAACTGAAACTCTACCCATTAAATAATAATCTCCCCATGCCCATTCTCTCCACCCCCCCCCCCCCAACACACACTCCAGTCTCTGGAAACCACAGGTGGACAGTTCTTGCACTTAAAATGTCTGCGGGAGGATGTCTTAGTGCCAACCTCAACTTGCTGGTACTCAGGAAGATGGCTTTAGGCAAGAACCAACTAAGCAGTAAGATTTTCATGAAGTGAACACATTTGTGTAACCACTATCAAATCAATTACTGCCACCATCTCAGCAGCAACCCCTTCTAATCATTATTCTCACCTTTTCTCCCAGAAGTAAATGCTCTTCTGACACTCAAGACTGGTTTTTGCCTATTTTTGAACTTTTGTAAATGGAATAATACAGTATATAATCCTTGGCATCTAGTTTCTTTTATTTATGAGATTAATCCATGTTGTTGCTTATGCAGTAGTTTGTTTTCTTGTTTGTATACTATTCGATTTTCATGAATATACCAGAATTTATCTGTTCTGTTGATGGACAGTTGAGTTTCCATTTTTTTTTTATTCTTTTGAATAATGAAGCCGTGAACATTCTTGGACATGTCTTTACCTGAGCATAGTATGCATTTCTGTTGTGTACCTATATGCATTCTCTGTCCTACGAGTGTAATTTCTGGGGTATGCATGTGTTCGGCTCTAGTAGATACTCTGGTTTTCCAAAGTCATTGTGCCAGCAGCATATGAGAATTGCAGTGTCTCTATATCAGGGGTCAGCAAATTTTTTCTTAAGGGATAGATAGTATTTTAGGTTTGTAGGCCATACTGTCTCTGTTGTAACTACTCAGCTCTGCTACTGTAGTATATAAGCAGCCATAAAGTATAAATGGGTATGGTTGTGTTCTAATAAAACTTTATTTACAAAAGCATGTGGCTGACTCATGGCTGTAGTTTGCTGACCTCTGCTCTATACCATGACTAATATTAATCTTAAGAAAATTTTTTTTCTGCCCTCCCTGCCCGACAGCCCATGGACTTGTCAGGGCGCTGATGGGCCAAACTTCAGGGCCACATGGGGGCCAGTCTGTGATGCACTCTGAGGGGAAAGGCCTCTTGCCTGCATTTAACCTGATGAGGGCCCTGGGGGCTGGCATTTGTCTCCTGTTTGTGAAGCTCAGGTGTCTCTCGAGTCTGGGCTGCATCAGGCAAAGAGAAAAATTAAAGATTTGGGGTTTTTCCAATCAGGCAAAGAGAAAAATTAAAGATTTGGGGTTTTTCCAAAGAAAATTTTTTTTTAAATTTTGGTGGGTGTTTAGTGATACCTCATTGTGTTTGGCTAATGTTGAATAAAGTTAAATACCTATTAATATGTTTATTGGCCATTTAGAGATCCTGCTTTGTGAGATACCTGCCCTTTTTATTCCTGGCCAAAAGAAAAACCCTATACCCATTAAGCAATTACTCCCTATCTCTCCTTACCCTCAAATTCTGGCAACGACCAATCTTCTTTCTATCTCTATGGATTTGCCTATTCTAGACAGTTCATATAAGTGGTATCCTATGATATTTGACCTTTTGTGTTGGTTTCTTTTACTTCGTGTAATATTTCAGCTACAATGTAGCATGTATCATACATGCTACTTCATCTCTTTAGATGGATTTAAAAAAAAAATCCAGTCTGAGAATTGCATGGTCTTTTAATTGGATTATTTGGTCCATTTATATAAAATGCACTTAGTGATATATTTGAATTTTAACCTATTGGCCTTTCAAGTCTCCACTGCTTTGGTTAGCTCTCTGATCCATTCAAACAGAAATTGCCTATAATTTATTCAGCTTTGTTCTTGGCAGGAAGATGTTCTGTAACAAAGTAGTCTGCCATTATTGGCAGGGGGATAATCATTCCTTTTTTATATTCCTTTTTTTTTTTAATTAAAATTTTAATACAGTTCTAGTCAGTGTGCCGGGTTCATTTCAGCTCCTTCACTGCCAGACCTGGGGGCAGGGATTGCTTCAGTTTCTCCGCCTTCTTGTTGTGATGACCAAGCTGCATCAAACTTTAACTTCACATTATCCTTATGTTTTCTTTTCTTTTTTTAAGAAGGAAGTTGATAGGTGTTTGTTTTTTTTAATTTTTTTGAGAGAGACAGAGTGGCAGAGGGTCAGAGAGAGGGAGACACAGAATCCGAAGTAGGCTCCAGGCTCTGTCCAGGCTCTGAGCTGTCAGCACAGAGCCCAGTGCAGGGCTCAAACCGATGAACCATGAGATCATGACCTGAGCTGAAGTTGGAAGCTTAACCAACTGAGCCACACAGGCGCACCCCCTCCTTTTTTTTTTTTTTTTTTTTTTTTTTTGAGAAAGAACTTCCCATGAGGGGCAGAGAGAGGGGAGAAAGAGGGAGAGAGAGAGAAGCAGGGCTTGAGCTCACCTGATATGGACCTCGAGCTCACAAACTGAGATCATGACCTGAGCTGAAGTCAGATGCTTAACTAAGACTGTGCCACCGAGGTGCCCTTATGTTTCTTGATCTTGGCAGATTTGGCATCCTTTCATTTGGCTGTGAGCAAAAAGTCCTTGATTTCCTCAGTTTTGTGAGGCATGGCTAAGAGGGGCACAGGGGAACACACGGCCAAAAGAGCAAGTGGCTAGAAGTAAGGATTGAAAAGAGCGAGACTCCCCCCTCCTTTTTTTTTTTTTTTACATTTTTTAATGCTTTATTTTTCCCTTCTCTCTTGTCTTAGGAACTGCCCATGAGTTCAAGAAGCATTTTGAGTTGCCAATTTTGAAGAGTCGAGATGCAGCTGCCAGTGAGGCTGATAGGCAGCTAGGAGAAGAGCGGCTGCGGGAGCTCACCAGCATTGTGAATAGGTAATGGCAGGGCGGGGGCTGGGCTAGGCAGCAGCATCTTTTTTTTTATTTTACTTTATTTTTTTTTATCTTTATTTTTGAGAGAGACAGAGCATGAGTTGGGGATGGGCAGAGAGGGAGGGAGACACAGAATCTGAAGCAGGCTCCAGGCTCTGAATTGTCAACACAAAGCCCGATGCGGGGCTTGAACTCACGAACTGTGAGATCATGACCTGAGCCAGAGTCTGACACTTAACTGACTGAGCCACCCAGGTGCCCCCCTCCCTTTTTTTTTTTTTTTTAATGTTTGTTTATTTTGAGAGAGAGCCAGGGAGAGACAGAGAGAGAGGGAGAGACAGAATCCCAAGCAGGCTCCGCACTGTCAGTGCAAAGCCCAATGGGGGGCTCAGATTCATGAACCGTGAGATCATGACCTGAGTCGAAATCAAGAGTCAGACGCTTAACCAACTGAGCCACCCAGGTGCCTCAGCAGTACCTTTCTTTGGGATTTTCCCCCAAGTGAGGTCATCAGAGTTGCCTCCTAAACCATCCAAGTCCAATCCTTTGGGGCCTTGGCCTGTGAGGACTGGGATGCTGGGAAGGGAATGGGATCTGTGCCCTGACTGTAGCCACTGAAAAAATGGAGATGTCTTGCAAGCCAAGTCCCTGCCTTCTTCCTGGCCTGGGTCCTGTGGTCTGGTTTTGGGCTGCTTAGCATCCTGCTGAGGAAGCTCTTCTCTGATGCTGATCTCCCTGAACAGAATATCCCTTGGAGCATTGTTAGTACTTTAGAAGCTTCCTGTCAGTCAATCTTAGACCGAAAGCACCAGGCTCCCCTTCTCAGATGTGACAGGTAGAAATAGATCTGAATGATGGGTGTGGCTCCCAGACTAAGAGGGTTTTTCCATAGGGTCCACATAATCCAGACAGCAAGTACATTCTACAATCCTTGTTGTAGGTAATACACTTGATGATTTCTATCCTCTATCCTCAAGAGGGCGTCCTGCCCTCTCTCTCTCCCAATTTTAGATGGCAGGAAGGAGAGTCACTGTATTCTTAGGAGCTGCTCCTTAGGTGCCTGATCCCTGTCCTTCTAAGGACTTAGTGATTTGCAGCTTGCTTTCCCTGTCTGAGTGCCAGGCTCAATGGGAGATTTTGGCCTTCTCTTGAAGATTAGCTAAACTTTTGAAAAGGAAGAGAAAGAGTATAGTGTAAGCTAGACTGTTTGAAAGGGTCTCTGTTCCCATGACTGAGACCCTGATAAAGATTTCTTTGCTGTAGGGCTGATGTGTCTCTGACATTTGATTCTACAAAAGAGAGAGAGTCTTTTGGGTTCCTTGGGTGGTAGCTTTTATTCTAGTAGAGTTATCAGGGCATTTTTACCAGCCTGTTGCCTTTTTATCCTTTCTCCCCAGGTGCCTGATACGGAGGACCTCTGATATCCTTTCTAAATATCTGCCTGTGAAAATTGAGCAGGTGGTTTGTTGTAGGTACTGAACTCAACCTAGGGGTGTAGGGTGTGTAAAAGCTCAGCCCTTGAGGCACGGCTGGGCTCTCAGTGTCCTCAGGGAAGAAGCGTCGTCCAGCCTTTCCCACTAACTCATTTGCCCTTTTTTCAGGCTGACACCCCTTCAGACTGAGTTATACAAGAAGTTTCTGAGACAGGCCAAGCCCGCAGAAGAGTTGCGTGAGGGCAAGATGAGTGTGTCTTCCCTTTCTTCCATCACCTTACTAAAGAAGCTTTGTAATCGTGAGTTGGGTCCATGTTCTGGGGTCCACTGAGAGAGTGAACAAGGAAGGGTAGGCACCTGTAAGTCCAACCAACTTCACCAAAACTTGTCTAGAGTCCTCATAAAGGCCACATGTGATTGCAGCCCTCCCCAAGGCATGAACCCTGCACTGTATACCCTGGAAACCAGACCCTTTGCTTTGGAAAATTTTGCTTATCCTTTGCCCAGCCCATGCTTGGGGTATATGGGACTGTGTGTGTATGTGCACACACATATGTGCATATAAAATATTGGATAGGAGGAAAAATAACAAATCTTGCCCTCTGTGGTATAGTTCCCTTCTTGCTGGGAGAACACACTAGTAAGCAAGGTGGTCCCTGATGGAACTGACTGCAAACTGGGATTTGGGACCAAGCAAGTCTGGTGCTGAGGAAGGTCTGCTGGGTAGGCTTCTAGAGGAGGTTCCAATGAGCACTGAAGTGGAAACTTCGGAAAGCATTGTAGCCAGCATTTTGGGTTTTGTTTTTATTGTTGTTTTTAGATCCGGCTCTAATCTATGACAAGTGTGTGGAAGAGGAGGGGGGCTTTGAAGGTGCCTTGGAAATATTCCCCCCTGGTTATAGCTCCAAGGCTCTAGAGCCCCAGATGTCAGGTGAGTTAGTCTTTGTGCTCCTCTGGGAGAAGGGGTGGGAAATTGTCTCTTTGTGCTAGATGTATCCTTGCCTCAAGGCATGATATCAAGAGTAAGAATCCTGGGCCAGGGGGATGGCCTGTTGGGGGCTAATAGTTGATGATTTCCCCAGGTAAGATGCTGGTCCTTGATTACATTCTGGCAGTGACCCGAAGCCGCAGCAGTGACAAAGTAGTGCTGGTGTCCAATTACACTCAGACATTGGACCTCTTTGAGAAGCTTTGCCGGGCCCGAAGGTAGGGAAGAGCCAAATCAGTTTGCCAAAGGAGTGTCTCCCCTACTGTCCCCCTAGGAAGAGTAGGTGGTAGGTGTTCTGATTGGTGAATATGGGCCAAAAGATGTGGATGCAGGGGGTTACTTCCCAGAAAATACCTGTTGTCTTCTGTGATGATCCCAGCTCCATCTCCAAGCAGAATAGCCCCTGGTCCTTCAGGTACTTCCAGAGGACAGAGTCCTAGCCCTCAGTCCCCTGCCTCTCCCTTTGGGAGTTTAGGCCCTCAGGCGGTACATGAATAGCCTCAAGCCTGGTTAGTTCAGTTCCTTCAGTAGGGAGCCTCTGCTTCCTTCTTGGGTTTTGATGTCTGGATTCCCCTTTAGGTACTTGTATGTCCGCTTGGATGGCACAATGTCCATTAAGAAGCGAGCCAAGGTTGTAGAGCGCTTCAACAATCCATTGGTAAATGTACAGCCCTTGTTCCCATGCTACCAATGCAGTAACATCAGAATCAGCGGTTGGTAGAGAAATTAGAAGGGTGCTCTGCTTTAGGGTGGTGGGTGTGGTGGGGTTAGGCTGGTTGGTGATGGCTGGGCTGGGAAATTGGTAGGCAGACAAATTGGTGGTCCTCACAGCATAAGAGTACAGATAGAGGGAGAACAGTTGGCTGGGCTGAATAGGATTCCAGGTCAGGCTGCAAGAGGTTCTTTTCTCCTGCTTCCTTTCTTTCCAGAGCCCTGACTTTGTCTTCATGCTGAGCAGCAAAGCTGGGGGTTGTGGCCTCAATCTCATTGGGGCAAACCGACTGGTCATGTTTGACCCTGATTGGAACCCAGCTAATGATGAACAAGCCATGGCCCGGGTCTGGCGTGATGGTCAAAAGAAGACCTGCTATATCTATCGCCTGCTGTCTGTAAGGATGGGGACAGTGGTTAGAGTAGGGGTGGGTCATGAAAAAGACCTTTAGGACCATCTTGGGTTGTTTCTCAGTACCTATTTGTTCCCTCTTCCTCTAGCAGTGGCCAAGCTATAGGCTTAGCCAGAGCCCTGTATTCTTCTGTTCTTGTTCCCTCTCTCCACCCCATTCCTTCAAAACCTTACTACGCCTTCTGGATACCTGTTCAGTGGTTGACAAACCCCCTGTGGCCTCATCTCTTCACAGGACACCGGCTTTCCCTCATACCTGATTTCTGTGCACTTGCCTGGTAATCTTCTCATACTCCATGTGTCCCATGGAACTAAGAAGTAGTATTGACATTCTCCAAGTTCTCAGTGATCAGTCATACAGACCATCCATCCTATAGTTCACTTTTAAAGCTCGTGTTCTCTGACTTGACTACTCTCTTTTCTTCCTTGTTATTGTCATCTACCCTATGCTACTTTCGTAATTCATTGATGACTTTGGATATCAGCCTAGCTTCATTTCTTCCCCAAATTCAGTTATCATCTTGACTTCAAGGACCATGCAGTTATCTACCACTCCAGCCTCCATGTTTCCTTGACTTCATCTCTAATGACCATTCAACTCCTTCCCATTTAATTACTCCCAAGGCCACACTCTGGACTTTAGGAATACCAAAACTATACACAGTACCCAAAACTTTAATAGCTATCATTCTGTTCTCAACTTCTGCCCTTCAGCTTTCTTATATCTCCTATATCTGCTTTAGCTTAATGTCCCTAGTACCTCACCTTTCCCCCAGTCTGGCTTCAGTTCTCTTTGTTTGGCCTGATTCCTACTGTACATCCTTTCACCCACTCTTTCTGTAATACCTACTCCACTTGGATCACAACAGTTGTTCTCAGCTTCTGCACCAGATAAAATTCGTGGGTGTAGATCAGCACTACCACAAATTCACATATTCCATTTTGGGTTGGGCTGTATCTCGTTTCTTTCAACAGCCACCTCAAGCCTTCACCACTTCTCTCAAGGTTTTTACTTAATGCTCTCATTCTTTTTGCGGAGACCTTGTCTTCTGCTTCACAGAAAAAATGTAGGCCACCAGTCTTGAATTCTCTCGCCTCTCTTCTGTAAATCTCTAGACCTGCTCCTCCCTTCCCATCTCAGAGGAAGATAATTCCCTTCTTTGTTTGAGGCTCATCATTCCAGCTCTGCCCTGGATTGTTTTCCTTCTTTCTTAGTTGATTAAGGTCTCCTTAATTTCCCCAAGCCTATAAACATGCTGAGGAAGCTTTCACCTTAAAACGGTTTAACTCTCTGTCCTATTGTAGCCACTACCTTGGGTTACTTTCCATGCATTCACTGTCACATTTCTCCAAAGCCTACAGATTAACTTCACTTCCTCATCTTCTATTCACTCATCAGACTGCTTTTTTTTTTTTTTTTTACAATTTTTTTCTTATAGTTTATTTATTTTTGAGACAGAGACAGAACATGAGTGAGTGAGGGGTAGAGAGAGAGGGAGACACAGAATCTGAAATAGGCTCCAGGCTCTGAGCTGTCAGCACAGAACCTGATGTGGGGCTCGAACCCACAAACCACAAGATCATGACCTGAGCCGAAGTCAGACGCTCAACCGACTGAGCCACCCACGTGCCCCTCATCAGACTGCTTTTGAACCTGCTTTTGAATGTACTATTGGCTTTCTACTTGCCAAAACAAGAAACTCTTGACTTTCCTTCTGTGTATCTGACACCGTTGACTACTAGTCTTTAAAATTCTATTCTCGGGGCACCTGGGTGGCTCAGCTGTTAAGCGCAGACTTCGGCTCAGGTCATGATCTTGCGGTTCGTGAGTTCGAGTCCCACGTCGGGCTCTGTGCTAACAGCTCATGGCCTGGAGCCTGCCTCGGATTCTGTGTCTCCCTCTCTCTCTCCCCCTCTGGCACTCGCTCTATCTCTCTCTCTCTCAAAATTAATAAAATGAATAAACAAACAAATAAAATAAAATTCTATTCTCTTTGGAAATTCCACTCTGGTTTTCTTGCCTCTGTGATTACATACACTCATTATATTGACAAATCTCTAAATGTTTAGCCAAGATCTCTTAACCTGAGTTCTACACCCATATTTCCATCATCTATTGTACATTTCCACTTGTATATCTTATGAACACTTTAGATGCATGGTGACTAAATTCATTTCCTTTCTGAATTTTGTCATTTAATGGTTCCATTATCCAACCAACCCAAATCTGGGTATCATCCTACTGGACCATTCTCTGTCTCCTAATAACAAATCACTATTTATCTTCTGAAAATTTCATCTAACCTTCCCCTTTGCCTCGTGCTAAGGTCACAGTCCTGTTTCACTTGGATATTACAGCAGCTTCCTAATGCTTTACCTTTGGTCTTAATCTGTTCATCATATATTGCTTCCAGAATGAACTTTCCAAAAATTCTGATTTTGCTTTTCATCACTTGCAGGACACATGCCAAGCCTGGTATCCACATTTCTCCAGTAAGGCCTCTGCTGACTTACTCAGTCCCAGCTCTTACTACACTCCCACCA
Organism: Cryptoprocta ferox; assembly: GCA_028646485.1. Taxonomy (NCBI): domain Eukaryota; kingdom Metazoa; phylum Chordata; class Mammalia; order Carnivora; family Eupleridae; genus Cryptoprocta; species Cryptoprocta ferox. The sequence goes on along the minus strand of CM053570.1, from coordinate 66,531,775 downwards.
TCCTCAAGACAGGCTCAACTCCTCAGTCCTCTAGTAGGCCAGACTTATACCTTTGTTCCTATGGGGGCCCATGAGCTTTCCCTTCTCTCTTCTGTTGTAAACCATCTATTCATTTTTTAAGATTCAACTCGAGGATAATCGTTACTTCAAGCTTTTCAATACCTTTATGTCTCTCCCAGTAGCCTAGGAGCTCAGGAATAGGATCATGTGTGATTCTTCTTTGTATCCTAGTGTTGGCACAGGGCCTGGCGTAGGATACCCAAATGATATTTATTGAGTGTGAGAGGCCTGGGCTTGGCGTGGAGGTCTGGTGAAGCTGCTGCAAACCTCAGCTCACTCTGAAGGAATTTAGCCAGGACATGAAACCCTCCATTCGTACAGAAAATATCCTGGGTGAGCAGACATGTACAAGTCATGTTCCCAAGAGACAGATTGGGAAAATGGGCTCAGCTGAGTGGATGTGTTGCTATAGGACTTTTACTTTTCGTTCATTTCCCCTTCTCTTGTTTGGGTGGCTATAGTTTCCACCCCTGGGTTTTCCCACCCCCTATGTATGGGATTGATTTCGCTGTACATCTTTGGGCGCACCCACCCCAGGCAGGAACCATTGAGGAGAAGATCTTTCAGCGCCAGAGCCACAAGAAGGCACTGAGCAGCTGTGTGGTGGGTGAGGAGCAGGATGTGGAGCGGCACTTCTCTCTCGGCGAGTTGAAGGAGCTGTTTACCCTGGACGAGGCTAGCCTCAGCGACACACATGACAGGTGGGCGGGGTGCCCTTGCGGGCCATTACCTCTGAACTCCCTGCACAGCATGGAGATGGGCTCTCTAGTTACCAACAGCTCTGTCCTCTGCCCCCAGGTTGCGCTGCCGCCGCTGTGTCAACAACCACCAGGTCCGGCCACCCGCTGATGGTTCTGATTGCACCTCAGACCTGGCTCAGTGGCACCATAACACTGATAAACGGGGGCTCAAGGATGAGGTACTCCAGGCTGCCTGGGATGCTGCCTCCACGGCCATCACGTTCGTCTTCCACCAGCAGTCTCATGAGGAGCAGCGGGGTCTCCGCTGATAACCAGCTGGTCTGGATGTAGCTGTTAGAGGAAAGGAGACAGGGAAAGGGGGCTCCTTGCTGCATAGGACCCTACTGAATTTTGTTCTCTGGGACAAAAATCATCAAGGAGGGCTACATGATGTTTGCCCAAAGTTTATTTTATAAGAAAAACTTTTTTGGTTAAAAAAAAGAAAGGAATAAAGGTATGAAAGGGACTGAGGCCTGGGAGCAGCATGGTGAGCCCAGCAGAGAAGAGGCCTGGTAGTGGACACTCCTATACTTCTCTAAAGCCTGGGGACCTGCTTGAGGAGGGAAAGCAGGAATCTCAGGCAGGGGGAAAGGAGCTGTCCTCAGTGACTGACGAGCACTGTAACCTGGCCCAGGGTTCCGAGAGTAGTGGGTAAGGGTCCCAAAGGCTCTAAACCCAGTTGTGAGAGTGCCTTTGCTGAGCCCATCAAGACTTCCAGGACCTCAGTGCAAGGGAAGAAGGAAAAAGAGAAAAAAAGATGGCAGAAAGAGAAAGAATTGGTGTTTGGGAGTTCTGGGCAGCCCGTGTCACAGCCCATGTCTCAGCCCCTGCAAGCTGATGGTACTGAGCATGGGCCTGTGAAGCGTGGGCCTCATCACATGGTGCTGACGTAATCTGCGAAGGCCTGGGATGAGTCCCACGAGTCGCTAACCACGTGACAAGTGGCCCGGAGCCGCCGAATGGCTTCCCTGGCTGTGACTGCATCCTGGTCCAGCCAGTTCTGGAAGAGACGCAGATGACCAAAGGCTCCACGGCCCCAGCGCTCCAGCCGCTTGGCAAACTCCAGAAGACCATCTGGCTTGATGCAGTTGGAACTGGTAGGGGTGAGACGGATTAGACACCCAGGAAACAATCCCTAGTCTAGATCCCTGCAGCTCCATCCCTTGTTCCCTCCTCCTCCCTATGTACCTGATGTCCAGCTGACACAGAGAGGAGGATGAATCCTCTGAGAAAACATCTGCCAGGGCCAGCAGGCCAGCATTCCCTGGGGACAAGGGGAGAAATGTCTAATCACCCAAGAACAGGAACAAGAGTGTCCCAACCCTTTTCTGGTGGGGAGAAGCCCAGCCTCCGAAAGCCCCAGCACACAACTATATTCCAACCCCCATGTTCCCGGTGGAGAGGCCTATGCCTTCCTCCACTGAGTTTCAAAGTCAAAGGACTGGCTCCTTCACCCCAGTCCCTTCCCAGGGCCCTGCCCCCACCCAGGCGGTTTCCTGGCAGCCGGAGGCCCTTCAGTGTGGAGTTGCCCTTCATAGCAGCAACCATCTCAGGCAGAAACTGGGCCGGGCGCTTCTCAAACAGACGGCAGAAGGAGAAGGTAATCTCTGTCAAGAGAAATTAGAATAAATTCTGATGGCTAACATTAGGACTTAGTGCTGCCCCTCCTGCCCCGGTTGGCCTTAGCAAGGGGTGTGAACATTTTATAGAGGCCCAGAAAGAAAAAGGAATGTGTCCAAGACCCCAAGCAAGACTGGAACTAAATCAGATTTAAACAAGAGACTGAGCCCAGAGGTTCACGGAAGGGAGGTTCTCTGTGTGGACAGTTCTACATTCATTTCTTTTCCCTGTATCCATTGCCCGTCCTCTAGGCAGGGCTGGGGATTAGGGACAAGTCTATGAGGGGAGCCTGACACAGCATCTCTATCCTTCCTCACCACCATTATTTCTGTCAGCCACTGAAAGAAAAACTTGAGTAATTTTCCCGTGTTTAGTATAGGAGGAGTTGAGTTTGGGACCTTTTAGAAGGAAGATCATGCAGGTTCTATAGCCATTTTACAGTTGAGGATATAAGGCCAAGAAAAGAACAGTGGCACAGTGAGGACCCATCAATGCCCCAGGTTCTGAATGATGAATTTACCTTGAAGAGTCAGATTCTGTAGCAAAAAGAGCACCTCGCTCTGACAGTCAGCCAGGTTCATGTCGTGGAAGCTCAGCCTCTTCAGGGCCAGGTTATACTCTGCATGGGGGCAGAGGCCACAGGCCTTAGCTTTCCCAAAGAATGGTAACAGGGTTTCCTACCCTCCCTTTACCATTCTAGCTGGGTCCTACCTTTGAGTGTCTGTAACACAAGCCCAAAATCTTGGGGAGAGGCAAAGGTAGCACTATCCAGAGACAGCTGCTGCAGAGAACCTGAGGCCTTCAGTACAGAGCAGAGCAGTGGGGCTGGTTGGGCTCCCCGTGGAAATCCCATCTCCAGCTGTTCCAGGCAGTTTTCTGGATATGATAGGGAGAAAAGATTCCAGCGGGCTATCTCCTACTCATAGCAGGTCCCATCCTGTCCTTTAGACATTCACTGAAAAATCTTGTTCATCTACTTGTCACTGAGTGCCTGCTACACACTAGGTACTCTGCTAGGTTCTGAGAAAAGAGCACTAGGAGATTTAGTCCTTGTCCTTCTGGAGCTTTTAGTCCAGGAAGACTAGAATATTCAGACAAATATGAGTGTGCGGAGTGGTGAGATAGGAAACATACGGGATCCAAGGGGACATACAGAAGGGGTCTTAGACCCCTTTTCTGGAGACTCGTCTGCCATGGTCCCTTTCTATTGGGCTTGTAGTGGTCTGGGCCCTGTCCAGCCCATAGTCATCTTTAAGAACAGCAGGCTCCAAAGAGGGAATGGATTTCAGATAAGCCAGGAATGAGTGTTGCTAGGCCTGGATTGGGTCTTCCCACCTTTTCCACACAAATGCACCTGCACATTTGTGTGAACACATGCACACGCACACACGCACACACAGTGCTTCACCTGGTATCTCCTCATCCCCAATTATGTGGCTAGGGGGCCCTGCATTCCCTGGCACGGCAGGGTTGTCCCTCTGGCTGGGGTGGTCAACACGAATAGAGAGGACCCGCAGCAGGGGCAGGGCTCGCACAATGGCACGTGTCAGCTCCAGGATGGGCAGTGGTGAGAACAGATCACTGAGATGCAGGGCACGGAGGCGGCATCCAGCCTGGCCTGACAGGGCCCGCAGACTGTCCAGCAGGCGGAAGATGTTAGAGCCCAGGCCTATGGCAGGAAAGAGGTTAGGTCAGTCATGTGGGAGTGTCAGCAGGAATAACATTCAGAGACCACTCCAGATATTTCTCTTGATGACTACCAATTCTCTTGAACTTCTGATTATTTAAAATCATTTGTCTCAACTATTTATCCATTGTCTTGCTTTTTCCCTCAGGTAACCAGCAAACTGATGTCTACCGTACTGGGCCATGCCCTGTCACAAAATAGAAGGATGTGGTGGGGTATATTGTGCTGCCAGCTGAGTGATGGGCCTAGAGGCCAGCAGAAGTCTCTGGACTTTTCTTTTAGGTCATGTGGAACATTTGAAATCTAAGCAGGGAAGTGGCAATGACTCAATAGGGGATACTTTAAAGGATAATTAGGTGAGAATAGTGCAGAAAAGGATAACCACATCCCACAAAAGGGAACAGGATCCAGAAGGGTTAGAGCAGATGCTTAATACACAAAGCAAATAATTTCTTGGACCCTAATCTCCCCTTGGACTGAGAAGCCCCTTGTTGATGCATTCCTTCAACTAAACCTCACCCAGCACCTAGAAAATATGTTTTTTGCTAAACAGTACCCAGCAACAGATCTTGCTCCTGCCTATGTAGCCTGATTAACAACAAAAATGTGTGTGAGGGGAATTGGGGAAGCTGAGGATTGTAGAAGCACAAAGGGTGGGTACTTTGCACCCAGTCCAGCTTCCATCAGTAAAAACTTTACAGCTGAGTCTTAAAAAACACAAAGGAGACAGGCTAAAAGGAGGGACAAGAGTGACTGGCAGGGAGGACTCAGCATATATAAAGGCCTGAAGGAGGAAGAGTGGCAGGTTCCAAGAACTGAAAAATAGTGAATGTGGCTGGTGTGTAAAGTATGTGGGGGGGGGGGGGGTTGTCCAAGATGCCACTATGAAGGTAAGCGGGAGTGAGAACACAAATGACCTGTAGTAAGTATGGTGACAGGAAAGTATTGAAGGGATTTTAAATGAATGACCTTTTAGCAAACAAAACAACTTGGGTTGCAGTGAATTGTATGTTGAGTATGAAGTCAGGAGGAACTGCTGAAATGATGAATCTGGGTGAGAAGTAATGGTAGCTCAAATTAAGGGTATGGAGATAGAGAAATAAGTGGATTTGAGAGCTCATAAAGATATGTGGTACAAAAGAAAGAACCCAGCTTTCTTTTGGGCAGCTGAGTCAGCTGTGAGGTCACTGACAGGACAGGAGGAAGATCAGCATGGAGGGGAGAAGATGCATTCAGGCTGCAGGGCTTGTGGGTTATGAAGTGATACCTAGTAGTCGGCCGGCTAAATAGGCTGGAATTTAGGAGAAGGATCTGGGCCAGTTTCATAGATTGGGGAGTCTTCAGCATAGCTGGCCTTTCCAACTGCGAGAATGGACAGAATCGTTCAGGAAGCATGTATAAAGTGGCAGAGCTCTAAGGAACTCTGAATGTTAAGAGAAGGAATGTCCAGAGAGGGAGAAGAGAAAAGTAGATTTTGAGGTAGTGGAAATGAGAGTATTTGATGAAGACGACTTCATAGCAAATCCTGCCAAGAATTAATATAAGAGGAGGACTAAAACGTAGGTGTTGGGACTTAGCAACAGGGACCTCCAAGGAGGACCTTGGAGAAGGGAGGCAGCATAAAGGAGTGGTGAAAACCTTGGATTCTGGAATCAGGTTGCCTGGATTTGGATCCTGGCTCTACAATTTATTAGCGAGGTTATCCTGGGCAAGCCACTTGACCTCATAAGGTTGTTGTAAGGATTCAATTCATATAATAATGCTTAAATTGTGCCAGATACATGCTAAACAATATATAAAAGTTCTTATTACTAAGGCATTTGAAAAACAAGCTTTCCTAAGAAGGCAAGAAGGTATGGATCCAGAGCACAGGCAAAAGAGCCTTAGATAGAATGGCCATCTCTTCCATTGTGGTGAAGGAGGAAAGGATGAGTGGCAGATGTAGGAAGGTTTATAGGTTGGTTAACAAGTTGAAGTTCAGGTGTGATGGCTTCTATTTTCTCTAAAGTAGGAAGCAAAGCCGTCTGCTAAGAAAGGAAAAGGGAGGATTTGGAAGTAGTAGGAATGGGAGCTAATGTTGCAAACACAGGATTCATATAAGGATGATGACTGAATGTACAGAGCACCAGTCTGCACAGTTGTGTGATTTTCTCCATCGGTGCTCAGCAACCTAAGTAGATTGATGGATTTACACGGAGGTGAAGTTTGGCTAGCTGGGCACAGCCAGGTGGGTAAGAACTGAGGACTGCTTTGCAGGTTCCTGGTCTGATAAAAATGTGGTCTACACCCTGTCCATATAGCTGCTTTGATAGGAGTGGTGGGACCCAACCTTAGCCCTGGCTGGGCCTGTATATACTATACTGTTCCCACCTGCCTGTAGATTGCCTACCATATCTAAAATGTACCCATTCTTAAGGTTCTCGCTGCTGCTCAGGAACCTCTGCTCCCAACTCTAAATCAAGCCTATAGACCTCATGTTCTTCCCTGGCACTAAAAGTCTGCCACTGTTTCATGTGTGTGCCTTCTGCCCCGCTCTGAGGCAGGCAGGGCTGCATCTCCAGCTCCTTGATTGAAATCCCTATTCCCCTCCCCAGGACTGGGCACACAGCTGGGGCTGCTGTGAGACCCTTCTCTGCCCCTGCAGGGCACTCACCGTTATAGGAGAGTGTGAGGCTCTCCAGAGACACCCAGGAGCTCAGCAGGTGGCACAGTGTCAGAGCCGCCTCTGTGGAGAGCGGAACTGTGAAGAGCTCCAAGGTGGAAATGCTTCGGAATCGCTGGGAGGCCTCCAGTGCTGGAAGCCCCAGGCAGCTGGGATCTGATCCATCCAAAGCTCCACAAGCCACTTCCCCGATCTCCATCTCTTCCCCATCCTCCTTCTCACCAGCCACAATGAAAACAAAGTCATACAGGTCTTCAGACTCCGCACCAGACCCCTGACGGGTGCGAGCACCCTTCTTCCCTGCAGCTCGCTTAAAACGCTTTAGGGGCTTAGGCTGTGGGGCTGAGCTAGCTGGAGCCCGTTTGGATGAGGATGTGGAAGAGGAGGCAGAGGCAGAGGAGGTGGTGGCTGGAGCAGAGGGTGGCCGCTTGGTGCCAGGAGCCTCGTAGGAGGTTGCCGGAGGGTGCAGATCCCTCTTAGGGTCTGTCCCACCTGCTATCAGGCTCTCCTGTGTGCTCCGGCGTGTTACCCGGGTAGCAGGTGCAGCTCTGGCCGTCTGCTTGGCTTCACTCTTCCGCCGGGAGGCCATCAGGGCTGCCGCACATCGCTCAGCAGCATCCCTGCGAGGCCGGCGCGAGCCCAGCAGGAGGGACCCTTCATCTCGGGATGGGGCCCGGCCTCGGGAGGCCTCTCCACAGAGGCGGCAAGGTGGACCACCAGGGCCTGGCTGCCAGAAGCCAGCACTCATGGTGAGGATGAGAATGAAAAGGGCTGACTCAGGCACAGGCCAGGAGTACAGCGACACCTGGCTGACAGCCCCATGGTGAATAAGCTGATGCAACAGCTGCCGAAGTGACTGCTGAGCAGCCACATCAGAGAACAGCAGGTGGCGGAACTTGAGGGTGTGCAGGGAACTGGCCAGGGTCTCCAGAACCCTGCGGTTGGGCTCAGCCACCAGCTCAGTCGCACCCTGCAGCATATTGCAGATGGTCAGCTGCCGGACATGGCGGGAGCTATGCAGAAGAGGTGAGAAGCGCTGGTCACAGAGACGCCTGTCAGAAGATACATCAATGGTCCCACGTAGAACATGGGAAAAAAAGGCCTCCATAAACTTGGCTCGCCAACAGGTCACACTCTGAAAGCAGAGAACATGCCAGACAGCTGTGATACTAAGGGCTACCCAGGGAACCATCATTACCCAGGTTCCTCCATTCCAATAGCTATTTGATGCATCAGGCAACATTTTAAATTTATACAAATTCATTTAATCTTCACATCTTTGAGGTATATATTACTATTACCCCCACTTTACAGGTAGGAAAAACAAGGCACCAAAGTTGTTACTCCCTGTGGTTACACAGGTAAATGGTAGAATCAAGATTTGAACCCAGGAAATGTGGTTCCAGAGATTTTTCCATTATAGTGCCCTGCCATCCAAGTGAAACATTCACTCCTGTGGTTTCTTCCATGTTTGTTTCTAGAACCTGGTCCAACTTTCCATTCTTACCACTACCACCTTTGTTCAGACCTTCATCACCTCACACCTGACCATCAGCTTCCTGATTTCTCCCCCATCTCAAACTTTTATACACAAGTCCACTGGATTCATCTTTGTAAAACATGTCTGACTACATTCTGCTTTAAAACTCTCACAATCTCTCCACGGCCAAGGGTTAATCTGAAGTTCCTCAGCCTGGCAGGGAAAAAGCCCTGTACAATACGGCCTCTGTCTATGGGAGAAGATTTATCTCCTATATCTTGCTCACGTGAATGCTTTGCTCTGGACAAACTGATCACCTCATTGACCAAACCTGCTTTCTATCCTTTTCCTCCATGTGCCAAAAATGCTCTTCATTGCCAGACCAAATAGGCTTCCTGAGAGGACCTACTAACATTTTACTCTTTTTTAAAATTAAGTTTTTAAGTATTTATTTTTGAGAGGGGGGGGAGGGACAGAGAGGGAGACACAGAAGCTGAAGCAGGCTCCAGGCTCTGAGCTGTCAGCGGAGCCCAATGCAGGGCTTGAACCCGTGGACCATGAGATCATGACCTGAGTCAAAGTCGAATGCTTAACTGACTGAGCTGCCCAGGTGCCCCAATATTCACTCTTGTTGAGGCTATTTGTCTCAGTGTCTCTGTGTGCCCCCTTTTACCCCTCTCCCTGCTTTTCTTGTGGGACTCTTCTAATACTCTGACTACTCAGGTCTTAAGACATTGGTAAACGTGTCTCATGTTGTCTCAACATATCTCAATATGTCACATGTTTTATCCCAACCAGATGAGAAATTCCTGGAGATCAAGGTCCAAATCTTAGATTTGGCTTCTCCAAGGCAATAGTACTGGCTTTGATGCACACAAAATTTTATCAGACTATTCTGGTACGTTTAGAAGATCTTTGAATGCAGTTGTTTCTCAACCTTTGGTGCACATCAAAATTTATTGTGGAGCTTTTGTTTGTCCAAAATTTCATGTCAGCTACCCAGACTTGGTGATTCTCTTAACATTATATCTGTGGTTAGGCCCGTGAAAAAAGTTTTTTAATATTTTTGAGAGAGAGGGAGACACAGAATCCAAAGCAGACTCCAGGCTCCAAGTTGTCAGTACAGAGCCTGACGCAGGGCTCAAACTCACAAACCACAAGATCATGACCTGAGCCGAAGTCAGACGCTTAACCCACTGAGCCACCAAGGCCTGTGCATCTTTATTTATTTATTTATTTATTTAATTTTTTTATTTTTGAGAGACAGAGAGAGACAGCACGAGCAGGGGAGGGTCAGAGAGAGAGGGAGACACGGAATCTGAAGCAGGCTCCAGGCTCTGAGCTAGCTGTCAGCACAGAGCCCGACGCGGGGCTCGAACCCACAGACGTGAGATCATGACCTGAGCCGAAGCTGGATGCTCAACCGACTGAGCCACCCAGGCGCCCCGCATCTTTATTTTTTAAACCTCCCCCAGATGATTCTGATATATATCAGAGGTTAGCAATTACTGCTACCTACACTCCCCACCCTCAAAAAGACACATAGCTTTCTTTTAAGTCCCCATTCTCTCCTAAGGTGCAATAGAAAGTCTGCGGACTTTGATATAGGTGTTATCTCTGCCACTCTACTCTGGACCTCTTGAATCTCTTCATCTGTAAAAGGTGGATAATATCACTTGCTTCACAGGTTTGTTGTTAAGATCAAATGAGACCATGCAAGTCAAAGCACTTTGTAAACTGTAAAACACAAAATGTCACTTCTGTTACTGCTAATGGTAATAGCCCAGTTGGGTAAAATGAAATGAACGTGATGGAGGCAGAGCCTGTTAAGCAGTCTATGTCCTTTTATTCAGCCTGAAGCAAAGGTAGTAGGGGCCTGAGGTTCCCCAAGACTAAAAGGCACTTCTCTTTGGTACTTGCCCTGCCTCCATGCATTCGCTCATTCCACAGTGACCCTCAACTTATATCTGGGGTTCTTGGCAGGAGTTGGGCCCCTATCCTTAGGCAAAAGTGTCACTCCCTTTGCCCTGGCCATTCCCTATGACATTGCCTGCTGTGGTAATAATTGGGAATGACATCTTCGTGTTTGAGCTAACTGCATGGCACAACAAGGGGAAAGGACCTCTCTCACCAGCAACGTGGAGGTATTCTGGGACCAGGAAAAAATACCTGGCAACCAAATCTCCACTCAGCTTGGAGTAGAAGCAGAGCAGGTATTCCTGAATCTTACCTTACTCTAACACTTTCCTACGCATTTGCTGGCCCATGCTCATAGCCTTGGAAAACACCTGCAGGTAACCTAGCAAGGCTTCAACTTCACAAGTGAGACAGTCTAGGCCTAAAATATTGATAAAAATGTGAACCAAGATATTGTGGCTATTTCTGACCATGAGGTAGGTGCAATATGTAGTTTTGATAACTAAATATTAGTGTCCCCCCCCCCACATTTTATTGGTTGATGAGACAATGGGAGAGAATACTTGAAACTGGAACACCCTAGACATGCGGTGACTGCTGTGAGAACAGCATGACATAGTGAATAGGAGCTGGTGCTCCAGAGCCAAACTGCCTCAACTTGAATCCTGGGTCTGCCATTTACTAACTATAACCTCAGACAAGTAACTTCACCTCTTTCTGCCTCAGTTTCATCATCTATAAAGTGAGGAGGATAACTAAGCCTACCTACATCATAGAGTTGTGAGGATTACATGAGTAAAGTTAGTTATGACAATTATCTCAATTAATTATGAGCAGACAGCAGTTCACTGCATTTTATTCCATCACCATCTTTTAGAAGAATCTCTACCAAAATTTTAAAGCTGAGGGGCGCCTGGGTGGCTCAGTCGGTTACGCATCTGACTTCAGCTCAGGTCACTATCTCGCGGTTTGTGGATTCAAGCCCAGCGTCGGGCTCTGTGCTGACAGCTCAAAGCCTGGAGCCTGCTTTCGATTCTCTCTGCCCCTCCCCTGTCCACTTTCTCTCTGTCTCTCTTTCTCTCTCAAAAATAGACATTAAGGGGCGCCTGGGTGGCTCAGTCGGTTAAGCTTCTGACTTTGGTTCAGGTCATGATGTCACAGTTTGTGAGTTCAAGCCCCTCATCGGGCTCTCTGCTGACAGCTCAGAGCCTGGAGCCTGCTTCAGATTCTGTGTCTCCCTCTCTCTCTGTCCCTTCCTTTCTCATGCTCTGTCTCTCTCTCTCTCAAAAATAAACATCAAAATAAATAAATGAACATTAAAAATTTTTAGTTTTAATTTCATAGCTGAAAAATAGCTAAGAGATTTAGTTCAAGCCATTCATTTTGTGGACTTGTACACTATCACTGAGGGAATGCAAAATGATTTAAACACATTCTTTTGGGCGTGCCTGGGGGGCTCAGTTGGTTAAGTTTTCAACACTTGGTTACAGCTCAGGTCATGATCTCAAGGTTGTGGGATCAAGCCCTGCATTGGGTTTTGTGCTGGGTGTGGAGCCTGCTTAAGATTCTCTCTCTTCCTCTCCCTCTGCCCCCCTCCCCCACTGCTTGAGAGCGTGCGCATGCAGTCTATCAAAAAAATAAAAATTAGGGTGCCTGATTGGTTCAGTAGGTTAAGTGTGGGACTCAGGTTATGATCAGGTCATGATCTCATGGTTCATGAGTTTGAAGTCTGCATTGGGCTCTGCGCTGGTGCTGTGGAGCCTGCTTGGGATTCTCTCTCTCTCCCTCTCTCTGCACCTCCCTGCTCACATTCTCTCTTTCAAAATAAATAAACTCAAAAAGAATAAATTTAAAAATAAAAGATTTAAACACATTCTTTTGGGGACACCTAGGTGGCTTAGTCAAGGTTAAGTGATACACTCTTGGTTTCAGCTCAGATCATGATCTCACAGTTTATGAATTTGAGCCTCACACTATTAGCACAGAGCCTGCTTCAGATTCTGTCTCAAAAATAAATAAACATTTATTTATTTCCGACAAAAGTAAGGGAAATAAGGTACCACCAAAGAGGTAAAATGACATTTGCCTACCAACACAATCCTTGGCCCATCTACAGGCTGGTGGCTCAGGCACTGGTTGAGGAGGAAGAAGTGTGTGTACAAACTAGGGAAGGCTAAATATTTTCTTGTACTAAACAGAGCCAGCAAATGTTCACAAACTATTGTCCACTATTTTTCTGATAACAGAAATATTGTTTGTGGAATGATAAAATCTGTAAACCAACTCTTTGGAGTGTATATGTAAATGTGAATAAGCTATAATTGTTTTTATAGCATTGAAACAATACTGAACATTTTCAAATTCTGGACTTTTTAAACATACCACGTGTCATTACATTTTTTACTACCATGTATTTAAATGTTTTTAGAATATAACTTTATTAATATTTTAAAAATATGGATGTACTATATTCAATTGCATTACTGAATAAATTATTTCTAGTTTTTGATATTAAGTTGCTGTAATGAACATCTTGAATCTTCATGAGTAACTCAATTTTTATGTACTTTAAATTCTATGAAATAGACTTTCTAGTCCAATAATTAATATTTTAAAGACTCTTGACAATCATCACCAGATTGCCCACCAAGACAGTTATGTAGCAATTTTGCTCCCACCGATACCATATTAAAATGCAAGTTTCACCCAACCCTGGAATTACCTTTTAAAATAAAACAAAACAAGGCTTCACTAATTTAAGAGTTATAATTTATTTTCCCATTTTTTATTATTGAGATTGAGTATTTTTCACTTTACTGGAAATTTTGTATATTTTGTGATTTGTCCCAATCTTTATGTATTCTACTAGAGTATCTTGTCTTTGTCTTATGTTCTGTATCCTCTTATTTTACAAATACTGTTGCAAATATTCTTTTCTAGTTTATGTACCTTTTAAATTGTGTTTATTGTATTGGCATTTTATATGACCAAATATGTCCATACTTTCTTTTTTGGTTCTGCCCATTTAATAATTAATACTCTCCATCCTGAGATTAGATAACCAGTCACCTTTATTCTTTTTTTAGTTGTTTTATGCTTTTACTTTTACAGTTTAATCTTTAATCTGTATAGAAATTGTTTGAATATATTGTAAAATGAGGCTCTAACTTGATTTTTTCCAAATAGTTAACCAATGACTAGAGAATCATTTACCAAATAATCCTTCATTTCCCCATTGCTTTGTCTCCAGAATATCAGATCTCTTAATACACATACACACAGATACTATACAATTTGAAATTCTATTTCTTTATAAGCAATCAGGGATTATATCTATCTTGTTCACCACTGTATGCTTAGAACCTAGCATAGTGGTTCTATGCTATAGAACCTCTATGTTCTATAGCTATAGTGGCTATAGAGGCTATAGCCACTCATTAAGTGTTTCTGAATTGTGAAGTTAAGGTGACTGTCATGCAAAACTGGGAAACAAAAGAATGCACCCTTTGGAATGGATATGATCCAAGTCAGGACCTCTGTCTAGGTGACTGTTAGGCCACCAAGCCTGGGGTTTCCTTAATGTTTTGAAATGCTCTGAGACAAGAAACGATAACAAACATACATTCTTTACCAGGAAGCTTGAGCTAATGTTGGGAAAAAAAGCTTATTCTAAGTGAAAGATATTATAATCTCTATCAACTGCTAGTCAACCATACTGCTTGGGAAACACTAGGCCACAGTGATTCTCATGCTTCTTTAAAGGTTTCAGGAAGCTGTTACTGTTTCCTAATCTTGCATCTACTCCTCCTCATAAGGCCTAATTCCTATACATAGTGCCTGAAGATTTTGTTGGGCCTTAGCATTATCTCACTGAACTTCAGGAGTTGCATCCAGATCTGGAAGTAGAAAAGCTGAAGGATATGGAGTTGAATGTTACTGAACCCAGTGCATCCCCAGAAATTAAATCTCTAATTTCTGATAAGAGCTTGTTTTCTTATCACTTGGCCCCACCCACCATAAAGCCCAGTTCAAATACTACTTCCCAAGAAAGACTTTCATGTTCCCTTCTCCCTCAACCTTCATGTTACTATCACACCACTTATCCTACCATGCATAATGTATTTGTTTGCAGATTTCCCTGCTAAATGTGAAGTTCTTTAAGATTAAGGACAGTGTCTGTACTTCCAGTATCTAACATAAGACCTGGCATGTGGGAAGTTTTAGGAAATGTTTATTGAACTCAATCTGTCCTGTCACCTAGTTATGGAGCAGCAAAAGAAATTCTGCTTAATGGAGAAATCCAGTTAGTTATACCTGAACCAATGCATAATAGAAATGCAGGGCTAAAAGGAGCCCTAAAAGTCATCTTGTCCAACCTCTCTTACAATGCTGAATTTCTTCTACAATACCCTTGTGTCAGGTAGTTATCTAGACTCTATTTGAACACTTAGTGATGGGAAACTTATAACCTCTGGAATTAGCTTGTTTCATCACTTATAATAAGCTAAGGGTTTAAAAGTTCTACAATCAGTTTGGCAAAAATTTATCCTCCTTTAGCTTCTACCAGTACAAGTCTATTAATTTCTCTTTTATGTGACAATCATTCAAATATTCCAAGACAGCTCATGTTCCCCAGGTCTCTTCTTTTTCAGGAAAAACATCTCCAGTGTTTCAAGTGTGACTCACATGATGTGGCCTTGACTTCTTTCTCCATACTCCAAGGGTAGCCTGAGCACTGCAAAGCCAGGCAGGTCTATTATCCCCCTTGTCCTTCAGCATATGTTATAGTTACATTAATTCACACAGCTCAGGGTATACTCATTATATGAGTGGCTTTAGCACACTGTTGACCAAACCCCCCTTAATCTTTTTTATACATGTCACTGCTAAACCAGACCCCTCGACCTCTTGCCCTGAGGTCATGCAATTGGAATTTTTTTGACTCAAGTGAGAATTGGGTTTATTCTGTTAAATTTCATCTTGTTAGGTTTGACCACTGTTTCAGCCCTGTCAAGACCTCTATGAATTTGGGTTCTGCCATCCATTATGATCACTACCTTCCTCTGTTTTGTGTTACCTGCAAACACGGTGAGCAATCAAGCCAGTGACAAATCCCAAATAGAAAGAACCTTGTGAGAATCCATCAGAGCTCTCCTCCCAAATTCATTTCAACCTTGTGTCTGCACTTTACCGGCACCCAGCTTGTGTTTGTAAGCTATTCCTGTTTTCACTTTGCAAAGTCAGGCCAGAGTTCTACCTAGTGCTAACTTACTTCCAAACTGGAAGGCCTTGTCTTCATCAGCTCATCCCATAGTCGGCGCCAGATGGCTTGAGTGGAGAGGCCTGTGGGGAGAAATATCACCTTTACTTGGCTGCTCTTTGTCCACCATGAGTGAAGTATATCAGCCTTTAATGTTATCCTTCTCTGGGTTCACAGGAGCAATACGGCAGACTAGTAAAGAGCAATGGCTCTAAAGACAGACTGCCTGGGTTTAAGTCTGTCTTAACCACACTCTAGCTGTGTGACTTTGGGCAAGTTTACTTAATTTTACTGTACCTCAGTTTCCTTATCTGTAAAACATAGTTAATAATAGTTATTTCATGGAGTTGTTGAAAAGATTAAATGAGTTTCTCCAGGTAAAGAGCCTAGGACAGTGCTTGGCACATCAAGATTCGTTAGATAAATGTTAGCTATTAACAGATCGGTCCAATGAGTGGTTTGGGAGGCAGCAAGGTAAAATAGAAAACCTAAGATTCGGAAGATCTGGGTTTTAGTCTGGCTTAGCTATTAACTGTGGTGTGCCTGTGGTTTCACTTTTATTAGTATAATTGGGATCATTTGTGTTTTGTGTTTCACTGGACACTGTGAGGAATCAGGTAAGAAAGCAGGTGTGACGGTACTTTTTGAAAAGCGTGAGTTCTACACAGGTATCAGGTGTAATATTTACCAGAATATCATGGTGGCTGGCTTATAATCAGTAACCGAGAAAGAGAGAGAAAGACACTCACCTTTCTTGAGGGCAGTTTCCTCAATCCTCTCCAAGTAATATATATTGAGCAGAGGTAAGATGCTTTGAAGTATTGGGCCTGGGAGAGCTACAAAAACCAAAACACAAAATTTTTTTTTCCCCCAGGGTTCCAAGCATTATTTATCCTATTGGAAAGGAAAACAGAAGGGCAGACTTCTCATTTGGCAATGGAACCTCTAGAAGCTAACCTAAGTCTAATTCAAACTCTAATCCACTTATCTTCAGCCACTTAGTAAGCAGCTGGAATTTCAGGGACATGCACATCTTCAAGGGTAAGATAATAAAGCAAGCTGATATACTCATTTAGGAGCTGGTCAGCTCACTTCTGCCCAAGCATAATGAAACATTCTGTATTTAAAAGGTCCTATTGAGGGGCACCGGCGTGACTCAGTTGGTTAGGCACCTGACTCATGATTTCAGTGAGGGTCATGATCTCACAGTTTGTGGGTTCGAGCCTTGCACTGGGTTTTGCACTGGCGGCTCGGAGCCTGCATGAGATTCTCTCTCCCTCTCTCTCTGCCCCTCCTCTGCTCTCTCTCAAAATAAATAAATAAACTTAAAAAAAAAAAAAGATAAAAAGGGGTGCCTGGGTGGTTCAGTCGATTAAGGGTCCAACTCTTGATTTCAGCTCAGGTCATGATCTGGCACTTTGTGAGTTCGAGCCCTGCATCGGGTTCTGCACTGACAGTGTGGAGCCTGCTTGGGATTCTCTCTCTCCATCTGCTCCCCACTCTCACCTTCTCAAAATAAATAAACTTTAAAAAAAGTTAAAAATAAAAAATAAATAAAAAGTCCTATTGAATATGTGTGATAAAAATGTCCAACATAATCTGGGCTGTACTAACTTCTCCAGCTCCCTGCTTTGCCTCCTATACTTCAGCCATACTAAACTACTTTTACATTTACTTAACATGTTACATGGTTTTCTGTCTCTGTGCCTGTTATCCTGCTCTCTACTAGGAATGTCCTTGCCATTTTCACCATATCAACTACTCATTTTCCAAGTATTATGTGCCCTTTATCAAGCCTTTCCTGAATTCTCTTCCACTCTTCCAGGTTATGGAAGGCCTTCCCATCCTTTGGGCCCTTACTATACTCTCAACTAGTACTTTCCTATGAACAATAGAAATAATTAGGCCCTAATTCTAAATTTAATATATCATAAGAACAAAACTTGCTTTTGCTGATGTCTAGATCCGAGAGGCATTATAATATTGTGGCTAAATGGTCTAGTCTCTAGAGTCGGACAAAACTGAATGAAATTCTGATTCTATTACTTAGTTATGAATCCTTGGGCAAATTAACATCTTTAAGACTCAGTTTTCTCAATTTTAAAATGTAAGTAGTAATAACTACCTCATAATATTGCTATAAAAATTAAAGAAGATCATACCTGTAATCTTTTTAAGACCATGCCTGGCCACAATAAGCTCACTAGGTGTTGTCTATTATTATTCTTATCCTGTCAATACCATCTCTGTCCTGCCAAGAACAGTCTAAGATCTTAGAGTATACCATATCCCAAGGAAAATCTTTCAAAACTTCTAGGATATCCCTTTATCTTTACTTGTGGAATAAGTGAATCCTGATGTCTACAAGTCTAGGATAATTCTTTGTACATAGTACTCAATGTACTTGCTGAATGAAAGTATTAATTCCCTAAGCTATTACATTAATGTAGGTTCTCTATTGCATTCAAGCTCCATATCCTGGCATTCAAGGCATAACATACCTATTCTACTTGTTTCCTCACTGTATCCTTTCCTGCTCCCTCTACTCACTTATCCCTTCTCTCTCCCTAGATAAAGTAACGCTAGTCCACTGCCTCCAGGAAGCCTTTCTTGGCTGTTAGCCCATATTGAGATCTTCCTCCAAGCAGCACTTCTTCACAGGCCTCTTACTTGGCCCTCCTAAGAGGCCTAACCTGATTCAGCTTTTTCTGCGTGACTGTTTACCTAGGCTAGGCCCATAGGAGCTCTTCCTCCTCTGTCCCTCCAATCTGCTCTGTTTAGCCATCCCCTCTCACAGCTAGGGGGATTCTCATCCCTATTATCCACAAACTCCTCTCTTCCTTTCTCCATTCTTCTTAAGCCAGGCTCTTCCTTGCTTCTTTCCAGCCTATACTTTTAACGCTTCCTCTTCCCAACTCTAGGCCTCTACACCCAGCCCTCTTCCCTCCTAGCCAAGTTTAGCATTCTAGAAGCTCCAGGCTGATACAGCCAATCCTCTCTCTGCCTTCTTCCACATTCCCCAGGACTTTTCTGAGCCCCCTGCCCAGCTCCACTGAGACTTCACCTATTCCCCATGGGTCAGCCTAACCCTTCTCCTTTCAGCTTTTGGCACAGGGTCTCCACAACGCCACCTCCTCGCACCAGCTTGAGGACTCTAACAGTCTTCCCCACTACAGGAAGACCCTTGGGTCTCTTCAGGATCGGTGCCCCACCCCCACCTCACCAAGGGCCTTCCCACATCCCTGGGCCTTCTTTAACCACTCTCCACAGCCTTGGGCCTTATTCCTGGAGGCCCAACCCGCCAAACTCCAGAACCCTTTTCTTTACAGCCACCTCCTCAAAGTACAGCCCAAACCCGGAATCCCAGGACCTCAAGCCTTCACTTCTGATCTTACCAGGGCCTTCCTCCTGGCAAAGACACTAGCACCACTCCCGAGGCCTTCTGGAGAACCCCCCCCCCCGCACCCCCTCACGCCGGGGGGCCTCCTCTCCTGCCACTCCCTCTCAGTTCCCTGGGCCCTAGGCCTGGCCTGGATCGCCTCACCCAGCTTCGGCCCGGCCTCTGGACCCCACCCCCTCACACCACCAGTCTGTCAGGCCCCAGGCCTCCCTCATCCCCTGTGCGGCCAGGCCTACCCCCCACAGCCCTCACTCTGCTCTCTATCACTCTCACCATCAGTGTTCATCACGCCGACCCGAGTTTGTCTCACCAGCTGCCAGGCTGGGGCCGGCGGGGCCCACCCCAAAGTCCGGCCTCCGCGTACGCATCCGGCTGCGGGCCTCCTCTCCTGCGTTACCTGGCCCGCGCCGGGCCGCCCTACTCCCAGGCCCACCAGCCTGGCTCGTCGGCTTGCCCTCCCCCGCCCCTCAGCCCAGGGCCGCGGGCCGCCCGCCTTTGCCGCTCAGCCTGGGCACCCTCAGCCCAGGCCGGGCCGTCTGTCCCGGCAGCTTTCGGGCCCGGTGCCTCCTTTGGCTCCGACTCAGCCCAAGGCCTCCTAGCTGCGACGCGCCCCCCTCCCAGCCGGGATCCCTGGGCCGTCGCCCCGCCTGGGGCCTCCCTGGCCCTTCCCGCCGGTCCGTCATTCGAGCCTCCCTAGATTGCTGACCCGCTCCGGCCTCCCTTCACCCGCTCGGGCCCTTCCTCCGCTCAGGCCAATCCGACTGGCCTCCGGCGTTCCCTGCCCTGCCCGTCAGTCAGTCCTGCGCTCAAGCAATTTGGCACCCCGAGGCCGCGGTCGTCAGTGCGCTCCCCTCAGCCCTGGGTCGTTGGACAGGCCTCGGCGCCCTAAGCCTTCGGCCTCTCCCCCAGCCCCTCGCTCTCCAACCCACAGGGCTGCCCTCGCCCATCAGCCTGGCCTCCGGAGTCTCGGCACCCCGGGTCTGTCAAGCAGATACCGGAGGCCCCGCGCGACAGTCAGGTTAGGTGGCCCCGGGCCTGGCCTCCTTGCCTTAGGCCGGGCCTCCCAACCTCGGCCTCCGCCCCCAAGCGGCAGGGCCATCCCTGCCCATC
Source organism: Cryptoprocta ferox (assembly GCA_028646485.1). Classification (NCBI taxonomy): domain Eukaryota; kingdom Metazoa; phylum Chordata; class Mammalia; order Carnivora; family Eupleridae; genus Cryptoprocta; species Cryptoprocta ferox. The sequence continues at coordinate 66,511,839 of CM053570.1, read as the reverse complement.
GGTTCGACATCCGAGACTCCCCAGCCCAGCCCGGCTCGAGCGTCAGTTCGGTGCCCACGGCCGGCCCGTCACTCCAGCTTCTGTCGTCGGGGCCCTGCCCGCTTGGCCCCAGACCGGGCCTCCCGGCCTCGCCCCCCGCGTCCCCCCAGCCAGGCCGCGGTGCAGGTCCACCTGCCGATTTGGTCCCTGCTTTTAGTCTGCCCAGTCCGTCAGTCACGGAATTCATGTTCCGACCCGACGGTGCGCCTTCCAGTGCCGCGGGCTGGGCCTTGCCCCAGGCCTCCCGGCCTCGCCCCCCGCGCCCCCCGGCCGCTGGGCCGCCTCCGCTCGTTGCCAGAGGTAGCCCCTCACCCCGCGACTTACCCCACACCCCGCTCTCCAGAACCCCCATATGGGCGCTCACCGCCCGCCCGCACAGCTCGAACAGGGCGGGGGGAGCGCTGGGGCCCGAGGCCGAGCTCTTCGCTGGCGCCGCCTCCCGGGACGTGGCCTCCATGGTCGTTGCCGCCGCTACCTCACAGAACCAGCAACTCCGGGCGCGCCAGGCCTCGGGCGCCGCCATCTTGGGGAGGTGCGCGAGCCCGAGAGTGGCACCCGCGGGCCGCCATCTTGAAAAGGTCAGCAGTTAGGACGGTTTCATCAGCGATGTGGGGAAGACTGGGAATTGCGCTAAAGGAACATTGAATAAATCCGCATTCTTCCCAAGTCTCTTAGGAGCCAATATCTTAAATAAATACTTATATCAATGTATTTGGCTTTGGCGCGATTAAGGGGATATTACTTAGCAAATCCTCCTTAGGCACGAATACCAGCTCCCCCTGTCTCCTGCCTGTGGACGGTAGTATATGCCAATCCGAGCGTGTGTTCGCGACTACGACGAGTCTGCCGCACTTCCGGCCAGATCGCCGGATATCCGCTGAGTGACCCTTACAAGTCCTTCTTGATCCTCAAGTGGAATAGGTGCCGCTGTTGCTGCTGGTGTTGAATTCAGAACCGTAGCGGAACATGGGGCTGGAGGACGAGCAAAAGATGCTGACTGAGTCCGGAGATCCCAAAGAGGTAAGGCAAGGTGGCCGACTCGGCCCTCTTCACTGCATTGAGGTTCAAGACCATGCCCGCCAAAATACACGCGGGGCCCTGTTCGCCCTGGATTCGCCCCTAGGGCTAGCACGGTCGGGATTACTGGTTCTCTCGACCCATCCCCAGAATTCGTCGATTCATCTTGGGCACGTAGATGACTAGCTTTTCTCTGGGCCTTGGTTTCCCCATTCTGTGAATGCGGTGACAGTTTAACGACAGCGAAAATGCTGTGTCTCCTAAACTTTATAGGATCTGTATTTTTAGTCAATCAGGTGTTCTGAGATACTGGTTTGACAAGTGCAGGGAGGAAGCAGACCAACCCTAGTGCTCCCTCCCTCAACCTTCTCTTGAGGTTTTCCTAGTCTTATACTCGTGTCTGTGAAGAAGTGATTTCTTTTTCTTTGGTGGGTGTGGGGGTGGCAGATATATTTGGGGACCGTGTAGGAATATGCAGTATAATTCCGTAAGGATGGAAGAGGGAGCTCTTTCCCAGAGGAAGAATTCCAATATAATAATAATGTATTGACTGCTTACTATTCCAAGTTCGTTATATGTACTAATTCATTTAAGCCACACCATAGTCCTATGAGGTGAGTATTAGGTACTATTACTGTTGTCATTTTACAGATGAGGAAACTAGCATAGAGAGATTAAATATCTTTATTAAGGACCGCACCTAAGAAATCATGGAGCGAGGAATTAAACCCACGCGGTACCATGCGGTACGGTTCTGGAGCCAAGACTTAGCCGCAGTGCTACACAGCTTTAGAGAAGCCAGCTGACTTTTGGTTTCCAATCACATTTCCTATCCTTTGTTCTCTAGTCACTTCTGGGCAGCTGTTCTGGGTTTATGGGTTCAGAGTAGTTGGAAACTAGTTGATCCCATGATTTTTCCTAGTCTTCTTATTTTCAGAAAGAGGACTAGAATGAAATGGAGCCTGCCTCAGGAAGTTCAGCAGAAGTATACCAGAAAGTTCAGTAGGGCTGACCACAGCAGCAGATGAGAAAAAGAAAGTAGTCAGTTTTTTAAAATCTAGAAAACTGAGGTCTTTTATAAAGAACCTATACCTTTTGGACATTAAATGTTTTTATTTAGTGTGACCTTGGTTTTTGTCATTGACTGGAAATTTTACATGAAGTAGTCCATTTTCAGACTTGTATTCGGATTTGTTTTTCCAAAACATGCCGTGATACGTTTGACACAAAATTATCAAAATGATCAATGTAGTAGCATTGCTGATAGGGAAATGATTCAAAGATCTTGCTTCTAGGATACAAATTTCAGGTTTCTAACTTGGGCAGATTAGGATTTCCATTTTGGGGGGAATTTTTTTGTTTTTGTTTTTGAGAGAGAGAGAGCTGGGGAGGGGCAGAGAAAGAGGGAGAGAGAGAATCGCAAGCAAGCTATGTACTGTCAGCGCAGAGCCTGTCATGAGGCTCAAGTCCAGGAACAGTGAGATCATGACCTGAGCTGAAACCAAGAGTTGGACACTCAACCTACTGAGTCACCCAGGTGCCCCTGAAAAAACTTTTTCAGTATGATTTCTTTTTTAAAGCGCAAGGTTAAGAAACCTTAATGAAAAACTGGAATTTGACATCCTAAAAATCATCTTTATGTTTAGAAGAGACCTTTGCTAATTGTGAGAATAAATAACCTGGGTTGAACCTGCCTTACCCCCTCCCAGCTTTCATGAGAATGAAGTAGATTGTGTTGGAATTTTGAAAACATAATGAGGGATTGCTGAGCTAGTTTTTTCTTTTTTTCCCTCCCTATATAGCTTTTCTTTCCCTTCCCCAAATGTGGACATGTGCACAGGAAGGCAAACGCGTTACTTTTGACAGGTTGAGATACTGATCAGACTCTGCCTTGCCTAAGATTTGGGCCTATGCTGATGCTTCCACAGGGAATCTTTTACACTGTTCTCCTTAGAAGAAAGGACAGTGAGTTTGAGGTTTACTTCTGAATCAGAAATAGGTAGAGTATGGTTCCAAGTTTGTGAATGGACTACTCTAGACTTTTGATGCACTGAACACTGATAGTTTACTTAGAGCCCTGGGAGTTTTACTTAGAGTCCTGAGGGTTCAGCAAGCCAAATGCAGTAACTGAAAAGCACTGGCTAAAGAAAAGTTTAGGTTTGCCCATTTTCATATTCCCAGTTCAAGTTCAGTGTCTAGAAAAAATGTTAGTTTTCCTCCTAATTTCATTTAGGGATGTAAGGATGAAATTAAGCTATTTGTGGTAATAGTAGGACCTACCAGAATTTCAAACAAAATACTTTAAGTTATATATGTTCCATGTGAACATCAGCTTGAATCTATATCAGAAAGTGTCTAATTAGGGGTGCCTGACTGGCTCAGTCTGTAGAACGTGTGACTTTTTTATCTTCAGGTGGTGAGTTCAAGCCCCACTGGGTGTCGAGCTCACTTAAAAAAAAATGTCTAATTAGTGTTTGTTATTTCTAAACTGGGAGCCCTTTCAGGGACTGTTGTGATGAATCAAATTACAGATAAGTACTTTGTAAACTTTAGAGTGTCCTCTAGGTTGTTGCTAATAAAAGTGAGATAGTGTGTCCTTGTTGCAATGTACTCAGGGTTTGTTTTAATTAGGTATGGTAAGGCTACAGGCATGGAGACAACTGTTTTTGAAAGAAGAGTTTATTACTTACGGGTTCCAAGAGAAGGGGGAAATGCCACACCACCGAGGGCCACATAGGAAAGTGCCTGGACCAGCTGAGAGAGCAAGGGAAACCAGACTCTTGGTTTCTGAGGGAAAGAATGAGTGAGGCAGGATAGGCAAGCTCTGGCAAGTTTAGGATTGGATAGTTTGAATAATTTCTGTGGGTTCTGGGCTATAGAGGTGGTCTCCAGTTGTTTGGTACTTGGCCCTAGGGTAATTAGGACAGGGACAATAACAGTTTAGTTTAGGAGAGTTAGATAAAGTAGGTGGTTGGTGATAAGGGTTTTGGATTGGTTGGTTTACATATGAAAGATTGTGTCCCCAGGCAAGTTGTTGCCTAGTACTAGAAATTAGCCAGCCCTGGCAGGGGCTTTCTCTCCTGGATTAACAAATGCCCTAAAATGTCAAAGCATCATAAAATACAGAAAATTAAAAAAAAAACACAAAACACGATGAACACAATGCTGATCCTCAGTAATGACAACATCAGTATGATTGGGAATATATTTTCTAAATTGCTTCTGACATGAATTTTGTTTTCCTTTTTTAGGAGGAAGAGGAGGAGGAGGAATTAGTGGTAAGAGCCATCTCAGGTTTGGGACCACCTCAGTAAAAGGAAGTTTGAGCTTCGTGAAACTCTTAAGGGCATTTTAAGGAGTCTTTACTTGACACTTTGGAAAAAATGGAAGTGGAAAAGGCCTTTAATACTTCTTCCTGTGCTGTGGAGTGTTTGGGGGTGTGGGCCTGGGAAGCTGAGTCTTTTCTGGGTTTGGGGCTTCTTTGGTCATGGTGTCAGGGAGCAGAGCAGCAACTTTAGGACCTGGTACTCAATTATCTGCTACTAGTGGTTGAATAAAGAATTCTGGAAGGAAGTTTTCTTATATAGTCCTTCTCCATGTTAACATTGCCTTTCTAGCTGGACAGCTGGGGTGCATAGGCCTGGCTGTCAGATGAGAATTCAAACTCACAGACATTACATATCCCAGAATGCTGTGTTAACAAGTAAGGCCTCCTATAGATCTACTTCAAGTTTGGCTAGGTTTCCTTTACCACCTTGTTTTTCAGATAGGACTGAGGCTTTCAGTGCATACTGGCAACCTTGGAAGGCAGGAATGTGAAACTTTCCCCCACTACTTAGCATCAGAATTGAATGGGAGACCCCATTCTGCCATTTCTGGCGGCAGTGTGGCTCTGCCAGCTGGCCTTCTGCACGGTAATTCAGAGGCAGCACCTTGGTTTGGTGGTTGTATTAATCAAAGCAGATGGTTTGTGGGTCTCCTCCTATAACTCCATTTTGGTTCTTGTGTGTGTGTCTCCTTCAGGATCCCCTAACAACAGTGAGAGAGCAATGCGAGCAGCTGGAGAAATGTGTAAAGGCTCGGGAGCGGCTAGAGCTCTGTGACCAGCGTGTATCTTCCAGGTCACAGACAGAGGAGGATTGCACGGAGGAGCTCTTTGACTTCCTGCATGCAAGGGACCATTGTGTAAGTCAGCCTAAAGTCAGGAAAGGGAAAACTTATAGTGGCCAGGACGACTTGGTGCTGATAGCCTTTCCATCCTAGGGTAGATCCATCAATAAGCATTTACTTATTGGCCCAATATATGTCTGGTCCAGTTCTGAGCACTTTACATAAACAGTCTTATCTAATTCTACTATTTTCACTGGAGATAAGGGGTTGTTATCCCCATTTTACAGATAAGAAACTGAGGGTTAAGAGAAATGATGTCCCAACTTGGATTGGGAATCCAGTGAGAAAGCTGGATTTTGTACCTATAAGTAACAGGCTATTTCAAAATAATTTATATCCTTGGAGCGCCTGGGTAACTCAGTCGGTTAAGTGTCCCAACTTTGGCTCAGGTCATGCATGATCTCATGGTTTGTGAGTTTGAGCCCCACATCGGGCTATCTGCTGTTGGCACAGAGCCTGCTTCAGATTCTCTGTCCCCTTCTCTCTTTGCCCGCCCCCTCGTGTGTGTGTGTGTGTGTGTGTGTGTGTGTGTTTACGCGCGCATGCACTTTAAATAAGCATTTAAACATTTAAAAAAAAATAATTTATATCTTCCAACATCTCTTATACATAGCAGTTGGTCCAAAATGTTTTCTTTCTTTTTTTATTTATTTATTTTTAACTTTATTTATTTGGAGAGAGAGAGAGAAAGGGGAGGGGCAGAGGGAGAGGGAAACAGAGAATCTCAGGCAGGCTCTGCACTCTGCTGAACTTGATGCAAGGCATGAGATCATGATCTGAGCCGAAATCAAGAGTCAGACACACTTAACAGACTGAGCCACCTAGGTGCCCCTTCTTTTTTTTTTTTAAAGTAAATTTATATTGGACTCTTTTACATATAACAGTAAGGTATTTTATTTTATTTATTTTATTTTATTTTATTTTATTTTATTTATTTATTTATTTTTATTAACTTTATAGTTTATTGTCAGGTTGGATTCCGTATAACACCCAGTGCTCTTCCCCACAAGTGACCTCCACCATGGCCATTACCCGCCTTCCCCTTTCCCCCTCCCCCTTCCGCCCTCAGTTTGTTTTCAGTATTCAGGAGTCTCATGAACAGTAAGGTATTTTAAATAAATTACAGAGTAGGCAAAAGTTTGATATGATTGGTTATATTAAAACTGATTGGTTAATAAGCATATAAAAAGGTGCTTAACACCTTTAGCCCTCAGAAATACAGATCAAAACCATAATGAGATTAGGATGGCTATAATTGAAAAGATAGGAAGAAATCGGTGAAGGGGGTCAAAAAGGAAAAAATAAATGACATTTTCCCCCTTGAAAAAAGTTAATGATCTCCATTCAACCAAGTTTATTTATGCTTCAACAATCCCAATATATAAGTGTTTTGTTTTAATTCTGTCATATACAGTGGAAATACACAAATGCACACATGTATCCCATTAAACACATTGTGACAATCGAGGAAGGTATTGTATAAGATAGGAAAATCTAACTGAAATCCTACTGCCTAGAGATAACCATGTTTTCTTATATATACTATCAGATTTTTAAATAAAAATGGAATCATAGATACATTTATATATAAAATATGAATAGAGGCATTATATTCCTTTTTCAACATAATTTTAGTGGAAAGAAGGAAAATTTACATACAAAATATGCATCTAGAATTCTCCATATCATTAAAAAAAAATAGATCAGTGTTGGTGAAATGTGGAGAAATTGGAAACCTCATACACTGCTAATGGGGATGTAGATTGGTATAGCCCTGTAGATAAATAGTCTGGCAGTTCTTCACAAAGTTAGAGTTAACATATGACCCAGTAATTCTCCTCCTACCTATATACTCAAGAGAAATGAAAACACATGTATATAAAAAGGTCATACACAGATATTCACAAAAGCATTATTCATAATAGGCAGAAAGTAGAAACAACATAAATACTCATCAATTGATATATGGATAAATAAAATGTCATATATCTGTATAATGGGATATTATTTGGCAATAAAATCATGTACTTAAAAAATTAAATTCTACCATATGATCCAGCAATTCCACTTCTGATTATATACCAAAAAGAATTGAGACTGTTCAGGGACTTAAGTAGAGTAGTACATGCATGTTGATAGCAGCACTCATAATAGCTAAAAGATGGATGCAACCCAAATGTCCATTGTGGTATATACATACAATGAAATATTGTTCAGTCTTAAAAAGGAAAGAAACTGACAAGCTACAACATGTATGAACCTTGAAGACATGCTAAGTAAAATAAACCTATCGCAAAAAGACAAATATGTTATTCCATTTACGAGGTACCTAGGATAGTCAAATTCATAGAAAGTAGAATGGTGGTTGTCAGTTTGGGAAGTTGAAAAAACATTCTGGAGATTAATAATTGCTAGACAGTAAATTAACGCCACAGAAATGTAGAGTTAAAAATCATTAAAATGGGGGTGCTTGGCTGGCTCATTCAGTGGAGTGTGCAGCTCTTGATCTCAGGGTTGTGATTTCAAGCCCCATGTTGGTCACAGAGCTTACTTTTTAAAAAATAGTTAAAATGGTAAATTGTATGTTATTTAAATACTTTTATGAGCCACACACTAGGTTGAGATCTGGGGATGAGATAGGCATGGTCCCTTCCTTCACTGAATTGAGCCAGCATAGAACACAAGTAGAGTAGCAAACTCTCTTGAGTGTAGCCTTCTCAGGATGGCTCTTACTGATCCTCCGGTTTAAAGCTGCTAGCCCACCCACCCCCTTTGTATTTTCCTCAGAGCATTCATCACTGTCAGAAGTTAACCTTATGTGTATTGTATAATTCTGTCATTCTGTAAGTTCCTTAAGAGACAGAGGTATTACCTGGTTTACCATTGTAGCTTACTCAGCACCTAGAACAATACCTGGTATATAGTAGACATTGTGTAAATATTTGTTGAGTTAATAAACACTGTGATATGGGAGGTGTAAGTTTCTGTGGGGAAGACAGAGGAGAGAAAACATTTGTGTGGGAATAGGAGTTTGTTTAGAGAAGGCCTACAAGAAAAGACATGTAAACTTAAGTTCAAAGGAAAAATAAAGGATGAAAAAAGTGGGAGAGAGTTCCAGGTAGAAGGGAGAGAGTATTCAAGTAACTGAAGAGAGTTTACTAGGGTTCAAGAGGGGTATGGGTGTATGGAATACTGTGGAGAGACAAGAGGCAGTACTGTTCCGGGTAATGAAGGACCTTGTAAGCCATGACATTAAAGCTGCCAGTTGATGACAGGATGACATCCTTTTCTTTCCCCCATCTAGGTGGCCCACAAACTCTTTAACAGCTTGAAATAAATGTGCGGACTTCACCCCAGCCTTCATCACCTGGGCATCGGGATATTTCCTTATGGTTTTGACCATGCCATTTGTTTATTTGTGTAACTGTAAGTTCATGTGAACCTCATGGATTTTAGCTAGGCAGATAGCTTCTATGTGATTAGCAATGATTCCTCCTAATAAAGGCCAGGGATCTGCAGACCTGCCTCTTGTCTTTTTTTTTTTTTTTTTTAATTTAATTTGAGAATTTCAAACATAAGACTAGGTAGAACAATAACCAACTCCCGTGTACCCATCACCTAGCAAGTATGCATCTCTTAATGATAACAAAGTTTACCTTGATGCCATTATCACAGTTAAAATGAACAGGGATGGCTTAATTTCATTGAATGCTGAGTCCATATGAAAGTTTCTCTTACCTCAAAAGCATCTTTTGACAGTTTTTGGTCTCAGTGTCCAACAAGGTTGCTTTTTAAAAATACACATATTTATGGGATGCCTGCATGGCTTAGTTAAGCCTCCAACTCTTGATCTCATCTTGGGTCTTGATCTCAGGATTGTGAGTTCAAGCCCCGCATTGGGCTTCATGCTGAGCATGGAGCCTACTTAGAAACAACATACATACATATTTAAAAAGGAGTGAGGAGATAATAGGTTTGTGGGGGGGGGGGGTACTGGGTTCTAAGAAGGGTGGAAAAAAGGGCACCTGGGTAGGTGGCAATGGAAGATTGGTTACATACACATGGGGGGAAGACATCTAGTAAGTATATTGAAGGTAATAAGTGCTAGCAGAGAATGGAGTTACAAATAGGAAAAAACCAGAAGGAACTGAGCAGTGTTGAGGTATTTATGGTCTCAATAAATACAGATTTCAATGTAAGTATGCTCAGCCCACAAAGAGGTCTTCATTCTCCAATGAAAGGAACCAGGGTTCCTCGGAGGAATGGGTGATTCCAGAGCTGGGAAAGTACAAGATAAGCCTGGGACAGACTTGTTGGTTGTTCCAGAAAGAAGGAAATACTCAAAGAATGATAGGGACATGTCAGAAGTACACAAAAAACAACCAGACAAATCTGGAACAATTTGAGCATCAAAATATATAATGATAGTACTGGATTGTAACCCATTGAATAAATACATGAATCCATACTAATATAAAATCAATTAAAGGTTCAGTAAGGGGGGCATTTGGGTGGCTCAGACAGTTAAGTGTCTGACTTTGGCTCAGGTCATGAGCCAAACAGCCTGCCTGGGATTCTCTCTCTGCCCTTCCCCCACTTGCATGTGTGCACTCTTTCAAAATGAACAACAACAAAAAAAGGTGAGGAAGGTGATACATATTATAAAAGGAGAATGTATATACTGTAGCTTAAATGAAAGCTGGCATCCCCACTAAGACACATGGGTATAGGCAGCAGTGAGAAGAACACAGCATCACTGTGATTCCTGCAAAAAATAGATAAACAATTTAACCAGATAAAAGAACTGAGGGACATTGTATAAAACGACATCGCACAAAGGAATCCTCATCTGTGTCAAGGAAAAGACAAAAAAAAAAAAAGTCAAGGAAAGACTGAAGAAAGAACTACTCCAGATAGAAGGAAACTAAAAAGACAAGACAACTGATTCCACATTGATTCCAATGTGATTCCAAATTGGATCCTTTTGTTATTAAGGACATTATTGGGGCAATTGGTAAGACTTAGATGGAGTGTGAATATTAGACGGCAATGACATATCAATGTAAAAGTTTGAAATTATGAAAAACAAAAAACTTCAGTAAGTTCCAAATGTGCAGAAGAGAGGGGACCTCAGACTTAACAGCTAGTGTTGTGAGTGGTCCACAAGCCCATGTCTAGTTTTAGATCTCGGCCTATTTTCCCATAAAAACAGTACTCCCCTCCACAGTACTGCTAGTAATTTATCTTACTCAGGATAGGGAAAACATTATTCCAACTAGGGAGACAGACCAGGTCAGCACTGTCCAACAGAACATTCTGCAGTGATGGGATAGTTCTATTCTGTATTGTCCAGCATGGTAGCCGACAGCCACACATGGCTACTAAACACTTGAAATGTGGTTGAGGTATTCAGGTTTAAAATTTAATTATTATTTTTTAAATTTCTTTTTAATGTTTATTTTTGAGAGAGAGACAGAGCATGAGCAGGGGAAGAACAGAGAGGGAGACACAGAATCCGAAGCAGGTTCCAGGCTCTGAGCTGTCAGCACAGAGTCCGACACACAGGGCTTGAACCCATGAACCACAAGATCAGGACCTGAGCTGAAATCAGACACTTAACCAGCTGAGCCACCTAGTTGCCCCTACATTTACTTAATTATAATTAAATTTGAATTCATTTATGTTCAAATTGCCACATGTGGCTAGTGATTACCATATTAAACAGCAGAAGTCTAGGCATTGCAAATTGTACCACCTGAATGCTGACGGAATCAGGTGCTGTAGACACTGGAAAACTGCTGCTCCAACTATATAAGCTGTTGCTATGAGGGAATATGCATCCGGTGTTGCCAGACCACTTGGTAAGGAGCCAGAAGTCCAAGTTTTATGTGAACTCTCCCAATTTTTATTTTTATTTATTTTTTCCCATCCCAATCTCCAATTTTTAAATGTGGACCAACAACTTTTTAAAAGCATTAGGCCAAATGAAACACATCTACGGGCTGGCTTTGGCTCACTAGTTTGCAACCTCTGGTTGCATATGAAGAAGACTATATGCAAATAGTTATATATGGATAGAAAGTGAACTATGGCAAAAATGAGTACCTTGTGCCTCAGAAGTAATTGATATTCAGTATACCAGCAAGCTTGCAGAAAGCTTCATAGGTGAAAATATGGCAGCGGAGCTTCTGAGAATCTGAAGGATTATGTTTGCAAAAGTGGGGCAAAGGGCCACTTGAACCTAGAAGGTCTTTTCAATATGTTGTCCTAGCTACAGGGATGGCCAGCATTTCCCAGCCATTTCTGACTCAGATATCATTTCATGGGGATGTATAATCTCACAAATACCTTTAAAAATGGTGGGATTGCATTTTTTGTATGTAATCTGATTATTTTCAAACAGCTCGTTAAAATTTCAAACATACAGCAAAGCTGAAATTTTACAGGGAACATTTCTAAACTCATCACTCGGATTTTAGTGAATGATTAGTAACGTGTTATTAGTTTTATCATAGAGAGGAGGAATTATGCAGAGAAAAAGCTCCAGAATTCTGCCTAGAGGATTCTTGAGTCTGTTGCTGAATATTAAGCTGCAATTAAATAGGGCAAAACTCTGTGTAGCCAGGCAAAGAACTACTGAGTACCTATAAATTGAGTAATTCCCGAAGTTAACAGAAGGCTGGGAGTTGTTTGAGTTTGGCCAGCTAATGTGGGAATTCCTACTGCACTTGTTGAATACCTGGAGCACTGACTTCGGAAGAGGATGCTTCAGCAGTAGGGCTAAAACTAGCCCTAGAAAGAGGTTACTCAAGATAGGCTATACCACATTTTAAAAAGGAGCCTTGAAAGGATCAGGCTGATTCACAAAAAAACTGACTGCCTCCTGTAACAAAGTCCAAAAAATTTTAAAAGAAGACAACAAAATCTAGCATTCAACAATGTAAATTTCGCAATACCAAGCATTCAATAAAAATTGCTAGACATGCACAAAAGCAGGCGAATGTGACCAGGAGAAAAATAATGAATAAAAACAGACACATGATGATAAGATGAGAAAATAGTAGACAAGGACTTTGAAAGTGCTATTACAAATATGCCCAAGGATTTAAGGGAAATGAACATAATGAGAAAAGTGCAAAAGATAAAATAAATAAAATAGAATTTCTGGGGCTTAAAAGTACAATATCTGAAATTTGAACTTCACTGGACAAGATTGACACAAGATTATACACTGAGGAAGAAAAAGTGCACCGGTGTGTGTACCAGTATGTTCTTGAAGACACAGCAATTGAAACTATAAAAACTGAAGAACAAAAGGGGAAAAAACACTAAAAATAAATGAACAAGGAAAAAGTAAACTGTGACACAATATATCACATGGCCAGAAGACAAAGAAGGGGAGGGGTGGGAAGGAAGAGAGAAAAACAAATTTTGGGGGTAGTGGGGAATACCAAATTATTTTATTTGAAGGACTGTTACAAATGAAAGAACTTAAGTAGATGTTTTGGAACAGAAAAAAAAATTGAAACAGTAATGGCTGAAATTTTCCAAATTTAATGAAAATTATAAATTCATAGTTCCCAGAAGCTCAACAGACTCCAATCAGAACAGAAAGGATACCACACCAAGTCACTTATTCTCAAATTGCTGAAAACCAGTGATAAAATCTCAAAAAGAAAACATGCATTACATACAGAGGCACAATGGTAAGGATTACTACCCACTTCTCCTAAGAAAACTCATCTTTAAAGCTTTGAAAGGAGCACCTAGTGACTCAGTTGGTTGAGCAGCTGACTCTCGATTTCAGCTCAGGTCATGATCCCAGGATTGTGGGATTGAGCCCTACATCGGTCTCTGCGCTGAGTGTGGAGCTTGCTTAAGATTCTTTCTCTCTTCCTCTGACCCTCTCCCCACTCCCCTGCTTACACGTTCTCTCTCTCTAAAAAATAAACTGTTGAAAGAAGGAAATCTTTATCCTAGAATTCCGTATCAAGTGAAAATATCCTTAAATTAAAACAAAATAAGGATGTTTTAAACAAACAAAAGGTGAGAGAATTCATTGTTAGCAGACCTGGATTCTACAAGAAATATTAAAGATAGTTCTTCAGGAAAAATAAAATACTAAATGGAAACTTTGATCTACACAAAGAAACAAACAGTCCCAGAAATGGTAAATAAATAGGTAAATTGAATAGATATTTTATCTCATTTAAAAATTTATTTAAAAGATAGCTTACAAGGGTGCCTGGGTGGCTCAGTTGATTAAGTGCCCAACTTCAGCTCAGGTTATGATCTCACAGTTTATGAGTTCAAGCCCTGCATTGGGCTGTCTGCTGTCAGCACGGAGCCTGCTTTGGATCCTCTATCCGCGCTCCCCTGCCCCCTGCTCCTACCCTGCTTTCTCTCTCTCAAAAATAAACATTAAAAAAAAAATTTTTTTTAAGATAGCTTACAATGAAAAGAACACATTAAGTAGAAAGAAATTAAAATCTATGAAATAGAAAAGAAAGGAGGGGCGCCTAGGTGCCTCAGTTGGTTAAGCATTCGACTCGATTACAGCTCAGGTCACGATCTCACATTTGTGAGTTCAAACTATGCAGCGGGCTTTGCACTGACAGTGCGGAGTCGGCTTGGGATTCTCTCTCCTTTTCTCCCCCCCCCAAAAAATAAAGAAATAAGCTTAAAAAAAAAAAGCAAAGAGAAGAAAGGAGAAAATCAACAAAACCAAAAGCCGGTTCTTTGTAAATTTCAACAAAATAAACCTCTAGTTAGGCTGCTAAGTACCCAAGAGAGAAAACACAATTACCAATATCAGTGATGAGAGAGGGGACATTACTATAGATCCTACAAACCGGATCAGCAGCCTTTTACTTGTAAAGATTCAGATAGTAAATATTTTTGGATTTGTGGGGCATATGATCTCCAGAGCAACCATTCATCTCTATTGTTGTGGCAGTAAAAGAGCCACAGTAAATGAAAGGTGGCTGTGTAAAAATAAAACAGTATTTGAAAAATGGGCTGAAGGCTGAGTTTGGTTTGTGGCTGTAGTTTGATGCCCCTTGCTAGAGACACTAAGAGGATAATAAGTGAACATTCTGAACAACTTTATGCGAAGAAAACTGGCAACTTACGTGAAATGAACACATTCTTTAAAAGACTCAAATTGTTAAAACTGCTACAAGAAGAACTGGAAAATTCAAATAGCGCTATGTCAGGGTTTCTCAAATTTTAGTGGTACTGACATTTTGGACGAGATAATTTTTGTGTGTGGGGAATAAGGTTTTCGGCAATATCCCTGGCTTCTACCCACTCGATGCCAAAAGCATCATCTAGTTACAATAACCCCAAATATCTCCAGATGTTACCAAATGTTCCCTGGGGAAGGGGCACCATCTCTGATCGAAAATAACTGCCCTATATCAATGAAAGAAATTAAAATCATAATTAAAACCTTTTTTCCCACCTCACCCTGTACACCCTCCTCCAAACAAACAAACAACAACAACAATAAAACAAAACCAAAAGCCGCCCAAGCACGCAACTCTAGGTAGCTTCACTGGTGAATCCCATCAATAATTTAAGGAAGAATACCAATCCTATAAAAATTCTTTCAGAAAACAGGGGGGAAGGAAAAAAATAGGAGTAAAGGGATGCTTTCCAAACTCATTTTATGAGTTCACATTACCCAGATATCAAAATTAAGCAAAAATATTATAGAAAGAGAAAATTTCAGGCCAATATTCTCTGTGAACACAGATGTAAGAATATAACAATATATAAAAAGAATAATACATCATGAACTAGTATGTTTTTTTATAGGAATGCAAAGTTGGTTCATCATTTGATAATCAGGCAATATAATTCATCATATTAACAATACAGCAGAGAAACCATATGATCATCTCAATTGACACAGGAAAAGCACTTGAAGAAAATCCACAGTCATTCATGAGTTTTTAAAACATCTCAGCAAACTAAGAAAGAGGGGAAGTTTCTCAATCTAGTAAAGAGCATCTGTTTTTAAAAACCTATAGATAACATTATATAATGATGAAATACTGCGTGATTTCCCCCCAAATGGGAACAAGGCAATCTACTACTACCACCTATATTCAATGGTGTACTGTAAGTCATAAACAGTAGAATAAGGCAAAGGGAAAAAAAGGTATACAGATTGGAAAGAAGTAAAAATGTCTTTATAAAAGACATGAACTTGTGCATAGAAAAAGTGAAAACAGTTCCAAAAAGTTACCAAAACGTAATTTAATTTAGCACGGTCTCAGGATATAAGATCAACAGACAAAAATAAATTGTATTTTAATAACTAGTATTTTCTTGAAAAATGAACAAAGTAAGCCTGTCACCATCAATTCAAACAATTGATAGTACCAGTTGCCAAAGACAAAAATTGAGCTAATTTTAGGGGCACCTGGGTGGCTCAGCCAGTTAAGAATCTGACTTCAGCTCATGTTATGATCTCGTGCTTCATGAGTTCAAGCCCTGCATCAGATTCTGTTGTCACCACGGAACCTGCTTCAGATCCTCTGTCCCCCTCTCTCTCTGCCACCACCCCACTCACACTCTCTCTCTCTCAAAAATAAAAACATTTTTTTAAAAATTGAGCTAATTTTGCTTGAAGGCAAAGGGTATAGAGATTACCTAAAAAAAAAACAAAAAACAAACAAATAAATAAAGGGGTGTCTGGGTGGTTCAGTTGGTTAAGCATCGGACTTCGGCTCAGGTCATGATCTCATGGTTCTCCGGTTCCAGCCCCACATCAGGCTCTGCTGACAGCTGATAGTGCACAAGAGCCTGCTTGGGATCCTCTCCATCACTCTCGCTGCTCTTTCCCTGCTCTATCTCAAAAATAAATAAACATTTATAAATAAACAAACAAACAAATAAATAAAATTAGGATTTGGGGGGAAAAAGGTACCCATTATTGTGAGCTTAAAAGTTTTAGAACATTTAAAGACTTTTCTGATGAGATCAGTAGTGATATTAACAAATATGATTTTCGATGTTATATAATGAATGTTTAAAGCACATGGAAGATTTGTATAACTCAGCGAACCTGATAATTTCCAAATAACCACTGTATGATGTGACAAATCATGCTTGGGCAAAAAGATTCATTCTAACTACAAGATAGATCAATGGATCTCAATGTTACAGAGTATGAAATATTCTCTGACATGGTTTCAGATTCCACACTACTACTAACTTTTTTTATATATTTATTTAGTTTTGGGAGGGTAAGCTGTGGAGGGGCAGAGAGAGGGGGACAGAGGATCCAAAGCGGGCTCTGCACGGACAGGCTGACAGCAGCCAGCCCAATGTGGGGCTCGAACTCCCTAACCACGAGATCACCACCTGAGTGGAAGTCGGACACTCAACTCAACCAACTGAGCCACACAGGTGCCCCTGCTAGTAACTTTTAAGAAAACTACTACTTGTCCAATTTTGAGATAGTACCAAAGAATACTCAGTTACATATATAGGCTATTAAAATATTCCTCTCTTTTCTAACCACCTATCTGTGTGAGGCTGGATTTTCTATATATATTTGAACTAGAACATACTACAACACACTAAAGGAAGAGAGATGAAGATCCAGCTTTTCATTAAGCCAGACATTAATTTGCCAGAGATTTGTAAAATAATGCCACTCTTCTAAATTTCTTTTAGAAAAATGTAACTATTTTCCATAAAGATATCTATATTGTTATGCAACGGGTTTACTGTTATTTTTAATGAGTAAATATTTAAAATCATTTAATTTCTAATCTGGCAAATATTGATAGACAAACAAACGCTTAATAATTCTTAATTTTTAAGAGTGTAAAGTGTCTCAAGACCCAAAGGTTTGAGAATCATTGCTCTAATCCAACCCTTTCTCCCTTGATTCCCTATTTTATAGACGGGTAAACTGAGGCTTGGAGTTGGAAAGGGCGCTTCACAGGGAGATTGTGGTTGTAGCCCTGACACTCCATATTTGGTATAAACCTGTGAGAACAGGTGTAGTGGGATAACTCCTATTTAGTGTATTTAATCTCTCTTCACTGGATCCTTCTCTGGATTTTTAAACGTCATTTTTTTTTTTTTTTTAAGGCTTTTCTCTAGGCACCTGGGTGGCTCAGTCAGTTAAGCGTCCAACTTCGGCTCAGTTCATGATCTTGTGGTTCATGAGTTTGAGCCCTGCATCGGGTTCTATGCTGATAGCTCAGACCCTGGAGCTTGCTTCAGATTTTGTGTCTCCCTCTCTCTCCACCTCTCCCCCATGCACACGCACTCTCTCTCTCTCTCAAGAAAAAATAAACATTAAAACAAATTTTTTAATAAAACAAAAAAGGCTTTTCTCTATGCACACATCTCCCTCCATCTTACAACTGCTAGGTCCCTGTTAAAAACTTCCTCATCTTTCACTCACTCATTCAATGACTATTTACTGAGCACCAACTATGTACCATATACATCTCTAGATGCTGATAATTCAACAACGAATTAAAATCCTTGATTTGATTTTTAAAATCTTACATTCTGGTGAGGGGTCAGAAAAATTGGTCCAGAGGCGCCTGGGTGGCTCAGTCAGTTGAGCGTCCATCTTCGGCTCAGGTCATGATCTCGTGGTTCATGGGTTCGAGCCCCGCATCGGGCTCTATGCTGACAGCTAGCTCAGAGCCTGGAGCCTGTTTCAGATTCTGTATCTCCCTCTCTCTCTGACCCTCCTCTGCTCACACTGTCTCTCTCTCTCTCAAAAACAAATAAAACATTAGAAAAAAAAAAAGAAAAGAAAAATTGGTCCAGAACTTGTAAATGGGCAGAAGAGAATTACTGGCTGCTCCTTCATTGTAGTGCTAAGGTATACCTTTGATTGACTTTACATTGACTAGGCGATTGCACAGCTTTGTGGAGGTAAAAGTTAGCTTGCAGAAAACCAATGGCAAAAGCAAATTACTCCTATCCATAGTAATGCAAATGGATTTTGATCAGTAGAGATGGAATTGATTTCCATCTGGTAGAAGCGATAATCCCAAACATTACAGTTTATTATTTAAGATATTAATGTTTTGTAACTATTAGCAAATTCATTTCAGCATTCCTTTGGCTGATAATCCAAATATCTGAAACTCAAGTTCTCATTTGCACGTCTAACCATCTAACTGGTTCCCTCATTCCCTCATTATTTAGGATAATAATGGAGGAGCAGTTTATTATGATGAATAAAATCTTTGACTTGTGCTCACTTTATCTTCATATAAGAATTATGTTTCCCACCTTTTGAAAATTGTAATTTAGTAGACTATATGAAAAAATACATGTTACAAGAATAAAGGCAGGTTAAGAGGACAGCTATTAACTGGTGGTGTAGCATGTACTAATTGAGATAGATAGGGCCAATCAATCAACAAGTCTTGCAAGTGGAATCAATCCTTTTTCTTTTTTAAAGAAATGTTTATTTATATTTGTGTGTGTGTGTGCGTGTGAGAGAGAGAGAGAGAGAGAGAGAGAGAGAGAGAGATCACCAGTGGGGGAGAGGCAGAGAGAGGGAGACAAAGAATCCCAAGCAGCCTCCACACTGCCAGTGCAGAGCCAGATGTGGGACTAGAACCACAAACTGTGAGATCATGACCTGAGCCAAAATCAAGAGTCGGACACTTAACTGAGCCACCCAGGGACCCCGGAATCCTTTTCTATCTTCCTTGGCACCACACTAATCCAGAACCGTCTTCTCTCATCTAATCTCCCTCCCATAATCCTACCTACTCCGATGATCAACTATCAGATGATTTTTCTTTTTTTAGTGATAAACACAAGATTCTATTTGTGATATGTAAAGTTTTGGTAACTTCTCCTGCCCTGTAAATGTGGAAATAAAGGTGTATGTTTTTCAGTGGAATTTTACAACCCACACCAAGAATAATATAGTTTGAGAAAAGGTTAAAAATTCCCTCATTTACATGTAGCTTTGGCAGCTCGCAATCCATAAAATACTGGGAAAGCTCAAAGTGCTACAAGGTTCTTCACTACTTTTAATTTTCTATGGTAGTGAAGAGAGTTTGTCTTAAAATTCACACTTGCTTCATCATTCCCGTAACTTCAGTAAACATGTACCCAAGCTTCCTGCCTTCTGAAAGTGATATGACTTTTGGATAGGAGTCAGATGGGACTGAAATGGCTGATTACTTTTGAATACTTAAGCCCCACTGGGGGACAGCTCCCATCTGTACTTCTGATCCACTGCCTAGATACCAGAGGTCCCCAGAAGCCGCTCCTTGGGCTCTATTAACTTGCTGGAGCAGCTCACAGATTCGGGAAACCCATTACTCACTAGATGGCTGGTTTATTATAAAATATAAAAGGATATATACGGTCAGATGGAGATGCATAGCGCATCTCCTATACACTATATATAGATATAAGTGAAAAGACATGTAGCTTCCATGCTCTCTCGCAGCACCGCCGTGTATTCACCAACCAGTAAGCTCCCATATCATAATTTTTAAAAACACTTATCTGAGAGGACACCTGGGTGGTTCAGTCGGTCAAGCGACTGTCTCTTGGTTTCTTGATTTCGGTTCAGGTCATGATCTCACGGTTGGTGAGATCTCAAGCCCCGTGTGGGGCTTCACGCTGTCAGCGCCACAACATGCCTGGGATTCTCTCTCTGTCCCTCTCTCATGCTCGCTCTCTCTTTAAAAATAAATAAACCTTAAAAAAAAAAAAAACACCTATCTGACCACGTCTTCCTATGAGGGGGTCAAGTTTTGTGGGGCCTAAAGCTTACACAATTCGAGCGGTCGTCTTCAAGAAAAACAATACAAAATTAGGTACAAGGGTCTTGGAAGGGACACGGCAAATGGCAAGTTCTGAAATGTCAAACTTCGTAAGCTTCAGTATAAATCTGCCTCTGCCCACAAATCTGGCCTCATTTTTCTCTACCTCAGGATCTGTCCTCGTGCAGCTTCGGCCTAGAAGGCCCTTGTCACCCCCTTGTGCCTACTGCCACCTCCCAGTCTTCTCTGATCCCCCAGTTGGGCTAGGGGCCTTTACGGAGTCTCTCTCAACGCTCCAGGCACCCAGGCAGAGACGCCATTCCGTGCGAATGGTTGCTCTTTCCCAGCACCCCAGAAGATCCGTGGAGGAGCGCGGCGTGGGGTGCACCTGGGCTGTAAAGTTGTGCTGAGCCCCGGACCAGACCTCGCCGGAATTCCCTCCTGTTCTCGCCCAGAGTGGCGCCCCCACCTCCCCGGAACCCGCGGGTCAGCCGTTGCGGTTCCGGTCGGAACTACTCGGCGGTGCACGCTGATATGGCTGCGCTGGTAGCGAGGAGTGTGCCGGGCGTGCTGAAGCTTGCGCACTTCGCTACCGTCCCGCGGAGACATCGACATAAGAAGAAATGGGTAAGGTCCAGCAGCTGGCCCACGAGGAAACAGTGATAGCGGCCTTTTGCCGCCGCCCCTCGGGAAACCTCCAGCCCTGCCACCTCCCGCCACCGTCGGCTAGGTTCACTACTCACGCCCCTCCGGAAGGCCCTCAGCCTCCCTTCCCCGCCCCTCAGGGGGCGTCCCTCGGCTCCTCCTTCTCGCTTCTGTTACGTCATCGCCTCTATCCCTCTTGCTTCGTCACAAATCTTAGGCTGCTGTTCTGGTATGCCCGCGGTACCCCGACTCCGCCCCCCAAGTTACGTCATCACCCCGCCCTCATTCTTTCAGTTAGGTCACCTCCCCTTTGTTCCGCTGCTCTTGGTCACTTTCCCCTTGGCCCCCACTATCCCTTCCACTGCCCTTCCTCCCTCTCCCTCACCCTCCCCTTCTTTCCTACCCTGCCCCCCTTCCTCCCTCCCTCCATGACTTCGTCTCCGCCTTTCCTCCTAGAACTTTCAGCCCGGCCGCCCTCACCGCTCGAAAAATCCCTTAGCGACAACCCCTTCCTTCCTGAGTCTCCGCGGTCCACCGGGAAAGGATTCAACCCCATCCTCACCCTCAAGCTGCCTCTGGAGCCCAGGAAAGGTTACAGCGATCACCCTGCCCACACTCTTGATCTTTCCCCAAACCCAGGCAAAGTGTGCAGCGACTCTCCTCACCCCCTGGGCTCTCCTCACTTCTCCAGAGACCCTTTCTCTGGCCTCAGCTGTAGCCTTGGAATTTCTTCCATAACCGCCACGTCCCCCTCCCTACCCCGGCAGATTCCCTCCGCACCCCCACGGCCCCCCTCCCCACCTCCACAGCCTCCCTTGCGCCCCGGGAGATGTTCTTTTGAACCCTCTTCTCCACTCCTTCGAAGGCCTTACCGCCGCGAGCCTATCCTCTTGGGTTCACCCCCTTTGAGCCCTTGTTTTGACCGGTGCAGTCTTATGGGGTCACCCTCTGTTCGTCCACGGAGCCCTTATTGCCGCTGGCTCAGTCCTCCGAGAACACCGCGTCCCTGTCCCCGAAGCCCTTACACCACTGACCAGCAGACCTACCTCTGTTATTGTGGATACCCTTCAGCCCTGGTAACCAGCCCTGTGACTTCCCCTCCTCTTCCTCATCGACCCTCGGGAACCAACCCGGTGACTTCTCCCACCCTCCCTCATGTGCCATTGGAAACTGGCCCAATGATTTCACCTCCTGTCACTCATCGGCACCCAGGAAGAGGTCCCATGATTTCACCTTCCATGGGCCCTGGGTCCCAGGGAACATGCCCCATCATGTCACCTTCTCTCACTCATAGGCCCCTGGGAACTGCCCTCATTATTTCACCTCCTCTTGCTCATCAGCCCATGGAAACTAGGCCTATAGCTTCCCCACCCCTTTCTCACAAGGTTTTGGAAACTGGGATTTCCCCTCTGCTTGCTCCCTGGTCCTTGGGGAGAAGTTATAATGATGCTCCTCTTTCCCCAGCATCTTCCCCACCCACTAGCAGCTTTTACCATGTCCACCTTAAGCCTCCAGACTCTTGTGAACCTAAACCACAGCTTGACCTGCCCCCTGGGAAAAATTTCTGTGGCTCCCCACTTTCTTCTCAGGCAGGTACATCTGGCTCTCCCAGCTCACCTCAGGAGGGCTCTTGTCACTGTTCCCATATTTCTCCAGAGGCCCACATACCTGCCCCTGGTAGCCCTTATTGTGCCAACTGCCTTTCCTCTAGGAATACTGGTTCTCTGTGCTCACCCCCGTCCCAGACTCCCATAAAGCCTTGCTTGGAGTCCATTTTGACCTGGGAGACTAATGGGGGCTCTCACCTCTTGTTAGAGCCAGGCACTACGATTTCTTATGCCCCCTCTGCCCCCTGTGCTCCCTGTCTCCCTTGTCCCCCCTGTCCCCAGGAACCACCTCTTCCGCTCTCCTCTCACTGTCCATATACTGTTTTCTCCTTCCCTTCACCCTTGGGCAACCAGTTTATATCTCCACCCCACTCACCCCCCCACAGAAGCTGTAACGAACCCCCTCTCCCTACTCCAGTTTGCCCCCAAGTGAAGTCCCCCAAATCCTCAGAGTTAAAACAACCACGTGCTCTCCACAGATGTCGCTCCCTGATCGTCCCTCTCCAGCACACTCCTCTTGACCAGCCCAGGCCCCCTAAGGCCAGCTCTTCTCCTCCACCTCCCTCCCGCCCTTCTGGTCCTCCTTGTATGGTGACACCCATTACCACTTGCTCAAATCCCTGCCCCAAAGAACTTCCCCAAGGAACTACCTTACCTCCTGTGATCCCTAGGACCCTCAAACCTGTTATCCCCACTTGTCTTCCCCTTCGCCTTCCTTTTGGTACTGTTTCACCCAATAGTTATGCTCAGAGCAGGCCCCATGGACTCTCCATAGGACCTCCATTCAGTACCCATATATATTCTGTGGTTCCCTCTACCCCTGATCGCTGCCCACTCCTTGGTTCCCTCAGTCAATCCATATGCCCACCTCGGTGTCATAAACTGCCCATGGTGCCCCGCTGTGGCTTCTATAGCACTCCCAGGGGCCCCGCCCAACCTTATCGCCAGCCTGTGGCACCTCCTTGTTCCACCCACATCTATTCTTTTATCCCTTTGCGAACACCCTTTGATCCTCAAAGTTTACCCATTGGCCCCCAAACCCGGTGCCTCCCTGTTACTGTGCCCTGTGGCTTCCATGTCTACTCTGTGGCTCCTCAAGTCTCCTGCAAAGAGTGCCCCCAGGTTCCCTGCAGCTGTCCTTTGCCTTCGTCTAAGACTTGCAGCTGTAGCACTAATGTCAGCTCTAGCTCAGCTGTCATTAATGAATGCCAGAGTAGTGACAGCCAGAGCAAGAGTTGCCACCAAAGCAAAAATCAGAGCCAGAATGAGAATACCCACCACCCCTGCAGAAGTCAAAGTCAGAGCAAGAGTCTCCATCCTCACAGAAGTCAGAGTCGGAACAGGAGTCCTAGTCGAAAGAGAAGTCAGAGCCGGAGCAATTGTTCCCACCAAAGCATAAATCAGGATAAGAGCGAGTGTCAGAGCGGAAATCAGGGCCAGAGTGAGAGTTCTCCATGTAGCAAAAGTCAGGGCCAAAGCAAAAGTGGCTTCCATGGCAAAGGTCGGAGCCAAAGCAAGAGTCCCTGCAATGGCAAAAGGCGAGGCAAGAGCAAGAGTCCCTCCCACAGCAGGAGCCGGAGCAAGAGTCCCCGTCCCAGCAAAAGTCAAGGCCAGAGCGAGAGTCCCCACCATAGCAGAAGTCATGGCTGCAGCAAGAGTCCCTGCCATAACAAGAAATGAGGGCCAGCAGAAGAGTTCTGACCAAACCAAAAATGCAGGCCAGAGCAAAATTCATTGCCACTCCAGCTGTGGCATCTCAGACCGACCTGAGGACTCCTCAGCTGAGGTCTTCATTTTCCTCGTGATCTGTGTTTATGCTCTGCAAGCCTGACTCATGTCCCTCTCTGCTACCCCCATAGAAGTCCCCATTTTGGTTCACACCTCAAGGTTACTGGGAGTTCCCCTTATCCCATGTTCCTGGGGGTATAAGAACTCTTCCCAAATGACCCTCAACCCTGTGATTCTGAGCATTATGGCTTCAGTCACTGCATGACATTAGGTAAGTTACCTTTTACCTGTGCATCAAATGTGGAGGGCTGATATTTTTTTGTATCCCACTGAGCTATCTGTTGTGGTGCTCACATAAGCTAGGAGACCAGAAAATGCTTTAGAAGATGGAAGGACTGTTCAGAGAGAAAGCGTCTTTTGTTTTTAAGGCTGAAGCTTCCCCTAGGGCCTTTATAGATTCTTCCAACTTCTGTAGACCCCCCCCCCCAAGAGTCCTATCCTGAGCTGCCATTTTCTTAAGTTCTTCTTACTTTCAGGCCCCAGCGTGACCCCACATGCTATTATGAGAGCTACAGCTTGCTTTCTCTCACAACCCCAAGATAGAAGGGCCAGTTCCCCACTACTTTTCTCTCTCACACTTCTCTGGCTGGCAGAGGTAGGATGCAAAGGCAGGAGTGGGCACATGGGCTGCAGGGCTCTGAGGTATTGGTGAGGTCAGGTGGTAGGGGAGAGACAAGACTGGGAGACCAATAAGCCTGTTCTTTTCCTTTTAGGCTGCCACAGAGCCCAAATTTCCTGCCACTCAACTGGCTCTGCAGAATTTTGACATGACCTACAGTGTGCAGTTTGGTGATCTTTGGCCATCCATCCGGGTCAGCCTTCTTTCAGAACAGAAGTATGGTGCACTGGTCAATAACTTTGCTGCCTGGGATCATGTGAGTGGAAAGCTGGAGAAGCTGAGTGCCAGGGACTTTGTGAATGATGCCATCTCCCATGGAGAACTGGAGAGTGGCCAAACTGCAAATCCATCCCTAGCCTCTGGGGCCTGCAGCCCTAACCTTCGATGCTTCACTTTCACCAGAGGGGATGTCAGCCGGTTCCCCCCTGCCAGGTAGGATCCAGAGTCATGGCTAGGGCTTTCCTGAGTGTCTGCTGGAAGTAGACAGAAGGAGACCCAGCTTTTGTCCCATTTAATGAGGATCCTAATATTGCTAATATTTACTGAGTGCTTATACATGTTAAGTGTTTTTCGAAGTGTTGTGTGTGCATTATCTCCTTTTGTTCTGTCAACAACACTCTGAGGTAGGTAATATTGTTCCTCTTAAATTTGAGGAGGCTGAGGTGCAGAGAAGTTAAGGTACTTGCTTGCTTTAGGTCCCTTAGATAGCAGGTGGTACAGCAGATACTTAGAGCCAGGCAATTTGACCCCGGAAGCTGCACTTTGAACCTGCTGTGCTCCACTGCCTCCCGTAGAAGACAGCCGTCTCTAACTTGAGGACTTACCACACCCTCCACAGTTAAAGTGTGTATTATATACAACTGCGTTCTCATTTTGCCCTC
Organism: Cryptoprocta ferox; assembly: GCA_028646485.1. Taxonomy (NCBI): domain Eukaryota; kingdom Metazoa; phylum Chordata; class Mammalia; order Carnivora; family Eupleridae; genus Cryptoprocta; species Cryptoprocta ferox. The sequence continues at coordinate 66,486,296 of CM053570.1, read as the reverse complement.
ACAGCCACCCATCCAAGTGTGTGGAACAGGTAAGCTCATGGTACCAAAGAACAAGTGGGACTTGCTAGGGACACCAAGTTAGTACCAGAGGGGACTCCTGGTCTTCTGATCCAGTGCTCAGATTTATATAAAGTTGGATGAAAAAGACCCTTGCAATCAAATGCTATGTTGTGCTTTAGAAACTGAAAAAGGGGAGCTCAGTGTTAGTTGCAGGATATGGGAATTGATCTTTAAAGGATTGATTCACTCATTCAGTAAATATTGTCTACCAAATTCCAGGCCTTCTTAAGTGCCTGGGTTACAGGTACAAAAGCCCTCATTGAGCTTATAGTCTAGTGAGGAAGATAAGTATTGAGAAACTATTTATAATTGTGATAAGTGCCACAAAAGCAAAGTACAAGATGCTATGAGGTTTTATAACTAGGAGATCTAACACAGTGTTTTCTGAGGAAGTGAAATTTAAGCTTAGACCTGAAAATGAGTAGGAATTAAAGCTGGTGGCACGGGGGTGGGGATGGGAGTGAGAGGCTGCAGAAGCTGGCAGGAGCCAAATTTTGAAGGTCTTCTAGGCTATAAGGAATTTTGGACTTTTTCTTTAAAAGGAAGAGGGAGCCATGGCATGACCAGATTTGAATTTTTAAAATAGCTTTCCGGCTGCTGTGTGGAAAACAGATTGGGGAGGCGCAAGGCTATGTATGAAATATGAAATGGGGATGTCAATTAGGAAGCTTTTGCAATAGCTCTAGCTACTGGCTTGAGGGAGGGCTACATGCTTAGGAAAACCAGGAGGTGAGGCTGGAAGAGTATGTGGAGGGCCATGTATGGGAATCTTGAGTGCCAGGAGCTTACAGGTTGGGAGAAGGGGATTTTTCTGATGGCCCAGGGTTGCTTATAAATGGCTGGACCTGCCTAGGGCTAAATGGCTTCAGACTATGTGCCCTATAGTACATATTGCTGTAAATTGCCAAGATCTGTTCTAGAGAACTGCCGGAAAGGGTTTCTGAGTAGGCGAACAGCAGTAATGCACAGTGGTTATAAAGATGGGTTTTGGAATCAAGAAAACCTATATTTGGATTCTGCCTTCATCACTAATTGGACATGTAGCTTTGGATAACTAACTCTTTGCTTCCTTTTCTGGAAAATAATCCAGAAAGTGATGGTACTGATACTATAGCTCATTGTGTGCCAGCTACTATTCTAAGCACTTGACTTCTATTAATTTCTTTCATCTTCACAATAATCCTATCTGGCATGTACTCTTATTACAGATGAGGAAACTGATGCACAGAGAAGTGGAGTCATTTGCCGAAGGCACACAGTTGTTGAGCACCTGGGCTGGTTTTGAGATGCAGCCAGTGTGGCTCTGGAACCTGGGTTCTGCTGTGTCACAGGGCTGTGGTGAGGCCTGAATGGAGTGACGTATACAAGACACCTAGCGCAATACCTGTGACAGAGCACTTCTAAACAGTATCTCACTGTCCATGCCATTCTCATTGAAGTGATGCTTCAGGAAGATCACTCTAATAAATTGAGTGGGAGGAAGATAGATTGGGGCAGGATTAGAGACTGGTTTGGAGGCACTGGTTTTAGGGAGAACCACAGACTAAGGACCATGTGGTTTCCCAAGTTGCCTGAGGTGCTTGGCTTCTATTCAGAGGGGTTTGGGTTTCCTTCTCATCTTTATAAGCTCCCTATAAATTAAGGGAATCCTAACCTCTCAGGAGGTCAAGGATGTATTTAGGGAGTCCAGGAACCTCTGGAAATCGTCTGAAAAACTGTGTGCTTTTTTTTTTTTTTTTGGGAAAGAGGGACTGTAGCTTTCAGCAGATTCTCCAAACTGAACCAAAAACAGCTTGAGTGACACTTGCAAAGGAAGGAACTGGATGAGAATGGGTTTTGTGGACCAGTGCTGGTTGAGGTTGATAGGAATTCTGTGTTTTTCTCAGGTTTCTTGTCATTCTCCTCTGCAGGGCAATAGGCACACAGTTTCAGGGCCAATCCAGGCATGAGTCAACTTTGAAAATATCCTATCATAGTCTGAGCCTGTCTATGAAGGGGCCACAACCTCAAGACCGGGGAGTATAGCTCTGGTAGTGGACCCTCAGTGCTGCTGTGTCTCATGTCTCATCACATTTTTCTCCCACAGCCTTCCTGTCAGGGCAGCAAAGATCAGATTTCTGTCTTCTTGAATTTGTCCCCAATGGCTGAGCTGTGTCTCAGGCAGGGGAATGGCTTATGACAACTGGCCTGGGAGTGACCATTAAGTTGTTGTCTGTTGTCCCTCTCTCTCTACCCACACGGATCCTGCCTGTCTTCATGCTTCATTGGCTCTCACTTGGACTCTTATAACAGTCTTATCACTGGTGTCTGTTTCTAATTTGTTTTTCTAGCCCACCTATCTTTCTAAAACTCTATTTTGGTGATCACGTCATTTTTTTAAATTTTTAAATTTTATTATTATTATTATTTTTAATGTTTATTTATTTTTGAGAGACAGAGAGACAGGGCATGAGCAAGGGAAGGGCAGAGGGAGAAGGAGACACAGAACTTGAAGCAGGTTCCAGGCTCTGAGCTGTCAGCACAGAGTCCGATGCGGGGCTGGAACTCATGAACCACAAGATCATGACCTGAGCGGAAGCCGGCCGCTTAACCGACTGAGCCACCCAGGTGCCCCAGGCTATTCCCGTCATTTTCTTCACAGACTCGTAGCTGCCTCCAGGTTATAGTCCAGACTCCTTAGCATAGGGTCTAAGGGCTTTCTACAACCTGGCCTCTAACTGCCTTTCAACCTCAATCTCCTCCACCTTATATTTCTTTTTTTTTAATGTCTATTTTTTTTTTGATGTTTATTTATTTTTGAGAGAGAGAGAGAGAGCGAGCGAGCGAGCACGAGCTGGGGAGGGGCAGAGAGAGAGGGAGACACAGAATCTGAAGCAGGCTCCAGGCTCTGAGCTGTCAGCACAGAGCCTGATGCGGGGCTTGAACCCACAAACTGTGACATCATGACCTGAGCCGAAGTCAGATGCTCAACCGACTGAGCCACCCAGGCACCCCTAAATGTCTATTTATTGAGAGAGAGAGAGAGAGAGAGAGAGAGAGAGAGTGCAAGCAGGCGAGGGACAGAGAGAGAGGGAGACAGAATCTGAAGCAGGCTCCAGGCTCCAAGCTGTCAGCACAGAGCCTGACGCAGGGCTCAAACTCACGAACTGTGAGAGCATGACCTGAGCTGAAGTTGGACGCTTAACTGACTGTGCCACCCAGGCGCCCCTCCACCTTGTATTTCTGCTACCGCAGATGTCTCATCATTTCTAAAAGAAGCTGTGAGTTGGCATGCTTCTGTGCCTTCGCTTGTTCTTTTCTCCTCTTTTGGAATGCTCCTGTGTCTTCATCCGTCCCTCCCTTCCTTCACTTAATGAGGGCCTATTTCTTCATCAGGCCTGACTCAGGTAACTGTGAGAGGGACAATTGATGGCGTTCTTCTCTGAACCCACAAAACATTTTGTATCTTAATATTTAACCCAATAAGACTGAGTTCCTACTGTATGCAAGGTGGTGTTTCAGGTGCTGGGGCTATTACAGTGATCAAATAAAGTCTCTGCCTTTATTCCAAAGAGGGAGGAGGAGGAGAGCATACACACACACACACACACACACACACCTGTACATGTAAAGTGAACAATAAGTGCTTTAAAGAAAAGTAATGTAACCTAGAGAGGAGGTGATGGGAGTAGGGGGGTGCTATTTTATTTTATTTTATTTTATTTTATTTTATTTATTTTGAGAGAGAGATAGAGAACAAGCAGGGGAGGGACAGAGAATCCCAGGCAGCCTCCTCACTGTCAGCGCAGAGCCCAATATGTGGCTCAAACCCACAGATGGTGAGATCATGTCCTGAACTGAAGTTAAGAGTCAGATGCTTAACCAACTGAACCACCCAGGCACCCCTATTTATTTTTTAAATGTTTATTTATTTTTGAGAGAGTGAGAGAGCACGTGCACACATGTGCTCACATCTGTGAGTGAGCGGGGAAGGGACACAGAGAGGGGGACAGGATCTGAAGCAGGCTCTGCACTGACAGCAGTGAGCCTGATGGCAGGGCTCAAACTCAGGAACCGTGAGATCATGACCTGAGTGGAATTTGGTTGCTTAACTGACTAAGCCACTGAAGATTTTATTTTTAAGTAATCTCTGCATCCAATGTGGGGCTCAAACCCCCAACCCTGTGATCAAGAGTTGCACATTCCACTGACTGAACCAGTCAGGTGCCCCTTGATCTGTGTTTTAAATGGGTCACTCTGCCTGCTGTGTAGATGAATGAGCAAGTGAGTGAATAAATGAGTGTGGGTCTGAGAAATGAGTTTTTGGTGAGTAGAACTCAGTAGCTCCTCAGGGCATGGACTCTGTGGCCCTGACTTCCAGTGGGTCTCCTGACTTGGAGTTTGACTATAAGGTGGTCTCCTCTCTTCTAGGCTTGGCAGCCTGGGTGTCATGGACTACTACCTGATGGATGCTGCTTCCTTGCTGCCTGTCCTGGCCCTTGGCCTGCAGCCTGGCGACACTGTGCTTGACTTATGTGCAGCCCCTGGGGGAAAGACACTAGCACTGCTTCAGACTGGCTGTTGCCGTAAGTCAGAGGACTGGTGTCTTGGGCAGGGAGGGCTCCCTACCTCACCCAGTCAGGGGCACACTGAATCTGATGGGATCTCAGGTCTCAAGGTCAGAGGGGGTATAGTGCTTGGTTGCTAAGGTGGTGTATTTTTGTTTGCAGCTTATCTCTTCTCTCTCTCTGTCAGTTGGCCAAAGAAGATTGCTGAGCAGAGCAAGGTCTCTGAAGGCAGATTAAAGTGGGACCCTGATCAATCTACACCTGACACTTTTACCCCTCTGTCTCTGTTTACTTTGTCTCTAAGATTAAGTTCCATTTCCTTAGTCTGCCAGCTAAAGCAATAACATCTGGCTGCAGCCACCCTTTATAGATTTATGTCATTCTTCCCCAGACTTTATGTGCTTCAGCCACATCCTGCTACTCCCTGTTGCTCGAATAAGCCTCCGTCTTTTGCTCATGCTCCATTTTCTCTCTAGAATACCCTCCACCCTATCCTAGCTGGCCTGCCTATGTCCTTTTAGCTTTCAAGCCTCAGCTCAAGTGTGCCACCTTCTGGAAGTCTTCCCTCATGACCTCTGCTGGCTGGCTGCAAAGTGACGCCTCGAGTCTCCTATGCTCCCATACCGTGGGCATCACCCTAGCAACTGTTAGCACATTAGTCTTGCATCAGAGCTTTATCGGGTGTGCGTCTTCTCCCTCTTCAGCATTATGAATTCCCTGGGGACAGGCCCAAGTCTTATTCATCGCAGTAGTACAGCCACCAGTCTGGGCTATATGCACCGTAAGTGTTCGCTTCAGCCATCTACTGGCTGACATCCTGCCTTAAAACAGGCAACGTTTTTTCCTTGGGGACCTGAGAAATAACCAGAGCAGGACTGTCATTTTTCCGCTCACCCTGGAGCTCAGCCAGGTCTCTCTTGCCTTGTGCCCTAGCCTTTTTGTTGGGCCTGGGCCCTTCTCTTCAGTTCTTGTCAGCCAACTTGCACAGTCTGAGTTAGCTTCCAGCTTCATGGTAGGCCTTATGGGTGATTGAGCAAGGTAGCACATTTGATCCTACCTTCTGGAAGTGCAGAGGGAGAGGAGAAAAGGTATTGATATGGTTCAATGAGTCCAGTGCAGAAGATCCCAGCCTCTGTGCTGGGCTGTGCTAATCTGACTGAGTGCTGTGGGACTCCATCAGGGGATGAATGAGGTAGGATTACTTGGAAGAGGAGGAACTTAAACTAAGAGGCGTGAGAAGGGCCAAGGAGAAATAATTGAGAGTTGCTTTTCTAAGGTGTACTAAATTACCAGCACCCCCCCCATCCTAGCTCCTCACCTAAGTGAGTCCTTGATGCCAGTTGACGAAGGCAACTTCGAGTTTACCTAGTATAGCCCTCATATTTTACAGAGGGGGGAATTGAATCCTGAAGAGATGAAATAACTTTTACCTGAGTTGGAGATAGAGCCAGAACCGGAACCCAGCTTTTCTGTCCTCAGTTCTGTCCTTCTGGAAATTCCTCCTGAGCAGAGAATCCAATTTTACTTCTTTGAGTGCCCTCAAAAATTGGGAACACTATGTCTTTGTGGGAACATTAAGCTAGTTCATGGGATAGTCCCAGTGGATAAGGTATGTACTCTCTAGTTCTTCACCTCAGCTTCTGCCTCCCTTTCACTCCTTGACCCTGAGACCAGGTATCAATTGCCATTTGTTATCAAGCTTGCAGTAATATTGTTTCTTACAGGAGATCCAAGGACAGAGTGAGTTCTTTCTTGAACTCGCATTTGTCACAAAAGGCAAAGTAAAAGATAGATGGTGAGTCAGTTAGGATTAGGTTTGGTCATATACAACAGAAAATCAACAAACTGGCTTAAAGAAGAAAAGTTTATTTCTCTCTTACATAAGAGAACTGGCATATCAGCAGTCCAGGGCTGGTATGGAGTCTCCACAATATTCAGGGACTTGGGCTCCTTCTTTCTTTTTGCAACCTATTTTATTTCTGGCTTCCATCGTCAGGATTGCCTCATGGTCCAAGATGGCTGCTGGAACTCCAGTTATCACATTGAGATTCAAGGCAGGAAGAAAAGATTGGCTTAAAAGGGCACATCTAATTGCATTAACTTCTTTTGAACATCTCCCCAGAAATCCCACACAATAATTATGCCTATAACTCATTGACCAAAACTTAGTCATATAGTCATTCTTAGTTATAAAAGGAAGTTAGGAAATAGGGCACATTGCTCCCCTTTCCCTCAAATAAAACTGGAGTTCTATTACTAAGGAATGGGAAGAGAATAAATTTTCAGTAAATAATGTATAGCATCTGCCAAAGATGGAGAGAGAGACACATGATTCAAGAAAAGTAGGAGAGAGCATATTTGTTTAGAAATATTCATACTTGGTCTGCTTTATTTATTTACATATCATTTCTGGCCAATGTAGGTGTTTGCCTTTGCAACTTCTGCTCTGGAGTGTCTAGTACTGTGCCATGCACATGGTAAACATTTCTCTCCACTTGGCCCTGCCCCTGGGGCCTGCATTGATTGGCTGTGCCTGAGAATTGGTCTGATTCTCCATCAGCACCATTGTTGGTGCGATGTTTTGTTGGGCCATGGCTTCTAAGTTTCTTTATTCCCACAGGCATTTTAATGTCCAGACTACCCACAGCCATCTATAGAATCAGTGCAATCCCTATCAAGGTTCTGATGGCATTTTTTCCCAGAATTAAAAAAACAATGCTAAAATTTATATTCCCACAGGCAATCTCGCTGCCAACGATCTGTCCACTTCTCGAACAGGCAGACTACAGAAGGTCCTTCACAGCTATGTGCCTCAAGATATCAGGGATAGGAATCGAGTTCGAGTCACCTCATGGGATGGCAGGAAGTGGGGAGAACTGGAGGGGGACACCTATGACCGGGTGAGTGATTCCCAACCTGAGACATCCAGCTAGCCAAACCTAGCCTTCCCATCCTAGCTGCAGGCCCTGAGTGAGTAAGATTCAGCCCTCGTATTTGGGGATGTATGGCCCGTTTCTGGACCTCGCCAGCTCTCCTTGGGTGATTGGGAGAACACGGCCATCTGCACAGTCATCAGTAGCGTCTTCATTGGAGACAGTTAACAGGGAAGAGTTTGAACCTGACTAAGTGGGAAAAGGTTATTAGACTTATTTTATTCCTCAAATAAAATTCACAGATCTCTTCTGTAGATGGTTTTTTTTGGAAACATAATTATAGAACTTTTTCTTTTGTTTTAATTTTTGTTTTTGTCTCTTGTGCCTAAGACAGTATAGGCTCTTAGTAAATGAATGAATAATTTTGTATTTCTCACTTTAAAACTTTTCCATATTGGATATGATGTTTCAGCGTAAAATAATTTTGAATCCTGATCCTGTTATTCAATATATTAGCTACCTTCTGTGCATTGTATCATCTGTAAATTGGATGTTTCATTCAAATAGCTAAAGACAGAGTCCTAAAGCATGAAGGGCGCCTGGCTGGCTCAATCGTAGAGGATGCAACTCTTGATCTCAGGGTTATATGTATGAGCCCCATGTTGGGTGTAGTGATTACTTAAAAATAAAATCTCTAAAAAAAAAAAGGAAAGACTTCTTTCTAGGTTGATATCAATTATTTAATTATAGTTATTTGGGTGTTGGCTTTGGTTTTTTGACCAGCCATGAGTATACCTAAATATACTGTTTTCCCACTCATTATTTCACAGTTGTCTACCAGGTTAAAAGAAGAAGCTTTGTCAGGTACTCTGCAATGGGAGGATGGGCCGAGGGAGCACTGAGTGAAACCTTTCAGGGTAGGGGCCTAAGGGTGAGGAGCCAGTCAGGAGCTCTAAGCAGTACCCTTTAACACTTGCGGGTAGGTGCTGGTGGATGTGCCCTGCACCACAGACCGCCACTCCCTTCATGAGGAGGAGAACAACATCTTTCAGCGGTCGAGGAAGAAGGAGCGGCAGATGTTGCCTATGCTTCAGATGCAGCTGCTCGCGTGAGTAACAGATTACAAAAACTCAGGACTTTGTGCCACAGTGCTCCAGGGGGCCGGTCACTTGGGGGACTGGAAGCTCTTGCCAACACCATTGCCCACAGAAGGGTCTTCTGACTGAGGAACTACCTGGAGGAGACAGATATGATAGGGTGGCCTTTCTCTGGAACATACAAACCCCATGTGGTAGGACACACATAGCAGGGTGGGCGGCATGGATTCATTTATGTTATCTCACCTCCATGCTAGTCCCAGTCCCAGTGAGTAGCACAATTTGAAAGCTTGAAAAAAGTTAGTGGAAGTCAAGGCTCCGTAGGGCTGGTAAGGACTCAATGCATAGCTAGCACCAGGGTTTGGCCCAAAGCCAGGGTCAGAGTTCAGGGAATTGCTTCCAGAGGAGAGCCCATGGAGTAAGGTTGGGGTGCTACTCTCCTTCAAGAATGACTTTTCCGGTGGTATCTTTGTGGAAGAGACTTCAGAAGCTAACACAGCCACGCATCCCACAGTAGCATCCACTGTGCATGCTTCTAGCTCCTCCTGGTGTCCTTCTGCTTCTGGAAGGCTCAGTAGTCACTGCTTTTCTCCCTTTCTGGTTTCAGGGCTGGACTCCTTGCCACCAAACCAGGAGGCCATATTGTCTATTCCACCTGCTCACTCTCGCATTTACAGAACGAGTACGTGGTGCAAGGCACCATCGAGTTCCTGGCCAATCAATACAGCATCAAGGTTCAGGTGGAAGACCTGACTCACTTCCGAAAGCTTTTCATGGACACATTTTCTTTCTTCCCATCCTGCCAGGTTGGGGAGCTGGTAATCCCAAACCTCTTGGCCAATTTTGGGCCTATGTACTTTTGCAAAATGTGTAGGCTGACATAGCATCACCTGGTTCCCGAAGCCCTGGTGTAGGAAGGTAAAGGGTGTACTCCCATGGAGACACCAGAAACCAAGACCAGTGGCAAAGATGCACTCTGGGTCCTATCTCCATCATGTTCAAGTCTTTGTATAGACAATTTTCAGCATTAGAAAGTAGGAGTTTTTCTGTCCTGCTGTCCAATTGTGGAACATCAGCAGGTTTCCCACTCACTTATTATACCCCCTTCCCCCATTTCTAAGCCTGTGCTAAAGGTTCCTGCCCGATTAGGGGCTTAGGAGGAGGAGCCAGTGAGCAGGCCCACACTTTAAGCTGTAAACCTGGGGAGAAGCATTTAGCCAATAAAATCGTTGAAGCTCCATAGAGCTGGGGCTGTAGTTGGGGCCTCATGTCAGTCCAAGTACTGTTAGTTCCATTGTGCCAGCTGCTGCTACTGAGCACTAGCTCCTAGGGGTCCAGAGCCTAGGAACTCAGCCTGGTTACAGGCCTCTGGTTACAGGGCACCTCTCCCACCTGCAGTGAGTCCTGTGTGATCAGTCTTCAGCAGCCGATGGACCCAAACAAGCCTCCCTCATTTCTTCAGATGGCCCATGATCTAATTTAAGGAATAAGCAACTAAAAATGTTAAGCCAAATGCATGATAATCTGCTTATGAACACCGAGAAAGCTCCCCTGAGCTGCATAATGGAAGGCAGTCCTCCTGCTGTCCACAGCACTGCTGCTCCGGGTGGGGAAGCAGCTTCTGCCTCAGGGCTGTGCTCCTCCTCTGTGTGTTTCTCCCATTGTTCATTCATCTAGCAGGTATGCCTTGAGCTCCAGTGTGACAGCTCAGCCAGGGAGCTGTCGGAGGTGTAGCAGTCGGGACTGTGGGGGGTGAGACCTCCTCATCCTTCTTCATGGCAGCTCTCCTTTTGCTTTCTGAGCACCTCAGCAGCTCCTAATATCTTCTTCTGTTATACTTTTTGTTTTGTTTTTCTTGTTCCTGGTCTGTGGCCGAGCTCTGGTTTCCATTGTTCGGCCCACCCCCAAATCCCTGAGCTCTTCCCCAGCGTCACAGGGCCTCACCTCCCAGAGTGTGTGAAGTTTGGGGCAATATTACATCATTGCTGACTGCATGCTAGTTATGTTGTTTTTGTAACTTTAACATAAAGAAGGTAATCCTTTAATGGCGGAGATATTAAAAATTGCTTATGGTCACTTGCAAAATATTGCTTTTTTTAGTTAAAAATTTTTTTCCTGAAAAACTGGTTCTTGTGCAGAAAAGGGAGCATAATTTCAGAAAACGTGTGTTCTTGGTTCTTCCCACTTTCTTTATCCCTCCTCTTCCTCTTTCTGTCACTCATTTTGTTCTTTATGCCTTTCCTGCTAATTCTTGTTTGGGTATTAGAGGTGTCAGCTGAGAAGGATTTTAGATAAGGTTAAGCCCTCTTTTCTTGGGATCTGCATTGTAACTGAGGGCCCTGGAAGATCTTCCAGACTCAAAATTGAGTGAAGCTAGGAAGATGGAGCTCCAGGGAGTAGGACCTTAATTAGTCTCCATGTGTGGTATGTGGTCTCTGTTGCTGTTTACTCTGCACTCAGTATTGGCTGAGCCTGGGAGGCCTCAGGTGCCTGGGCTTCTGCCCTGCCTCCTGGGTATCCAGCCTGGTGCTCACTAAATGCTCAGCAGTGATCATTCAAGAAGAGAGGGTCTCTTGCCCCTGGAGTCCCAATCAAATTGCCAATAGACTGACCCAAGTAGAAAAAGCAGAGAACTACTTTGGAAAAAAGTTTATCTCCTGTAATTGAATATTTACTTGCCATGCAGCCCAGTTATCTCAGTACTGGGGATAAATAAAGAGAAACTCATACATGTATACCAGAAGATTTGTATAAGAATGTTCATAACAATCCCAAATGGAAACCCAAATGTCCATGAGCAACGGAGTGGACAAATAAATTAGAATAGTCACACAATGGGATATTATATGGCTGTCAAAACAAATGAACCACAGTGACACATAACAATATGGATGAATCGTTACAATAAAATATTAAATGAAAAAGTTTAGTCCCAAAAGATTAAATGTAGCATCATGCCCATTTTAAAAAAAGAAAAAACTGAGGGGCTTCAGTTTGGTTTAGTGGTTCAGTCAGTTGAGCATCTGACTCTTGATTTTGGCTCAGGTCATGATCCCAGGGTTGTGGGATCGAACCCTGCATCAGGCTCTGTGCTGAGTGTGGAGTTTGCTTGGGATTCTCTCTCTCCCGCTCTGTCCCTCTCTCTGGCTTGTGCTCTCTCTCTTTCTCTCTAAAAAATAAAATTAAAAATTAAAAAAGAATAAAAATAAAAAACATCTACAATTTTGTCACAGTTTACATACAATAGAATTGATCAATTTTCAATGTACTGTTTAATGAATTTTGATAATTATATAATCACCATCACCATCAAAATACAGAAAATGATTCTCTCTTCTAAAAAGTTTCCTTGTGCTCCTTTGCACTCAATCCCCTTCCCCCATCCTTGGTCCCAGGAAATCGCTGATCTGCTTAAGTCACTATATGCAAACATATAGTTTTGCCTATTCTAGAATTTCCAATGTGGCATTCAAATGCTGAAGCTCCCCTGATGATTCCCAGGATCACTTTCTTTACTGGTGGTTTACAACTTGCCTAACTGGTTACATGTATCTGGCTTGATTACATGGCCAGAGTAGTATAAAAACCCTTCCCGTAAACTTCTCATTTGAGCTCTCCCAAAGCCAAGTTTCTTACGCAGATCATGGTGGTTCAAACATCCTTGCTAGTATTTGATATTATCAGTTTTAAACTGTATTCTAGTGGGTTTGTCTGAGTATCTCATCGCAGTTTTAATTTGCATCTCATGTTATTAGAGTTAAATACAACTAAGAATTTAAAAACATTTTTAAAGAACATATATGCAATAAAACTATGTAAAAAGAAGTACAGAATGGTTCTCACTGTGGGATTCAGGGTAATGATTCCCACAGGTAAGGTGGATATGATAGAGCTAGAGGGACCATATAGTTAAATTATTGTCAACTAAATTAGTTAAAAGCTATGCATAAAAGTGTGTTGTATGGGGCACCTCGGTGGCTCAAGTGTCCAACTTCGGCTCAGGTCATGATCTTTCAGTGTGTGAGTTTGAGCCCTGTGTCGGGCTCTGTGCTGACAGCTCGGAGCCTGGAGCCTGCTTCAGATTCTCCCTCTCTGCCCCTACCCTGCTTGCTCGCTCTCTCTCTCTCTCTCTCACTCTCAAAATAAATAAATGTTAAAAAAGTGTGTTGTACATCATAAAAATGATAAAAGTGTGTCATGCAAAAGGTTTATGATTAATCCGATGTTGTGCACAAGATGGCCAAAACTAGAGAGGAGGAGGTAGAGAACCGAGCTTACAAAGTATAAGAGTGCCAAATGTGACTTGATATGGGTTGTGGGAGATATCTAGAGACCAGGAAGCTTAGCAGTGTTGCTTCAGTCTTGCTTGTGAGTTCTTTCTGTGTGACATACAACAGCCCATCCTTGTCAGGGGACCACAAGTGTTGGGGCAGCCATGGGCCACATTAGAGAGATAGCTTGGGTCTGTGGTTTTCAGCTTGTTGCGGGCAGGGGTCATAAATCTATCTGAGAAACTGGTAAAAACTTTGTCATTCTCAGGTGAAACATCCATTTTACACATAATCTCGGGTTTGGGCATTCCCTAAAGACCATCCATAAACCCTAAGTTAAAAACCTTTGTGGGGAAAAAAACCTTTGTATTAAAAGATCTCAGGATTTGATGGAGCACCTGGGTGGCTCAGTCGGTTAAGCATCTGACTTCAGCTTAGGTCATGATCTCACAGTTTGTGGGTTCGAGCCCTGCATCAGGCTCTGCACTGACAGCTCAGAGCCTGGAGCCTGCTTTGGATTCTGTGTCTCCCTCTCTCTCTCTCCATCCCTCTCCTGCTTGTGTCCTCTCTCCTTCTCTCTCAAAAGTAAATAAATAAACATTAAAAAATTATTTTTAAAAAAGGTCACAGAATTTGAGGGTCTTTAGAAGAGGACCAGGGGGGCAAGCAGAGCCCCAGTGGCTAACAAATCACCACTCTCTCTCCTGCCAACCTGCTCTTCTTCCCATCTGCATTCCTCATCTCTAAATAGCACCACCATGGTGCCCTGCTGCCCAAGCCAGGAACTGCAGTTACCCTTGATGCCTAATTCAGAATAGCAGTGACAGTAATCACTGCATTTTGAACAGTTATCTGTCCCACGCTGATGCTAAGCATTGTTTTATAGGCATCATTGTTTCTTTCCTCACAAAACCCCTGAGAGATAGGTACTCTTTTTAGTTCCATTTTATAGATAAGGAAACAAGCTTAGACCACTTAAGAAACTTTCCAAAAATTACACATAATCTAAAGTTTCTTTACTGATCCCTCTAAAGCAGACTGAGTTGTTCCTTCCTCTCTGCTTCCCCAACCCTCTGATGTACTATAAATGTAGTACCTCCCATATTTGCTTTCTCTCCTCAACCCATGCCCAGACTAGGAATTATTTGGGGTAGGAAGCCAGTATGCATCTTCGCATCCCTAACCCCCAAGCACCAGTATGCTTGATATATAATTAGGTAATCAGTACACATGAAGTATCTGTTGGGTGCTAGGCCCAATCCTAGGTAGTAGAGTGAGTGGTGAACAAAACAAGGTCCTTCTTCTCATGGGATATATAATCTACTGGGCAAGCTAGGCAAGTAATTACAAATGAATTCCAACTGAATGATAAGTGAACAAAGTACTGAGAGAAGTGAAGAGCACCTTCACTGGGGGGACCTAACCTAGCCTGGAGGAAGAAAGGTTTAAACACACCTGAGGATGCGGACGGGCGAGTGAGTTAGGCAGCAGGGATGTGGGGCATGTTCAAGAGAACAGGTCATGTGACTGTGAGCTCCTGAGGCAAAAGAGGTATATTCCAGGACCTGAAAGAGGTCTAGTGTGCTGAAATGTAGAAGGGGATGGCTGTGAAATATGAGGTTAGAGAAGCAGGCGGAAGCCAACTGCATCAGGGCCTTGCAGGCCGCTTGAAGGAGTGGATATTTTATCCTGAGAAATTGGAAGCCATTGCAAGATTTAAAAAAAAATTTTTTTTAATGTTTATTTTATTTTTGAGAGAGAGAGAGAGAGAGAGAGAGAGCGAGCATGAGCAGGGGAGGAACAGAGAGAGGGAGACACAGAATCTGAAGCAGGCTCCAGGCTCTGAGCTGTCAGCACAGAGCCCGAAGTGGGCTTGAACTCACAAACTGTGAGATCATGACCTGAGCCAAAGTTGGTCACTTAACCGACTGAGCCACCTAGGCGCCCCAACCATTGCAGGATTTTAAGCCAGAAAATGATCTGATCAAATTTCCATGGGCCTCCTGCTGGGAATATGATTATCAGTAGTATTTACTGAATGAGGAAATTAGATAACTGGCTTAACAAAAGATTCTTCTGAAGGTCAGTCCCATCCTTAAGCTTACTCAGCCTTTATGTCTCTGAGGAAGTGGGAATTGCTGAATGTCAAGCTGCTCAGACCACATTTTGAGGTGACCCATTAGGAGGTACACTGGCAAATGGGTAGAGCCTGAGGAGGGTGGCCAGGAGAGAGAGGAAACTGACAGTCTCAGCCTGGGAAGAGGAATTGAGGGAATTGAGGGTATTAAGCCAGGAGAGGGGAAGGCCTAGGGAAGAGAGATGCCTTCTTTAAATAGGACTGTTCTGGGGCGCCTGGGTGGCTCAGTTGGTTGAGTGTCCTACTTCGGCTCAGGTCGTGATCTCACAGTTCGTGGGTTCGAGCCCCACATCGGGCTCTGTGCTGACAGCTCAGAGCCTGGAACCTGCTTCAGATTCTGTGTGTGTGTCTCTCTCTGCCCCTCCCCTGCTTATGCTCTGTCTCCCTCTGTCTCAAAAATAAATAAACATTTAAAAAAATAGGACTGTTCTGAAGCAGAGTGGGTATTTTGAGTATCTCAAGGGGGCTGAGCTGGGGCCAGTGGAAGGAAGCTGTAGTGGGCCAGGTTGCAGATCAACATAAGAAACCTTTAAACTAGTGTTCTCTGAACTATGATTCATTAATGGTCATAAAATCAGTTTTGTGGGTATGGTAGGACTTTTCATAGACTTGGTGGAGTTGCCTTCCCCACTCCTTCTGCAAGTAGGCATGACCATGTGACTCTCTTTGTGAAATATTAGCAGAAATGGTGTTTTTCTTCCACTTTTTTGGATGGAAGCTTTGAATGTGAGCATCCAATTTGCCATCTCATTCCTGCCATAGTGGTCATGGGAACATTTGTTGAGATGGAACCTGCATCAGCTTGAGTGCCCAAGTGACTGTGTTGAGCAGAGCCCCCCACGGACCTGCATTAGACATGTGGTGAGAGTGAAAAATAGCTGTGGTTGTGTTAAGCCACTGAGAATTTGTGTTGTTGCTGAAGCAGGTATGGGCCAGCTCCTTTATTTATTATTTTTTTAAGTACGCTGGGTGTGAAGCCCAACATAGGGCTTGAACTCATAGCCCCTGAGATCAAGACCTGAGCTGCGATCAAGAGTCAGACGCTTAACCAACTGAGCCACCCAGGCACCCCAAACCAGCTCCTCATTTTTAATGAAAGAGAATAGAGTAGAAAATATCAGATTTGCACCAATCTATAGGACAGACAGCAGATCAGTGGTTGCCTGGGTGGCTTAGGAGGAGAATAAGATAGGGGAGCAAAGATAAAAAGAATAGATAAAATAGGAGAGGGACTTGGCTGGATCAATGATGATAATGTGCTATAAACTGGGGAGTGTGATGAACTCAATCATCTGTACCTGAGGCAATGAATGGAAGACTAAACAAACCATTAGTTACTAAAGGTGCTGGTGGTATGCATTTCCTGCTGAGTTGAGTAGGCTTGCCCCCAAGGAGGCCTTTCCCCTGATCCAGAGGGCTGACTGGTCAGGAGAGGGAGTATGACCAAGAAGTGGGCAGGTAATTTAGGACTCCTACAAGATTACTGTCCTTTTCTCCTCCCAACCCCCTTTTTGTCTATTTAGGGAATCAGAGCCACTCAGTCCCTTTCTGTTCTGTTCCTTTCAAACCCTGATGCCCTTCACGGTTGCCTTTTCCAGACTGAGGCACTTTATTTATAGAGTATTTCAACATACTTGAACCTGGCTGGACTGTTACTTTATAAAAGGGGGGCAGGAAAAGGTCCCAGAGTGGCAGAAGTTCCAAGCAGTACTCTGTGTATTCCCATGACTGTCCTCAGGGCCCAGTCCTGTTTGGATCTTCTCCAGAGCTCCCCTGGGGAAGACCTGGGCTCCCCCTGGTGTCTTGAACAGCTTCTCCTTTTTCTTTAGTTTGATATCACCTGCTTTCTATCTTCTAAGAATTTTACTTTTTTTCCTGGTTTGCCAATAGCTCCTGTTTTTCTTTTAAAAATATTTTTTATTTCTGTTAATGGAGAAGGTAAATGCATGTGCTTTATGTACTATCTGGAACCTGAGGCCTCCGAATTGGGTCTCGAAGGATGAATAGAAGTTTGCGAGGCATTGTGTATTACAGGGTGGGGGTGGTTAGAGGAAGAGCATGGAGGAACACTGGGCATTAGAGGTCAAGGGAATAGCGTGTTCAAAGGCACAGGACATCACTGGGGCCTAAAGTGTTTGAGGAAGGCTGAGAAGTTAGTTAGGACCTTCCTTCACACTTGTGCTCATTCCAACAGCCTGGCAGAACCATTAGACCCTGAATTTTAACCCTATCCATATGTTCATCCAACTCACAGAACCAAATGTGGGCATCTGCTGGAACCGTGGGTTCTCTCTCTCGTAGATGCCCGTTTGTGAAGGAAGTTCTAAGCAGGTTGTTGCCTTAGGGAGGAAGCCAGGGAGCCTGATAGCTGCATGTCCAGGCTGCCAGCATAATGACATGAGAGTCACTGCAGACAACAGCCCTGAACCTTTTGGTTTCAAGGGCATTCACCTTGGTAGACCCAGGAATTGAACAGGTCCCAGCAAGAGGTAAGAGCAAGAAGCCAAGTGAGAGGAGGTAAGAGGCCTCTTGGGGTTGTATTAAGGTTCAGCAGCAGCCAGTGCTGGAAGCTGTGGGGGGTCCTGGGAAGAGAGAAGGACCAGAGTCCCCTGAGGAAACCCCGCCCCGCCGAGGGGTGGTAGGGGGAGGACACATTTGTTTTAGACACAAAGAAATTCAATCCATCTCTAGTCAAAATTTTGAATGTCCCTCAAGGGGATCCTGATCTGCTTTACAAAAGCCATCTTCACAGGGTGTCTGGGTGGCTCAGTTGGTTAAGTGTCAGACTTCAGCTCAGGTCATGATCTCATGGTTTGTGGGTTCGAGTCCCACACTGAGCTTTCTGCTGTCAGCACAGAGCCCACTTTGGATCCTCTGTCTTCCTCTCTCTACCCCTCCCCTGCTCATTCTCTCTCTCTCTGTCTCAAAATAAATAAACTTAAAAAAAAAACCCATCTTCACTTTGTGGAACGATTCCCCAGATGAGCTTTAACAGATTTATGTTAGGATTTGATTTACATGCAACCTACTGAGAATATGCTGTGAAATAAGAGGTAAATGTGTAATAATGGCCTACCAGTGCTTCTCAAGAAGGGAGTCATGTGCTTTTCTGCATGCCTGGCTTTCAAAAACTGGTTTGCCACCCTCGAGATGTTATCTCCCACACTATCTTGGAGAGAAAGCTTATGGCATATGAGCTGACTCCACACTCATGCTGATGTCACCAGATCCAAATGAACAATATGCAGCTTTCAGGGTCGAAATAAAAATGTTCCCCTAGGAAAATTGCTACTGCTGTGGCTCATTTCAAGGCACATTCTTTTATTTTATTTTATACAGCCTTTGCTAGATGTCAGGCACTGTTCTGAACACATGACTAACATGAACTCATTTAATCCTACTAACCAAGGAGGTAGTCCAATATCGCCATTTTACAGATAAGGAAACTCAAATGCACAGTGGTGAAGAAACTTACCCCACAGTTTCCAATAAATTTAGGAGAAAGAAAGCATAGCATTCTGTGTATATCCAAAGAAGGCATGGGTTAAAACAGGTTGACAAAAACAGATTTAAGGTGAGGTGTGGATGATGTGTTTCCAAGCTAATGAACAGGAACTTTTAATAACAGTTCTAATGTCTAGATGTCTGTGTCCATATTACAGAGGCAGCAGTGAGTTTCAAAGATCCAGGTTTGACACACAGTTGGCCCCCTCAGTGATTATGCAGCATTGAGCAAGTCACTGGTTGTGGGCCTCGGTTATCCATCTGGGCAATGGGGATCAGGAGGTATATCAGTTAGTTATTGCTTTGTGATGAATTGGCCTCAAAATTAGTGGTTAAACGGCATTTGTTATTCTGAGTCTACAGGTTGGCTGGTGGCTCTGCTGAGCTAAGCTGGGCTTGGCTAGGCTCATGCATGTATCTGCATGTAAGTGGCCCTGCTTACCTTGGCTCTCCCCTGTGTAAGAGCCTGAGCAGGGACAACCAGGCTGAGTAGGTTCCCCCCCCCCCCCCCACATGGCCTTATCCTCTAGCTTGGACTTGTTCTCTTGGCAGGGGCAGGGTACCAGGAAAGAGAGAGAAAATTCTCTTGCAGCCTAGGCTCAGAACCAGCACAGCATTCCTTGTGCTGCACTCTGTGGGTTAAAGTAAGCCACAAAAGTAAGCCCAGGTTTACAAGAGTAAGGAAAGAGATACCACCTACTGAAGGGAGGGGCTACAAAGTTATTTTGCAAAAAGCACAGATCTAGAAAGGGGTGTAGTACTGGGCTCATTCATGTAGTAAGCTTACCACAAGAAATGGACTCCCCTTACTTAGAAGAGAGTGTAAGGGTAGTGGGGGGGCCTTTAAAGTGGTAGGGAGGCCCAAGGTCTGATGTCAAAGACCTGACAGTGCTTTGAGAATTGTAAAACACCCTGAGAATCGTGCTTTTGAGATTGGTATCCTACCTCACCTGTGGGAGTGTGAGTTCCTTGAAGCAGGGCTGTGTCCCTCTCCTGCCCACCCCTTCAGTACTGAGGAAGTTTCCCAAGTGAAAGGAAATGGAGAAGCAGAGAAGTTACTGGCAACAGGGGCACACGCTGTGTTCTCACCCCCAGAACCAGAGACAGACTTCAAACCCTCTGGAATCTGAGAAGCTCCCTTCCTTTTTGCAAGTTCTCCTTCCTTTTCTTGCAACCCTGCCCCCACCTCCAAGGGAAAGAGGCAGGGTATTACCTGTCTTCCTGATAACTGAGCACACACAAGGATGACTTGCTCAAGGTCACCAACTAATGGGGGAGAGACACCTTGATCCTGCCCAGGGAACCCATCTGAGGGACTGAGGGACTGTCGGTAAGAGTAACTCTCCCTGACACTGTAACAGCTGAGTGCAGGTGCATGCTGTTCTGGCTCACGGAATGGTATGGTGTTGACTGACTGACAGATGCCTTTTGGATAACACAGGTGGAGCCCTGGAAACCTATCCCCCACCGGATCCTCGAATATCTCTGCTCTTCCATTCCAGGGCCTCTGCCTCCCACTCCTCCACACTGCCTTTCCCAAACACTGGTAGGACTGGCATCACATTTCTGCTTACTAATGAACTAATGTTTATTGAACTCTTACAATGGGCCAGGTGCTGTTCTAAGCTCTTTCCTTGATTCAACTCATTTAATCTTCCCAATTCTGTAAGACAGTCACTATTTTTATTCCCCATTTTGTAGATGAGGCAACTAAGGCAAAAGAGGTTTAAGTGACTTATTCAAGGTGACATCGTAAGCAAGTGGCAAATAGGATTTGAACTCAGGCAGTCTGGTTCCTGAGCTTGGGCTTCTCAGGCCAGAAAACCCCTCTCTGTAGGTCTCTTTTTTTAAAATAATAAATAATAATATAATGATTAACATGCATGGAATCCTTACTATATGCTAGGTCCTGTTCTGCCTGGGTTACATGCATTAACTCATTCTTATAATAGTACTAGAGAATTGGGGGGGGTACTATTATTGTCCTCATTTTACAGGTGAGGAAACTGGGGCACTGTCACACAATAGGGATGGGTTGTCAGACGCTCTAGCTCCAGAGCTAAGCTTTATATACCTCTGTACTATCTGCTTCCCCAAGGGCTGTTCAGCACAAGGGCGCAGCATCCAAAGGCCCTTTGGGTTTATGAAGTATGATATCTGCTTTTTCCACCAAAGTATACCTTTTGTCTCTTGGCCTATGTATGTCTTTTTCCTTCCGAAACTCCACAAGGCCAGATCTGAGGTCTGGTGCTTGCCTCAGTTTCCCCAGCTCACAGCAAGGGTCCTATCAAGTATTAGCAGAGGCCAGTGGCAGTCTGTTGAATTGAACCACAGAATATCAGAAGGTGAAGGGATGATCTCTCAGAGGAATGAGGTGGGGACCCACCATGACCTGCACATTAGACTTGGTCCAGGACTTGCTGTCTTGGCTTCCAGACCCCACGCAAATCCCTCAGATCCTTTCCGTAAATTAAATCCTGCTTAATACGCCCCCAGGAGGCTACTACTTAGAGAAACCAACATCACAGCAAAGAAGTACAAACAGTTTTATTAACAGAGTTCCTAAATTAACAAATTTTGGGCCTGAGGCACCTGGATGGCTCCGTTGGTTACGTGTCTGATTCTTGATTTTGGCTCAAGTCATGATCTTGAGGTTTTTGAGTTTGAGCCCTGCATCAGGCTCCATGTTGACAGTGTGGAGCCTGCTTGGGATTTTTTTCTCTCCTCTCTCAAAAATAAATAAACTTAAAAAACAAAACAAAGAAACCCTACAAAGTTTGGCCCAACTCACAGCAGGTTATAAACTTGATTAACTCAGAATGGCCTTAGTTTCCCCATAACTATAATCTTTTTTTATAACTAAATTTTTTTTAATGTCTGTTACTTTTGAGAGAGAGAAAGAGAAAGCGGGGGAGGGGCAGAGAGGGGGACAGAGGATCCAAAGTGGGCCATGCACTGATAGCAGACAGCTAGATGTGGGGCTCCAACCCATGAACTATGAGATCATAACCTGAGCTGAAGTCTGACACTCAACCAACTGAGCCACCCAGGCACCCCCTTCCCATAACTGTAATCTTAATTTCTCCTTCGTGAGAGGAAGTGTGTGTCAGAAAGAATGCTTCTCATTTTACAAAAAGGAAAGTTGAGTTACCCAAGGTCACCCAGAAAGCAAAGGGTTGAGTCAAGGAATAGAATTCCTTTGTTCCATCAGGAGATGGGGGTGAGATGACCTTGGAAGACCTACTTCAGACTGGGGTTTCCATCATCCTTCATTGTCAGCTCTCCTAGGGAAACTGAGGTCCAGGGGAACTTATAAAAAGGGCCATGAGTACTAAGTAAGAACTCAGCAGCACTCAACTGGGATTGAAGACTTAGAAACACAAGACTTTGGACACCTCCAGAATATGCTCAAGAGCCTGACTGTGACTTACAAGACCCTCAGGTCTGGATTCTTCCAATATCATTTGTGAAAACTAATATAAGGAAACTTAATTTATTATTTTATTTTTTAAGTAAACTCTTAAAAAAGTAAACTCTTACAAAAGTAAACTCTTACTTTTAAGTAAACCCAATGTGGGGCTCCAACTCATGACCCCTATGATCAAGAGACACATGCCCTAGCAACTGAGCCAGCCAGGTGGCCCATGAAACCTCATTTAAAGTGGAGTCAAAGGGGTGCCTGGGTGGCTCTGTTGGTTAAGCGTCTGACTCTTGATCTCAGCTCAGGTCATGATCTCATGGTTCGTGAGTCTGAGCCCAAGTTGGGCTCCACGCTGATGGGGGTAGTGTGTGGAGGGGCACTGCTTGGGATTCTCTCTCTGCCCCTCCGCCACTCATGCTGTCTTATGCTGTCTCTCAAAATAAATGAATAAACTTAAAAAAAAAAAGTGGCGTCAGGAGGAAGAGTTCTCACTCTCTGTCACTCCTCAACTGCAGACCCAGCAGGAAGAGACAGTCCTTACAAAATCTTACAATTTTAGTATCCAGCTGGATGAAAAAAGGGTTTTCTTCCTCCCCAGCAACTACCCAGCCAATGAGACAATGTCACAACTCAGCCAATGAAAAGCCACTATCCTTCAAACTCTCAGTTTACTTCAGTGGACTTTTTGTTTCTAACAGCCCTGCCCAACTTCCTCCTTTCCTCTGTAAAAGAACTTCCCCTGCTTTGTTTCCTGGACTTGCCTGTGGTTTTGGCCTGGCTTAGTTGTCAGGAGTTGCAACTCTCTGCTATTCCAGAATAAACCATTTTGCTGTTAAAATAAGTGACAATTTTATTTTTAAGGTTAACACATCTAGGCTCTTCACAGGTGGGCCTTTCATTCAG
The DNA here is from genome assembly GCA_028646485.1 of Cryptoprocta ferox. Classification (NCBI taxonomy): domain Eukaryota; kingdom Metazoa; phylum Chordata; class Mammalia; order Carnivora; family Eupleridae; genus Cryptoprocta; species Cryptoprocta ferox. Next base: position 66,463,483 of record CM053570.1, on the reverse strand, counting down.
TCAATAATCATTTGTGCAGGGCCTACTATGTGCCAGGCACCAATCATAAAGGACCTTACTGCTAACCATACTGTTACCATACTGCTAACAATCCTGTGAGGTAGGCATTATAACCACGCTCCTTTACAGGTTAAGGCACAGATTCAGAGAAGTAAACAGAACTGGTGTAACAGCAGAGTGTTTCAGCAATTGGCATTTCCAGCCATAAAGCACTTTCCCACACCACATCCCACTGAGTTTCACTTCCAGGGGCAGTAATGGTAGTACTGCTTGATGGTTAAGAGCAATGGTTTGAGATTAGAGCTGAGTCTGAGTCCCCACTCACCCATGTGTGTGACCACAGAAGTCGTTTAACCCCTCTGGTCCTCAGTTACCTGACCTATAAAATAAGGATAATAAAAGTGCCTTCCTCATAGGTCTGTTGGGAGGACAAATGACATAAAACACATCAACAGAAAGTCCTATGATAGAGACCTGGATGGGAGTATTTTGTTTGTGTATCTAATCCCCCCCATTCCCCTTTAGGAAGAGTGCCAGGTTCCCAGTCTCCTTGGTCAGGCGTTAGTTCTTTCTGCTCTCTGGATGTAAAATCCAGGAGGGCCCATTACTGGAGAAGGGGAGCTGGCTGAGCAAAAGGACAAGGGATCGATGATCTGGCCATGAAGAGCCCTGAGTGAGAGACATGTGGTCCCTGGGTTGGGGAAAGGTAGGGGGCAAGCTAGTGAGGTCCCCAGGGTAACTTCTGTGTCCCTGGAATCCCTGAGCGTGGGAGAGGGGAGCATCCTGGGAGGTTCGCCAGGAAAGATTCTACTAAACTGTCTGCAGGGATTAATCAAGTCCTCGAGTCCAATCGGTCGCTGCTCCCTGTCTTCTTGGCCGGCTTTTCCCGCAGAGGTCTCGGACTGACCGCGTCTTCCGGGAAGCTGGGGCTGTGAGGTGCACTGGGCGTAGGCTTACCGAGGGCGCGCAAGGAATGCCGTTGCCCCTCCCGCCCTTCCCGGGCCGCTGCGGGAGGACGCGCGCAGTGACCCTAAACCTGCCGCGGGGCTTGACCTTGAAGGTTGCGCACCGCCGGCTTCCTGCCCGCTGCCAAGCAACGGCGCGCTGCCCAGCGGGCCAGCGGCCGCGCGCCCTCCTCCTGTCCCTTCCGCGCAGGGGGCGCGCGGGATCCTAGGCGGATCCAGGCCGGGTTTTGCGGCGGCACGCGCGCGTGCAGATCCCTCGTCTGCAGTTCTCTGCGTGGTTGGCGGCGGGAGATCATGGTGCTGGACGAACTGTGGGCCGCGCTCCCTGGCGCCTCCGTGGCTTCCCTGGTCTGTTGCTTCGTAGCAGTGGCCGTGGCCCTCCGCTGGTCAAGTCGTCGGCCGGCGCGGGGCGCTGGGGCCCGGGCTCGACAGAAACAGCAGGCAGCCCTGGAGACCATGGATAAGGCGGCGCAGCGCTTCCGCCTCCAGGTGAGGCGGGTCGTGTGTGTGTGTGTGTGTGTGTGTGTGTGTGTGTGGTGGGGGTGGGAGGGAGGCACAGCGTGGGGTATCCCTAGCAGCATTTTCGGCCACACTGGCGCAGGTTTTATGTTCGTTCAGAATATCTCTTGGCCCTAATGCATTCCATACTCTTTCTGAGGTAGAGCCGAGGGGAGGCTGGGAAATGAAAGGGACAGGGCAGGTCAGGAAAGGCCATCGCCACACTGGGTCAAAGAGAGAACCTCTGCTCGGTGTCAAAGAATTTCAAGACTTGTAGAAGGCTAAAATGCAAGCGTGAGAACCAATATGACGCTGGGGTTCAGACTTTGGAGTCATAGAGCGATGGCTAAGGGAATCCGGAGATCTCATAGTTCAGTCATTGATTTGTGCTTGATGATACTAAGAGGGAGGACTTGCCCAAGTGCAAAGGGGGGCTGGGCTGGAATAGAAGTCTACCCAGCTCCTGCTCTCACCCCTGACAGGCCCCTTTCCTTAAGCAGGTGTAATTCCAGCCCTTCCCTGGGCGATCTGTCAACAAGCTTTTCTCATTCTGGTTCAGCTCAGTGTGTGCCTAGGCGCCGGGAGGGGCCTAGAAGGGGAGGCTTTCCCTCAAGGTGTTTGAGACACTGGACCCATTTAGGGTCAAAATGATAAATTCCAGGAAATGTTCTTTTGTACTGTGAGAGGAAAAACTTGCCATGATTGTTTGTGAGGGTTTGTGTTTGATAGGATTCAGATCTGACAGGTGGGAAAGCATTCCAGGTGACTGGGGACACAACAGGAGTCAGGAGGATGCGCCTAGGTGGGAGCCAGGGAGGGTGTCACAGAAGATTGCTCTTAGCAGATGCTGTGATTTTAGAGTTGGGGGCAGAGCTGGAACTAGGACCTACATGCCCAGTGGTGCTCTCCAGCCTCATTCCAGTGGAGGAGAGCAGGGAAGGGATATTAGGTAGGGAGACCAGGCCTTAGGATGCCAGGCCCAGGGTGCAGCCTTGGTCATGGTGTCTTTTTTTTTTTTATTTTTTTATTTTTTTATTTTTGAGAGACAGAGCGTGAACAGGGGAGGGGCAGAGAGAGAAAGAGACACAGAATCCGAAGCAGGCTCCAGGCTCTGAGCTAGCAATCAGCACAGAGCCCGACGTGGGGCTCGAACCCACAAACCGTGAGATCATGACCTGAGCTGAAGTCAGACGCTCAGCTGACTGAGCCACCCAGGCACCCCGATCACGGTGTCTTTTAGCTGGTATGGATTTACTCCACACCATTTCTGGGCCAGGATATATCTTATTTATTTATTTATTTTTTTTATTGAAATAAATATGTATCTGGTTCTAGCCTCTATTCATCAAGCTTGCTGAAAAAGCCCACCATCAGTCAGTTTTTAGATGTTCAATCCATACTGGCCACTGACCCTACCTGAGCACAAGTTCTTCACTGCCTCAGTTCCTCTTCTCTGGCTGAGTTCCGAGGTACCCCACTCAGGGATCCTTGCAGCAATCCCCGGCTCACCCTGGAGACACTCAGCTGCTCCCGAGAGGCCCCAGTTCTTTAGCAACAGCCCGAACTGCTGCCAGGCAGCAAGAACTGTGCAGGGGCAGCGTCAGTGATCTGCCCACGGTTCCTGCCTACTGAACTTCCCTCCCAATCACAAGACACCCACCTGCTGGCAGGAGTGTGATGTGGTAGGAGGGTGCGTCTTCTTCACTTCAGCTTCAAACACCAGCATCTATACAGTTTCCCTCTGGAACAACTGCCTTTCATTATTTTTAAGAACCAAATCTTCCAGGGGCACCTGGATGGCTCAGTCAGTTAAGGGTCAGACTTGATTTCAGCTCAGGTCATGACCTCCTGGTTTGTGGGATTGAGCCCCCCCATCAGGCTCTGTGCTGATAGTGCGGAGCCTGCTTGGGATTCTCCTTTTCTCTTTGCTCCTCCCCTGCTTTTTCTCTGTCTGCCAAAATAAATAAGTAAACATTAAAAAAAAAAAGAGTAAGCAAATTTTCCAGGACAGAGGTTATAGCCCTGATATACAAAAAGCTGTTTATATACCCTCCCTGGGGCAAGAGAGCCTGGTGTCAGAAGACCAAAGCTTGGCTCTTCCAGGTGGGTAAACAGCGAAATGCACACTTTGATTTTACGGTGACTGTGGAGGAGAAAGGGAGAAGTATCCCAAGAGGCTCACTGGTTTGAGCAGTCAGCAAGGGGATGGGGTCCTGATGACAGTAACTCTGAAAGGCATTGGGGCCAGTTAAGAGGTAGGTGGTTTAGCTGAACTCAATCCCTTGGAACTTTGGGACCCGCTCCTTCCTCCTTCCTGCCCCTAAGGTGCCTTTCTGCTTGGCTCTGGAGTCGCTGGATGATGAGAATGTGGGTTTTGAGGCTGTCTCAGCAGCCTGTCTTCTGGGGCTTTTTCAGGCCAGCCCCAAATAGCAAGGGGCAGTGAGGTAAGCAGGGCCCTGGGCAGGCCCTGGGGGAATACAGCAGCTGGTAGTACGGCTCCAGCCTGATAGACTTCTGACACAGCTAGCTGGGAGCCTAGATACCAGTGTTCCCAGGCATTGCTGGAGGAGGGGGAATCCTCACCACCTCCAGAATCATCACAAAATGGTTCACTTCTCTCGACTGTAGAGCAACTGGAGAATAAGGCCTGTTTCTGGTAATTCTCTGTTGACCACGTGAGGCTTAACCTGTAGCAACTCTTTGCCCACTTTTTTCCCACCCTGCCCCCTGAATGAGTTTCAGTATCCTTTCTAGACTGAAGAGAGGGACTACCATCAATAAGATATTATGGCTAGAAAAGATAAGCCAGAACACCTGCTCACGCCTCTGTGCCTTTGTACTTGTAGTTTGACCCCAAAACCAATCTCTTACAATCCCTTTTGTCAGAATTCCACTGGTCTTCACAAATGCCACTTCCTTCAGCTGGATCTGATGTGTAGTTCCATCTCCTGGCCTTCTCCAAGCCCAGCTTGAACCTGACTTTAAAACAAAATGATTCACGGGGCGCCTGCGTGGCTCAGTTGGTTAAGCGTCTGATTTCAGCTCAGGTCATGATCTCACAGTTCGTGGGTTCGAGCCCCGCATCGGGCTCTGTGCTGACTGCTAGCTCAGAGCCTGGAGCCTATCTTCAGCTTCTGTGTCTCCCTCTCTATCTGACCTTCCCCTGTTCATGGTCTCTCTCTCTCTCTCTCTCTCTCCTCTCTCTCCCTCAAAAATAAATGAAAACATTAAAAAAATTTTTTAAAAATGATTCAGTAGATGAGGATGCATAATGTAGTTTTTGTTGGGACCACTATCAGTGGCCTACATGACCCAATGGAAAAGATATCTTGAAATAGAACAAAAGTGAAAAAAACCATAAGGGAAAAGAAAAAAGACATGGAGGATAACGTAGGCTAGCTGGAATTAGGATAGTAGGGGACTCAAGGAGAAAAACAGCTGGAGGAGGGGCAGTAATTCAAGGATAGCTATAGGATCCCTCCCTTGAGAAAGAATATGCTACTTAGGTGGCCACATGCTTAGTTAGAACTTATTTGTACACTTTCCTGCATTCTCCATATAAATTTAATTTCCCCTGTGTTTGTAGACTGGCCTCCTGAAGATGCAGACTTTCTTTGGTGTCTTATGAAAGAGAAAATGTCTCAGCTGCCTGATAACTAGTCGAAGACTTAAAAATAGCTGCTAGCAATGCTGTCATCAGTCATCAACATGGAAGAACATAGGACAGAATTAAAATTTGTGCTACTTTTTTTTTTTAAATGGAGGGAGCCTGCTGACAGCTTCGAGCTGAGGCTCACAGGGACTTTGTGGCACCTTGCAGCAAGGGGGGAAATGGTGGTGACCACACTGTTGGTGATAAGTCTCCTAGTGTGGTGGGCTCTCAGCTGGTTTTTACTTTCTTCCCCATAGTCTTAGGCATTTTTTTTTCTATAATGAGCACACTTATGTAATCAGAAAAAAAAATAAAGCAATCTTGCTGTTTTCATCACGAAGCGAGAAAGGCAAGGTGTAGTAAGTACTGTATATATAGTACGGTTCTTTAGTGCAAAAATAGAATATATAAAGACAATTATATACATGGTGAGTTTTTCATAAACATTTTTTCCCCCGTAAGGTTTCATTAGAAACCATTAACTATGGTTTCCTTTTCAGAAGAGGGACTGGGCAGGGTGGTCTCAGGGATGGGGTGAATGTTCATTTTCATTCTGTATATATATATATATATATATATATATATATATATATATATATGTATATTCTGGCTGAAAGAGAACTTTTTATTACTTTTATGTACAGAAATCTCAACAGCGTCCATTAGCCCAGTTTTGTGGCCAGTGCTTTAGCCTTTGCCTTTTCCGGTTTGGCAATACGAGCCACTGACCCAGGACATTGCCTCCCTGATGGTAGTGGATCTTATCATATCTGTCATTATAATCGGTCCCGATGGCTTCCACCAGCTTAGCCAGAGCTCCTTTGTCTTCCGAGTTAACCTGTGTGAAGGCTACAGTGGTGCAGGTCTTCCTGTGGGCCAGATGCCCGAGCCTGATTTTCCCCTTGATGATGCAGAAGGGAGCCCTCATCTTCTGACACAGGGCTGGCAGGAAGACAGCCAGCTCAATGGGATCCACGTCATGTTCAGTCACTGCCGGCTGAGCCTTCTTGTTGTCCACCAAGATGGTGACACATTAACCCCAGCTTGAAGGACAGGCGGCCTCTTAGTGGGAACATCACCTTTGCCGGCACCTTTCTTCTCAGCCTGGACCAACAGTCTCTGCTCCTTTTCTTGCTTTGTCTCTGGTCTATACCTGTAAGCCAGCTTAAGCAGCTGAGTAGCTGTTTGGTGGTCCAAGGCCTGGGTGAACTGGTTAATTGCAGGGGGCAACTTTAGACGTTTATAGAGAATAGCAGGGCCATTTGACAAAGCAGGTGAGGTCCCTTTTGGGCTGGATGTCCTGTCCAATGCCAAAATTCTTGGGCCTTTTCTCAAACGGGATTGACCACCTTCTCGGCCTCCTGCTTCTTCAGAACAGTAGGGGCCAGGGCCATCTTCTTCCCCTTGGCCTTCTTTCCTTTCAGCATCTTGGATGGCTGGAAGAGAGAGAGAACTTTCATTTTGTATATGTTTTTAAAAAATATATCACCAGGGATTATCTAGTGCATGTGAGAAGAGATTATAGCAGTTTGAACATGCTATTCCTACTGCCTGGAACACTCTTTGTCCCTACTTACCCCTCTTTGCCAGGCCAACTATACTCTACCTTTCACCTGAGTATCACTTTTTGATAAAGTCTTCCCAATCCCCCAAGGCAGGGTCAGGTGGCCTTCCTTTGTGCCATTGTTTTTCTTCTTTGTGGCTCCCTTTGTGTGTATATATATATATATACACATTATATATATTTAATACATATTATATATATTTATATATTATATATATTTAATACATATTATATATATTTTTTATATATATCTTATATATATATTTTATCTATCTATCTATCTATCTATATACATCTATATATATATAAAATCCCAAGTGAGTATGATATCTGTTTAACGAATTAAGAGAAAGGGGTAGAGTGTTCCTGCTGTGAAGTCTGGGGTACAGAGTCTCTGTGGTGTGTGTGTGTGTGTGGAGGGCGTGAGTAGGGGATGTCTCATGGAAGGGTGCAGAGGAGTCTGACAGGAACACAGCCTCAGAGCACTTCCTGGAACACCTCTGGAGGTTGTGGTTGTGACAGAGACCTTAAGGGGAGCAGCAAGTTCTGCTTTGCACTGGCTGGCCTGGCAGGAGGGGTGGGTGGATGGCTTGGGCATGACAACCAGTAAGGTGGCCCTGTGTGATGCAGGAGAGAAAGGATGGGCAGGATGACTGATTGGATTTGGATGGGGGGGGGAGAGGGAAAGGGGGAGGGAGGGGCCCTGGCCTGTTTTCGCACTTTAACACCTGGATGGACGCAGCCCTTCCCTGAGCAAGGGTACATGGAACAGGAGGCGGTGGAAAGTGGCAGAGCAGCGAGCTCAGGTAGAAGGACACAAGGGTGGGCGGCAATGGGAATAGGCCCTGAGCACCAGAGCTCAGTTGGGTCAGGCTGGGTGGGGAGGGTCAGGAGGCAGTGGGTTAGGTGGAGAGCCTGGAGTGGAGGTCACGAGAAGGATTCACTTTTCCCAGCATCAGGGAGGGAAGAAGAGGTGCCCAAAGAACCTGTCTCTTCTCACATCTGGCTCCTTCTCATCCTTCAAATCACAGCCAAAAGAAACATCACCTCCTTAGAGAGGCCTGACATTCCATCCGAATCTGTTCTCTCTTATTTCCATCACACCGGCGTGTTCTTGTGTTCTCATACTTTCCATGATCTGTCCATTATTTGTCAACTTGTTTATTTTCTTGAATGTAGGCTCTTTGAAAGCAGGGACTCGTCTGTCTGGGTTACCTCTAAATTCATAGCCCTTAACATAGTCCTTGGCACATAGTAGGTACTCAGAACATGTTTGTCGACTGAATAAATGGACGACAGAAGCAGCAGAGAAATGGGAGAAAAACCAGGGAGGGTAGTATCTCCATGCCCAGGAGGCAATTGAAGAGAGCTAGTATGTGGTCTCAGCACCTTTGAGTACCTCAGTGAGACATGGAGCAAATATCAGAGTGGAGTATCTCTTGGATTTGGCACCAGGAGGTCCCTGGTGACCTTGGCAAACGCAGAGGAGGGTGGGGGTGGGAAGTGGTGGCTGTGATTCAGAGGCCCTTCTCAAACTGTGTTTACTAATTGGCTCAATACTTTCGAGGAGAGAGCAAGCTGGGTTTTCAGGCAGAGGCTGACCGCAGAGACACTGGGAGCCTTCAGGGTCTGGCAGTCAGGTGTCCGATCAAATGTCCCTCCTCCTTCCGAGAGCTCTTCTCTGACCACCCTCTACCTACCTGTGTGCCCCCAACTCACCACCACACCAGGTTTTATTTTCTTCAAGTTATTTCTTACTATCTCAAACTCTTGTTTACTTATTAATTATCTGCTTGTTTCCCAAAGCATGGACGTGCCTTTTTTGTTCACCGTTGGATCCTCAGGGGTGGTATGGTGCTTGGTAATTAATACATATCTGGAATGAATGAAAACTCCTCTTGTTTAGGTGTGGCCTCTAGCTACAGCCCCAACCACCCAGGAGAGTGTCCTCTTTTTCTCATCTCCCTTGCCAGGAATTGAGTGGTTAGGTGCAAGTGGACAGCCAGCAGACAGCCTATGCTGAGTGGGCAGAGAACTAATAGTTTACCTATATGGTCCTAGGTGACACACTTAGCCACTTGGTGCCTTAGTTCCTTCCTTCCTTCCTTCCTTCCTTCCTTCCTTCCTTCCTTCCTTCCTTCCCTTTTTTAAATTTATTTATTTTGAGGGAGACAGAGACAGCATGAGTTGGGGAGAGGCAGAGAGGAAGGGAGACAGAGAATCCCAAGCAGGCTCCACACTGCCAGCCTGGAGTCTGACACAGGGCTCAAACTCACGATCCCAGGAGATCATGAACTGAGCCTAAACCAAGAATCAGACACTTATACCAACTGAGCCACTCAGGTGCCCTGGTGCCTCAGTTTCTTTATCTGTGCAAGGAGAATGGTAGCAAGATTTAGTCAAAGCATAGAGTGCAGCAGCATGGTGCAGTTGGCAGCCGCCAGTGGTAGTAGTTTGTGATGGTTTAATAATCAGCCTGGGCATGGTCTTTCCCAGGGCACCCCCTCTGATAACCTTCTGGAAGAGGTATCTCTATACTGTCCAGAGGTGACAAGGGCCTGCTTAGGCTGGGCCACATTTCTGGTCTCAGAGCTGCAGGTGGGTATGTCTGTCATGGATTGGCATGTGACAGTTAGCATCTGCTTTGGCAGGTGTGGGGACTTAGGGGCATGGGCCACAAGTGTCTGCTGTAGGCACTTGGGGCCTGTAGGGTAAAGGGGTACTAATCTGAGGTGTCTCCCCAGAACCCTGACCTGGACTCAGAGGCACTGCTGGCCCTGCCCCTGACTCAGCTGGTGCAGAAGTTACACAAGGGGGAGCTGGCCCCCGAGGCTGCACTCTTCACCTACGTGGGAAAGGTAAGGCCCTACTGGGAAAGGTAAGGCCTGCAGGCTGAGGATTGCCTGGACCCTCCCTCTCTTGGCAAAGGCTGGCGGGGAAACCTGGCCTGGAGTTAGTCTCTTTGAGGGCCAGGGTGGAACCACAGTGCCAGGGGCTGCCAGGAGCTGCTTGAGAGAGAGAGAATGAGAGGGAGAAAGAGGGAGAGAGGGAGGGAGGGGGAGAGAGAGAGAGAGAAAGAGAGAGATTGAGAGAAAGAGAGAGAGGCAGGCTGACTTTATGTGTGTGTTGGTGAGAGGGCAACACTGAGCATCTTGTCTTAGCTAAAAGCCTGGCTTTCAGCCCAGATTTCCCTCTCCCTCCCGCCTCCACCCCATCACTAAGTGTGATCTGTTCTCTTTCTATAGCTCTCTCTGGTCCATCCCCTTGTCCCTACCCCTCCCCTGTAGCCATCCTGGTCCTCCACTACCATCTCCCTCCATGGTGGGGCCCCAGCATCCTGGCCAGATTCCCTTTCAGGTCTCTAGTTCTTTAGACTCTGCTCTTTTGCTCCTCCTCAGTCTCCGGCATCCTGCCTGGCCAAGGCCTTCTGGAGTGAGGGCATCCATAGCTCAGCCGCCCAAGGTTCCTTGGCACCCAGACCCGCCACGCTGTGCACTGGCTTGTGTGGGATTCCCTTTACCTGGAAGGCTCTTTTCCCTCTTCTTTGCCCCTCTGGGGGCAACAGGCACTGCTGGCTGAGCCTTCAGGGCTCAGAGAAAGAGGCCATCTTCCAGGGAGCCTTCTCTGACCCTCCCCTCCCAGCCTGAGTTAGGGTTCCCTCTTCAGTGCTCTTTCTTTCTTTCTTTTCTTTTTTTTTAGATGTTTATTTATTTATTTTGAGAGAGAGAGAGAGAAAATAAGAAGGAGAAGGAGAAATCGTAGTGGGGGAGAGGGGCAGAGAGAGAGGGAAAGAGAGATCCCAAGCAGGCTTCATGCTCAGCGCAGAGCCTGATGTGGGGCTTGATCCCATGACTGTGAGATAATGACCTGAGCTGAAATCAAGAGTTGAACACATAACTGACTGAGCCACCCAGCCACTCCTCTAATTTTCTAATACATTTCTCGTGGCGTCCTAGGGCTTGTCTTGTCCTTCTGTTTCCCCCATCTAGGCGGGTTCCTTGTAGACAGAGCTTGTCTCATTTGTCTTTGTGCTTGGTGCTGAATGCTTACTGGTGTTCATACAGTAAGGGTTCAAGAACTATGTTTGAAATGAAATGACAGAAAAAGAGTTGTGCTTTATGAGTTGACTTGTGTGTGATTTCTTGAAACAGAGTGTGTGACCGTGGGTATGACCACTAGGCAGGTGGACATGCGTGCCGGGTGACTGGTAGGTGTGTGACAGTGGTGTGAGTGACTGCAGCAGAGAGTGGGTGAGGGAGACTGACCGTATGGGGAGAGAGGACTGTATGCAGACTCCTGCATTGGGTGCGCCGGGAGGACACAGCCAGTCTCGACAGACTGTGCTGCGTCTCCTCTGTCAATGTCCCTGAAAAGTTGCTGCCCTTCTTAATCACCCACAAGAGAGCATTCTCGTCACAGATTGGCCACGTCCCTGCCTGCCTTGGGTAACCTGGAGACCGATTTCATGTGCCAAGATATGGCAATGGGACCCATACCCATTTCCCTCAGATGTTTCACAGGGAGTATTTACTGAAAGCCGTATATTGTTTTGCCCTGGCCTGTCCCTCCCATAGGGCCTTGTGGAATGTGGTTTGAGGCTATGGTAAGACCCCGTGGCAGATGGCCACTGTTAGTGCATCATTCCTTTTAGGCAAGCTTCCATCCCTTTAATTGATTGGTATCAGTCAGTCACTCCTCTCTGTGACTTCATTATCAGATTCAAGAGTTTCTTGGGGAGGGGAGGGTTAGCTGGGGCAGGTGTAGGCCAGGCTTGGGGCAGAAGAGAGCATGCTGGCCTCTGGGAGGCTGGAACCTGGCTCTAGTCCTGTTCTGTGCTGACTCCCGGTGTGGGCTGAGATGGAGATCTGCCCCTGTCTGGTTCCTCCTGTCTGCTTCACAGGCAGAGATATGGATAGAGGAGGAGGTAGAGTGGCCAAAGTTCATCTTTCTCCCAGCTCATCCCTCTGGGGAGCATCTGAGGCCAGTGTCTTGCTCCTTTGCCCGCCTTGGTTGTGCCCTGGCCCTGGAGTTACTCTTTCTCTCTTTGGGTTGGGGCCAGAGACTGCCAGGGTCAGGCTGGGGCTAGATGTCCCCAGTGAGATGGATGATGGGTCCTAGGTTATTCTTTGCCCTCCTGGCTCTGGGCCATGTTGCTTGTTATCCTTTCTCTGGATATACTTTAAAAGGCCAATTTTATGTTATATATATTCTACCACAATTAAAAAAAAAAGGCCAATCTCACTCTGCCTTGTGTCCATTTCTCCCTCCTCCAGGCCTGGGAAGTAAACAAAGGGACCAACTGTGTGACCACCTACTTGGCAGACTGTGAGACTCAGCTGTCCCAGGCCCCAAGGCGGGGCCTGCTCTATGGAGTCCCTGTGAGCCTCAAGGAGTGCTTCAGCTACAAGGTATGCCTTGCCTCACATCAGGCTTCAACCCCCACCCCTGCCCCTGCCAGCCAGCTCTGCATCCTGGGTTACCCTGGGCCCTCAGAGGAGGTATCAGGTCCAGAGGCCTTGAGAGGGACCATGAGTGTGTTCTGCCTCGGCCTGTGAGATGGCAGTAAGAGTGGACCCTCTGCTGAAGGGCCCCTGACCCATCAACCGTACCCCTCTTGGCACCTATCCCCCCCCTCTAGGGCCGGGACTCAACACTGGGCTTGAGCCTGAACGAGAGCATGCCTGCAGAGTGTGACAGTGTGGTGGTGCAGGTGCTGAAGCTACAGGGCGCTGTGCCCTTCGTGCACACCAACGTCCCTCAGTCCATGTTCAGGTTGGATTGGGTCCCGGGTGGGGGCAGGGGCACTGGCACCAGTGTGACCTGGGCTGACCCTTTCTTGCTTCCCCCAGCTATGACTGCAGTAATCCCCTCTTTGGCCAGACCTTGAACCCACTGAAGTCCTCTAAGAGCCCAGGTGGCTCCTCTGGGGGTGAAGGGGCCCTCATTGGGGGTGGAGGCTCCCCCCTGGGCTTAGGTACAGACATCGGAGGCAGTATCCGCTTTCCCTCCTCCTTCTGTGGCATCTGTGGCCTCAAGCCCACGGGAAACCGCATCAGGTATGGTGTGGGTGGTGGGTAGAGGGAGCTCCTGGGTCTCTTGCTGTATGATCTTGGCCTAGCTCTCAACCTCTCTGGGCTCCAGGAAGGGATTCCCTCACTCTGGGGTTTTGCTGGGAGGGAGTGTCCCAGCACCATTGGTGTTGGTTCCTACTTTCCAAAGTGGTTAGGGTTCTAAGCTGCCGTATGGGTTTGGATTTGGGCAGAGGGTGACCATTTCCTGTTTCCAACATCTTGTGTTTCTTATCCAGCAAGAGTGGCCTGAAGGGCTGTGTCTATGGACAGGTAGCAGGTGAGGTCTGGGGTTCCCTCAGTGCCCTGGTGGAGGGGGGGTCTGCCTAATCCATTTCTACCCTGCCTCTCTTGGGGGCAGTATTTGGCTCCCAGGCTAGTCTAGGTCGGAGCTCCTTGTCTCTGCTCACATTCCTGGGCCATGTCCCAGCCCTTGCTTGGACCCAGCCCCAGAGCCCATTAGGGTAGGGTGATCTTCTTCCTTCCCCTCCCTGCCCCACAGTGCAGATGTCCGTCGGCCCCATGGCCAGGGATGTGGAAAGCCTAGCGCTGTGCCTGAGAGCATTACTGTGTGAGGACATGTTCCGCTTGGACCCCTCCGTGCCCCCCCTGCCCTTCAAGGAGGAGGTGAGCAGGGTTGGGGATGGGGATGGGATTGAATTTGGTTATCACTGGTGCTCCTGTGCCCAGAGAGCAGCCACTTGACAGTGTGTGTAGGGCTTGGAGGTTCTGTTTCCTGAAACCTACCCTCAAGGGTCTGAAGCCAGGGTCAGCTGCTGCTCTGCAGACAGCCACCAGAGGGAGCCCTTGCCTGCATGTGAAGACCCTGAGGCTTCCAAACTGACCTGAAAGGGGGGCGTGGGGGATGCCTCTGCTGAGGAAAGGCCCGCCTTCTAGCCCCAGCCTCTTTTGCGGTCATTGAGAAACAGGAGACACATATCAGAACAGCTTGAGGGAGAACTTGGGGGTTTCTTGGTAGACAGAATATCTGGACTTGGTGAGGTGCGTTTCCTCTCCATGGCAGAGGATATTCTAACAACCCCGTGGTTTATGAACCCCTTCCCAAAAGGGAGGAAAGGAGGAGATAAGGACCATTTTATGAGGTCTGGAACAAATTATCATGAGAGCCAGGACTTGCATTCTTGAAACAGGCAGTGGAGAGCCTTGGCTCAGAATGCCTGGGTTCTGGACCTAGTGTTGTCAGTCTGCACTGGGTTGACTCTGGTCCTGTTTGCCTGTCTCCCTATCAAGACCTAAAGCCTCAGTTTCATCATATGACCAGTGGGAACCCTCATCCTTGCTGGGCCCCTCCTGCAGAGTCATTGTGAAGGTGTTTTGTGAAAGGGTCAGATGCAGAAAGGGCTGGCCTCTCAGGCAGTCAGTTTCTGGGGATCTGGGCTGCAGCCTCTCAGCTGTGTCTGGGGCTGAGTAGCTTCTAAGATCTCTGGGAGCCCTACTTTGGGCTGCCCTCTCTTGACCTAATTCTGACTCCTCTGTTTTGCCCCCAGATCTACACAAGCTCTCAGCCCCTGCGTGTGGGGTATTATGAGACTGACAACTATACCATGCCCACCCCGGCCATGAAGCGGGCCCTGCTGGAGACAAAGCAGAGCCTTGAGGCTGCTGGCCACACGGTATGGCTTTGGGAACCCAGAAGTTCTGGCCCCTCCTTCAGGGAAACCTTCCTGGTACCCATGGCTGCCACCTGTCCCTGGCATCCTCTCACCGTGATTGTTCTGTGGTTGGGATGGGAACTATGTTCCTGTGGGACCATAGATAGAGGGCTGATCATGAGTATTAATTTGGTTAAGTGATTGATGATGAACTCAGCCCTGTGCTGGGGATGTGTGAGCGCTATATTGGGAGGCTCTCATCAACTACAAACAGTGGTGCACCCATCCCAGGGTGGTGGGCCAGTGGGCTTTAGTCTGCTCATCTGAGACAAGTTAATTCATGTGTGGCTTGACTTCTTTCATGATATAGATTTTAAGGGAGTTTTCATGGGTCAGCAACTCTGCCTTTGCGGCTCCAGTGAGGGCTACCATGCAGCCAGGCTGTTCTCAGGGCCTTCTGAGCAGCATGGAGGTTGTGGAAGCCAAGGGTTTCTAGGTGTGGGGGCCTTACACACCTCAATCTTGCAGCTGGTTCCCTTCCTGCCAAGCAATATACCCCATGCTCTGGAGATCCTCTCAACAGGTGGGCTGTTCAGTGATGGTGGCCATAGCTTCCTACAGAACTTGTAAGTGATGTTGGACTTTGGGGTCTGGGGTGGGGTCAAGAATATTAGACCCAGGGAGAGCAGCCGGGTTCTGTTACTCCCAGTATGGGCCAATCTGGCAGAAGATGGGGGACAGGCCTCAGCTGAACACAAAGAAGGTCTGAGCATTCTGGGCAGGGATCTCTCTGCCCCTCTCACTGTGCCGACTGAGCCTGGAGATCCTTTGCCAGGGAGACTTTAGAAAGATGCCAGCTCAAGGGAAGGCTGGATTGAGCAGCCCATCAATTTATGGGAGCTCATTGGGTGGTAGGAGGTGGGCAGGGGAATTGCTTGTCTATTTGGGAAAGATTGAGAGACAAGGGCAAGATGAAGCAGGAAGGGAGACATCTAGACATCATGCTGTGACTCCAGGCTCTTCTAACTTGAGCCTAGTCTGCCTTTTCAGTAGTTTTATCTTCTGTAGAGTGGGAGTGGGTGGGTTGGGCCCTACTTTAAGGGACTTTGTAGAGCTCATGTTTAGAGAAGGCTTAGATGCCTTCAGTCCTTAAGAGTTGATAGGGGTGGAGGACAGATCTGTGAAGGTAGAGCTCATGTTTAGAGAAGACTTAGATGCCTTCAGTCCTTAAGAGTTGATAGGGGTGGAGGACAGATCTGTGAAGGTGACTCCTGGTGATGTTCCTGGGCTGACTGGACTTCCTCTCGTAGCTGAGTACGGTCCAGGCTTCAGCAGAAGGGGCTGCCCCTCACTCTGGCCCTGGGAGTGAACCCTTAGGATCAGCCTCCTAAGACCTTTCCCTGAACTCTAGAGCTAGAGACAGCCTCAGAAACAAGGGTCATGGCGGCTCCACTTGTACCTTTAGGCTGGCATCAGCATCAACAGGGGTTGCCCTCAGTGTCAAGCCCTAGCCAGGGAGATGTTGCCCTCACTGAGTCCTTATTGCTTTGAACTGAGTTTGCCAGGGAGGGAGACACGGCATCCTGCCTTGGGGAGTGGACTGGAGTCCGGGCATCCCAATGATCAGCAGGAAGAAGTCACCTGTTTAAAAGGAGGCAGATAGGGGCACCCAGCTGGCTCAGTCTGTAGAGCATGGACTCTTGATCTGGGGTTGTGAGTTTGAGTCCCATGTTGGGTATAGAGATTACTTAAAGAAAAAAAAAAAGAAAGAAAATCTTCTAAAAAATAAATAAAGGGAGGCAAGTGAAGGGGTTGGAGACCAGTGGTTACCAGAGTCTGGTGAAGGGGGAGTGGAGAGGATGTCACTGAAGAGATGACACTGAGTAGGGAGTGCTGTGGGTGGGGGCAAGCCAGGAGGGAGGCCTGGGGAGAAGGTGCTGGACTGGACCCTTTGTCTCCCAGCAAAGGTGATTTCGTGGACCCCTGCTTGGGAGACCTGATCTCAGTTCTGAAGATGCCCAGGTGTTTGAAAGGACTGCTGGCTTTCTTGCTGAAGCCTCTGGTGAGAGCACAAGGAGTGGGGGGCTGGGGTAGGCTGGGAGGGGGCCTCTGGGGTTCTTCCCCTCTTGCCTTAGCCTCTCTCTTGGTTTGGGCGAGCATGGCCTCCTCTTCTCTCCAACCCCTACCCAGACTCCTCTCCTCTCCCCGTGCCCTGCAGTCTTCAGCCAGCTTGCATGCTAAAGAGGTGCTGACCTGGGACCTGGGACCTGGGGGAAGGGACAGAGAGAAAAGAGGCACAGGTGGCTTGGTCTGCACTCAGCCCAAAGCTGAGTCACTGACACCATGTTTGTCCTTTGGCAGTTCCCAAGGGTGGCATCCTTTCTTAGCAGCCTGAAGTCCCGGTAAGAACATTTTCTATGCCTAGATCCTGCCCCCCTCTCCCCTTGACCTGGAGTTAAGTGGTTTCTGACAGGAAGAGATGAGGGAAGTAGCTTCTGAGACTGGAAGTGGCCCAGCCAGGGTGGCAACCTCTGTGACTTTCAAACAGGACCTTGAAATTTGCCTTCTCAGGCTCCAGGTCTGGCTAGAGAGGAGGAGCCTGCAGGGGACCACAGGATGGGATGGGGTGGAAGGAGAAGACCTGGCTATGTATGGGTAGAAAGGACCAGGGAAGGAAGTGTGTAGAGGCACAGGGGAGAGGGGGCTACTTGGGAACCTGTGAGAGACGCCACTCTTGGAGGTCTGACCTGAGCTGAGCCGCACTTGGTCCTGCCTGCCCCTTAGTGGCACAGGTGGGAAAAGGGCATAAATGACCTCATATTTAGGCCCTGACATCCTCTGGACTTGCTCCTTCTCTCACTGCCAGGCATTTAGGATCTTTGACAGCTCTTGCCTCTTTTTTGTCCTAAGGGTAGTTGGGAATCAGGCCTGATGTGGTCCTGGCTCTGCTGTGAAGTCACTAAGTGGCATAGCCTAAGTCCCTGTTGGGGCCTGATTTTCTCAATAGGACATGAACTTACGGATTTGAACTTCTTCCTCGTATTGCTTCCCTCTCAGAGCTCCCATAGTTGAGAAGGGTCCATGGAGGAGTGAGATCTGGGGGGTGTTAAGAGTAGGGGTCTGATGTTGCTAATCCCCATGGCCAGTGACCTCATTCCCTCTGCCTAGGTCGGCTGGAAAGCTCTGGGAACTGCAGTACGAGATTGAGGTGAGGCCAGAGCCCCTAGAGTAGAGTAGGGTGGGGGATGGGGTGGAGTTGGACAGGGCACCTACCAGTGGGATCTCTTGGCCACTGGTCCCGCTGGTCCCCTGGAGTAGCCTGTCATTTTCCCTTCTACTCCCTGGACTGGTCTGTGATCCTCACGTGCCTGGGTGCTCATCCTTGGGAGCTGGGTCAGTCAGCTCCTCTCCTGGCTGCCTCTTTGCCCCCACTGGTGCTGTTGGGCACTACGGTGCCCCACCCTGGCAGGAAAAATGATGTCTATGATTCATGTGGGAGGTGGAGCAACTGGTGCCGCCTGAAAGCGGCCCTGCCTGTGTGCCCCAAGGACCTCCATCCCATTGTGGCTTAGTCCAGATCCAGTGGCAGGTGCTGGGGCCAAAGCCACCCTGGCCACAGTCCCTGCATTGGAGAAACCCTGTGATGGGCTGGGTCCAAGGGTTTCTGCTGGTATCTTCCCCAGGTGTATCGCAACTCCGTGATTGCCCAGTGGAGAGCACTGGACCTGGATGTGCTTCTCACCCCCATGCTGGGCCCTGCTCTGAACTTGAATGCTCCCGGCAGGGCCACAGGTGAGGCCTGCTGCCCCACCACACCCCTGACACTCCCCCCTGCCTTTCCTTTTCTGGGAGTTTGGCTCAGTGCCCAGCAGGCTGCTGGGAAGTAGAAGACGAGCCTTGGGGGAGGGCTACACCCCTTGGGGAGGGCCTAGCCCTTGGGGGGCTCACAGTCTGACTGGCTGGAGAGATGGGAGTCATGTGGGATGTCCTGGGCATTAATGAGCTCCCTGTTCTAAGCACTACGGAAGTTGGAGATCTTGAGTTACAAAGTCTCTGGTTTGGGGAGGTGGTGTTTAAAGCCCAGGTAGGATTTAGATAAGCCAAGAAAATAGGGACAGTATTCCAGGTGGGGAAGCTTCACAGGCAAGGGCACAGGGCAAGTCCCAGCAGGCTCTCCAGCCTGCCCTGAATCTGGATTCCTGAGCTTTGTCACTCACTCGAGTCTCCGTGGCCCTGGGAGAGAGCCTCTCTCTGTCTGTGGAGGCAGGGTGCCGTTTCCCAGGGTGGAAGGCTGGGGTGCAGAGAAGACAGCTGGCATTGAAGGTTGCCTGGCCTGCTCCAGCCACTCGGGTTGTGTTTCAGCGGCTGTCAGCTACACTCTGCTTTACAACTGCCTGGACTTCCCAGCGGGGGTGGTGCCTGTCACCACGGTGACCGCCAAGGACGAGGCCCAGCTGGAACATTACAGGGGCTACTTTGGGGATATCTGGGACAAAGTGCTACAGAAGGTGAGGTCACAGGGCCTGGCTTGGCCCCCAGGGTCCCCCTTCCCCTGGACTCCCACCCACACCCCAGCTCTGGCTGCTGTAAAGAAAGCAGCATAAGCGCATGTAGTCCTTGCCTGCCTTTTTTTTCTTTTCTTTTTTAAGTAAGCTCTACATCCAATCTGGGGCTCGAACTCATGACCCCAGGATCAAGAGTCGCATGCTCTACTGACTGAGCCAGCCAGGCACCCCCGCGTCTGCCTTTCTTGATGTGAGACCCTGAGAGACAGCAGCCTGGCCCTGCGGTGCTGCCCCTCCTCTTCAGCTGGGGTGCTTCCTGGTCCCTGGGGGGCTCTAGCCTCCTCTACCTTCCATCCTGATACCTGTGTCCCGTGCAGGCCGTGAAGAAGAGCGTGGGGCTGCCTGTGGCCGTGCAGTGCGTGGCTCTGCCCTGGCAAGAAGAGTTGTGCCTGCGGTTCATGCGGGAGGTAGAGCGACTGATGACCCCTGAAAAGCAGCCATCCTGACTGCCACCCGATGGGCTCTGGGGACCTGAGACCCACTGGATCTGTGCCCAGCTTAGTCTGGGCACAGCGGACGCCCTGTGAGGAAATGTTCGGCCGGGGGCAGAGGCTTCCATGTCCCCCTCCCCCGATCTTCTACAAGAAGCACAGACCCCCTGAGTCTGGACCTTGCTCCCCGTTCTGATTCCCTCCCTCTGCCCTGACATGCCCACCACATGGCAGGCAGTGGGTATGATATGAGCAAAAGCCTACTAACAGTCAAGAAATGTTTCTAGTCTGTATACTGTCTGGCCGTCTTTGTTAAAGGGCACTAGGGGTAGAGCCCTACTCCAGCCTCGGCAGTCTCATGGTTCCTGTCACCCACAGGAGGGACACAACTCCCTCTCACCTCACCCATCCTCCTGTCCCCACACTTAGACTAAGCCCTACTTTGCTAAGCATTGCCCTTCTCTTCTTTCCTTTGCTCCTTCCCTCTCCAAGGATGCCCTTTCTGCTCCTCTGCCATTAAATCCTTTGAGGCTCAGCTCAGATCCCTCTTTCTCGAGAAGGCCTTCCCTCCTTCCTCTGAGCCCTAGACTAGGTGGACTGTTTCTTCCCAGTCTGTCCTGTGTGGTGAGCATCTATGGGTGGGTTTGCTTCCCTTAGTACACTGGTTCTCCTTGACGGCAGGGACCTAATACTGTATCTTTGTCCTCGACAGACAGCAAAGGGCCAGGCAGAGGGCAGCAGGGAGTCTGGAGGGCTGGCCTTGAGCTGGCTCTGTCATGGGGAGAGGGCCCACAGGCCTCGAGAAGAGAGCATGAGACAAGGCGATCTGGTAGAGAGCACTCACAGGGCCGGCCAAGGACTGGATTGTTATAGGAAGGCTTCCTGAAGGAGGAAGACATGTGTTGAGTGTAGGATGTTCCCAGAAGCTGAGATGGGGATGAGGACATCTGAGGGGTAAGGAGCCATACACCCAAAAGACCATGATGAGCTTGGTAGATGGAGGTATTGAATGGGTACAGGAGAAGCAGCAGAGATACAGGTGGGGGCCAGATCAAGGTGGACTTTGAGGCTTAGTTCAGGAACTTGACTTCTGTCTCAAGGGCAATGGGAGTTCTTAAAGGATCACACAGTTGCAGCGAAGAGCGCAGACTTTGGGGACAGAGCCTGGAGAGGGGTAAGGAGGCTGCTCCATGATCCTAATCTGGGGAAGGGGGCCTGAGGCCTGAGCTAGGGCCGTGGCCTAGGGGTAGGAAGAGAGGTGGTCTGGGATTTGACATTTGGAACTGAGCTGTCTCAGCTCAGTCTCACCTCTGCCCAGTCTGCCAGCCCACCTTTTACAGGACTGCGTTGCCTGGTGGGTGGGAAGGTGACTAGTCTATGACTAGTCTGGGGGCTTCTTGGCCCCGCTAAGCAGAGCTCACTCTTCCCTGGCCCCAGCCCTAATCCCTCGCTTACTGTGGAAGATGTTTCTGAGCCTGAGCCCTCAGGCCGGGCAGGTCCTCGACCCTACCTGGCCCACTTCAAATTCTTTTCAGGGTAAGCTGCCTTCCCAAGGCTTCCTTCTCCGCCCTGATTTTCCTACTTCTTCACAAGGGCTTTGGCTTCCAGGTTACATGGCCAGGGGCACCTCCACTGCCTGACAATGGTATTGCTGTCTGACACGAGACCTCACACTTCAGGACCTAAATTACATGGACACCTAGATTGGGACATCCAGATACTTGCTGCACTTTGCCCAGATTCCTTGTAACTGCTGTGTCATTTTGCCTCATATCATTCCACAGAATCATCTGCACCCTGGCCTGCACCCCTCCCTTGGCTTCTTCCTCTTGCCCCATTTCTCTGGTTACTGATAAGCTTGTGCTTTTAGATGCAAGGCTGTAGGGTGAGGGTGACTGTCCTTCTTTCCTTCACTGCTTCATTGATTCACACTTGGAGGCCTGTGTAGGTGGCCCTGCCCAGCCCTGCACTCAGCTCAAGCTTGACTCCCATCCTCGAGAGGCTCCCGGGCTTGTGGGGGTGGTTGAACATTAACACAAGCATCTGCTCCCTGGGTGATCACTGCCCGGGGAAAGGTTAGACAAGGGGCAAATGCTGCCAAGGGGTGGGGGAGATAGACACCACAGCCGGTGAATGTCCAGAGGTCCCAACCCACATGGATACCTAGGTCAGGACAGTCAGGTAGTGCTGCATTTTGTCCTGATTCCGTGTAACTGCAGTGTCAATTTGTCTCATATTGTTCCATAAAACCACCTGCTTCCACTTTTCTCCTCTTTCCCCACCTTTCTCTTTGGTTCCTGATATCCTTGTGCTTTTAGACCTGAGGCTGCAGGGAGGAGCTACCTGTCCTTCTATCCTTCACCATTTCATTGATTCACCCTTTGAGCCCCAGCGTGGTCCTGCCCAGCCCTGTGCTCAGTGGTGCTGGAGCTCTACCAAGCTTGACTGCCATCCTTGAGAGGCTCCGGGGCTTGTGAGGGTGGTTGGACATTAACACAAACCTCTGCTCCCTGGGTGATTAGGGCTCAGGGAAAGGTTAGATAAGGGACAAATGCTGCCGAGGGGTGGGGGAGGTGGTCCCCATGGCCAGTGAGTGGCCACTGTGTTCCATCTCCACTGCTACACCAGCTCTCTAGTCCATGTCACCTGCCTCTCATCAGGCAATGCAGTAACCGAATGGGGCTTCCCTACTTCCATCCTCACCTGGTCCCCAGTCCATTTTCCATGCAGTCACCAGAGGGAATGCTTTGAAAGTGTAAATCAGATTGAGTCCCTTATCTCAAGACCTTCCATTGGCTTCCTGTCCCACCCAGAATAAAATCCAGTCTCCTCCTTGTGTCTTACAAGGCTCTGTGGGTTAGGGCCCTTGCTTACCTCTCTAGCCTCATCTTGGGTGTCTCTTCCTCTCATCCATTGTGCTCCAGCCACATAAGTACCTTTCTGTTTCCTGATCATCTCCAGCTGGTTCCTGCTGCAGAGCCTTTGTATTATACTGACTGGTCCCCCATGCTTGGAACGCTCAGCTCCAATGTCCCCCTCCTTGATCACCCACTTGTAAAACAGCTTGCCTGACCCCATCTAATGTGTTAGCCTTGTGCTTTATAGCATTGATGCTCTCTGGAATTATGTGGATGTTTTTTGTTTCCTCCACTCAAGCAAGCTTCCCGACAGCTGCACGTTGTCTTGCTCATCGCTATATTCTTGGCATGTGGAGTGGCACTTATAAGGTGCTTAATTCAGTAAATATTAAGTGAGCATCTCCTAGGGACCAGGCAGTATACTGGGTGCTGGGACTGCAGGGACTAATGAGACAGACTAGATTCTTGCCCTCCTGGAGCTCACATTCTGGAGGATGTTTGTTGAAAGAAAGGAGGATGAGAGGCAGATGGGTGTGCAAGTGACGACCCTGAATATTTAAGGCATGGAATGCTGTGGTGACTTTTGATCAGGAAAAAGAGGGAAGGGCATTCTGAATGATACTTACACATGCTATGAATCATCTACTTTCTGGGCACTTTATAGTCATCATGTCGTTTAATCTTCCTTGTTAACCCTGTGGTAGACATCTTTGTCCTCTTTTACAGAAAGTTCTACAGCTAGAAGTGGGGGACTTAGAATCAAAACCTGGGTTAGTCTGTGTCAGAGCCTTGGCAGAGAGCTCTTCCTGATGCCCCATGACCCTGAGGCATGGAGGAGTGACAGCATAAGCCAGCCACCTCCTCTTTCCTGTTTGACCACCAGTCCAGCGGCCTCAAGACCCTGGGAGCCACATGGCTTCTCCCTTCTCCCTAGGTCCACTACCATGTTTCTTGCCTGGTGCCCCTGCCTCAGACTGGTCTTCTCTAATTGTCCTTCATATGGCAGCTGGGTGACTTCCTTCTTTAAAAATTTTTTTATAAGTTTATTTATTTTGAGAGAGAGAGAGAGAGAGAGAGAGTGAGAGCGTGAGCGAGCACAAACAGGGGAGGGTCAGAGAGGAGAGACAGAATCCCAAGCAGGCTCCACACCATCAGCACAGCCCAATATGGGGCTTGAACTCATGAACAGTGAGATCATGACCTGAGCCAAGATCAAGAGTCAGATGCTTAACCAACTATGCTACCCAGATGCCCCTGGATGACCTTTCTAAATGCAAATCTGATCATGCCTAAAACCTTTAGTATCACTTACATTCAGTCAGACTTCTGGCTGTGACCTATATGGCCTTGCCTGAGCTGGCCATGCTGCTGCTGACTCTAGTCTCCTTCCCTTCCACATCCTAGCCATGTGGCCTCGCGTGGTGCTTGGGACACTGCACACCTCTCACCTCCATGCCCTTTGCTCGCTATACTTGCTGTTTCTGGAATGCTCCAGTTCACATTTACACCTACTGGCCTCCCACTTACCTGAGGTGAGGGTAGTCTTTCCTTTACAACTGGCAGGCTCTGTGGAAAGGGCTTCTTTATTCTTCTGTTCATACTCCGAAGCTCTCCATGTCTTAATAGATTCCAACATCTGTTCGGCTGTGGAGTTGATAACCCATTATCCCATTGGAAAAAGATGGGCATTATTCCTTCCATTTATAGGTGGAGTAACAAGTTTAGAAAAGATTGCTGATTTTTCCAGAGCCAAAGGCTTTCACAGAGAAGACTCAAAGCCACATACCAACTCCAGACTTCATGTACTTTCTGCTTTTGCACTATCATTCTAAGAACATGCACTGCACACCTCAGGGTGGCAAGTTCTGGACTAGGTGACCACAAACACTGGAGACAGAAGCAAGGTCCATACACTGTGCTCCTCTGGTAGGGTAGATCGACAGCAGGGCTGTCATGTCCCTTTCCACCCTCCCTTCCTCTCCCTGGGGTTGTGATATTGGAGTTTAGAACACTGAGTGTATCTGCTATTTGTTAGGCATCATCTTTTAGGTCATCCCAGGGCTCCAGCCTATTGAGAGCCTTTGGGATTCTTTTTTTTTTTTTTTTTTGTAAGTTTATTTATTTATTTTGAGGGGCGGGGAAGGGCAGAGAGAGGGGGAGAGAGGGGGAGAGAGAATCCCAAGCAGGCTCCGCACTAAACATGGGGCTTAAACTCAGGAACTGTGAGATCATGACCTGAGCTGAAATCAAGAGTCGGATGCTTAACGAGCTGAGCCACCCAGGTGCCCTGAGAGCCTTTGGGATTCTGTTGGCCACTCTTCCTGCTCTGTCTCTCAACTTGTCCATCCACAAGTCTGAGCACTAGACCTCCTTAGCTTCTAAGTCACCAATAAATTTATTGATCAGATCAGGGTCAAGGAAGGATTCTGGGGTTTATCACTCCAGGCCACTTGCCAGGGCAATCTGACCTGCTGCACCCTTAAGAGACAGCCACATAAATCAAGTCCTGAGCCTCCCAGCCAGCCTGGACCGCCCCTGCCCCGCCCCCACACCCAGGTCCCCACACATAGTTTGGGAGTGGTGACCTGTGTATCTTAGGTGGGTGAGGTCACTTGGGGTCAGGGCATGTGGGGTTTGCTCTTGTGTGTCCAACACCCACCATGGTGCCTGGTACTCAGCAGGTACCCAGTAAAGGCTTGTTGAATGGAGGTTCACATGACTCTGTTAATGAACCCATTTTGTCCACCTGACTACTTCCTTCTCTTGTCCCCAACAGGAAACTTCCCAGCCAGTCCCTGCCCTCAGCCTTTCTCCCTTCATGTTCATCTTATCTACCACCATGACCTTCATTAGTGCCCATTAAGACAAATAACTCCCAGTCTATATTCTACCTGTGGCTTTCTGCAAGTCCTCCTCCATACACTTCCCCCATCTGCCTACCCCTTCATCCTTCCCTCCATCCACTAAATATGTCGAATGCCCCCCACAGTATGCTCAGGGTAAGCAATCAGAAATAGTCACTGCCTGCATGGAGCTTTTGTTCTACCGGCAAAGAGACATCAAATGCATAAATTACACAAAAACTCTTGTTAGAAGTGCAATAATGCAGAATTGATGCTTTATTATTTATTTATAAAATTTTTTAATGTTTATGAGCAAGGAAGGGGCAGAGAGAGACACACACACACAGAATCCGAAGGAGGCCCCAGGCTCTGAGCTGTCAGCACAGAGCTTGATGTGAGGCTTGAGCTCATGAACTGTGAGACCATGTCCTGAGCTGAGGTTGGACATTTAACCAACTAAGTCACCCAGGCACCCCATTTTAATGTTTATTTTTGAGAGATAGAGAGAGAGCAAGAGAGCATGAGTCGGGGGCGGGGGTAGAGAGAGAGGGAGACACAGAATCTGAAGCAGCCTCCAGGCTCTGAGTTGTCAGCATAGAGCTCAACGCAGGGCTCGAACTCACCAACCTTGAGATCATGACCTGAGCTGAATGAAGTTGGATGCTAAATCAACTGAGCCACCCAGGCGCTTCTCTATTATTATTTATTTTCTGAGAGTAAACCAAACAGGAACTGCTTCAGCATGTGTGTGTGTGTGTGTGTGTGTGTATGTGTATGTGTGTGTGTATGCGTGCAAAATGCTTCCCACAGGCCTTGACATTTAAGCCAAGAACTGCATTGTCATACAAGCCAAAAAATGAGTGTATTTCAAGAAGTGTGGGGCTGAGGGCTTCAAATGCTGCTGATTCAACATCAAAGAGAAGTTAGGATGATTTGGGCATAACCCAAGATAGGGTTGGGCACAGGAGAGCAAAAGATGAGGAAGTAAAGGCAGCAAGAAGTGAAGGACTTGAGAAGCTTAGCTGGAAAGGGAGGAAAGACATAAGGGCAGCATCTATGAATGCTATAAATCAGAATCTTTTTTTTTTTTTTTTAAGATGGGAGAGACTTAAGCATGTTAAATTCTGCTAGGAAGGAGCAGCAGAGACACATAGAGATAAAGGTGGGAATGGGGGGCTTCAACCTGCCTGTCATTCCTCCATTTAAGAAATATTATATTTCAAGCACCTACCCTGTGCCAGGCACTTTGAAAAGGGCTGACCGGGTCCTTGCTTTCATGGAACTTCCTTTCTAGGGAGAAAGGCAAGGAATAAGTAAGCAAGATAATTTCAGCTAATGGTAAGTGCAATGAATAAATAAAATTGGGTGATATACTAATGAAGGGGTGCAACTTGAAAAAGGGTGATGTAAGCAAGGTTCAGGGTGCTGTAAGGGGGTGTAGGTGTCAGATGGCCTGGGGGAGCTGAGCTATTGGGAGAGCCAGGGTTCAGTGAGGGAGGCCTGGGTATGGGGGAAGGAAATAGTCAGAAAAAAGAAGGAAGGATATGGGGAGTTTGCCAATGAGGGGTGTTAGTTCCAGAGACCTGTTGGAGTGGATATAGAGTGTTGAGGGTGGATGACCTTGGGGTTACCTTTTGGGTCGTGACCAACAGGTCAGTTGCAAACTGCACATCTGGCCCTCGGCAGCCCTCAGGTGCTCAGATTCAACATTACCAACCACAAACCCATCTCCTTCCCACCAATCCTTTTTTTTTTTTTTAATGTTTATTTATTTTTGAGAGAGAGAGAGAGAGAGCAAGCATGTGTGCAAGCAGTGGAGGGGCAGAGAGAGGAGGGCACAGAGGATCCTGAAGTGGGCTCCACGCCGACAGCAACAAGCCTGACACGTCACAGCAGAGCGAGTATGATCCCTGGTGTTGGAGGGAGCCTGACATGGGGTTGGGATCAGGACCTGAGCCAAAGTTGGTTGTTCACGGCCACCCAGG
>CM053570.1:66378271-66436341 GCA_028646485.1 Cryptoprocta ferox | reverse complement strand
AGCTCCTGGAAGAAAAAGAAGATGGGAGATGAGTCTGGGAGAGAGAACCAATTGACTGGGGAGGCTGGAATCACAGGGAATGTGGCCTTGTATTGGAGTCGGCAATAAGAGCCCAGCTAGGGAAACAGAGGCAGGCGTGAAGCTACAACTGCCTACCTCAGTCCTCATTCCTTGCACTATCTCCCCTCGGGCTGATGCCTTTGAAGCCCTGCATGCTCCCCCAGGGTCTCTCCTTTCTTCTCCGCCTGGGCCCCAGACGCCCTCCAGAGTGACCCTGTTCAGTCCACCTCTACGTAGCCTGTGAACCACTTTAAGGGGGTTGGCAGTTATCCTGGAAGCAGCAGGAAACCTCAGGGACAACTCCATTAGGAACTGGCCTGGGTCAGATGAAGGTTCTGGGGCCATGTTTGAGGAGTGGGATGGGGGAGAAGGATGTGAGGATGTCTGCCCACACCTGCAAGCTTGGGCTCCTCTCCAGGCATGTCTCTGCCAAAGCTTCTTCCTCTGCATTGCCTTAGGCTCGAGGATACTTGTCCCCAGGACAAAAGGTGGTGTAAGAATTAGGTGGGAGGAGTTTGATTCTGCCACCTGCAGGGCTGTGCGGGGTGTGTAGCTCCTGCCCCCTGTGGCCCCAGACATGGGAGGGCGCTCTAGCATATAGCTGGCTAATAACCAGCCAGTGTTCTTGAGGAAGCAGTCGCTATATCCACACAGGTTCCACAATGCCTGGGGTAGCTTGGCTGCTTTACTCCGTGCTGGTGCTGCTCCTGCTGGCCCTGCTGGGGGCTGCCCTGCTCTTCTGGCATCATGCTCCAGTGCGAAACAAGATCCCCAGGGCACAGAAGTGTAGGGTGGTAGCTTTGCAGCAAATGGAAGCCCTGGCACAGCGTCTCCGGCAGCAGGTGAGTGGACATCTATCTCTGAGGCTCCCAGCCCTCAGTCCCAACAGATGGATTCCACCTCAGGACCATTACTCCACCCCTTTCAGAAAACAAGAAGCCTGGGGTTGGGGGGGGGACAGTCCCCCGCCCCCATCTCTTCCCATGCTGGCTTTTTGTACTGCTGTCAGTTCCTACTCTGTCCATGTCCTTTGAACCCATTGAGATCGGGGGCAGTGTGTTGTCATTGTTCTCCCAGTCCCCACACAAGACTCAGTAACATGGTGGGTGTTCGCTTGAGCTATTTGTTGAAATAAGATAAACTGATGGAAGCATTTGGAGGCAGGTCTCTTTCAGGTCTCTTCCAGCCCCTGAGTACCCCCAAGCTCCACTTACACAGGAACCCTGGTCTACATATTCTCCCTCCCATCCTCCACCCCATTGGGTTCTGCAGATGTTTGAGAGCACCTGATAGATGCAAAGCACAGGGTGGTCATTGTGGGAGATGGGGTCCTCCCAGGAAGCTATGTGTCTTTTCGTTTTTTACAGTTTATTTATTTATTTATTTATTTTGAGAGAGACAGAGACAGCATGAGTGGGGGAGGGGCAGAGAGGGAGGGAAAGAGAGAGAATCCCAAGCAGGCTCTGCGCTGTCAGCACAGAGCCTGATGAAGTGCTCAAACTCACAGAACAGTGAGATCATGACCTGAGCCGAAACCAAGAGTCAGATGCTTAACTGACTGAGCCACCCAGGTGCCCCAAAGCTATGTGTCTTAAAAGAGGCTTTTGACAGTTTAGGTGGTGACATTTCAAGGCACTGATGCAGTCGTGTGGCTGGGTGAAGGTACTAAGCTGTGGGTGTTGTAGCAGAACCTGCCTAGGGCAGAAGAGAGGAGGGTGGGAAGGAGAGGCAGCTAATCTTGCATTGTGCCTGGGCTCTGCTGTGGGGCCTGGAGGATGTGACAGCCCCTTTCTGGGCTCCCCAACTGCCCTACAAGGGGTGGTATCTTAGGGTCTCCAACTTTGGTTGATGGTGGCGGACTCCCTGGGAGCCCCAGGAGTGGGGGTTGTGGATAGTGCCTGAGGTGTTGTCCCCATGCTCTGGAGTTCCTGAGTGTCCTCTGCCGTCCCCTGGATGGTGATTGATGGCCCCAAGGGGCAGCTTCTCTGCCCGAGCTGCTGCAGTTCCTGAGAATGTGTATTAATATTAATTGGGGCTAATTAGTTGGATAAATCAATCTGCCCCCAGAGAGCAGCTGCCCCTTCCTGGTTGATGAGGAGGAAATCTGGGCTAATGGGGTTGTTGTGGTGAATCAGCATGATGGAGAGGATTCCTCTGTGTGTGTGTGTGTGTGTGTGTGTGTGTGTGTGTGTGGTGGGTTTGGGTTCCTCTACTGCACACACCAGAGCCTGCTTATGTGTGTCTCCTGCTGGCATTTTATTGTGTGCTGGTCAAGTGTATGCCTGGCCATGTGCTGCTTGTGTTTGGTTATGTGCTTGTGCTGTGTGTGCCCGGCTGGGTGCGTATGTGTCGTGTTACTGGTTGGAGGGTATACATCTAGATATGTGTGGCTGGTTTGGTTTTGAATGTTTGGTTGAGCATGTGCATGTGTGGTCAGGTGTCTCATGTGTGAGGATACCTGGTTCTGTGTGTGTCTGGGCATCTGGTTGGTATACATGTGGGCATCCGAGATATGGGGCTATTGGGCTGGGTACCTGGGTGTGTGTGTGTGTCTGGTTGGCTGGAGGAGTGGAAGGGGTGTGGAGTGAGATGACCCATAGTGTCTCCAGCTTCCCTCCAAGGCTACAGGCGTCTTGGTTCTCAGTACCTTATTCTCTCCCCAGCAAAGCTATACAGGTCTTTCCTGAGCACCTTCTCCTCTGCCAGGGATACCCTCAAGGCCTCAGGTGTCCAGCTTTATGTCCCAGGGAGGCAGGAGGCTGAGACATAGGTCGCACCCTGGCAGGGTTCAAACTAATGCAATTCAGTTCAGCTTAGCAAAATTTTACAGAGGGCTCCTCTGGGTCTTGCCTTTTGCTGGACCCTGGGGACAGATTCATAATGAAGATGAATCTGACATCTGACTTAGACTTGCCTTAAAGATACTCCTGGTCTGAGCGTGTTTGAAGGCCAGATGCCCGTGGAGCTGTGGGACTTGGCAGGAAGGGCTTCGCTCCATCTGGACAGGGCTAGGTGGGGAAGGCTTCCCAGAGGGGTGGTGTTGGAGCAGAACCTTACAGAATATGTAGGAGTTTTCCAAAAGCAGGAAGGACGAGGAAAGGCAGTACCAGAGAGAGAAAAGCCTGAGAGAAGGCAGTGTTTGTGTAGATCACAGAGAAAAAATACTCCTAGTCCACTGGAGTAAATAGACACGCTGCTCATGACTGAAGGCCACTGGCTAGGAAACTCTGATCTCCTCAGGGGGAAATTAGCCACCCTGAGGGTTGAGGGTTTTTATGTTATTACACATATCTAACAACCATTTTGGAAATATTAATAATTCATCAATTTACTAACAACTTTAAAGTATATTTTCTTGGGGTGCCTCGGTGGCCCAGTCGGTTAAGCATCTGATTTCGGCTCAGGTCGTGATCTCAGTTTGTGAGTTCGAGCTCCACTTCGGGCTCTCTGCTGACAGCGTGGAGCCTGGAGCTTGCTTCGTGTTTTGTGTCTCCCTCTCTTTCTGCCTCTCTCTCTCTCTCTCTCTCTCAAAAAATAAACATTAAAAAATTTTTAAAAAATAAAGTATATTTTCTTTGATTTTCAAACCACGATAGGAGGCAGCAGCAGTTAAGCGTGGAGAAGGTCAGATGTCCATGGAGCCATGTGACTCGGCAGATTCTAAACTGAAGTGTATGTTAAAGCAACTTGAAAACAATATAAGTTGGGGCTCCTGGGTGGCTCAGTCTCTTAAACGTCCGACTTTGACTCAGGTCATGATCTTGCAGTTGTGGGTTAGAGCCCCGCGTCAGGTTCTGGGCTGACATCTCAGAGCCTGTAGCCTGTTTCAGATTCTGTGTCTACCTCTCTCTCTGCCTCTTCCCTGCTCATGCTCTGTCTCTCTCTGTCTCCAAAATAAATAAACTATTAAAAAAAAAAGAAAATGATATAAGTTAAGATTCAGTTCTTTCATCAAATTATTTTAATAATTTCCAAGTAATTTGTTAAGTTTTAGAGAACTTGTGGGGATCTTTTGATGTGGCTATCACCTCTGGAAGATGTCCCTGTCTTTAAAACTCTCCCGGGGCTCCCAGGTGGCTCAGTCGGTTGAGTGTCCGACTTTGGCTCACGTCATGATCTCACGGTTCGTGGGTTCGAGCCCTGCGTCGGGCTCTGTGCAGACCGCTGGCTCAGAGCCTGGAGTCTGCTTCAGATTCTGTGTCTCTTTCTCTCTCTGCTCCTCCCTTGTTCACTCTCTGTCTCTCAAAAATAAATAAAATGTAAAAAAATTTAAAAAAAATAAAAGCTCTCCCAATAAACTGAGAGTCGTTAGGTGTCTTGTAGTCTCCTTAAGCAGAGGCTTTCCAACAACATCAACCATGCTCCTTGGGTTGAGTACTCGCTCAGCTTCTGCCAAACCGGTAGCAATTACACTCAAAATGTCTAGCTCAGAGCCCAATGTGTGGCTTGATTCCATGAGCCTGGGATCATGACCTGAGCCAGTCAAGAGTAGGATGCTCAACTGACTGAGTCACCAGGTGCCCCTTGTTTAGCTGTTCTAAAATCTCTTCAAGATTCTGTATACTCAAGCATCTCTGTTGTCAACTAAGTCGCAAACACTATTAGAATGTCATAATCTCACAGGCCTCATGAGAAGTTGTATAACGGTAATTAAGAACGTGATAGTTAAGAGAGGGTTGGACAGTCTGTGTTTGAATTCTGACTCTGATGCATACATTAAATTATTTTTTAATTTTTTAAATGTTTTTTTTATTATTTATTTTTGAGAGAGAGAGACAGCATGAGCAGGGGAGGGTCAGAGAGAGAGAGAGACATAGAATCTGAAGACAGGTTCCAGGCTCTGAGCTGTCAGCACAGAGCCTGACACAGGGCTCGAACCCATGAACCGTGAGATCATGACGTGAGCAGAAGTCGGACGCTTAACTGACTGAGCGACCCAGGCGCCCCTAAAAAATTTTTTAATGGTTATTCATTTTGAGAGAGACAGGGACAGAGCACAAGTAGGGGAGGGGCAGTGAGAGAGGGAGGCACAGAGTCTGAAGCAGGCTCCAGGCTCTGAGATGTCAGCATAGGGCCCGATGCAGGGCTTGAACTCATGAGCTGTGTGATCATGACCTGGGCCAAAGTCAGACCTAGCCACCCAGACGCTCCCGATGTGTACATTTTAAATAACTCCTCTGTGTCTTAACATCCTCATCTCTACAATGGTGTGATAATTATAGTTATAGTACTCTAGCAAGTTCATAATTGTTTACAGTGGTGACTGGCACACAGCAAGCGCCATCTAAATGTTTATTTTTTATTTTTTTGAGAAAGAGATAGAATGCGCACAAGAGCCCAGGAGGGGCAGAGAGAGAGGGATACAGAGAGTCTGAAGTGGGCTCTGAGCTGACAGCAGAGAGCCCGACCTGAGGCTCGAACTCACAAGCTATGAAATCATGACCTGAGCTGAAGCTGGAGGCTTAACCAACTGAGCAACCCAGGTGCCCCTAACAAGCACCATATAAATGAAAGCTCCCACTTGAGTAATAATACTAAAACTAATGTCCTTGCTGAGTGGGCATTTAGTGAGTTTCAGTGAATTGGCTCTGTTAGGTGGAAGTGGCACTCAACCAGGTTGGTGAACATGTTGCTGGACCCTTGAAAGCCCCACCCATCCCACCAAGTCATTGGAGTGCCTCCAAAAGGGCAGAGGAGCAGTCCCAGAAGCCACCTCCAGTGGCCTTCATTAGTGCCCTCTGCCTGCTCTTCTCACCTCTCCCCAGCTCCCTGAGAGGCTACCATTTTTACAAGTGGCCATGAGGGGACAACTGCAGGGAAGCACTAGCCTCACGGGTCCAGATGGACACCGGGCACTTGCCCACCAGGGTGCCACCAGGGGTGCCACCTCTCCAGGTAGATATGTAGGAATCAGGACGGGCATGCAGTCTTGGTAGGCGCCTGTGGGTCAGTGTGTGCTGTGATGGTTCCTGGAGGGTCCTACTGGGGCTCCTTAGGGCTGGGGGCAGCAGAGCAAGGGATGAGCACAGTTCTTGAAGGAATCAGACACTATGCCTAGGGGGTCCCAGCTGTGTTGGGCATTAACTTATTACCTGCTGGACTGTGAAGAGAAGGTGGAGCCCCATGGCAGGGGCTAGGGCAGCTGGGAGTGGTAGTGTACTCATGGGAGTGGTGTTTTGCTAAATGACTCAGGAGGATTTCAGGATTTCAGCCACAGTGTGACTGTTGAGGTGCATTCTAGCCAAGTGCCCACCCTAGTCTAGAGGGATCCAGGTCTGGGCCCTTCTGAAGGTCTTTGTGGCATGCAGGCGGGGGAGTTCCAAGCTGAGGCACCAAGATGACAAAATGGTACAGCAAGCAGAGGGAGTGGGCAGTGTGGCTAGAGCAGCAGAATACAGAAGTGGGGCAGGGAAAGAGGAGGCTGGTGAAATGGGCCTAAGGGGATCCAGGCAGGGAAGGGGACTAGTACAGTGCCTGGCACCCAGGAGGTGCTTCATCAGAAAAGCTTCCCTCCCCAGGAGCCATTAGAGGGTGGTGGTGAAGGTATAGACAACCTAGGTTTAAGTCTCTCCACTTTTATGACTTTGGGCCACAGAGTTAACCTCTCTGTGTTGCCATTGTTGGTGAAGTGGAAATAGTGATAATAAAAGCACCTATCGAAGGGTTTTTGTGAGGATTTAATGAAACGGTGCAAGCAAAGTGCTTAACATGGCTGTCAGTCACACAGTAAGCACTCAGTAAACGTGAATCTTGGTTTATAACCACGTTATAAACATTTATGGTGAAAGCCCTATAAACCAAACTGAGGAGAATGGTTTTGCAACTTTATTCTGAGGGCAATTGGGACCTATGGGTTTTATAGCATCTGAAAATGATCACCTAGGCTGTAGTGAAGTGGTTGAGCTGGAGGGGTAGCGACTAGAGGCAGGGAGGCCAGTGAGGAGGCTGTTGAGAAAACAGAGACAGAGAAAGTTCTAGGCAGAGATGTGAAGGAGGCAGAACCACCTATTGGCAGTACTTGTGGGTAAGAGAATGGTCACTGGGGCCATACTATTGTGGATCCGGGGTCTGCCACTTATGGCCTATGTGTCCTTGGCAAATAGCTTTCTGTGCCTCACTGTCTTTTTCTATTGTAAAATGAGAAAATAATATGCCCTCCCTCCTTGGGTTGTTGTAGGTAGTGACATGAGCTATTATATGTAAAATGCTTGGAATTCGGCCTAGAGCATTATTAAATGTTATAACACATCTTCCATGTGACTAAGATTAGCTATTATGACTATTATCAGAACTGGATGTGAAAGAGTGACCCAGGATGATTCTGAGGACTATTGCTCTGACGTGAGCATCCTCATTTGGGAATTTCATGGTGAACAGATTTGGTAGTAAAACAAAGAGTCATGGGGTGCCCGTGAATATGTGGGTCAGTAAATAGGTCTGAGGCATGGCAGGAAATAAGCCTGGAGTGCAGTCACAGGGTAATCTGGGCATCCTTGGGACACATCTGGATGCTGAAGTCACCCAAAGAGGGTGGGCAGGTAGGGAGAGAGGAGGCCAAGTCCTGAGGAGCACCAACATTTATTTACAGGAGGAAAGAGGGGCAGAGGAGACTGAGAAGGAGCCGCCAGGGGCAGGAAGAAGCCAGGAGAGTTGAGGGCACAGAGAATTTCCAGAAGGAAAGTGTCTAAGAGTCAGATGCTATTGAGGAAAGTAAGATGGGGACTAAAGAAGAAGCCAAGAGATTTAACAAACATGAAGCATACCTCCCAGGGAAATCCCCTTGTTTGCCACCTCCTCGCTCCAGGACCAAGAAAGGCCCATTGTGCTGTCTTCCCACCCTGCCCCCACTCTAGCTTGCAGGCATGAAGGTCTCATCTGGGGCCCAGGAGGACAAAGAAAGACAACTTCACCTTCCTGAGTGCCTGCTGTGCGCTAGGTCCTTGTCATGTCATATTTACCTCTGACAAGAGTCCTGAGGGCCTAGTGTCACTCCTCCCCTCATACCCTGAGGGGAGTAGCTGGGTAACTCATGATTGGCTTCTAGTTCCTTCTTTTTTGGAGAGACCTAGTCCATGGTAGGGGAAAGCATCAACCCTGGGTTATCCAGATTACCAGTTCTGTGTGTGGGTCACGTCTGGGTCCCAGCTCTCCTGCCACTCACCCTGGATCTTGCCCTATCCTAGGTCAGATCACCAGAAGTGGGAGGGCTGGATAGAAGGAAAGGTGGGATGTCAGGGTGCCCCTTGAAGGCAAACCATACAGAGATGAACCTCAGTTCCATAACCCCTGAGTTCCAAAACATGCATATACAGTCTCTCCCACTGCAATTGTGCCCCTTCTGGGTAGCAAGATGAGGGGTCAGGCTTTCCTCTGTGCCAGGCCTCAGGGGGACATTGGCGGGGGGGTAGAAACAGAGGAAATATCTGTGCACTGTAGGGGTTTCATGCCAACCTGGAGACAGATCAGGACGTGTTCTTCATGCTAAGGATAAGCACAGGAGCATGTGCTGAGCACATGGCTGTGTGTGCAACTGTGTATCCAGTAGAGTGTGGGGATGTGATGTTGAGTGTGTGGGAGTGGACTGGAGCGAATCAGTCATTGACATCTGCCCTCTCATCTCCACAGGAGCCATTCCTGGACCCCAAGCCCATCTTGGAGCTGCCCCTGGAGACGCTGGCCCAGAAGCTGCAGGATGAAGAGATCAGTTTGGAGAGTGTCCTCTGTAGCTACTTAGAGGAGGTGGGGGTCTGGGTCAGGAGTGGGGTGGGAGCTATCACCTGTTGTTGTCCTACTCAGAGGAGGTGGGTGTCAGATGTAACATCGTGGTACTGCAGCTGGTTTGGGAAGGGGTGCGGGCCACAGTCATCTGTCATTTCTATTCTGCTCTGGGTCAGGGTGGTGGGAGGGGCTGGGGTGACTGAGTGCCCTGTCCTTGGCCTCACCCAAAGCCCCTTAGCTGGTCTTCTTCAATGTTGCTCAGGCACTGAAGGTACACCAGGAGGTGAATTGCCTGACGGATTTCCTGGGCAAGTGTGAGCAGCAACTGCAGGCTTTGAAGAAGCTCAAGAAGACTGAGAGAGGCCTTCTCTATGGGGTCCCCGTCAGCCTCAAGGACCCCTACGACTGCAAGGTGAGCCGGGAGGTGTATGTTCACATGTGTACATGTCTGTGTGTGTGCCCATACACCACTGAGCCTGTGATCATCTGACTGTGTGACATTGGGCAAGCTACTTAATCAAGGATGCACAATTAGAAAGTGGTCAGCTAGGATCTGAACCCAACTCTTGCCCACTATGTTCTTCTGCCACCTGTGAGCTCTCCTAAGGGTACAGCATGCATGTCTCAGAAGCTGTGACAATGTGTGTGAGAGGGAGCAGAGTAAGGAGGGGAGTCTGTTCATTGGGTGATTACATCCTAGCCCTTAGGGGCTGGAGTTAATGTCACTTCCTTGCAGGGCCATGATTCTATGTGCGGCCTGGACCAGTTCCTGGAGAAGCCAGCAGTCAAGGACGGGGTCATTGTGAAAGTGCTCAAGCCTCAGGGAGCTATTCCCTTCGTTAAGACCAACATCCCCCAGACAATGTACAGGTCTCTGAAGTGGGTAGGCAGGGGCTGGGTTTGGGGCTGGGCCCAGGACTGACAGCAGCACAAAATCCCAGTTCAGAGAAGAAGGTGAGGTGGGGGCCAGTCAAGCAGATTGTGAGGACCAAGGTTCTTGGGAAAGTCTTTTATGCTCTCTGAGCCTCAGCTTCCTCATCTTATAATATTTGGTGGACTCCATAGTCACTACAGGCCCTCAGACTCTGAGGTTCGGAAAAGTTTCGTCTCTGTGTTTATCCTAGTTTCTCTCTCTAATTGTTTTTCTCATTCCCTATTCTCTCTCCTCTCTTTCAGCATTTAGTGTACCTACTTTTGTGAGGAACCTGCTCCCAGTTCTGACAGCAGGGCTGTGGGCTTCTGTCCTTAAGTTAGTAATTGTGGTTGGTGTCCCCTCTTGGTCTTTCCTGTGGCAGTAGGCCCTCACCTCAGCTGTAAGGGAGACTGGGAGGCTTAGCCCCAGGGAGGAGTTTGGGAGCCAAAGCAGCCCTGGGGTTGATTCCTGAGGGGATCAGTCTCTACATAGGGAGGGGCGTCTCCCCAGTTAAATTTGCACCTCCCAGCTCCTTTTCTTCTTAGCTTTAATTGCAGCAACCCCATCTATGGACAGACTCTGAACCCTCTGAACTTAAAGAAGACCCCAGGGGGCTCCTCAGGGGGTGAAGGAGCCCTGCTGGCAAAAGGAGGTTCCATCCTGGGCATGGGTACTGACACTGCTGGCAGCATCCGAGTACCAGCCAGCTTTTGTGGTATCTGTGGCTTCCAGAGACCACAGGACACCGCCTCAGGTACTTGGTGCTGGGGGGAGGGAGGGAGGAGGTAGACTCGGCCCAGTGTTGGGGAACAGAGGTCTGGGGGAAGTAGAGGGGCCTGCTTGGCACCTCAACTCTTATCCACTTAGCTCAGTACTAGTGAAAGAGGCTAAAGGTAGGAGGGCTTCAAATAACTCCTGCTTCAGCCCCAGATAAACACACTATGTTTGGTACAGGCAGCAGCAGAATAGACCTTCCACTCACTCATTAATTCATTTGTTTATTAATGCATTCATCTTTACATCTATCCATCTACCTCCCTGTTCCCTTAGTCATTCATTGATCCATCTATTTTTCCATCTATCCATCCTTTGTCCATACATCCACCTATGCAGTCATCATTCCATCAATCAATATCACTATTCATCCACCATTTAACTTATCTAACAAATATATTGAGTGTTTCTTCTGTGACTGACACTGTACTAGTTATTTGGGCTATATCAGTAAGAAAAAGAACAACTTTCTCAGCTCTTGAAAATCATATATACATCCTTCCTTCCATTTGTTTGTTCATCCATCCATCCATCCATCCATCCATTTATCTCCCCCTCTATCCACTCATCTAGCCATCTGTTTATCCATCCATATCTGCCTCTGTTCACTCATCTACCCATCTTTCAGCCCCACTCTGAAAACCTACACTGTGGTGGCCCCTGTGCTGGGGACACAAAACACTCTCAGACCTAGTCTCTGTCCTCCACCCCCACCCCCACCTGCTGCTGTGCTCTTAGACATGCAAATGGCTTACTCAAAAAAATGATTGGGGCTTTAAGAGAGCGTCAAATTCACAGGATGAGTCTGACATTTTCTTCAACAGAGATTTATTAAAAGCCTACACTTTAAACTTTCAGAGGCAGGGCAAGGGAAAGGAAGTCTTCCTGGAGGAGGCAGAATCTGAGCTTGGTTTTGAAGGATGGACATGCAGAGATGGTGTAGAGTCTAGAAGGCTATAAACTGTGAGCAGCTTACTTTGCCTGGAGTAATATGTGTGTGTCAAAGAGCAAGAAGGAGGAAGTTGTGAGTTGATACTTCAGAGCCTTGAAGTCAGTCAAAGAGATCAGACTTAATGCTGTGGGCAGTAGGGTCATGGGAGGGTTAAAGCAACTCCTCTTCCTGGGTGTTGGACCCTGGGAGAGTGCTTGGATGGGTACTAAGGCCTTGGCACTCAGGCCCTTCCCTGCAAGTGCTGAGGTGGGCTCTGGGTGGGTGGGGTTTTGCAGCTACTCTGGAATTTCCTCTGCTGTCAAG
Source organism: Cryptoprocta ferox (assembly GCA_028646485.1). Lineage (NCBI taxonomy): Eukaryota > Metazoa > Chordata > Mammalia > Carnivora > Eupleridae > Cryptoprocta > Cryptoprocta ferox. The sequence goes on along the minus strand of CM053570.1, from coordinate 66,424,621 downwards.
GGCATGAAATCAGGTAAGCTCCTGTCTGTGCTTGTGGCCACCCCTATTCAAAGATAAACCTGCCAGCCTTCCTCCCAAGGACATCTCATTCATCCCCTATCTCACACAGATTAGCCCCACTGGTGATAAAGCATGGTTCCCACCAGGCCTCCCCTAGTCAAATGAGAAGTGCTTCCTATTATGTATGTATCTCTTCTATTGGTCTTTAGATGTTTGGCCCCAGATAAGATTCTCCTTTCAGGCACCAAAGCTACTTTGGCTCCTGTGCCAATGTTACCTACCTGTCCTCAACCCCTGACCCAGGTTGGCCCCAGGGCCCTTAACCCTGATCATGGTCCTGGGCTCCACCCTCGGAGGCCAGGCAGTGGAGGTTCCCAGAGCAGAAAGGATGAGAGAAGTCTGCCTCTTCTCTGTTCAGTGACTACAGTGGCTGGCCCCATGGCCCGGGATGTGGAAAGCCTGGCCCTGTGTCTGCGAGCCCTGCTAAGTGAAGACATGCACCAATTGGACCCCACTGTGCCTTTCATGCCCTTCTGGGAAGAGGTGAGCTGGATTGGAGAATAAGCCTGGAGAGCTCTCACCTCTCCCCTCCCTCATTCCTCATTGAGCTGTCTACCATCTGACCATCTTCTGTGGAGACCTCCTTTCCCAGCCCAAGGTACAGTGACCAAGAAGCCTCCATGCTCAGTCATGTTCACATCCCACCCCTGCTCAACACTAGCTGCTTTGGCCTCTCAGCTACTTGGAGTCATATCTAATACTGCCCCCAGAGAGGGACTTCATCATCACATACCCAACACACACAGACATACATTCAGCAGATATGGTTTAGAGAGTCTGGTATCTGGTTAGCTAGGCTGTTAGTCCTCTAGGTAACCTTGGCCAAGTCACATCTCTTCTCTAGGCCCCAGTCTCCTCAGTGGTATAATAAAGACGTTGCACCCGAAGATTGCTCCAGGCCCTTCCAGCTCTGGCAGCCTTCATTTATTCAGTAGTTCATTCAACAACATTTATTGGCACCTACTATGTTCAGGCTCTTTGTAGTTCATCCTAATATTCCCTCTATAGAATGAGCATTGTGCTTCTCAATTTACAGGCGAGAAAACTGAGGGGAAAGGAAGTTACTTGCCTATGATCACATAGATAGTAACTGGCAGAGGTAGGCTTTGACTCCAGCCCTGTCTGCTCCAGAACTCTCTCCATAGGGAGAATCTCTGTCTACCATTCATTCAATGTCGACTCATCTGATTCCCTACTCACATCCTAGTACAATCAACCTGTGATCATTTTCTGTCATCTATTTTTTGCCTCTACTAATCTCTCCATCTCCATCTCCATCGGCTTTTGGCTGTTTTTAGTTTAAACATCTTTGTGTCTATTCATCTAATACTTACTTAACTGCCCACCCACTCAATTCTAATCATCCATTCTTCCACCCACCCATCTATCCATTCAACCCTCTGCCCACCCACCCATTCACAATCTCATACATACACCCTCCCACTCATTCATGAATCTATCTACCATCTATCTATCTATCCACTCCATCCACCCAATCATGTCGTCATCCATTTGTTCTTCTAGGAGTTTCTCCAGAGGACCTAGAGCCTGGAAAGTATATAGAGGTGCTCCAAGGAGCTCTTGGGGAGCCTCTGTAGGTTCCCCTGGGTTGAAAACAGCCGTGTCCCAAGGCCCTAGCCTACAAGTCTTAAGTCTTAAAGAGGACTAATCTCTCCTGAGAGCCCCACCCAGCCCCTCTTGCCCCCAGGTATACTCCAGTAACCAGCCCCTTCGAATTGGCTACTGCGAAACAGATGGCTTCACCCAGCCATCTCCTAGCATGGCCAGGGCTGTGAGGCTCACCTCCAGGCTGCTCCAGGATGCAGGACATCAGGTAGGCTTGCTTAGCCCTGGATGCGGAGGGAAGCCAGACTGGTGAGGATGCTGGGCTTAGCCATTCTTGGAGGGAAAAGAAGTTATATCTGAGTTTGAGCTGCTAACATCACTGTGTTTCCCCTAAACTTCCTGGAGAAGACTCATGAGGGCAGCTGGGGGCAGGGTGGGCCCCACCCTGTGAGGAAGGCATCAAGATTTTGCAGCCTTCCCCTTCAGTGGTGGGGACTCAGGGACTCACTCCTATAATTCCTATAGCTTGGGTTTCTCCATCAAATGGCTGTTAGGAGAACTGTGTCCTCAAAATCACTTCCCTTCCCAGCCCCTGCCTCCCTCTAATAGCTTGTCCTGGTCCTGACTCCTCTTTGGGAACTGCTGGTTGGCCACATGTGTACTATGTGGTCTTGGGCCAGTCTCTTAACCACCCGGAGCCTCAGTTTTCTACCACATAGGGCAGCTGTGCAGATTAAATGAGCTCACGTATGTGAAGCACTCAGCTTGGGGCAGGATCCTAGTGAAGCAGGCAGGGCTGCCTGAATGCCATGGCGTCTCTCTGTAGGGTGAGGGAGTGAGCATGGCAGCAGAGGGGCTGGGGTGGATGGAGAGGAGCTGCAGTTTGGTATCCTCTCTTTAAATCCTGAAGGATGCAAAGAGAATACCAGGCAGGGCCAGAGGAGTTCCAGGCCCTGACTCAGTCTCTGTCTCCCAGGTCATCCCCTTCTCCATCCCCTGTATAGAGTATGCTGTCAAACACCTGTTTGTGGGGGGTCTGTTTGGCAATGGAGGGGCCACCCTTCTGGAGAAGCTGTACGTTTGTCAGGACTCAGACAGGGGGCATGATGAAAACAGGGCTGGGGATGGGGCTGGCAGCGACCTGTGCCCTAGGAAGGCACTGTGGGCCTGGGCTGGCGGGATGCCTCTGGTTAATTGTGTGACCTTATACAGCAAGTCAGCTGTTTGGTCTCCGTCTTCATCATGCACGGTTCCAGGGTGGCGGTGGTGGAAACAGAAGCGTTTCTTTGGGTCTGACCTCCTTCCTTGGCTTGCCTCTGGAATGGGTGTGGGGTGGGTATGGGAGCCAGTCGATGGCTGAAAGGCTGTAACTGACCAGATATGTGTCTGTTGTTCCTCAGTGAGGGGGACATTGTGGACCCTTGCATAAAGCCAATGTTTTTTGTCCTGGATCCTGAAGTACATAGTGAGTGTGGGACCAAGGTAGGGAGGCATTCAGGAGGGGAGGAGCCCAGAGAGAAGAAGGACTCAGAGAGGAGGATGGGGCCCAGAGAGTAGTGGAGGCTTAGAGAAGAGGAACTGAAAGGGCTGATGGGGACAAAAAGAGAAGGGTGCTTTCAGAGAGAAGAGTGCATCTCAAAAAGAGGAAGGGGCTTCAGAGGGGGAGTGGCGGCCTATAGGGGGCTCAGGGCTTGTGGAGGAGTGGAAGCTTCCATGATAGTGTGCTGAACAGAGTTGCTCTTTCTTGGACCCCCATTTTGGGCAGGCTGGTGTTGCCCTGTGGTTTCTGAATGGATCTCTCTCTCTAGGATCCCCGAGCTAGCCAGAATTTGAAGAGACTCATGGAGTGTGGTGAGTGCTAGTCTCCTCAGGTCAAGCTCACAAGCACCTTTCATGGGGTGGGGGAACTGAGTGAGGGCCATGTGGCTGGAATTGGCATCCACTGGGGGGGCTACTTTGGGATCTAATTAGGTTTTTAGGGTCATGTCTTACACTAGTTAGATTTAGACTTTTCAGTGGGTTTGGGATTGGGGCTACTTTGGGCCTGGGGTTTGATTTGGAGTTGTGCTTCTGAGTTCTGGCTAAAATTAGCTTAGGGTAAAAGTTGGGCCTGAGTTGAAATTGGGTTTGGGCTGGGGTTGGGGTTAAGGTTGGAAGTGGTCAGACTGAGGGCTGACTGGGGTGCATCACAGGTTAGGGGAAGGACCTGTGGTTTTGAGGGGAGGCTGTGAGTCCCTGCGGGTGCTGATTGGGGGGAGGCATCAACCAGAAGGTGTATACTCTTGGTAACGTTGGATAGGCAAGGTATTTTGGTCAGCAAATAAGACACAGTGTCATCCCAGTCCATCAGCTGATTTGTAGCCTGCACTGAGACTAGGTTCTAGCTCTTGGCTGTAATGTCCCCATTTGTATAAAAGGGGGTCCTCCCATACTGACCTTTGGAATTCTGAGTCTTCTTTATTCCCCCAGGACTCTCAAGAAACTGGGAGCAGCACGCAGCAGTGCAGGTGATGTGTGCCTGAAGAGACTTCAAGGGACTGCCAGAATAGGGGCAGCAGAGGCCTGGGTGGTGATAGGAGGAGCCAGACAGGGAGTAGAGCTGTGTCCTGGCCTACAGGGAAGGCCTGGCTAAACCCAGATGGGGAGGCTTGGTGACCCAGGAGGTTAATTTAGTCCATTTCCTTGGGGCCAGGATGATATGTTGTTCCCAAATGACTGCAGCCTGAGACTCCCCTTGCTATCCCTTTACCTCAGCCCCTGGGAAGGCCCTGACCCTCCCAAGATAGCTTAGTCTGTATCTTACAGGCTGGGAATTCTTCCTGATCTTTAACAGGACTGGGTCTGGCAGCCCCTGACCTTGTCCTGCAAATAGTGACCTCTGCTGGCCTTACCCCTCCCATACCCCACTATCCCTGCAGGAATATCAGCAAAAATTCATAGCCAAGTGGAAGTCCCTGGACCTGGACGTGCTGCTGGTGCCAGCTTTGGACCCTGCCTTCCGTATATGCTATTCTGACATGGGAGTAGGTGAGAGGCCACTAGGTCCTGGCAGGGTTGAGACCCAGGGTCCAGGACTTCAGAGTCCTGACACAGACTCTGAGGCCTTGACCTCCGTTACCATTCAGTATTTAAAACAATGGCTTAAATTGAGATAGAATTCAGATGACATAAATTCACTATTTTAAAATGTACAATTCAGTGGTGTTTAGTATATTTAGAATGTGGTACAAATACTACCACTGTCTAATTCCAGAACATTTCCATTACCCTGAAAGGAAACCCTGTACCTGTTAGCAGACACTCCCAATTTTCCCATTCCCTTTTATTTATTTTTATTTTTCATTTTTTTTAAGTTTATTTATTTTACCTTTTGAGAGACAGTGAGAGAGAACGTGAGCACATGCATGTGGGGGAGGGGCAGAGAGGGAGGGAGAGAAAAATCTGCACTGTCAGCACAGAGCCAGCTCGAATTAAGGAACAAACCATGAGATTATGATACGAGCCAAAACCAAGAGTCAGATACTTAACCCACTGAGCCACCCAGGTGCCCTTCCCATTAACTTTTTTTTAAAAACATTTTTATTTTTTTAAAGTTTATTTGTTTTGAGAGAGAGAGTGCAAGAAAGGGAGGGTCAGAGAGAGAGGCAGAGCAAGAATCCCAAGCCGGCTATGTGCTGTCAGCCCGACTCAGGGCTCTATCTCAGGAACTGAAACATGAAATCATGTCCTGAGCTGAAATCAAGGGTCGAACGCTCAACCAACTGAGCCATCCAGGCGCCCCTGAAATATAATTTACATGCAATGAAACTCATCAATTTTCAGAGTGTAATTTGATGAATTTTAACAAATACATATAGCTGTATAACCACCACCATGATAAAAATATAGACTATTTTGGGGCACCTGGGTGGCTCAGTCGGTTAAGCGTCCGACTTCAGCTCAGGTCAAGATCTTGCCATTCAGGAGTTTGAGCCCCGCATCGGGCTCTGTGCTGACAGCTCTGAGCTTGGAGCCTGCTTTGGATTCTGTATCTCCCTCTTTCTCTCTAACCCTCCCCTGCTCATCTTCTGTCTCTGTCTCTCTCAAAAATAAATAAACATTTAAAAAATTAAAAAAATAGAATGTTTTTCATCATCCACCAAATTTCCCTGATGTCCCTTTGCGGTCCACTGTACCCTTATATTCTGCAACCACTGATCTGCTTTCTGTCACTATAATTTTGCCTTTTCTAGGATTTCATACCAATGGAATCTGAAAGAGGAAGTCTTTTCTGTCTGGCTTCTTTCACTTAGCATATCCATTCACTCTTAACATGCTTTCTGCTGCCTCACTTCAAAAGATGGCTTTGGCCTAGCCCCCCTGAGATGCATCCTCAGCACAGGGCAGCGTCTGAGGCATTGGTGGGGCCCTTGCCCAGCACAGGTTCAGGTCTCAGAGGTGTCCTCTATACGGAATGAAAACCCACCTCAAGCCTGGACTGCTCTGCCCTGGGTCCCCTGACGGTGGCTGCCCACAGGCACATGGCACACTTGGCCCTGCACTGATGTCCTCTGTTGACATCGCTGCCTCTTCGACAGTCACTCCCCACATGCAGGTGGCTGCTGCAGAGGGGAGTTGCTTTTTAACTCGGGGTTGCCCTGCATGCCGCCGCCATCTTGGAGCCCAGTGTGCCACAGGCATGGCTGAATCCTCTGTCACCCACCAGCTGTGTGTACTGTGGAAAACCTCCTAACCTGTCTACCCCCTCGAGTTCCACATTTGAACACAGGGAAGAGTAATCTCCACTTCACAGGGGTGGAGAGGCCTCAAGGAATCTGCAATGGAAAGAGGCCAGCACAGTGCCTGGCACTGAGTAAGGCTTCCGCAGCGTCCATTCTGTCCTTCCCTCCGCTGCGGGGTGAGCGTGAGGCAGCTGTCAGATGTCTTCCCAGCGCGGAACTGGGGGCTCTCGCAAGCCCCCAGGGCTGCAGTTCCGAGAAGGACCCTGAGAGGGCGCTCACCTAATACTCTTCTCCACCTGAGTCTTCTGTCCGCTGATGATTTTCTGGGCTTGCCTGGATCTTCCTACAGATATTGGCTCCTACACGGACCTGTACAACACCGTGGACTTTCCTGCTGGAGTTGTGCCGGTCACCACTGTGACGCCGCAGGACGAGGAGGAACTGGCCTTCTACAAGGGATACTACGGACAAAGTACCGATAAACTTTTCCTGGAGGTCAGTTTCCCTCTCCATGCCTCTCCCCCAGGGGCACAAGCCAGGACCGATTCTTGCCTCAATCCCAGTCGGGCGAGTGGGGGCAGGATGGGGCCAGCCACTCCTAGTGTTTATCCTCTATCATTTCTGCTACCATGTCATCCCATCTCTGAGGACATACCGTTTGAGCTTCAAGTCAGCCTCTGTCCTTGTCCTGGGAGAATACTTAACAAAACCACTGGTCTCCTTGACACTTCCCTAGGGAAAGTCGATCCCAGAAGCAGGAAGAGGGGGGCAAATGCCCCTGGTTAGGAGCTTACTATGTAACTGGACTGGACACTGCTCCTCTCTGAGCCTCGATTTCTTCACCAGGAAACTAGGAATTAAAATATCTACTTTGCAGGGTTGTCCTAAAGGTTCCGTTGAAAAACAGTGAAGCAATTAGCATAACGCTTTGTATACAGGAAGTGTATACAATACATGCTACTAATTCAGAGGTAGCTTCATAAAAGGAAATATTTCCATGGACATATTTAATGCAGTCTAAAATGACAACCCTGTCTTGGGTGACAGGGAGAAAGAGAGGGAGAGAGAGACTGACTCTGAAAAGTATGTATGTGCCTGAGTCAGACATTAAGCAACTTACTTTTTCGGAAATTGATTTTAGTGCTAGAGTTACCCAGTGGAACTGCTGACCTGAATTCTGAGAAAATAACAATAAGGATACTATCTAATGTGTCTTGAGCTCTTACTCTGTTCCAGGAGCTGTTTAAAAAGAGCTGTATATATATTAAATCATTAAATCCCGTAACTGTCCTGTGAGGTTTTACAAATGAGGAAATGCGGCACACACAGGTTGAGAGACTTGATCAGTGCCACAGATAGCTGAAGTAGGAGCCAGGACTTGAATCCAGTTGACTTGGCTCCAGCACAAAGGCAAATAAAGGCTTCTAGCTTATCATCATAAAACAATGCAAACATGTTTGAATTCCTATGTTTGGATTTCATGGCAGGACTCAGGCTCAGTCCCCATGTTCCTGAGTCTGTGTTTGGGGTCAAAATACCCCTTTCACTGCAGAAGTGAAGCCAGATCCAGGCTCTGGATCAGGAATTTGCACATCCTTCTTTCCTTTGCTGAGAACATTGGGTGGATACTCAGTTTTATATTTCTTTTTTATTTTTTTACATTTTTATTTAAAAAATTTAGTGTTTATTTTTTAGAGAGAGAGAGAAGGAATATGCAAGTAGGGGAGGGGTGGGGAGAGAGGGAGACATGGAATTTAGAGCAGGCTCCAGGCTCAGAGCCCGATGTGGGGCTCGAACTCACGAACCACGAGATCATGACCTGACATGAAGTCAAACACTTAACCAACTGAGCTACCCAGGTGCCCCCATTAAAAAAAAATTTTTTTAATTAACAGTTTTATATTTCAAGATTATAGTCAGTTCTGTGCATGGGGAGCAAGTTTTACATCTTGACCCTGGAGAAGTATAGACTGATACAGTCAGAATAGGTTTTCCAGATTTCCCTGAGAGCTGAGGAAGCCTGGAACTCTGAGCTCCAGGACATCTCTGCCTTAATATAGACTGGGGATGAGATGTTTGGACTAATGCATATGGGTGGTGAGGAAGGCTGGGCGACGGACCTGCGAGCAGAAAGCAGGCTCTAAGTCCACTGACCCTTTCTCTGGGCAGGCCATACAAGGATCCGTGGGGCTTCCGGTGGCTGTGCAGTGTGTTGCTCTGCCATGGGAAGATGAGCTGTGTCTCCGGTTCCTGAAAGAGGTGGAGACCTTGGCCAAGAACCACAGGGGACCCGAGTGACCAGCCACTCCTCCTGGAGGCCTTCATCCTCGTCCAAGTCTGCTCCTGATGCTCCTTCTCATGAATACCATATCTGCCTCATGTCTCCTCCTCTCAGAAGCCCACCACATTCCTTTTCTTTGTTGTTCCTCTGTGCGGGTACTCAAGAAATGGACTCCTCACATTGGCCCAAGATTGGGCACAGGGTGAAGGGCTCAATAAATATTTTCACTGGTGGACCTTGTGATCTCTAGGTGGTCTAGGTGGGGCTCTAGCCCCCTGGTGGCCTTCTGCCTCCAGATACTCTCCTCTAGCTCAGTCCCCCAGGTGATATCCCAGACTGCAGCAGAGGGGAAGGACCTCCAAACAGAGAGGCTGGTGACCTGGGTTCAAGTCCTGGCTCTGCCACTGGGTTGCTGTGTGATGCTGGGCAAGTTGCTTCCCCTTTCTGGACTTCAGTTTTCTCATCTACAAACTGAAGGGGTTAGATGTGATGAGGTCCATGGTACCTGTCAACTGGACTATTCTTTGACTTGTGACTTCTAGGCACCTCCCTGATCAAGAACTTGCTATGGCTCCCATTGTTGTCTAGAGAAAGTTCCAAAGAGCAGGATCAAGGAAGCAAAACCCAATCAGAACAGACCCTGGGTTGGGACCCAGACCCAGGTTCACAGTCCACGGCTTAGCCTGCAAAGTGTCAGTTTCTTGGCTTGACACTCAGCAGCTCCCAAGATCCTCCACAACCTCCTCTGCCAGGGCTCTATCACAGCACAGCCTCCCTCCCCTTCCTCAACCTGGAGCCTTCTTGCCACCACGAGCACACTTTGCACTTCTGCCTCTGTGCCTTTGTCACCCTGTTCCCACCACCCAAACACCTTCACTGTCTTCTCTGTCCTTCAAGTCCTGCATCAAATGCCACCTCCTTCAGGAAGTCTTCTTTGATTCCTCCAGCTCCCCCCATGACCTTCCCTTCATCTGAACTCTCTTGAGATCCTCATGCATTAAAACTTACCCCTTCTGTATCTCACTCCACTTTACAGTCCTACTTCCAGCCAGCTAGGCAAGCTAATGGACTCATTCCTCCCTGTGGGTGATAGCACAGACTTTCTGAAGATAATACCTCAATGCAGAGGAATAGATTTCACCCATCCTCCCATCCACCTATATCCATCCATCCTGCATTTGTTAAGTACCTCCTCTGAACACAGATGATGGAATTTCAGGCAGAAAAAGACCTGAGTTTAACTAAGAAGGAATCACACCAGGGGCACCTGAGTGGCTCAGTCAGTAAAGCGCCCGACTCTTGATTTTGACTCAGGTCCACGATCTCACAGTTCCTGAGTTTGAGCCCTAGGCTGGCAGTGCAGAGCCTGCTTGGGATTCTCAATCTCTCTCCTCTCTCTCTCCCACCCCTGCTTGTGTGCTTCCTCTCTCTCTCTCTCTTATATATATATATACTTTAAAAGAAAAAAAAGAAGGAATCACACAAGAAGGGAAGCCCTGACTCTACCTACAACAGAAGGAACCATTTGGGATGTCCAGGTGCAGGTGAGACAGGGCTCTTGCTGACCTCACTGCGGCCTCTACCTCTCTCCAGGCTCTGCCAGAGTCTGAACTCTCTGCTGGAGAAGGAGCCTCATGTTTTCTCCTCAGACAGGGCTAGCAGGTCTCCTGCTTTGTCCTTTCTCCCCCATAGACGGGAGAGGCTGGGAGAAAATGGAGGTTGGGGAGCAGAGAGGTTTTCTACCTCAAGTGCCTCCTGCCTCCTCTCTCATTCCCAGTGGCTGCAACAGTTTGGGCACCAGGGGGCAGCATTGAGCTTCACACAGCCCAGACAGTAGTTGGCCTTCAGCTTTCATATCCACCTCAGGACTTTCCCAGTCTAAACTCCATTACACAGATGGGAAAACTAGAGATGGGGAGACAGAGATAGGGGGACATAGGAATAAGCCGGGTGGTTTACACATTAGTGGATTATAAGAGATAGAGGGCAGAATTCTACTTTTGTCTGATATTAGCCTGGGGAAAGAGAGTGGCAGATACTGGGCCAAGGGGCCAAGTAAATGGGAAGCCCTTCCTAAGGCCAGATTTCCCTCCAGGCTAGGCTTTCTCTTGTTTCTCCTGAGCTGATAGTTGGGTCAACAACCGCCTTTGTCCCCAGCTCCAGCTCAAGTGCTGACCTGTAACCTCTCACTACCTGCCAGCACCATCTTCAGCTGAAATCTCTGCCTGGTCCACGTGACTGTGGGCAGGTCATTGGCTTCCGCAGCGCCCTTTGCCACAGTGGCTGAGGCTGTGTCTGGGTGCGGATGGAATGTCCAGGGACAGGACACTGCCTCCTTCTCCCCTTCCCACTCCTGCTACTTCCACTGTGGAAGGCTTGATCCGGGCGCTCACATGCCCAGCTTTTCTGCCTCCTCCGCAGCCTTGGGCAAGCGTCCCAGCTTCTCTGAGCCTCAGTTTCCTCTGTGCGATGGAAATGATTACATCTGCCACAGCCGCAGGATGAGACCGAGCCACAGGGGGTGAAGGCAGGGTGGAAGAGGTCCCCTCCCCAGGCTGGGAGCCCCTGCTGGGGTGAGAGGCCGCCTCAGGTCTGGTGCCGGTGTCCAGAATTCACCGGGAAGAGCCAGCTCCTCCTGGAGAACCATGAGAGCAATAGGGTGGTGGGTCACGCCAGAGGAGGAATTCACCTCCTAAACAGGAGAATTCCGGTGGGAGGGGGTGTCTACAAAGGTTGGCACCGGGACCCCTGACTAGGATACTCTGGGAAGGGGGTGCCTTGAGTTCCGGTCTGGTTTCCGTGCTGTGGGGATGCAGGTAAGAGCTCTCCCCTTTCCAGGCCTGCGTTTCCACTGTGGCTGCACGGGGGAAGGGTATCCGCGTGTCTCCCCGCCCCCCTTTTTCATTTCCAAGGCCTGCCAGTCAGCGCCGCGTCGGCTCACCGGCCCAGGGGCGACCCGGGCCTCTCCGCCTTACCCATCGCACTTCGCTCTGTCACCCCGCGCGGTCTCGGGTGGCCGGGGCGGACGGACCCCGGCGGAGGCGCCCCCTCCTCGGGCGTCCCCCGGCCGACAGAGTCCGGCTCCCTCCCCGGCCGCTCCGCCGCCCGCCGCGCTCGGGCCGCCCCGCCCGCCGCGCCTCCCCGGGCGCCCGCATTAAAGCGCATATGCAAGCCATGAATTATCAACTGAAAGGAGTCAATTACCGGCTCTAAAAACGAGTGTCTGCGCCCGGAGCGCCCGGGGCCATCCGCCTATTTACGGAGCGATTTCCCCCGCCCGGCCTCGGGAGGGATAGACGGGGAGAGATGGAGCCCGAGACCGGGCGGGAGAGAGCCACGGGGAGAGAGACTGGGAGAAAGAGAGGGCCAGAGACCCGCAGACATAGCGAGAGAGAGAAACTGGGACAGGAAGGAGAGACAGGTCTAGAGAAACACGCAGAGACTCAGATGAGGCAAAGGCAACTTGGGGAGGTGGGGGAAGAGCGGCGGCGGGGGAGCCCTGGGACCTCACAGGCCCTGTTTCCCTCCCCCAGTCTGTGTAGGGACCCGAGGCCTCCAGGGCTGGGGGGAGGCTGGGCCGTTGAGTGGAGCACTGGGGGAAAGATCTGGGGCCCAGGGAGTGACAGAGCGGGGAGCATAGTTCTGGCAGGAAACGGGAAGCAGGCTGTGGCATTGTCCTGTGTGGAGGTGAGGAGGACTGTGTGATCTAGAGAAGAGGGAGGGGGGTGGGGGCGAGGAACAGGGACGAAGTGAGGATAGATCGCGAAGTGGGCTTGCCTGCACAGCCCCAGCATTGAGAGAGAGGTGGTGAAACCAACCTTAGTGGGCTCTGGGAGTCCTGTCTGCCCACCAGGCTCTCATCCAAGCTGCTCCCCTCCCTGGAAATGCTTTACCTGCTGGACTCCTACTCACTCTTTGACTCCTGGCCTCCCCAGCCCCTGTGCCTGCCTTAGCCTCAGCACACACCCCATTCTATTCCAGGATCCAGGCCTGACTTCTCCACCAGACGTGAGTGTGGCAGGGGCAGGGCCTTGCCCACCTGGGCCCTCTGGAGGGAGCCATAGGGAGCTACATAAGTATTTGTTGAAAGAGTGAATGGAGGGAGGAGTGAGCAGGTCTAGAGGGGACCTTGGCTTGGACTGAGGCTATGACTGAGGCCCAGAGTTTGCAGGGCAAGGCTGAATGTAAAGCACTCTGTACAAATCACGTGGAAGGCTTCAAGCCACCTCAGTGCTGGGGTGAGGTCACAGCAACTGAGTCCAGCCCTTGCTATGCAGGAGGTGGGGTGAGCAGGGGAGGAGCAGGGGCAGCAAGGGTAGGGGTAATGGTGGGTGGGGTGGGGGAAGCTAAGGCCTAGCTCACCAGTACCAGCAAGTTGCTACCAGAGCCCCCCAGGGCTTGTACTTCCAGATTCTGTACAGCCCAGAATCTTAGGGCTCTCCTCAAGGGAGTGGGAATAGGGAACCCCCAGGAACTCTGAAGGAGGAGGGGGATCTAAACTGGGATGGAGGGAAGAGCCTGGGCATGGGTGTCAAACACAACCTTTCTCTTCTAGCTGTGTGACCTGGGGCAAGCCCCTTAACTTCTGAGCCTCCGTTCCTTTATCTAGAAAATGGGGACAACGCTATCAACTTTCTAAGAATGTTCTCACATGTGCATAGCACTTTCCCAAGAGGAAAAGTAAAGAATAAGAACAGCTACTATTTATTGAGGCTTACAAGGTGCCAAGTGCTATGATTAGTGGATTATCCCTATCTGCCTCCCAACACCACTTTCCCATGTTGTGAAATCACTTTGCAGACAGGGAAACTGCAGACATGGAAACATGTTTCCATGAGGGAAACAGGGATTGGAAAGAGGTACCATCGAGGGTTGAAGGCAGGTCTGACTCCAGAGCTTCCTTAACCCCTGCACTACGGGACCTCCCAGACTAGGCCCAGTGTGTCCCCTGCCCTGTTCCCTCTGCCCTTCCAGTCTGACTGAGCCCAGATCTACTGAAAGAGCGGCTGCACAGTGAGTGAGAGAGTGCAGGTCTGGCAGAGGCAGCCCCTGGGGTCCTCTTCCCACCTTGACGTGGGCTGGGCAGACAAGTCTTCGGCCCTACCAGGCCATTATCAGGCAGCCAGAGGGGGTGTCTGCAAGCACCAACGCTGGGGTTCCCGCGACCGCTAGCCTATTAGTGGCTGGTGGCTTCACAATGATTTATTGGGGCTTCTTCATTTCCCCTTGGTCTGCTATAAACATATTTATACCACCAGAGTGACCGATAAATTTCCCTTATGAATCCCGTTATCTCCCCCATTAACCATCCGTCACCTTTTATGCGGCCACAATGGGCCGGGCCAGGGGACGGGGGCTGGGTGGGAGGCCTGAGGCCGGTGGAGCCTGTGGGCCCAGTGAACTCTTCACCTCCCCCACTGCTCCCCAGACGGTGGCCGCTGCTGCCTTGGAGCTACCTCTAGGATGAGGATATGGGCCTTGGAACAGACTGGACGGGACACTTTGAAATGCGGCCTTCAGCTCGTTCTCAGAATAGGGAAGTGCCTCTCACCCGAGTCTCTCCCACGCAGCTCTGGCTTTGTCTCCTCTAAGTGAGCAAGAGTCGTCTGAAGCTGCTCTTCCTCCTCTCCTTGCCCTAAGCTCTCACTCTCATCCTGCCGAGTGCAGCAGAAAGCTAAGACACAGTTAGATGTGGTGCCAGAGGGCCAGATGCCAGCCCCTTGGCATTTGCCGAGCACCTCCTCTGTGCCAGGCACTTTACATCCATGATTTCATGTGATCCCTACTGTGGGTCACCATGGAACACCATGGAATCCTGGAGCCAGACCTTTACAGCTCCATCTGCCAGATGAGGAAATAAGTCCCAGAGACATTAAATGAAGAGCCCAGTGTCATCAACCAAGGGATAGAGCTGTGATTTGGGGCCTTTCTGGCCCTAAAGCTTAAACTTTCAACTACTGCACTCTCCCACCTCTTCAGATGCTCTGGGTTAGGAGGGGTTAATCCAAGAAAATTTTCAGTGGAGAGGGCTACAGAGCAGGGGAGGAAGGAGAAGAGAGAGGGGAGTAAATGGGGCCTCAATGGAAGGCTGGCAGGGAGAAGGGGGCAGGGCCGTGGAGTGAGGAGTGACCTTGGGCATGTGTCGAAGTCAAGCTGCTGGGAGTGGGGCAAGGTCTCTAAGAGCCCTAAAGTACCTGTCCTGCCCACATCTGGCAGGACAAGGGGCTTGGCACATGGTCAGGGCTAGTAGACGAGGGCTTGGACCTTCTCAGCTTATGACTAGGGCAAGGCCTCACCTTCTCTAGGCCTCAGCCTTCTGCCAGAGCCTGGGCATGGAGGGTTCTGCCCTTTGAGTGCCTGGTATATCAGCTTCCTCGGGAGATGGCTGTGTGTGAGGCAGTGGGGATGGTGGTGGTGGAAATGCCTGTGAGTTCTGTTTCTTCCACCTTCACCCACAAAGTCAGCCAGAATTGCTGAAAGCTCCTGGGGAGTTACGATGACCCACATTCTCCAATGGAGAAGAATCTTGAGACTTAGGTGGACCAAAGTCCTGAGTTCTGGCATTACTTCTCTGGCCCAAGGAGAATGTTATTATCCCCATTTTATAGATGAGGAAACTTAGGCCCAGAGGAGGAAGGAATCTGAGCGAAGAACAGAGTGCTGGGTTAAGATATGGTGATGAGGAGGGGACTCAGAAGCATTAGGGCTGGGAGGTAGCAGAATTGGGCTGAACAGGGGGGTGGAGTATAGTCTGCTGCCATGGCCCGGTTGGGGGGGGCGGTTAGTTCTCTGAAGGATGTCTAATTACTCTTCTCTTCAGTAACATCCTGGGTGGCTTAGGGAGTGACTAGGACAGAGGGAATTATGGGTTTAGCACCCCAAGGAAACAGATTCTCCTCTGACTTTGTTTTATTTTATTTTTTGAGAGACAGAGTGTGAGCGGGGCAGGGGCGCAGAGAGAGGGAGACACAGAATCCAAAGCAGGCTCCAGGCTCTGCAGTGTCAGCACAGAGCCCGATGCGGGGCTCGAACCCATGGATGCAAGATCATGACCAGAGTTGTACATAGTCAGACACTCAGCTGACTGAGCCACCCAGGCACCCCGCCCCTCTGACTTCAAGAGGATGTGGGGAGGTCATTCTGGCCATTCCCCTGCCTCCTTTGGTCCAGAGGGAGAAGTTGTTGGGGGTTGTTACAAGATCCAGTCCATCTACTTCCTGGCTCCCCACATCCCAGCACCTTGGGGGAAACAGCCATGCTGGGAGGAAGGATATCCGCTGTGCAACCTGGAGCACGTTCTTGCCCTTTCTGAGCATCATCCCTTAGACGATCTCCAGCTCAGATTCCAGACTCCCTGCTGCCATACTCTGAGGGGATACTTCAGACCAGAGCTCCTGAAGGAGCGCCAGGACAGAGACAAGCCGGCCCCACAGCCAGACACTGTCACCTCTCCCACGGTGGCTCTCAGGCTTGCTCTGTCTCCTTGTCTCACCTGCTCTTCTTCCCCTCCTCCCGTTTGCCCTCTCTATCCTACCAACAGACAGTCTGTCTGTCTGTCTGTGTATCTTTCTCTCTCTGGGCTGGCAGCCCACTCCCCCACGTCCTGTCCTCTCTGCAAGGTTGGAGGGAGGGGGCGCAGGGCTGGGAGTGTGTGTGTGTGTGTGTGTGAGTGCTAGCCAGCGCTGGAGCTCCCTCCCTCTCCCTCTCACCCTCTCCTGCTCCCCTTGCCACACTCACACACACACACACTCTCTCAGCCATTTTCAATGTCATAAATTTCCCCGTCTCTCTCCTCCACTCGGCTATTACCTGCGCCTCCGTCACCGCCGTGCGCTCGCTCCCAGATGGGCTAGGCCATCTCCGCTCCGCAAATGACTCAGGGAGAGAGAGGCAGGGAAGGAGGGAGAGGAAGGAGCAGGGAGAGACGAAGAGAGATTGGGAGAGATTGAGAGGGAAGGCAGCAAGCAGAAGACAGGAGATGGAAGCAGAGAGGGAGAGAGAAGCAGCCCTCAAGGGCCCAGCCTCTTCCCACCTCCTCCAAATATAAAAGCCTGCCAAAGGGGTGCCTGCTGGCCAGGGAGTACAGGTGCCAGGGTGGGAGGGGGCAGTGCCGAGTCCGGGGGTGGGGTCAAGTCACCCAGCTCTGCCCTCCACCCAGTGGGACTTGCTGCAAGTCCTCCCCCTCCACTAGCTTCCCACAGGCCTCTCTGTGTGCCAGCGCCATGCTAGTGGCGAACCAGACACCTGGGATCCCTTCCTGGGTGACTCACAGCCAAGGGGGCAGACAGACAGGGAGGCGAGCCCTCTTACTATGTGCTAGCCCTGCATGGGGACACTGGCAAGAAGAAGGAGGTGTTTAGAGTTCCCACAACTCAGGGCAAGCAGCTCCTCTCCCTGCAGAATTGGAGGAGGCAGAGGCTCTCTCCTAGACCTGGCTTCTTGCCCCCAGAGTGGAGCCCCCCCCTCCACTCCTAGCATCAGAGATGCTCTTAGTTTTCTCCACTGGTTCTTGGGATGAGAATAGGACTGGGGAGACTCAGGTGGTCTCGGGGAGAGAGCATGTCCAGGAGACCCCATAGGATGGAGAGTGAGGCAAAGGGGGGAACTAGGAGGGGCTGATGTGGCAGGACTGGGGAGAGTGTGGACAGGGAACCCAAGGCGCCAAGATGGTGCCAGGAAGGACTCGGTGAAACCAGCTGGCCCTACTGCTGCCGGTATCAATGATGGCATGTGTGGGAGCTGCTGGCGGTGCTGGGGGGACGTAGGCCTGGGCCCAGAGCTGCTACCAGAACTCCCTTCGAAAGGCTTCCTGTTTGTATTCTCAACACCTCCAATTTCTTTTAAAAATGCAGATATGACCATGTTGCTCTCTTAGTTCAACCCTCCCATGCCTCCACATCCCATAGGAAGCAGAACCTACACTCCTCACGCTGGTTTAAGAGGCCCAGTCCGTTCTGGTGCCACCGCCTCCTACTGCCGCCCTGACTTCTCTCTCCTGACAGGGCCTAGAATATGCCCGGAGCCTTTGCACTCACTGTTCTCCTCTTTCCACAGGGCTGGCTCCTCATCCCTCAGCTCAAATGTCACCTGCACAGAGGAGCTAACCCTGACCACCCTATCTAATGATGGGTCACTCCATTAACTCTATCGTGGCCTTTTGATTATTTATTTTGTGGCACTTTTTACATTGTGTCATTATTTGGTTACTTATCTGTTTACTCGTTTAGTGTCTGTCTCCTTTGATTGACGGACCTTGCATGAAGTCAGAACCATGTTTGTCCTGTTCATCAAAGATAGTAACTACCATATAGTGAGCCCAAAGAAGTATTTGTTGAGTGAATGAATGAATGAATGAATGGAGTTGATGTAGGTGCATCCTCCTCACCTAGGTTTGGGTTGGGATGGATGTTGGAGCTCAGCTGATGGCCATAGGGTTGTTGTCCATGTGGCAAATTTGAAATCCCAGTGTACTAGATTCCATTCCAACAGGGAAAGGCATCTTGCCCTGATGTTGGGAATTTAACCTGTAAACAGGGTCAGGCCTCATTGAAGGGTTTTCCTCTACTACAGTCCACACATAAGAATCCCTCCATCTGTGTGTAAACAACATGCACCTTCACAGACATGCAGACACACACACACACACACACACACACACACACACTCACCACAGGCATCCTCATACCCCTGTACAGAGTGACCTAAGATAAGCCACCCTCACACACATACACAGAATCCCCCAGAGGGATTCAGAAGTCTGAATACACCAAGGCATACAGAGGGCAAGCCCAGTTACCCACATTCCTGCACACACTAGACACAGCCCTATAGGTATATTTGTGAACAGATGTACACATAAACACACATACCTACAAATATGTACTTATGTGTGTAGTAGACACAATCACAAAAACCAACATAATTAAACACTGAGATTACATCAATGGAAGGGTGCCTGGCTGGCTCAGTTGGTAGATTTTGTTTGTGACTTTTGATCTTGGGACCATGAGGTCGAGCCCCACATTGGGGATAGAAATTACTTAAAAATCAAATATTTTAAAAGATGACATTAATGGAGAAGACACCTGTTCACTTGCTAACTGACTAGGAGACCAGCCTGGGCTGTGAGCTGCCCTCCAGCATGGGATGTACTATGCTGAGGGACCACACATTCCCACCTCATTCCTCACTTCCCCTGCCCTACTGGCCCAGCCCTCATGGTCTTGTGAGAGGCTCAGGCTCCAGCGGACTCAATCTGTGGCCAGAGGCAGGGCTCAGCTGGAACTGGGGTCAGGACTTGGTCTGTGGCCAAGGTCAAGGTTCACTGGGTGACTGGGGTCAGGCTCATCTGGGACCAAGGTCAAAGGTCAGCTAGAGGCTGAGATCCCCTTGATGTCCTGTGTCTCTGCTCACAGGTGTGTCCCCCATATGTGCTATCCCAAGGAGCCGCCCGTGGGAACAAGACGCAGGGTCCCTATCGTGCGTGGGCCTCCGTGGCTGGTGAAAGGGGGGGCAGGTGGGGGCCGGCCAGGCAGATAGCTGTGAGGTACGTTTCCATCTCCGCGGGTCGGGCGGGCGAAGCCATTTCCAATCTGCTCTCTATCATTTTCAATATCATTAATCCCAGACACTCTATTTTCCATGCCTGCGCAGCCAGGCCCCCGAGTGTGCGCCGTGTAAAGTGACACATATTCATCACCGGCTCGTGGCGCCGGCGCCGACGCTGATACAATATTAGTGTTGCCCCCCCGCTCGGGGCCCGCTCCGCCCGGCTCCCCGATGGCACGAATCCATCACCTGGAGCCCGTGTCACTTTCCCCAGCAGCCACATTTGTTTGGGCACTTAGGAGGTAATTGTGGCACATTAGCCAGGGCGGGGAAGGGCGCTGGGCCCTCAGGAGGAGGGGAAGCAGAGGCATCTGCTTCCACAGCCTGAGCCCACCCTGGTCTGGTGCTGTTCTTGGCTCGGGCTGGAGTCCCAGAAACCTGGGCTCTTGCTCAACCTCGGAGAAGGTGGCTCAAGGAAGCGTCCCCTGTGAGGAAGGTCAACTCAGGCCCCATCAGGAAGTCTCAGCAGGGTTTCTCTGTGAGCTCCAGCACTGGGGCTTGGTCTAAATGGGGTCCCAAGCTTGGAGGTGATGGGTTTGAAATCTTTTCTTGCCAACCAGTCCATATCCCAGCACTAAGACTCAGGACGTGGCATTTCCAGCCCTCCTGGCTCTATTTCAAGTCATAAATGGGAGAGGGTGGTGGGAGGGGGAGCAGGAAGGAGGAGACACTGCCCAGCCCTTGGGAACCCACTGTGACGGAAAACCTGGCCCTGCCCTGGGAACATGGGTCTGAGAGAGGAGGCTCTTAGTCTGAGTGGAGGTGATATGGCCCAGCCCTCAGGAGCCCTGTCTGAATCTAGGAGGAGGGGAATGTCAGCAGCCTGAGCAGTAGACGATGACCCAGGGTACAGAGCTTTTGGGAAGACTGCTTGGAGGCGGTGAGCCAGACATACAGGGACAGCCGCTGGCCACTGGGAGACCCAGAGTGGCTACAGTGGAGGGCGGAGCAGCGGCCAGGGTCATTGATCTGGGCAGAGGCCAGGCTGTGCTGGGGCATGGGTTCTCCCTCCTCAGTCCACAGGGCTAACACCCATTAACCTCGTCAGCAGACAAATTGCCCGTCTTGTCAAATTCCCATTTAAAATGCAAACTCGATTTGACAGAGTAAACGGAGCGGAGGTGGGAGCGGATAATCCAGTGGAAGCTCATTAACAGGGCCCAATGAGAGGGGCCTGCCGGGAGGGCCTAACACACCCGCCCTGATGAACCTCCTGGCCTTTTAACATCCCACCACCTGCTCAGCGCCCCAACTTGCCTGACCTACTGCCGAACCCCCTTCAAGGAGTCCGGGGACCCCAGCTGCCTGCCACTACCTCTGGGAAGGCACATCCAAGAAGCAAACAGAGCTGGGAATCAGCCTCTGCCTCTGTGCCTGTCTGCTCCGTGGCCTTGGGCAGCAGCAACAGCAACCATGTGGCCCCCAACCTGGGTTCCCACTGGAACCCTGTACGTATATTCTCCTGCCTGGCCTCTCTCTCCCCTGCCTTCACCGTAGGGGTCCTGTGAGTTGGCATTATTAACCCAAAATGAGGAACTTGGGACTCCAGAAAGTTGCCCAGTGAGCAATAGGCAAGCAGAGTGTGGGTTTGACTCCCAACCCATCAGACATCAACAATTACACTTATAACCACAGCAGTACTTGGCCTTCCCGGATTGTGAATGGCTGTCCTCCCCTCTCTGCTTGCCTGGTTTCAGTGCTGTCATGAGCTGTGTGGGTCTAGGGAAAGTGACCTCCCTTTGAGCCTCATTTTTCTCGTCTGTAAAAAAAACATGGGCAAACGACAGCTGCCCAGCCCGAGGGCTAGGGTAAGGAGAATTTTCGTACATACTTGGTTTAATGAATACCTATAACCACCCCTACAACATCTCCAGATAACTTAGCCTCAAATGGAGGTGTCCTGGGGCAGGTGATGGTCCTGCCCACCAAGCCGCTCCTTCTGTCCTGTGTTGTGGCAAGACTGCTGCAACCTGTTTCTGATAGTTGGAATAATGGTTGATTAAGAGGCCCTGGAAGGAAGCCTCCAACCAGCCAATAGGCCGTTGCTCCGCCTCGCCTCTGGGGCACCCCCTGCAGATACTCCCCCACAGATACTCACAGAGTCCCTGAACCAGACTGGGGCTGCACCTGTCCCAGCCACCACATGGAGTGCTGCACCATCTAGCTGTGCTGGGAGCCAAAGCTGGGTGACCTTGGGTGGGTGTCCTTATTGGGTCCCATCGCCTGTTGCTGCCATCACAGCAAGAGCCTCCTCACCCTCAACCTCTGTCCCCTACCCCACTAGTCCTTCACTGGTGCCAAAGCAATGGCTCTGAATCTCACCACTTTCTCACCACCACTCCCTACCACTTCCAAGGTAAAGTCCAAATCCCTCAGCTGGCATTCAAAGTCTTACACAATCTGACCCTAGTTTACCCTTCCAGTCTCTCTTGTGGCAGAGTGTCCTGAGCCCTCTTATCTCTTTGCCTTCACCAGGCTGTGAGTGAACCCTTGTATCCTTGGCTGATACCACCTCTAGATTCACCACCCACCCTAGGGGATCCTCTTCCTCTTCAGACCTTCTCCATCCCCCATCTTTGCCTGACTCCAGCAGTGAGCTGGGAGAGATCCCTGTGAGGCTCTGGACCCTGTCCAGGGGCGGGGGTCAGGGTAGGGGTCAGTGGCAGAGGGAGAGAGGCTGCGGTGGGGGGTGTTCTCAGCCTCCCTCCAGTTGTGTGCAGAACCATCCTCTGTGGCTGGCCTAATTCCCTTCAGAGCCCAGCTTCCATCTTCAGGGTGGTGCTTAGGGAGCTGAGAGCCCAACGTTAATGCCTAAGAAAGTCGCGGGTGGATTAGAAAGCGAGGGGGATTAGGGCCAGAGCTGGTAGCTGATGCAGGAGGGGAGCCCCTCCCCCTGAGGAAGAGGAGGCTAATCCTGCTTAGTGACTGAGGAGCCTACAGTGCTGAGGAGGGGGCCTTCCTTTCTATCCCGGCTGCCTAGACCTGTCCAGCTCATAAGCCCTGGCCGAGCCCAGGCAGGGGCAACATGAAGACGCCCTCACCACCTCTGTCTTCCAAACTTTTGGTCCACTGGTGTCCCCCCAAGCCATGCCTGCCTGGTCCCTCACACTACCCCAGCCCACCATGGGACCCCAAACCTTCTCACCCTGCTGGGCCCATCCAAACTGCCTTGTGTGGCCGCCCTCCCAACTTTTATAACCACCCATGTCTCTGCAAACTGAGCCATCCCGCTCAGACTCCTGGTGCCCCATCCATCCATGCTGCCCAGTGTTCCGAGGTGGCTGCTGCAGTGCTGCCCGGCCTCCTCATCCCTGCAGCCACCGACTGTTGGCTACTCATGGCTCATGGTCAGCTTCTTGTCTGGGGAACTGCCTTCAGTTGCCTCACCCAAGGTTATGCCCTTTCCCTGGGGGCGGTGCACAGGATGACTGGTCAGTGCAGGAGTACAAGGTCTGGTCCCTTACCTCAAGCTTCCCGTGGGACTGACTGAGGCCACTTGTCACCACTGTACCATGGATGGCCCTCTCCCTCTGTCTGGTCCTGCTCCCACTGCTTCAGAGGCTTGCTCCCCAGAGCACTGCTCAGCGAGCCCCCTGCACATTCTCTCCCCGATCTCTTTAGGAATTCTCACCCTTCACTGGTTTTTTTTAAGTTCCAAGGTCGAGGATGGAAGATTAGGTTGGTCACTGAAGGGCCTGGATTTAGGGGCTCCCGAACCTGATGCTCACAACTCAGCCAGGTGAGGACAAGCAGTCCCTTCCCTGAGGGTTAATCCTGAGGGGCTTTGGTTTCAATGGTGTAGGACTGAGTGGACTGAGTGGAGAGGGAGGTCTTGGCCTGGAGCCCAGCCTGGGGTCTTGACCTGAAAGAGGAGGCAGACACTGTCTGGGGAGCTGAGGAAGAAGAAAGAAACTTGGTCTGAGAGTTTAATCTGAAGAAGGAGGCAGGTCACATCCTGTGAGCCTGGTCTGAGAGGAGTAGAACTCTGACTTGCGAGCCTAGTCTGAGGGGAAGGAAGGAGAGTACAGTAAGAGCTGAGTTTGAGGAAGAAGAGCGGGCTCTGGACCAAGAGAAGAGGCAGGACCCTCCCCAGACTGCCTGCTCTCATGGCCCTCCACCACACTGTCCATCCAGGTCTTCCTTTGCCAGGCTTGGCTCGCCTTCCAAGAGGTCAGCCAGCTGGTGTGATGCCTGAATGTGGGAGGACTGCGTTTCTAAGTTAATGACCCAGGTGTGCGTGAGAAGAATAGGAAGGATGCCCCCTACCTGGCTCCTTAGCTCTGTGAGGCCTGAAGTCGGTCGTGGCATGTGGGAATAGAGAACATCCTGGATGCAGGACCTCTGAGAAATTCTGGTCCTGGGGTAACTTGAGAGCCGGGGCAAGGACCTGGAATTGGACGGACTGACCTTTGAGAGTCAGTTTGCAATGCGGGGGTCAGTTGGTGGGAGGGAGTACTCCCACTCTGTTCCCTACCTTTGATGGACAAATGCTAATGACATTACCAGCGATTGACCAGAAACGAATAAATAATTCAGTCTGGCCTGAAAATGGGAGAAAAGTACTTAAATGCTATTGACAAGCCGGTCCCTGGCCTCATTACCCATGCAGACTCAGGCCTCCACATCGACCCTGCCCCCCAATTCCTTCAAACCCCACTGTGGGCAGCCTCAGGCCTCCCTCCCACGGGCCTGGTCTAAGTTGAATGTGTGGAGAGAGACCTGAGGAGACCAGAGAAAGGGTTAAGCTTTGTGGCTAGAGGCACCCCCAGAAAGAACCCCAAGCAGCCCCCCAAGCCCTTCCCCTTTTCCCAAACCCTCGAAGCAGCTTCTGTTCCCAAGAAGGGTGGTCCAACCCAGCCCCAGGCGCGCGTGTGCAGGGAGAACAGGCGTGTGCCCACACGCACATGCAGAGCCCAGCAGCTGCCGCATCCTCTTCCAGGTCGAGAAGAGTGGTGACCCCCGGGGCGGCTGTCAGTCACTGCGCTCTCGGAGGTACAAACTCATTAAACGTTTCCCTGCCTTGTCACAGGGGCCCCCCGAGTCCCCGAGTCAGGCCCGGGGAGGAGGAGGAGGAGGAAGAGAAGGAGAAGGAAACAAATGTGCAGCTGATCCTTTAAAAGCACATCCTGTATTTTCTGACCCCTGGAGAAGAGAAGGGGATTATGGAGGGTGGGGATTACCCCGGGAAGGGCCTCACCATGGGTTCCTCCTGAGTCTGGGATTTCCAGCTCCTGTGTGCTACAGGAGCTCCCCCCAAGCAATAACTTTGCAAAACAAAACCTTTTCATGTTCTCTGAGAGTATCGCTCTCTCTTCCTTGGCTGCCTGGGCCTGACTCCCCTTCATGGGGACTCCTCTGGCATCATCAGGTCTCTTCAGGGAGACCTTGAGAGGCTGCCCCTCCTCTGGCCCCGTCCCTGCTGCCCACACGTTTATGGAGTCAAGGAGCCTCCCGAAGGCTGGACAGTCAGAAGCCAACAACGTCGGAGTCCACAGGTTAGACAATGGGGAGCCTCAGGGCCCCTCCAGCCCAGCAGTCAGGCTGCCTCCTAGCAGGACATGGGGGGGGGGATTGGGGAGGGAGGGCTGTGATGTAGGTCTGGAGGCGTAGGATGCCTCAGAGGATATGAAGGGTCTGGGTTATATAGATAGGGGACACTTCAGCACAGTCCAGGATGTAGTTCTAAAAGGGACCCTATCCCTTTGTGAGCCAAATAATTTGCTCCTGGGTGTGGGGAGAAGCTCCAGGGGTTCCCCCTTGCCTATCACAGGTAGCTTCAATTGTCCCCTCGCTCCCTTTGGAGACCGGAACCCCCACGCTGCAGTGTGTAGGGTTCTGGCTGGGGTCACCAGTCCCGGCCTCCCTCCTGGGCTCTCCCTGCTGCTTGTCAGAACCCTGCCTGACCAAGGGCTGAACTTCTCTGGACCAGCCTCTCCCTTCCACTTCCCCCACTCCACAAAATCCAAGGGCTCCAGTGAGCTGAAAAACTCTGCTTCCTGCTTGTCATCCATAAGGCCCTTTCTCCTCAGTGTCTCTTCTCCCACTGGAGTCCCACAGGGAGTCATTTATCCGGATCGACTGGCTCTCCTCAGTGCAAACATTTGCAGGAGCATTAACAAGCCTAAAACCCAATTAGCCTTCAATTACTCAGGCCTCAGCCAGATTTTCTGTGATGGGGACAGGGGTAAGGAATGTGTTTGGGCACTTCAGGGGCACTGCCTGGTTGGTAGCCGACACCCCTCCTGGAGGCCAAACACCCCCCATCGTGCATCACTACTCCTGACCCAGCCGGCCTGCTTTCCACCTATCTCCCTCTGGCCCTGCACCAACTTCTTTCCTTCCTTCTTCCTGCCCTCCTTTCCTTCCTCATCCCTTTTAGAAAATTATTATTCTTATGTATACATAACTAATACATGGTTCAAAAAAAAAACTCACTCTAAAAACATAATACAAAAGAATACAAAGTGAAAAGCTAAATACTCCTCCTATCCCTACCCCATAAATCTCACTGACAGTAATTGGGGGTTCTCCTTCCTTTCACACATTTGATTCTATACATTTACACACACACATCCCTCATATAGTTTTAAAGTTTTTAAAGTTTATTTATTTTGAGAGAGAGAAAGAGAGAGAGAGAGAGAGAGAGAACAAGCGGTGAAGGGCCAGAGAGAGGAGAGACAGAATCCCAAGCAGGCTCACACCATCAGCGCAGAGCCCAATGTGGGGCTTGAACTCATGAACTGTGAAATCATGATCGGAGCCTAGAACAAGAGTCAGACGCTCAACTGACTGTGCCACTCAGGTGCCTCCCCCAATATAGTTTTAAGTAATTTTTTAACATTTCAAATTGGGACCCTACTATTCATATTGTTTAATGACCTAGTCACTGAAAAATATGTCTGCTGCACCTTTCCATGACAGTGCAGGCAGATCTAGCTTCTCCTTCTTCCTGACTGCATAGTATTCCATGGGATGGCTGCAATGATGTATTCAGTCAGTCCTTGCTCGTTGGACTGCATCATGGCAGCAAGTATCTCTGTCCTTTCACCTCTGTGCACACAGGCCAGGTTGCTGGGGGACAGATGTCTAGGTGTGGAATTGTTCATCCTCTGGGGATGCATATGTAAAAATTTGATGATTATTGCCAAAATACCCTCCACCTCCAGAACCTCCAAGTTTGTGCCTTTGTACCCAAGGCGTCCATGTCCCTGCTTCCACCAACACTCGGTATTAGCTTTATAAAATTTATTTTTTTTTCTCAACCAAATAAGGACTATGACATCTTACTGAATTTGTACTTCTTTTTTCTCATCTACTTTTTCTCTTCACCTTTACTTCCATGTCTCACTCCTTGTTTCTCATTTCCATCCCTCCTGCCTTACCCTCTCCCTGCCTTCTTCTCTCCCTCCTTCAGCTCCTCTCTTTCCTTGCCTCCTTCTCTTCCCCATCATCTTTCCTTTCTCTTCCCCACATGTTCTCATCCTTCGCCTTCTCCCTCTCCTTCCCCCACCTCCCCTGAGTACTATCGTGGGGGGGGAGGGGCATCCAGAGAAGCTATTAGCTCTGTCCCCCTAATACTCTGAGTCCCACTCGCCTCTTAACACCTCCCTGAGCCTGCGCCTCTAAGCCCCATCTCACTCTCTCTCCCTCTAATCACTAAGGCTTATTTCTGATTTTCTGAAGTGACAAGGAGCTGGGTTTGGGGGGAGGGAGGGCTGTCAGCCAGTATCTCCTAGGATCCAGGGAGGGAAGCCTGGCTTCTTGGATGTGAGACTCCAGCGAGGTCCTCCTCGCTATGTATAGGCCCAAATTCCCCAGCCCTTTCTGCCTTGGTTTATGGCTTACATTTCCACCCTCAGGGTGTTCTTTTAGGCTACTTTCTCTGGTGTCTCTTGTAAAAAAGAACGTGACTCCCCACCTTCATCTAAAGGAGCTCCTGTGGCCAGGGTCTCAGCGTTCCAATGTTCGCCTCTTCTCCCTCCCTGCTGTATCCCTGCTGCCCCCACCTCCTTCTGCCCTCCTCATTCGATCCTGAAGGTGGGAAATGCCTCCGTCTGGCAAACCCCTTGTCTTCTGCTTCTTACTCCATGGAAATCGGGCTCTCTCCTCCCCTGTCCCAAATCCATCTCTCCAAAAGCTCTGTGAATTGGCATAAATTTAATTAAGGACAGCAGCAAATGTCTTGTCATTTTAAAGACATTTAAGGTTTAAAATATGTGCTGAGAGTAGAGGTCTCAAGAGAGGTGGGATGAGGGGGGCCAGAACTAATTTCGAGGAGTTACACTTGAGCCCCCAGTTCTAGCCCCTCTGTGTGACCCTGTATGCTCCCCTTGGTGTCTCTGAGCCTTCCTCGTCAGCTCCCCCAGAACTCATAGGAGGCTCAGCAGGACGAGCACCTCCCTCAGCCTGGAAGTGTTCTCCCTACGCTAATTTAATTACATGGCATAACTGGGCCCAGGCTGGGGAGGTGGCTAATGGCAGCTGCAGAGACAGTGGGTAATCAAGAATTAATTAGGCGTTTCTGGGGATTCCCGAGTCTGGGCTAGGGAGTCCTGGGAGCCTGTGGGAGTCCTGGGAGCCTGACTGTGGCTGGGCAGGCTATGGGGCCCCCTCCATCTCCACCTCCTGCCCTGCCCCGACCTCCTCAAGAGAGGAGTAATCGGCAGGCCCTAGCTCCAAAAAGGCTCTGGGTGCAGGGCTGCCCGCCAAGGCAGTCTCTGATCCGTGGGACATGGAGCTCCTGGGCTCAGCACTGATAGGCCAATCCAGGAGCCGGCAGTGGGCTGTGTGGAGCTGGACCGGCGCTTGTGCCAGTGCGTCTGGTCATTTGTCTTAGGGGCTCAGCCTGTGCTGAAGATGCTGCTTCGTCTAGGCAGATGGAAAAGGAAATGGAATTCAGCCTCCGGGGTCTAGAGTTCAGCAGCTCCGAGTTTCCCCCTTGGCTCTATCCCTGCTAATGGCGCACCCTTGCACAGGGGCCTTCCCACCTGTCTCTCCCTCTGCTCCAGTGCCTGCCCCCCAGCTCCCCACCAATCGGGTTCCTTCATTTCACAGCTTTCAGGTGGCAGCTGAAGCAGCCCCTCCTCCAGAAGAAGCCTTCCCTGGCCACTCAGTCTGATTTACCTCCCCAGGCGCTATCACATCGCTTTGCCTTGTTTTCTCTTCATCTATTTCTTTACTTGTTTCTTGTGTGTCCACCTGCCTCTTTCACTAGAATAAAATTCCATTTGGAGGCAGAGACAGGGTCAGTCCGGCTCCAGCTGGATCCCCAGAACCGATAAGCTTGCTGCCCATAGGCGGCGTTCCGAGAAGGAAGAGCGCTCTCTGAAGCTGTTTCCTCACCTGTAAAATGGGGATATAAATACTCTGCAGGCTCTGAGGTTGGGAGGGAGATTAAAGCGTGGACTAAGAAGCCCTGAGCACCGTGCCTGGCCCAGACCTCGCCACCACGGGCGGTCACCATGCGATCCGCACCGTCAGGGTCCCCGTCTTGGTCACTACCATCACTGGCGAATTTCGCGCTCCAGCCTCCCCGGCTCAAGGACACGGCTGCGGGGTGGAAGGCGCCCGCCGGGCAGGGGCCTTGCCCGCCGGGCCAGTCGGCCCGCCGCGGGCCCCGCTCCTTCCCAGGCGCCCCCGCGCCGCCGGCGCTTTGAAGTCCCAATCCGGCAAATAGAGTCAATCAATTATGAAGGGAACAATCTGGCGGCCCCTCGGGGAGCGGCGGCCGAGCGATCCCGGGGGATTAGGCCGCAAATCGCGCTGAGCCTCCCTAAGTGACAGCGAGAGAATCGCGCGCGGCGGCGGCGGCGGCGGGAGCGGGAGGGAGCGCGGCCGCTAACCCGATTATGCAGATTCGCGGGGGGCGCGGATTAGGCCGCGGGGGCGGCTTCGCCCTAAGCGGCTCGGGGATTTGGGAAAAGTTTACTCGGGCGGAGGGGGCGGGGACTCCCCCCCCCCCCCCCGGCCGGCGGCCGCACTGCTCCCAGCTGGGTGAATGGAGGCGGGTCGGTTGGGCCGGGAGAGCAGCCAAGGTGGGGCGTGCGCCTCCTGAGACGAAGCCACAGCCACACTTTTCCAGGCACACCCGCGCGCGCGCACAGAGTTACACACCAGGGTCTGCAATAACCCTAAGTACACAAGCCCCCCCCTCCCAAGTGGAAAAACAGTTGAGATCACAGAGAGGCGTGCGCACAGACACACCACAGGCCCTGCGTCACACATAAACCAGGCCCACCATTGCTCACGCAGTCATGCAACACTGGCTCCTGGCCACACTCACAGACACAGGCAGACCCTCTACCACTCAGACACACAATGCTACATTCAGATGCAGTGCCTCCGTGATCCTAGTGGAAACCCTCATGACACAGAACTGTGACTTCAGCTACACTGTGTACGGTCCATGGAGGGATGTGGCCAGGTGCACAGCCCCGACTTCCGCTCTCTCACAGACCTCCCCCACCTTTTCCCTTGGAGGACCCTAAAGACAAGTGTGTGTGTGTGTGTGTGTGTGTGTGTGCGTGTGTGTGTGTATGTGTTTGAGTGTGAGCCTGCCAGGTAGCCCATATCTCTGGAGTCTGGGCTTCCTCTTGGGCTTTTGCAAAGAGTCTTCTCAGGGCAGGCAGGAGGGAGGGAATGAGGAATGGCACTGGGCTGGGAAACAGGCTGATTTGCCTTTATTACTCTGGCTGGTGGTGGTGGTTTGGGAGGGGACCTGGGATTCTCTCTGTAGACTGGGGGTCCAAGACTTACTCTCCTTGCCAGTTTCTTTGGGCCTACTGCTTTCTTGAGGGGCAGTCAGGGAGCAAGTTGTAGGGAAAGGTGGTAGCTCTCCCTTCCCCATCTGGGACAAAGGCACAGAACCCAGCTATAAGCCAACCCAAGGGAGGATGTCAGGAAAGCCTCAAACTCTTTTTATCTGTAAAATGTTCAGTGTATGTGATCAGTGTGTGTCCAGGGAACATACATGCTTTCATGCTCAGTGTATGTCCACAGTCTGTGTACATCCATGGTCATATGTGTGCTTTTGGACCGTGTGTGTATGTGTGGTCACTGGTGTGTATATCCCTAGCCTCCACTCCTCACACAAATATCACAGCCACACATAATAACTGTAGACACACATGGACCACAGACAGGTACTCATCCTGCACATGTAAAATGACCATGGACACACACTTTGACACACACACACACACACACACACTGAGCCTCTGAGAGAGGCCAATCCTTTGTATGGATGGACAGTGAATGCTAAATGGAGTCACCTTCTTAGTTGCCACAGCTGCTGCCAGGACAATTGCCATGGCATGGAAGGCACCCCATCCCATGCCCTAGGCAGTGATCGAGTGACCCTGTGGCTGACTCAATCATTGGGGAAGAGGGGTCAGGGTTAATGAGTCTTTAGCAAGCAGGGCACTGGCTGCTGCCACGCACCCCTGTGCTGTATGCACATATGTGACTGTGTGTTGGTCACACGCACCACTGTTGTCACTGGGAAGAGGGTGTGTGTGTGTGTGTGTGTGTGTGTGTGAAGGTGGGGGAGAATGTTATCCTTAGAATCTGGGATCCACTTTGAGATGGTCTGGGCTGATGCCTGGATCCTGCTCAGTGGGGGGAGAGGGGGTTCTATGGAAGGGTCAAGATGTGCTCTGGTATTTCAGGCTGCAGGGGATGGTAGGGGGATAGTCCCCTTCCTGTGTAACCGTAGTCAAGCCCTGACCCAGTCTGGGCCTGGTTCCCTCACTGGCCTTCCCTGATCCAGCCTTTCTGCTCCTGAATCCATTGGAGGAGAGGTTGGAGTAGTCAGACCCTCAAGAAGGAATTTTCCTGGGCATCCCTGATCCACTGGACAGGATCTGCTAATAGGCCTAGCCCTTCACCCCCATGGAGCATGTCCCAGGGGGCAATCAGGCCCGATTTCATGCTCAAGAAGGATTCCTCTGGCTACCAGTGGGGCAGATCTGATTCATGGGCTGCAGGGAGGACTTGGTCAGAAATAATCAGCAACCAGGCTGTGGGGAAGGGGGTCTCAGGAGTGCCCAGGGGGAGGCCCATGGGACTAGAGGGAATGAGGACAGCAGAAGGCCTGCCCATGTGCACACACCCAGGGGGCCTCCAGGTGGGGGCTCAGTGAGGGCTCGGTGGCACCTCAGTTGTCCTGGGCTGGGCCTTCCTTCCCGCCCCCCCCCCCCAGCATGCCCTGGTCCAAATCCTGGTGCATTACTTAATGGATGTGTATCCCTCAGTAAGGTATTTCACCTTTGTATGCCTCAGTGCCTAACTTTAAAATGGGGATAAAATAACACCTTCCTCATAGGATCCATATAAAGAAAATGTAAAGCATGTAGCAGAGTGGCCGGCAGGTAATAAGTGCCCAAGCTGTGGGCACCGTGGTACTATTACTATTAATTAGTTCAGAAGAGCAGACTGCAGAAAGAAGCCGACAGCCAATGATATCTTGACACCCCCTCCCCCACAGGAAGGAGGCTAGGGAGAAGGGAGACATTGGGATCCACTACAATTCCTCCCTCCCCCACTCAAGCTTATTTCCCAGGAGAGCACAGAGGGATGGGAGCCAGTCTGGGCAGCCTGCCCTGAGGGGAAGGGAGCCTGAACTACTCCCTTCCAGGCCAAGTCCATGTCTATAAGAAGTGGATGGGGAGAGGAGAAGCCATCTGAAGTGGCTCAGCGGCTCAGTTGTTTCAGGCCAGAAGCCATTACCTTCCCGGAGAGAGAAGCCCATGACCCATCTGAGGCTAGTGGCAGGGGCGAGTGGAGTACAGATTGCAATGAGACTCCAGGTCCGCCTGAGGCCTCCTTGCCTTTCCCCTTCCCTTTCTCTGACCAGGTGAAGAGGCAAAGCCCAGCCCACTCTTCTCCAGTTGGGGCATGAGTGGAAGTGGGGACTAGCGGAGAGAAAGTGGTCCCTGCCCACAGCACCTCTATAATTGATTGCACCTACTGTGTGCTAGCTAGGCCCCCAAGCATCCCCTGTTTACTTTGTGCCTTTGCCACAGCTGGAAACCAGCAGGGGCCTTTTCAAGAAAGTCATCCGATTATCTAGCCTGCAGGGCAAGACTTGGCTGTGGGAATCAGAAGATTTCCATATAGGGGGGTGCAGGCGTGGCTGACTGGAGGGAAGAGGGCTGAAGCTTCTGCCTGCTGGGTTTGCGTAGCAAGCATGCTATTTTATGAAGATTGCCTGCCTCTTTGGGGTGGCTTGGCATTGCTGGTGATGAAGGAGAGGGCTAAAGCCCCCAAACCACCAAGGCACCACCCCTGGGGTCAAGCTCAGGGAAAGCATTTGTCTACCAAATTCCAGGCCCAGAAGCCACTAAAGTTCAAAGTGGCGATCTCTTGAGTCACCCCCAATGTGGGTGAAGGGGGACAGAGATGAGCTTAAACTCTGGGCTTGGGCTGTGTGTGCATTCTTACCCAGGACTGGGGTTGTATCCAGCAGATTCTTCAACTGCCTGCACCCAGAGCATCCTGGGAAGGACTTCTTTTGCCTCTTCCTTAAGAGCCTCACCTTTGCCAGGTGCTATGGAACCTCCAATTTGGTCCAGAACAGGTGTTCCTCTCAGCTGATGCCACTGAGTCCTTTTCCACCTCATGCCCTCCCGGCTCCTACCCTCTTCCTCTGCTGCTCTTGGTCTCTCTGTGTCTCTGTTTCTATCTCTCAGTGCCTCTCCATGTCTGACTCTAACTCTCTGTAGGCCTGTGAATCTGTGTCTCTGTCTCTGATTCTGTGTCTTTCTCCATCTGTATCTATGACTCTCTCTCTCTCTCTCTGGCTCTTGCTTGTCTCTCTTTGTCTCTGATTCTCTGTCTCTGAATCCTGGTGTTTCTCAGTCTGTGTCTCTCTGTCTCTGTCTCCAGGCTTGTTTTTCACACTGGATAAGCCTCTGTGTGGCTCTACGAGGTCTTTATGGTCAGGTTCGGAGGTCACTGTAGCTTAAGAGCTGAATGGAGAGGGAAAGCTGGCTTGTCCCAAGGCTGGGAGACAGGGTGTCCTGGTTGCTCCGTGTTCCCTCTGAGGAGCTTTGTCCTCCAGAGTTTGCGCTTGTACTCAGTCTGAGTCAGGCTAGAGGCACTCTGAAAGCTTTCAAAGGCTTAGCCTCCCACTTTAGACTATTTCAAGGGCAGGGCTTTGTCTTTATTCAGACAGGTAGCCAATCTCTCTGTACCTTCTGCCTCCCTTTTCCTCCATTTGTACCCCACGAGAAGCTGTAGGAATGGCTTTTGGAGTAAAACAAAACAAAACAAAAAACCCAGATTCAAATTCTGGACCAGCTATTAAAAAGCTCTATGACAATGGGTAAGTTATTTGGTCTCTCCCAGCCAGGGACACTCTTCTCACAAATGGGGATAGGAACAGTGCCTATCTTCCTGGATTGTGCGGAAGATAAAATGAGATCATGACTAAAGGACTTAACACAGCCTGACTCAAGAACTGGAAGTCATTTTTTATTGCACTTCCCCATTTGTTTACAGAGCCTAACAGAGGCATTGGCCCATAGGAGTCTTGTTGAATGAATACAGATTTCCTCATTGTTCATCTCCTTTTTTTCCCTTCT
The DNA here is from genome assembly GCA_028646485.1 of Cryptoprocta ferox. Lineage (NCBI taxonomy): Eukaryota > Metazoa > Chordata > Mammalia > Carnivora > Eupleridae > Cryptoprocta > Cryptoprocta ferox. The sequence continues at coordinate 66,390,803 of CM053570.1, read as the reverse complement.
GTCTTTTGCTGTCTCTATGCTTGGAGTGGGTGGGTCATAAGAGCCACTTGAGCACCCTCTATGTACTCAGCCTTGATCCTGGCTCTGCAAGAGGGGTTGGGCTCTGTAAATCATAATGAGATCCAAATGTGAAGTTTGGCTCTGCAAATTAGGATGGTCTTTGTGAAGTCTTAGGCTCTGAAAATTTGTAAGATACTCTGAAAATTATAATGGGATCTGTAACAGCGATAGGCTCAGAAATCAGGGATGAGATGTGCTCTGCAGATGCTCATGGGCTCTGTAAACAATGATGAGTTTGGCATACAATTTCAGGCTCTGCAAACAATGCTAGGCTCTGCAAACAATAATGGGCCTTGCAAACAGGGAGGGACAGGCTCTGCAAATGGTAATGGGTTTTGCAGTAGTGATGGGAGTGGCAAGTTGATGGAAAGACCTTGGAAAAATTGAAGACAGTTCTTACCTGTAAAGGACAAGAGGAAACCAGCAGGTCCCTAAAGAGCAAGGCTCTGTCTCAGTACCATGGACAGCAAGATCCACCCCTTCCAGGTTCAGCTAGGCTCATCTGTCCATTCTTTCATTGTGTGTTGGCGTGTTAGGGGCAGGGATCAGGGTGGGGGTGCACTTCAGAAGAAATGGGACAAGGAAAGGAATGAGGCTGTGTCTCCACCCTTAAGGCTTTCAGTAGGTTGAGAAGACAGACTTCTAAGTAGCCAAGTGTAGGGGATTGTGTCTGTGTTGACAAATCTGTTCTCAGCCAAGCTATTTGTGAGGTAGAAGGTGTCTTTCCACATCAGAGGTTCTTGGAATGCTAAAAGGGTGTTTAAAACATACTGGGCCTCCTGGGGGAACTGAGAAGTCAGCTTTGCAAAGCACGTCTTGCAGGCTCGGGCTGACCTTAAATTCTAGCTGGCACCTGAATAGCTTTGTAGCAATTTAAATTTCTCTGTCTGTCTTTTCCAGGTCTGGCCATATTAACAGATCTGTTTCACAGGGAACATTCACACCTCTCGGAGCACGGGGCCTAGGGAGGGCAGAAGCAAGACTCCGTTCTGGGTAGGTTGTAACAGTGCTGAGAATCTGATGGTGGCTGAGACTGGCATGGGGATGGTCATCATGAAGATGGAGACAGCCATGGAGATGGTGGTGGTGCTAATGGGGGGGGGGGAAGAACTGGGCTGTTGACAATGGTGAAGGTGATGGAGAAGTGATGACAGTAGCTAAATGGTGGCAGTAAGGTAGACAAAAAAGTAAGCCCTAATAGCTAAGAATTTGGCCTGGGTTTGACTTCTGACTCTGGCATTTGCTAGCTGTGTGACCTTAGGCAAGTTATTTAACTTTTCTGTGCCTCAATTTCCTTATCTGCAAAATAGGGATATGAGTGCTATGTAGGTGATAGCTGCTATTACTATTAAGGAAGGCAGTGAAGGTGGTAATGATGAGGATGAAGATGGTGGCAATGAAGTTGATGATGGTGAAAGCGGGATGATAATAATGACGATACAATTTATGGAGTACTAAGATGTGTCCTGCACTATTCTAAGCACTTTGTATGTAGCAACTTGTTTAATCCTTTTAACCCTATGAGGTAGCTAATATTATCCCCATTTTAAAACCGATAGAACGCAGGTACAGAAGGAGTGAAATACGTGATCAAAGGCAACACAGCTAGTGATTGGAGGAGCTCCAGAGCTGCGCCCTTGACCATATGCTGACTGGAGACCATGATAGAGTTGGGGATAGCGAGAGTGAGTGCTGGGCACCTGTGGAGGGTGGTAATGGAGGGAGCTGGGCACTGGTAATGGTGACAACAGAGGTGAAGGATGAGCAGTGCTAGAGGTCCCAGGGGAGGTACAGGGGCAGTGAAGTCCTGCTCTACGAACACCCACTAGCCAGGCTCCCAGCAGAGCGGGAGGCTCTGCCAGGTTTCTCTGGGCAGCTTCTCTGTACAGTTCTGCTCTGCAAGCAGGTAGGAGAGCAAGAACCTCCCTTCTGTTTGGCAGCAGGAGGCTTTAGGTCCCAGGCAGTGAAGTGGGATGGAAACGGGCAGTTTTAGCCACAATGTGGGAAAGGGGTAGGCTGGGGCTTTCCATTTTTCCTTCACCCTCCTGGGATTTGGCATCCTCTGACCCCATAGCTACCCAGTTCTCTCTCTAGCTCCCTGCCAGTACCTGGTCTGCACTAACGGCAGAGACAAGCCATCCAGCCCATCACAGAACTCTCCCTGTCTCGTCTGCCCAGTGGCAGTTCTGGCCTGCCTTTCGCTTGCTGCTGCGCTGAGAGGGGGAAGCCTTAATAGAGAATCCGCCTCTGTGCCGCCTGCTCTCCACCCGCCATCCCGTCCCTATTATCAGTACCATCAGCAGCGGCAAATGACACTCTCAGAATCTTGACTCCAATCTGATGCCTGGTCCCCGGGGCCGCGGAAAGGCGCAGGCCAGCCAGGCTGGGGGGCTGGGGAGGGGCTGCGCAGTAATAGGATGTGGCTGAGGATGGTCTATTAGCAGCACTGCTGATGAGCCCCCTTCCTGGCCCCTTGGCATCCCCATCCCCACTCAGCCAGGCACAGCAAGAGGCCTTGGGCCAAAGCAGGGGGGGGGGGGTGGCAAGAGTGGAGGCAGGAGCCAGGAGGAGGTTATTCGGGGTGGGGTTAGGCTGGCCCATCTTTAAGCCTGGACATCAGGCTCCCTTGGGAACTTGGGAGTGGGGGAAGGGACGTTGGAGAAATGAGGCCACTCAGATACTTCCTTAGACCATGTAACTGGGGAGAAGAGGAGTAGAGGGCAAGGAGTTGGAATAAAGGACCCTAGGAGTGTCCTAGGGTTCAACGTCTGAAAGGAGCCTCAAGAAGCATCCCATGCAGTTTCCCTTCTCCAGCCTCTTCTTAAACTCTCCCAGGCATGGTAAGCTCAGCATCTCCCCAGCCACCTTATTGCTTAGTACTCCTTCATTTGGAATCCTGATTGGCCTTTCTTGGTACCCGGGGCCTTGAGGTCCCCTTAGGAGCACTCACCCATAACCAAGACAACCTCACAGGATTTGGAGACAGAAAAGCTGTATCAAGTCTGCTTACTTGGGTCCTCATCCCTCCTAATGGCCATAGATCCTCTGGCCTTTGTATACTGTGTGTGTGGAAGGGCTCTAAGGGGCTAGAAGGCAGATGAATAGACCCACTCCAGGGCTCTGGAGAGGCAGGGGAGATAGTGGGCAGAGCCCTGGGTAAGTACAGGACATCCAAGTCCTAGCCCGGCTTGTCTGCTGTGTGACCATGGGAGAGTTACACATTGCTCACCTAACCTCCTTTCCCCACCTCCACCTCTAAGGGCCCTTACTGAGAAAGGCAAAGAATGAATCTTGCTTTTCTCAGGGGGGATAGGCAGATAAATGCTTTGGGGGGCAGAAATCATGAATTTGGAGCTGGACAATCTGAAAGTATGGTCTAATTAATACCCCCTCAACTCACACATACACAGCACCAAGAGGGTAGAGGAAGATTAGGCTAAGAGCAGAAAGTGAACTTGCCTCTTCTCTTCCTTGGGTCTGTCTGTCTGTGTGGGCCACACCATGAAGGGGTCTGTTCTGCCCTGAAGGGTACCTGGCAGGCTAGAAGCCTGAGCACCCCTGACTGCAGCCCAGTTGGATAGGGCTCCCTTCTGGGCTTTGAAATAGGAGAAAGAGGCTGAACCTGCCTGGAGAAGGACCCCTGGGCCAATCAGATACTGAGGAGTGGGAAGGAGAGGAGCCCAAGGGCTGGCTCAAAACCACAGACCCCCCCCACCCCTGCCGCCCAGGGCTGGGCTTCTGACCACAGCACTGAACTCAATCTGTTCTGCCCACTGCCCTTGCCATGCCCCACAGTCCAGAGGCCACAGACATCCAAGCTGTTTGCCTCTGCTAAGTGCCTACCCTCAGTGCCCCAGCAGGGGCCTGGCCATCAGTCACAAGGCTGGCTGGATACATAGGGTTGGATGTGGCCCAGTAGATGGCAGGAGGCAGGGAGCAATGACTCCTGCTCATGAGCCCCTTGGTGGCCTCCATTCACTCTGCATCTTTTCTTCCCTCTTTGCTCTTCCTCAGCTCACCTGTGTCCTCACCTGTACATCTCTCTCTTTTTCTCACCTCACCTGTCCTGTTCACTTTGTCTTCTCAACTGCCCCTCTAATCTACCCTCTCTCTACTCCCTCATCAGATTCCTCTCCCCTCGCTCCTCCTCCTCAGTCTCTGGGTCAGTCTAACTTCTCCCCTCTTAGCCATTTTCCCATTAGTCTCCTTCAGTCCCGTAGGGACCAAAATGCCTAGAATCAGCCTGTGAAACTCCATCTCCCTAACGACCGCTCCTACCTCCTACCGCAGCCAGCCTATCCCCTTTTCCAGGCGGCTGCCAGTGGGAAATTGGGAGCCCAAGCAGCATAGTTTCTTTGACCCAGTCAAGGGCATCTGGAGGTGGGAGGTGAGAGGAAGTGGTCTTGTGTGATTGACATTGGGCGGGGTTGGTTGCAGAAGGATCCCGGCTGGGGCGCCCTGGGGAAAGGGCGCAGTTCTGAAGGTCAGACAGCAGGGGGCGCCCAATCCTTTCTCTAGTCTCCGAACCTGTCGCTGAAATTTCTCCTAGCCGGAATAATCCAAAGGGTAAGTATTGAGTACACTGTGGGTGGGAACCCTCAGGAGGGAGCCAGCTTTCCCCTAGTCTGAAGTTGGCCTTGATTGTTAGCTTTTTAAAGAAACTCCTGCCTGTTGCTCAGAATAACTTCTGTATTTGAAATACTGCAAGGGATGAATGAACTTGGGGCCTTAGACCTCTGAGGAGAGGGGGAAAGAGGTGCTGTCATTCCTCTGGGAAGAGCCACCTCCACTGTCCTCACCCCTCAGGGAGGCTGGCAGCCCTTCCTCTTGGCCCCTTTAAGAATGCCTCCCTCTAATCTACAGGCAGTGTCCTTCTTCTACTGGACTCACACCTACATCAGCTGGGGGAGGAGCAAGCCCAAGCCAGGCCCACGGTGTCCCCAACAGACCTGTCTGGTGCTCAGTGGTACAGAAGCAAGGGAGGGCCTGGGACAGGTGGACCTTCCCTGTGTGACAGTGTGCCTGTGTCTGTGACACATTAATAAATAGTGTGTGCATGTGAGTGTGTGGGGGGGGGAGGGGAGAGGGAGAGAACCCAAGGTTTGTTAAGTTCTTTTCTCAGTGAAACCTGAGACAGGTGCTGCACCACACCACCCCCATTCCCCTTCAAGAAGGGTCTGAACCTGGGTGTGGAGTCAAAGCAAGTGTGAGTGACATTGACTCCAACTACGTGGAATAGCCTCTTGGGGATGACACCACTATCCTCTTTGTCCTCAGTGCCTAAAAACCTAAAAACCCACACAAGACTTGAATAATGTCATAATAATTGTGGCTCTGGGTGGGACAACATGACGGGCCCAGAAATGGCTTGGAGAGCACCCAGGCATCTAGAGACAGAGGGGGGCAGAGGAGACTTCCTGAAGAAGGCTAAACTTGATGGGGAGGGGTCTTTTCAGACAGCCCTGGGGCCAGGCAGGCAGGAGGAATGGCCTGGTGCAGTCATTTCAGGGGCCATAAACACTTTTCTGGACCTCCCATTATGCTGGGAACTGGAACGGAGATCCTTGGTGTAACACTCCCCTCCACCCCAAGCAGGCCATGGGAGGTTGGTAAATATCGTAATCAGATTAGTGGAGTGGAGACGGCAGAGGCTATGGTGGGAAAGTGCTTTGGGCCCGCCTGGCCCCCACCCCTCTCCTGGGAATTCAACCCTCTTGCCCTGTCCGATCCCTCCCCATGGGCCCCAAAGTCATCCTGGCTCTTCAGTGGCCTCTGCCTGTCTGGAATACCCCACCTGACACCTGGTTTTCCCTGGATCTGGTGGAGATTTCTGCCTCCTGGGTCTCCTCAGCTTAGGGAAGACATAGAGCAGCAGAGAGCCCAGGCCTGCTGACACTCTCTCCTCCAGGAGGCTAGCCCTCTGGGCCTCTTTTCTCAGCCTGCCGAGCCCAGCAGCCCCCTGCCTTTTCCTCTGGCCATGATGATGTGCTCACCTGTGAGCCTGGGATGAAGCATCAGGATTCCAGGGTGATCACGGCTGGAGGGAGTGTCTGGTGGGAGGCGTGGGTTTCATCAAGGTTGAGTCAGAATCACTTCCCTCCTTAGTCTTCTCCATGGCCAAGCTGAGCACTGATTAGATAGAATGGAAAGGGACAGAGACAGCGAGACACACACACCTGTGGAACAGCAGGGGCATCAGGTCAAGAGGGGTTGGGGTGTGTGTGGAAAGAGCTGGAAGAGCAGGGGTTGGCAGGTCTCTGGAGGCAGGAGTTGGGGACTGGGGGACACCAAGAGCCAGAGGGCTGTGAGACTGGAGAGTTAGGGGCTGGGGAAGAAGAGGTGGAGACAAGGAGTCTGGGAGTTGGGACTGGGGGTAAGGAATTAGAGGACAAGGGATTGGGCGTTGAAGGATTTGGGTCTGGGATACAGAGAGAGGGGATATTGGGGGTCTTGGGGGGTGAAAGGCAAAGAGCCCAGTGTTGAGGGACTAGGGAACCAGGGCCTGAAAAGAGGTTAAGGTATTTGGGGCTGAGGAATTAGGGGCCAGTGGAGCTGAGCAGAGAAAGAAGGGAAGTACAGGAGCACATCCTCACAGACAGGGAGAGGAGTCCATGGGTGGACAGGAGGAATTGTGGAGGCCAGGCCTCCCTCAGCCCCCGTGGCCAAGCTGGGGCTACTGGGGCGGTAGTGGGCCTCTCCTTTTCGGGCTGTCAGAGCGGGTTAGGCTCCAGGAATTGGTTCCCTGGATCATCTCCTGGGAGCCAGCCCCTCCTGGCAGCTTTGTTTGGCAAAAGCGCAGGGATTAGTGGGGCTGTCCCCACACCACCTCCCAGCCGCCAGCTCCTGGCGCTTTCATCCCTGAAGGTCGCTAAAGCCGCAGTGCTTTGAGATTAGGCCCCACAAAGGGGCCCCTTGTGCTCCAGCCAAGCCTTGGGGGCAGGGAGGGGAGGGGGTCCCTCAGCCTATATCGAGCCCCTGAGACAAATCTTTCGCTCCCTCCCTGGCACATCACGGAGGGTCCCCCTGGCCAACGGCTGAAGACCCCTCCCATCTCTCTGCCCCTAGCTCAAAGACTGTCTCCAGTGGAGCCTGGCAAAGGGGCATCAGGCCAGTTAGAGGTGACTCCCCTGCTCTGCCACCATGTCAGCATCCACCTGTGGTCATCTTAGGTTGGGTGTGGAGGGAGTGGGGGCAGGGAGGGGTGGGGGTGCCCAGGGCAAAGGTCAGAGTGAGTCTAGGATCATAGACTGAGAAAGAACACCTGTCCAACAGCCCATATAGCAGATGGGGAGACCAACCAGGGCTGGTGAGAGGAAGGGACTTGTCCTCAGTCAGTCCAAGTTGCTGGCAGAACTGAACCAAAAATGAGGTGAGCTCCCTCTTTCACCTGGTGTCTGAGCCCAAGTTAGGGTCAGCAAGTGTTTGAGGAGGTAGGAACAGTTTTGTGCCTCCTGCATAGAAGACAGTGATATTTTAAAAATGTGTGTTCTATGGGGCTCCTGGGGTGGCTCAGTTGGTTAAGCCTCTGACTTGGGCTCAGGTCATGATCTCATGGTTTGTGAGTTCAGTTCCACCCCCATCGGGCTCTGTGCTGACAGCTCAGAGCCGGGAGCCTGCTTCAGATTCTGTGTCTCCTTCTCTCTCTGTCCCTCCCCCGCTTGCAATCTCTCTTTCTCTTTCTCTCTCTCAAAAATAAAAACATTAAACAATTTTTTAAAATGTGAGTTGCAGCATAAAGTTGCCAGTTATTAATTTTGCCATATAAGGGCACTGAGGGAAAGCTACCACTGCTCTCAGCTTCATTTCATAAAAGAAAGGATATGTAAATGTCAAAAAAGTTGAAAACACAATCTCAGAATGGACAGGATAGAGCTTCACATTGAATAGATGTAGTTTTCTGCACAATTTTCTCTCCAAATTCTACTTTTCTCCTTTCTTGTTGTTGAGTGAATTGTCTTGGGACTCCTAGACCAGGTGAGCTTGGCGAGGATGCCTGCCCAGGGGCTGAGGTCTCCTGGACCCAGGTCTGCCTGCCCCTCTGTGCCAGTGATGAGTGGGGGCGCCAGCCGTTTCGGGTCCTGCTCTGGGGAGGTTGAGGGAAAGGGCACTGGGATGAGGCTGTTCCTCAGGGCTCTGCTGTGAGGGCAGTCTTCACCTTGTCTCCCTCATCACCAAGGAGACCTATGAAGAGGAGGGGGAGGGAGCAGGCTGACTGCGGTCGATAGAGGAAAATTTCTTCCTGTCTTCTTGCTCATAAAATGTTTGTGGCCAACATATTGCACAACATTCCCAGAGAGGCCACAAAAGGCAGTGCTGGGCTGGCAGGGTCAAATGGAGCTCATGGAACCCAGCCTGTCTGCTTAGCCCTCCAATGGGCCAGTCTGAGGGGATGGGGACAAGGAGGGGTCTGGAGTCACTGGGGTGGTGGGTGTTTGGGCTTAGCTTGAGGAACATCAAAGGTGCTCGATAAATTCCTTGTGAGAAAGTGTCCACAGGCAGGGATCGCCAATGAGGTGTAGGAACCGATAGTATTAGCTGAAACTCACGTGGCATTTACAAGATACCAGGTACTGTTATTTAACCTTTATAACAACCCTAGGAGGAGAAAACTGAGGCACAGAGGTTGAGTGACTTGCCCAAGACCACACAGCAAGTCAGTGTCAGAGCCTGGATTTGAATCCAGGAGGTCTGGCTCCATCATCACCTGGCCACGCCTTCCCTCTCCACTCTAGGATGCTCCAGAGTTTTCCTGGGGTTTGGAGCCACCAAGAGATGCTTGTCATTTTGAAGACACTGGGTAGAGTGGAAGTGTCCCCTTCCCTAGTTGTGGTAGTTTTAAAAGTATGTCCACAAGTTCTTTGATACTTCTTCCTTTTAGTGGTGGAGATTAATTGTTCTCTCCTTGAGTGTGGGTTGGACTTAGTGACTTGCTTACAAAGACTAGAACATAGCAGAAGTGATGGGATGTCACTTTTGAGATTAGGTTTAAAAGATGACAGCCTGCATTTTGACTTTTCTCTCTCTCTTTGGCTTTCTCTCTCTCTTTCTCTCTCTCTCTCTCTCTCTCTCTCTCTCTCTCTCTCATCCCAGCTACCACATAAAGAAGTCCAGGCTACCATGCTGAAGAGGCTGAATGGAGTAGAACTGAGGCACCCCAGCTAACAGCCAGTACCAACTGCCAGTCATATGAATAAGCCTTCTTGGAAGAGAACCCCACAGCCCCAGTCAAGACTTCAGAGGACGTAGCCCTAACCAATATAACTGCAATCCGTAAGAGACCCTCCCACCCCCACACACAGGACAGACCACCCAGCCAAGCTATTCCTGGATTCCTGCCCCTCCGAAACTGCGATATAATATAGGCATACCTCATTTTATTGAGCTTTGCTTTATTGCACTTTGCAGATACTGTGTCCTCTTTACAAACTGAAGGTTCGCGGCGACCCTGCATCAAGCAAGTCTACTGGTACCATTTTTTCCCAACAGCATTTGCTCACTTCACATCTGTGGCACATTTTGGTAATTCTCACAAGATTCCAAATCTTTTATGATTATATATGTTGTGGTGATCTGTGATCAGTGAGTATGACTTGCTGAAAACTCAGATGCTGGTTAGCAGTTTTTTAGCTATAAAGTATTTTTAATAAAGATGTATACATTGTTTCTTAGACATATTGCTATTGCATTCTTACTAGACTACAGTATAGTGTAAACAAAACTTTTATATGCTCTAGGAAACCAAAAAATTCATTTGACTCACTTTATTGAGATATTCACTTTATTGTGGTGGTCTGGATCTGAACCTGCAATATCTCCGGGGTATGCCTGTAAATGTTTATTTTAAGCCACTTAAGTTTAGGAGTAATCTGTTATACAACAATGGATAATGGATACACTTAGCCAATCTCATGGTCTGGAATCTCCCCGTTAGAGCTTCACCCATGGATGGGTTAAGTCACGGTCTCCTCCATGTTTCTCCCCAGCCCTGAGCTAAATAACAATGGGCTAATGCTGATTTGCTGAGTCAGATAATAGTCACAGTCCAGTCTGGTTAGGTGATGCCATTCTGGAAATGTCACGTGGCCACTTAATCATTCTGAACCCACCCAGGCCGGGGGTGGTCACCAATGAGCAGTCTTGACAGAATTGTGTGACTTCACAGCTTTCTTATACAGAAAACCTATACCCCCCTGCTTTAGTTGTGGCTACAGGGCAGTCATGGGGATGAGGGCCCGAGGACAGCTGGGCTGACTGGAGTAGGGCCCAGTTTCCACAGATTCCCATCTTTGGACTCTGACATTCCTGGGCTCTCTCCATTCCTTGCCCAATAGTGGCCAAAGCTGCATTCATGAAATGCCCCCCCCTGCCCTTCAGCATCTTCCATCCCCCTTTCAGAGTCCCCATTTTTGGCTGGCCACTGACCCAGAGTCACGAGTTAGCACAATGTGATTGTGCACATCTCAGGGTCATTGGTGTGTATGTATAAGTGTGTTAGGACATGAGGTGGGAGATATTTGTATGTAGGCATATGTGCTGATGGCTTTCATGTAGCACACACTTGTGCACATGTGCAATTGATTTGTGGGTTTCTGGGTGGGAAGGAATGTATATGCCACTATATTTCTGTGTGTGTACCTGGGGAGAGTGTATGTACACACATATGAGAATCTGGGTATCTGCATGATGGTATTATCAGAATGGGGGCATATACACTTCAGTCAGTGTGTCTGTGATTGCTGCAATTGGGATGTGTGTCTGTGTGTCTGGCTTTCCATGGGCACGTACCAGCACTAGAAGCGCCTGGACTGTGGTCCTTAAAGGGTTAAGGGAAACAGGAGCCGCCATAACTCTTAATCATAGCTTTGCAAGCTTAGCCAGTGCCCCTGTTGAAAAATGTTTCAAAAAGCAAAATAAATGATCTTTTAGTTACAGAAGTATTGATTTTGCCCACATCTAGTAATAAAGAGCAAGTCACCTGTAGCTAAAACTCTTGTAAAATATATTTTATACTCTAATAGTCTGCAGATAGAGTCACCCGCTGAGCACAGATGACAAATCTCCCCAGCGCGGCCTGCGCCCCCCATATTTCACGTCAGGGACGCAGTGGTGGTGCAGGCAGCGACAGAGCGGGCTCTCCCTGCGGGTGAAGACATGGCCTGGTTGGCTAGAGGAAAAGAAAACCGTCAGGTTCCTGACACATGGTCCATTCCCCTGCCCCCACCTGGGGACTCAGCACCAACCTGGGTCATGGTAGAGGTTCAAGACCTCCTGTCCTTAAGACAGAATGTCGCTTCCTATATCTAAATCCCTCCAAAGAAGCTCCAGCAGGCTCTCAGAGTGGGCCGTGTTTCTCTCCACATCACCCAGGCACAGAGGCCGACAGTTTGGGAATGCTGAGGATCTAAGAGAGGAGTGAACAACAGGGTGGGGGCTCCTTCCTGGTTTGAAGCCAGTTACCCTAGGTGTGCATAGACATGTTCACTTATATGCCACATGTTGGCCCCTCCCAGGCCTCTATGTACAACTGAAAGGATACACCCAGCCCCCAATGCACACATATATTCAGAGGGACACACTTGACACACCCCACCTGTGCAAGTACACACATGCCTGACACTTGGCTTTATCCATGCATAGAGACACACACACCCAGGAGCTCACTTAGTGCACATCCAGTCCCTTCACATGGATCTGCAATATATCTAAAGAACCAGACCACATCCACCCTATCCAGGGAATTTTTTAAAGGAAGACTTCTGTCTGAAATGACCAAATAGTCATTTTGCTTTTGGGGATCTGAATGTGCAGAATGCTCTTTTCCCTCATTATTATCTATAGATAAATCTAGCCAAGCACACCTACTTTCATTTACAGCTCTCTCCACCCCTCACTGCAGGTAGGATAGGAGTTGCTCAGGGAGGACACCCTGATCTCCTGGCTTCCTTTATTTTCAGAGGGGGTGCAGCCAGGGATAAAGCCCAGGCCTGGGAGGCCACACACCTGGTTCCAGTAACCTCTTCTGTACTGACCTGCTGTCCGGCCCTGAATTTCTCTGAGCCTCTGTTTGGATGAGGACCAACATTTCCCCCTGGCATTCATGGCCTCCTATCAGAGAAATTCTGTACAACTTACTACATCCCTCATCAAGGTACCCTAGGAGGTGTCCTCTCACCTCCACAGCCACCCAGCTGGCCGTGGGCCATCCCAACCCCCAGAGTAAGGTTACTTGGGGGCAAAAGTGGTTGGAGGAAATTCAAAAGCACAGTAGGACACCCCTTTCCCCCCAAAGCTGGGAATTCATAGGGTTTTCCAATCCCTGATGGCAAGGGGGTGGGCAGAGGAGGTGAGGAGGGTGGAGAGAAGAAGTGGGGAGACCCTCTGGGAGTAAGAAGGTGAGGGACAATTCAGGTAGTAATGGGAATAAAGCTGAGAGATGGTGGGAAGGGGCCAGGAGGACTGAGGGGATTGGGAG
>CM053570.1:66315555-66377771 GCA_028646485.1 Cryptoprocta ferox | reverse complement strand
GCGGGCGGCCCGCGGCCCTGCCCGGGGGTGGGGGTGGGGGTGGGGGTGGGGGTGGGGGTGGGGGCGGGGGCGGGGGTGGGGTGGCGGGTGTGGGGTGTAGGGGGCGGAGGGGGCCGCGGGGGGCCGGGCCGCCGCCATTAACTCTCGAATTAGCTCTAAGCCGCCCACCACCTAGCCACTGCCCCGGGTAGCGCCAGCCGTGGGGTCGGACTGGGGTGTGGGACCGGCGCCCCCCACCTGGAACCAGGACTCAGGCCCCCTTCTCCACCGAATCCCCGCCCATAGGGACGCAGGGAAAGTGGGGCTCCGGGAAGGAGCATGGAGGGGCACGGTCACAAGTCTGCCTGGCGAGCCTCTTCCATTGCAGCCGGCTGTGTTCCTGCAATTCGAGGATCTGGGGGAGCCTTCAAAGTGGCCTCATCGGCGAGTCTGCCCCCTTCCCTCTTGAGCTGTGAGTGGCCAAGGAGGCTCCGAGTTCTCTTTCAGAATGTATGTATGTATGTGGGGGGGCGAGTAAGGGGGTTGATTTGGCATTGCTGCTCTAAACCGAACCCAGAGATGGGACTTTAGGGAACCTCCGACCCTCATTTCCCAGATCTTTCTGCACAGATGGCTGGGACTTTCTGGTCTCAAGAGCTTCCAGACCTGTAAGCACCCAGTTTCTCCAAGTTCCCAAGTTAACCCATCCCTTGCTTACCTACTACCTTGGTCCAATTTAGAAACATCTCCCCCAACACCCCTTTCCCAATACACATAGGCACAGTCTGCATTCATATATTACATATTTAAACATATACATACATATGTTATACACAAATATAGGAGTATATACACATAACTACTCATATACACAAAACTCACAGGAAAACGAATGCACACAAACATACAACCACATCCCGAAATGCACCGCTTCCTCCACTCCCAGCCCCAGCAGCCCAGGAAAATCTATTGGGGGCGGGTCCCCCGCCAGTCTGGGGACGCCTTCCTTTTAAGCCCTTTGAAGGTGTCAACCACAGCCGCCCCCCACCCAGGGGGGTGGGCGGGGAGGGTGGGGAGGTTCCAGGAGCTAGCCCGGGTGGGAGGCCCTGAATCGTTTCTACTTCTTAGCTCCTGTCTAGACAGTGGCACCTTCGGAATCATTTTGTTAAATCAGTAAAACCCACCCACCTTGTGGCTTGCCAAGCACCCCATCATGCTGGGCATCCTAAAGGACACCTTCCCCTTGCCCTTCCTCCCCCATTTTCCTCTCTGACTTTCTGTCTCAGCATGTGCCAGGGATTTTGCCCTCCCTCCATAAAAATCCACAATCGGGGTGCCTGGGTGGCTCAGTTGGTTAAGGGTCCGACTTCCGTTCAGGACATGATCTCACAGTTGGTGGGTTCGAGCCTGCCCCGCATCGGGCTCTGTGCTGACAGCTCAGAGCCTGGAGCCTGCTTCGGATTCTGTGTCTCCCTCTCTCTCTGTCCCTCCCCCACTTGTGCTCTCTCTCTCTCTCAAAAGTAAATAAACATTATATATATATATATATAAAGAATCCACAGTCAACTCACAGCCCGACACTGTGCTGCAATGTCTGTGGAAGTACACTGGGGTGGGAATATGATAGAGACAATCCCCACAGTGTCCCCTTGTTTGGAGGCCTGTGCGTCCCCACAAGGTAGTGTGGGATTCTCCAGGTGCCTAGGAATTCCAGTCTGTGAAGGCTCAGTGTGTACCCTAAGGCTTGAGGCATACTAGCCCTCCAGCCACCATCTCCACACCTCTGGGACTGGGACAGCTGGCACTGGCAGGGCCCTGGGATAAGAGGGGTTTCCCCAACTGGCCTCAGAGCCTGTGTGGCAGACAAGTTCCCTCAAAGAGCAAGTGGTCCCATCACCTGGAACCCTCAGTAGCCCTTGGCTCACCAGCAGAACCTGTGCTATCCTCAACAGCCCTCAACAGCCCTGCTCTGCAAGTCTGGGCCTGGCAGACCTGGCCCCAAGTCAGGCCCTGGCTGCGGTGGGGTCCCCACCCCTCCAGTCTGCCTGGCAGCCCCTGTCTTATCAGAGGCAAGGATGAGGGAGGGATGAATTAGAGAGCTGGGTCCCTGGGCAAAGAAAGGTGAAGCCCCTTCCTTCTGGGAAGGGAGTCCCAAATGAAACCAGGATTTCTCCTGGGTGGAGTGCCCCTAGCAAACCCCCTGGTACCAAGTAGAGGTGACTTGAGGCATGGAGGGAGTCCACATCTGTGCCACATCTGAAGTCCCTTCCGTGACCCTTCCTTCATTTGTGCATCTCTAAATGGAATGCCCCACGTGTGCACCCATATCTAGGTCTCTGTGTGTGGCTGAACGACTGTATGTGTGTAGGGGGTTACAATTTTCTCCAGGATGATCTTTGCACATGTGTTTGTGTGTGGAGGGCAGCCAGGCGGGGGCGCAGTGTCCTTCCCACCGTTTCTTCTGCTTGTGGAGAGCCTGGCCGAAGTCTGGATAATTTAAGCCAAAGAGACAGGCTTTGGTCCCCTTCTCTCCCTTCCCTCCTCCTCTCTCCCCTCTCTTACAGGGCTGGATCCCTGAAGGGAAATTAAAAGGTTATTTAAAGCCCCCGCCTCCACCTTTCTTGTCCCTTTAAATGGAGCCTAAACGGTTTTGCTTTGGCAGAAGAAATCTCTTCTGGAGCTTTGGGGTGGGGGTGGGGGATCCTGGTGGGAGAGAAGGGTCTAAGCAGCCTAATCCTCTTACCGCCCCCTTCTCTCCCCTCCCTTCTGAGGCCCACCACTCCCTGCCCCCCCCGAGGCACTCAGCCCCTAACTCTGCCTGGGGATCAATCCTCAAATCTGTCCATGGCCCCTTCTGCCCTGCCCAGGCCAAAATTCCTGACCTCCTCCACCCAGTCTAGGACTCTGAAATTTACTGGTAGCATCAGGCAGCCAACACCTCCCACCTCTTTGTGCTCTTGCCTCTAAGTAAACAGCCCAGCTCCCAGAAGCTTCACTTACTGGAGAGAATGCCAGAACCAGGGTCCAGCTGCTCCGGCCCCAAGTTTAAGACCATGTGCTCATCCTGTGTCTGTCTTACACACAGCCACCTGGATCCACAATCATGCTTGGACTCACAATTGCGCAAAGACTGGTTATACACACAAAAAGGACTTATGGCCACAGTTACACATGGACTTGCGGTCACGGGAGCACTTGTTACAAAGACACACTCCATATTCGACTCACAGTTGCTACCACTGTGGCCAGAGGCAGACTGCACAGAATCCCAGCCACACAGGGACACACACCATATGCACCCTACATCCTACACACACTTGGTCAAGTGCGTCTCTAGTCACCTCCACGGATAGCCTCAACACAACCAGTCCTCACTTGGGCACCACCAGCAGCGTCGGCGTTAACCTGCCCCTCTGGCACACACATCAGACACACCTTTCGGAAGGCTGGGCTCCTTCACCACCTGGCCCCAAAGGCAGCTCCAGAACGTCATCTTATTGTGATCCGGTCCTGCCTGCATGGAGCAGGGCACTGGCAGGAATGCGAGGGCCCCAGGCCCAGGATTTTCCCCATGTGGGCCAGGAACCGGTGTCTGTCCCCCTTGAAACAGGTGCGTGTGCTGCGTGTGAAGCTGAGTCCCACATCTGCAGCCTCTGGAAGATGCCTCCAGCTTGCCAGACAGGAGGCCGGCGGTTAGGAGCGCCATCCTGTGTATGGGCTGAGTACGTGAGCGGTGAGTTCTGATTTCGGGTTGTAGGGTGCTGTGGTGGCGCGGGAACGGCAGGGCCGCCGGTGGTGTGGGACCCGTAGGTAGAGCCCGTGTCTGTGTGCGCGCGCGCAGCTCAGGACCAATCTTGGAGGGACGCTGGGGAGTGGGGGTCAGCCAGAGCAAGCGCCCCCACGCCAGCGCTACTGATCCTGCTGCTAAGCCCCCAGTCACGCGGGTGCGGCCTTTTGAGGGAAAGGTTTGTCAAGACCCCTCCTCGTCCCAGGAATTGGCCTGCAGTTTTTGCAGAACCGAGAGACGCAGAGATCCCGGGACTGGAAGACCAAAAGATGAAGATTCGGAGGAGGTGACGGACGCTGGCCGGGCCCAAAGACCTACTGACGGTCGGACCCTCGCATCCTAGGCCAAGAGTGGTTCCGTTGCACCGGCGGGGAGGGGCGGGGCGGGGGCGGGAGCGACGCTTGATTGGCAGCCACTGGGGCCATTAGGGAGAGCGTGGGCCCGCGCCGGGCGCCCGGGAAACGCCGTTTAAAACTCCAGCCCCGGCCGCGGCGCGCGTAGATGGCTGTGGCGGCGGAGGCAGCGTGGCCCGGGAGACCAGGTGCGAGCGGGCGGGGCCGACGGGGCCGGGCCGGGAGGGGAGCGGGGCGGGGAGGACACGGCCCGGCCCGAGAACTCTGGGGACCGCCTCCCCGCTTGTCTGCAGTCTGGCACCAGCCGGGAGAATTGGAAAGTTTGCTTGCGGTCAGTGACTTGGGGACAAGACAGATTGCGCAGAGACAGAGGAGGCAGAGGGGAAGGCCATAGACGCAGATTCGGGGAGAGAGGGAGACACACTGGGTCAAACAGAGGGAACGATACCCAGGGCTGAAAACGGAGTCAGAGACAGCGAGCTACCCGAGGAGACAGAAAGCGCGCAGAACTCGAAATTTCGAGGCAGAAAGAGAGAGCCGTGGGCAGAAACGCGCCGCGGCAGAGACGGAAGCCTTGGCCCGCGGAGACGCAGGCACCCGCAGAGAACGCTTCAGATCCGTCACGGTTTTGCTTCATTTGGAAGATATTACTTCGCCCCTGAAAAAAAAATACAAAAAAGGTTTGGATATTAAGCGGAGACAAATCCTTCTCAGTTTGGAGGGGGTGGGGAGGAGGTGGCTGGGGTAATGCGGAGCAGATGCGCCCCGGGCTTCTCGAAGCCCGGGGCCCAGGCTGGGGAGGGGGCGCGGCCAGAAACCCAGGTCCCCGCCCGGGGAGCGCAGGGGCCGCCCACGCCTCCCCGGCCTCGGCGTCCACGCCGCCTGGTGAACTCCTCGGTGCCGGGGAAATTACCCGGGATCCGTCTCAGGTCTTGCCGGCGCGGCTCCGGCTCAAACTCCGCCGCCGGCTAGTGCGCCGTTTCTCTCGGGATTGCGATTCTGCACGAATTCTCCAGTTGGGGGTGGTTCAGCGCTCAGTCTGCCACTGTCCGCGTAAACGCGGCCTCGGGCTAGGGTACCTCAGGTGGATGTTTGGGGCGCGGTGGTCCCAGTCCCCTAGAATTCGTTTTTGCCTTCTGCGGCCCCGGCTGGCGTGAGTCGGGTGAGCTCAGGCGGGGAACCGCAGGCTGGGTCCAGTCCCTGGAGCCGCTCTCACGGTGCATTGGGAGGAGCGGTCAAGGGGCTGGGGAACTGCCATGGTCTCTCGTCTTTGGGCCTCCCACCCTGGGTGCCCGCGACCCGGTTCTGGACGGGAATAGGCGGCGTCCCGGACACCGAAGGCTTAACTTTGTCGCCCGTCACAAGTTCCCGGGCTCTGCGCTGGGGCCGCGGCGGCGCTGGTGGTGCGGTGGGGTGCCCAGGCTTAAGCTTTCTATCTCCAAATTCAACCCGAAACTGGGGATGGAACTTTTCTGGATTCTGGCGGCAGCAGGAGGGGAGCTCTTTAGGCTGGTGATTTGTTCAGTGAGGGGGTCTGGATGGGAGCGGGCTGTGCTGGCCTTTTCGTCTTCTTTCGGTTTTGGAATCCTCCCAAGCAGGGAACCCGCGGAGTCTCCAACGCGGTCTCAGGGCCTGTTCTGCCCGAGACACTGGGCGCCCTTTTTCGTTTTAGAAAAGTCTGCAGAGGCCCTTGGCCAGCTCAGCTTGTGGACTTGCTTTCTGAGGCTCCCGTGGTTTAAGGACTTCGGGAAGAGAGGGGGGCTTTACAGACTCGGTGGGCCTTGCAGGGGTGGGGGTAGGGGTCGGGGGAAGGGACTTCGCACAGCGGAGGTTGTAAGCGCTGAAGCCCTGGAAATTGTGCAAGTCCCCAGTTCGCCTCCGCGACTGCGGGGTGGCCGCTGTCTCTTCCACTCATTGGAGCTCGGGATCCTGTGCGCTGCAGGCGGGTTGGCCGGGCCTAGCATCTTCCTGGGAGGTCTTGTCGTCTATTAGTTTTAGGTGGGGTGGAGTGAGTTGTTTTCAATTTTGTTGGGATTCCCGTTTCCCGTCCCCGCATCCTGAGTCCTCCCCAAAAGGGAAAGCAGTCTGACCTAAGGATGGTGAATTTAGGTCCTCCCTTCTCTGCCAGCAAGCTGTGCTAATGTGTGTGTAGGCGGTCAGAAAAAAAAATCGAATTTGCTACCTAGTGAGAGCAAATTATCCAGATAATTGGTTCAAATCTCTCTCCTCTGTGGCTGGGGTAGACACAGTCTTTGGACCAGAAGCAGGGAATCCCTACTCAGGATAGGGGTAACCACCCCCACACCCGCAGACCTTACCACAGGGACTCCTGCTTCCACTGAGAACCTGGCTGCGGTGGCAACAACCCCCGAGTGGAAATCTGAACAGGGCAAAGGGGCAGAGGAGTGGAAACCCGCCCCAGGCGAAGGCAACCGGGAAGGCGACCATCCTGGGCCTCCAGATGGGTTCTGCCTGTGGGCTGGCTTGCGGGTCAGCTTCAAGAGCAACGGGTGAGTGTCTGGGAGTCCCCTGCACCCTGTCACCACAACTTTCACGTGTGGCATCCAGTGTAGTCATGCAATTGGAGCCATTTCTCTGCTCAGATACAAACAACGTGTTCTGGAGACCTGGCACACCCACTCACACTGCCTGGCAGATCTTGAGCAGGAAACAGTTTCCAGGGGCCCCTGGGACCAACACCATTGGGGACTTGGAATGAGGGATCAGTTACAGCCCTTTTTGCCAGCTTCCCTGAAGCCTGGGTTCTGGGAGACTGGAGCACCCTGACTCTGGCTGTGGGCTGAGGAGGCAAAGGGGAGAACCTGACCAAGGGGCACAGCCTCCCACCTCCATCTCTGAGCTAATCCTGCGCGCACACACAGTTTTGGACCATTCATATTGACAGACACACGGAACCACACAGACACACTACGCTGACTGCCACACAGAGTCAGATGCTTGGGTTAGAGTCACCTGGGCTAGGGGTAGCTAAAATACACCCAGGTGAGAAGTTACACAGGTAGTGGAACACACACACAGGAGCACACAGGCAGATCTGCCGGCTGCACACTCACAAAACCCCTCTGACAGACACAGTTATGTACACACAGGTTAAACTCACAGGGACACTCACTGACACTGCGCATCACACATATGCATACACCGCTCCCCACCGCCCCCAGGACAACGCTGGGAAGCCCAAAAACCGCACTTCACCCACTTTCCCTGTGCAGCCCAACGGCCTGCATATCTGCGACTGGGACTGGCGTCTGGGCTCTGTGCTCCCGATTCCCGCGGCTGCTCTCTCAGGGTCTCGGGTCCCTGTGGAGCACCCCCCCTCCTCGTTCCCGTTCCTCTCCTCCTCCTCCGCCCCTTCCCGCGGTCCCGCTCGGCCGCCCTGCGGTGCCCATGTAAATGACAGCAATAAATATCTAATCAAGGCCCGGGGCGACGCCGCCGCCGCCCGCCAAAGCCCATTACAGAGCGGGCAGGCGCAGGAGGGAGGGGTGCTAGGGGGGAGGCGGGTGAGCTTCTAGCCGAGCGTGTGGTCCGGTCTGGACCTTCGTCCTGCACTGGGTACCCTTCATCTCTGACCTCGGGGGAGTCACTGTTCCAACTTGGCCTCAGTTTCCCCTTCGGTAAGAAGGGCACTGAGCTGCATCCTCCGTTACCCAGTCCGGCCCTCCTGCCACCCAGCGATCTCTCTTGCTGTTTAGTCACTCGTCCGTTCTTCGGACAATTTATTTGATACAGACCCACTGCTGCGGGATGGGCGGAGATCCCAGCTCATGCACATCCGGAATCACAGCTCTGGCTCCAACTATTTTTCGAACTTAAGCCAGGTTTCCGGCGGCGGCGAAGTGGAGATTTGTGTGGATCCGCGGCAACCAGGCTGGAGTGGCTTTCCCAGACGGGGTCACTCCTTGCGTGCAACTGCGGGTGTTACTTCAGTGCGTCCAGGTCACTGGAGCCGGCCGGGCCTCGCGGCCCCTTCCAGCCTCCACAGCTCTATCCGCCAGGG
The DNA here is from genome assembly GCA_028646485.1 of Cryptoprocta ferox. Classification (NCBI taxonomy): domain Eukaryota; kingdom Metazoa; phylum Chordata; class Mammalia; order Carnivora; family Eupleridae; genus Cryptoprocta; species Cryptoprocta ferox. The sequence continues at coordinate 66,369,631 of CM053570.1, read as the reverse complement.
TTTGCTGGCGTCCCGGGGGCACGCGTTCGTCTGTCTGCGCGCAGGGCGGGAACTAGGCTCTCGCAGCCCGCAAGACGCACTCCTCCCCGAGTTCCTCCAGCGGTCCGAGGCCCAGACTTGGCGCAGCCGCTCCGCAGGGACTCCGCAGTCCTTGTTCCGCCCCCCGCACCCGCCCCGGCCTGGGTTTGGACGAGCGCGGGGAGGCCCACTCGTCCGGGCCGGAACTCTGGTTCTGGGCGTACCGGGCGAACGAGACGGCCTCCTCCGCGCAGGTGAGACGCGGGAACATGCTGACCGCCGGCCTCTGCACCGCCCTGGCTCCGACCAAGTCTCTTCCGTCTTCTCTGATGTCCTAGCTGCATCTATGCTGGAAAGGAAGTGGAGAATCAAGCAATTATTTCGAGTCCTACTCCCGGGGCCTTCGGCCAGGCCTCCCCTGCAACAGACTGTCCTCAAAAGCCCAAGCTGCAAGGGATCTTGAGAAAAAAGAACAAAAATTGGCCTCTCTCCTCTTTTCTCCCTCTCTCTGCCGCATTTCACTGCCTTAAAATTAACTCCAGCCGCCTGATTTCTTTGCACCCCCCAACATTAAGCACCTCAGAAAACCAGAGGAGGGTAGGCAGAGTGGCCTCCCTTAGTCTCGGCCCATTAGCCTGCGGGGGGCTAATTACCCCAATTAGCTTCTGATTTATAATTAATGGCTCGGACCAAGGGATAATTGGATGTTAATGGATAACAGTTTGTGCAGGGAACTAAGCTCCTGGGCTCCTCAAGAGGGGCATGGGGGTGGGGTCTGTCCTGAGACCGACCTCAGGCCCTGGAGCTCTCCACACTGGTGGGCCCCTCCCCATCCCTAACCCAGGACAGGAGGTAAGAATCTCCTCTGAGGAACTGATGAGCTCTAGGTGCCAGGAGACCAGCATCCCATCTGATCTAACCCTTGCAAAGCTACAAACCCTGAGGCCCACCTGAGCTCTTTGGCTCCAAATACAGGACCACTTTGGGGGCCCTCAGCTGAAGGGGGCTGCTGGAGTTTCTGGACCTCAACAACAGCCCGTTACCTACCTACATGGATCAAGCAGTGTGGGATTAATGGTAGCACTGTGGGGTCAAATGGTATCAAATGCCACTGGGGGATGGGGCATGGCCAACGTGAGAGCAGTGGCCAGGGCTCCATGTGGTACAGGGTCAGAACTCAGTTGTGGCAAGGTCAAAGTCACAGCTATGGCCAGGAGGTGGTTTGGCTTCTGGTGGGAACATGCGATCTTTCCTGCTGCAGTAGGATAGGGCAGGCAAGTGAGGAAGGGACTCTGGGCCTTGGCTCACTCAGTTCTGGGCTCCACTGCCCTTATCACATCTCATAATGCTCATCTCTTCTCCAGGGCATCTGACTATCTGACCACTCCCCTAGAATGGGGCTGGAACTCCTTACATTACCCCAGAGTCCATTACCTGACAAACAGTGGTTCTCTTTACTTGAGGAATGAGCATTTAATGTCCCCTGTGCTAGGTACTGAGTACTGGCTCCGGAGCCAGATCTTGCCCTGCAGGAGCCCCCTAACTGGTGAGTTCTTGGTGAGCACTGAGTTAGACTCAGCACTATGGAATTAGACTCCCTGGATTTCATCCTGGCTAAGCTGCTTAGCTGTGTGGCTTTGGGCAAATGACTTCACCTCTCTGAGTCTCAGGTCCCTTATCAGTCAGATGGGGATTATGAGATTGTCGTGAGGATTAAATGAGATGCTGCCTGTCAGGTCTCTATCAGGATGGCAGGTAAAAATAGTTATAATTATATCTGGAGTAAAGGGCAGGCAGATGGGCAACTCACTATAATCTGGTGAGGTAATGCCATGATAGGTGAGTTCAAAGAAGTCAACTGACCCAGGCTGGGGTATCAGGGGAGGCTTCCAGGAGAAGGGAGCACCTAAGCCTAGTGTGAGGAATCAGGAGTTCTTTAGGTAATGCTGGTGGAGGAACAGTGCTCCCAGAGTGGAAATGATGAATTTGGAAATGTCTTTCAAGAAAGTTGTCTTTGAAGAGACCAGAGATAACTAGTCTGAAAGATGAGTCCATTTGTTTTAAAAAGGGGAAATGGAAACAGGTTTAAATGTGCGCTGATAGGAGCAGTGGGGCTGCGGTTGGCCATCCAGGGGATGAGGATCTCAGGGAGAGGAATGTGCCCTGGATTCCCTAGCTCTTAGACACCCAGAAGCAAATGACGCCACATTTCCAGCCATTAGGCCTTATATGTGTCTCTAGAATGTGTCCTTGGCCATTTCCTGTGGTCTTGCTGGCCACATGGAGTCACTGCGTTGTTGGTGCCTTGGCCCACGCCCTTGGGAAGGGGGCCATGGGTGGGGGAATCTGGTCCCTGGCAAGGGGACAAAGTGGCTGGTACCTGGGCTCTCTGCTCCTTTGAGTGCCTGATGCCGATGGTGGAGGTTTTGGAGTTGGAGGGTTCAGCAGTGACCCGAGAGTGAAGCTGTAACAGCATCTGAAAGGGAGCAGCTGGGGATACCTTCATCTCAAGTCTGCCCTCAGCCCTGGTTCTGCAGGCTCCTTCCTCAGGGCAGGGCTCTCGGTGCCCCCGTACAGCATATGCTCGCATTGCTCTTTCTTGGCAACTCAGGACTAAGGACTGATGTGGGAATAGGGGCACTTATTAGGATGGGGGCTCAGCCGTTCTAGTTCCCAAACAGGTCAGCCAAGGGTAACTCACCTCCTTTGAGCCTCAATCCCTCCTCTGTAAAGCAGGGATGACAATAATACCTCCTTCATAGAGCTGAGGTAAGAAATTGGTGAGGTTACCGCAGTTGAGTATCTGGCATGTGTCAGGCACAGAGCTTCTCTTAAAATCTTGGACCCACCTGCTCAGAGCTAGAAGTCTTCACCTTTCCACCTCCAACACACACATACACACACGTGTATGCACACACATGCACACCCATGAAGGAATCTCTCCTTAGCCTCCCTCAGGTGGCTGGCCAGCCCTGGGTTACACACTTCTCATGACTGAGATTTCTTTCCCTTCTGGGGCAGCCATTTGGTCAGTAGTAGGTAGGACCCTTGCCAAGGTCACATAGTAGCCTGGGGTTGGGGCAGGAGCTCTGGCCTGGTGCTCCTGGGCCCGTGTATTTATGTTCTGCTACCTGCCAAGCAAAAGGTCTTTTGGTCTCCAAACTGCTAGGTAGGAAGGACGGCTGCAGGGGTCTCTCCCCATGGAGGGTCACCGGGGATCCTGCAGGGCTGAAGGGTGGCATTTCTCGGGGAAGGAAGTCTGTAGCAACAGTCTCCCTTCAATCTTTCCTGCTGCCATTGGCACCCAGACTAGCCCTCACTAGGGCTGATCCCTTGGCCACACTTTGGAGATGAATCCCAGACAGATCCTCGGTGACCTGGGCTTCCTGTCCTGCTTCTACCACTTAACAACCATGAGACCTGGAGCAGGTGGTTTCACCTCCCTGAGTCTCAGTTTTTTCATTCGTGTAATGGGGATAATAATTCCCACCCAGTAGGCTTGTGCTGAAGCTTGTGAGTGAGAAGAGGGCGTCATTAAAAGGAAGCTGTCATTGTTAAGGCGATAATGGGTCTGACCAGGCTTACAACAGAAGAGGCAAGTCCTCAGAGAATGTTGGTTCCTCTCCTCCTGCTTTCTTTCCTTCCCTTTAAACAAAGTTGTTCTGCGGTGCTCCCCACTGTGTGTGGGAATGAGAAGAAACTGAGGGGGAATTAAAAGTTCAGAAGAGGAGAGGAAGAGGTGAAAGAGAGATTGCATGGGTCTGTGGGGGTGCTGAGTGGGTGTGACCGAAGGAAGGGTCCACTTTCCTGTTAATCAAAGACGCCTTGCGTACGGTTTCCTAGCAGTCCTGCTGTTAATTTATAAAAAATGCCCCCTAATAAAATTCTGCTTGATTCTTCGATTGGCTGGGCATTAGGCCGCAGCCAGCAGCGACGCGGGGACATAACGGATGCATTTGCAGATTTGGAAAATTAAAGCCATCTATATGGCGCCTGTGGCGGGAGATCCGCCGATCTGCTTGCTTAATGAAATATAAAGATTCTTTTAACCAATGTAAGCACAATTCGACAGCTTGTGAAACGCGGCCGCGCCGTGATGGATGGCTCTCTTGGCTCGCCAGGAATTGCGGGGCGGCACCTTTTAAATATATAATTGATTCTGTTTGGAGTGTGCAGTGGGCTGAGCCCTCGCGGGGCCCGGCCTGGGGCCAGGAGTGCAGGGCCCTGTTCAGAGGCTCCTGCAGGCCCTGCCGGACTCCAGCCTGGGTGGCTCTTGGCCTTGCTATGGGAGCCACGCACTCAGAACTGGATGTGGGTGGCGTTCCAGCTGCTGGGCCTGGCTGAGGACCCCGGTGGCAGGTCTGGGTTGTCCCAATTGTTAGAAAAGGGCCCATTGAGCAGGGTTCTCCTGACCCTGGCTTCAGGTCCTGGGGACAAAGGAGGTGGTGGGACTGGGGCTCTAGGTGTCCATTCTGCCCTGAGGACCATAACCCATTATGATAGCCCTGCTTCTTTCACTGTTCTCTTACCTCTCTTAGCCTCTGGTTCTTTGTCATCAAGTTAACATTTATTAGTTACTAAACACTGGCTGTGTACCAGGCTCTGTGCTAGGTGTTGCAGAAACAAAAAATGGATAAGACAAATCTATTCATTTTCTCTGTGTTGCTCTTTCTGTCTCTCTGGATCAACTCCATCTCCTTGGATTTCCCCCTTTTTCCTCCTTGTATTTCTCTCTTGTTCTCCCTCAGACCTTGTTCTGAGGGTACCATTTAGTGTATGTTCCTCTGATCATACATACACACACACACCCACATTCATTCATGCTCATGGGCCCCCAGACATGCATACACAGAGACATAAATAACTGCACATACGTAACACAGATGCACATGCAGGTATGTGGCCAGTCACACAGACATGGGCACACATGAACGCTGACATGACCTGCACGCTGTGTGCTACCACATGTGTGTAGCTCGGATGGTAAGTGGCATCCACAGACAAGGGCCCCCCTTGTGGCCTCAGAGGAGACCTGGGGCCCTGATGTCCACCTGGACTGAGGAGGAGGAGTCTGAGGCTGGTGAGGGAGGAGATCAGCTGGCAAGATTTGGGCTCATACATAGCCTCATCTCACACCACACCCGCATGCACATATACACACGTGCACACACGCACACACACGTGCATGCACGAGCATGCACACCAGGGAAATGTGCTTTTTCTCTGCTGTCGTCCTGTTGCCTTGGATCAAATCAGAGATGCTGGAAGTCAGGGAATGGAAAGTGTCAGAGTAAGAGCCTGCGTGACTGGGGTTAGGAAACACTAGCTGGTGGGAAGAACCTCGCTGTGGAAACCTGTTCCACCACTTCCCAGCTGCTTGCCCTTTAACAAATTAAACAGTCTTTCTTACCTTCCTTTTTCCGCATCTGATAAAAACAGTTCCTACCTCCCATGGTGCTGGGAGGATTGATGGAGATGGCTGGTGATGTATCCGAGGCACTTAATAAATAGTTGTTATTATTAATTTATTCATCGGATCCTCATTCCTGAGCCCTGCCTTTGTGCCAGACCTTGTGATCTGGGCTGGGGTAGGGAGTCCAGAAATGCATGAGATACACCTTTTACCCTCACGGAGCTCAGTCTAGTAGGGGAGGTAGGAATGTCATCACACTCTTCCTATTCAGGTGCTAGAAGAAGAAAAGCCATGGAAGGTGCTTTGTGTGGTGATCGAGGGCTCAGAGAGTGTATTCAGTAAACAGGAACTGTTTTTGTTGCTTTCTTGTTATTGTTATCATCATTTCCCTGACCCGAGCTTAGTTATCTGGAGCCTAGAGAGAAGAGAGATGCCTTCTTAGGGACGAGTTGGGAAAGGCCCTATTTCCGAGGAGGTTGAACTAGGTCTTGATGGAGAAGGAGAAATTTTTCAGGTGAAGGGGGAGGAAGGGAATGGTGTTTCAGGTGGAGGGCCCAAAGGCAGCATCAAAGGCATGGAGATGACAAGAGGGAGTGGCAGGTAATCTGAGACTGCTGGGTGCTGGGGAGAGGGAGGGCAGCAGGCTGAAGGGGTGGGCAGAGGCCAGAGTGGGAAAGTCTTGAAGACCTTCAGAGGACCAGTGAGCTGGGGCAGTTGTGGCGCCGAGAGAGGTACCTCTCTTGGCTTTAGTTAATAAAGACTTGTCGCGCATCAAAAACTGTGAGATCAGCAATAATTAAGTCAATTAAAATGTCACCACATCAACAGCAATGAGTTTTAAAGCAACAAAGCCGTGCAGAGGTGGGGGAAGGGGATGGATAAAATTACTTCTAAACTCTGTTCTGTCTTCCCCACCTGGAGCTTGTGACATCTTCTGGGGCCTGGCTCCATCCCTACATCCATTGGAACACATGGATAACCCTCCCCATCTCCTCCCTCCAAAAAGGAAAGAAAGAAAAAAATATATATATAGATGTAAAAATCACCAGTAATCCCATCTGCTATCTCCCAGAGATAACCCCTGTTAACATTTCAGGGTATAACCTTCTAGAATTCTTTTCTATGCATATTTATACATACATTACAAAAATGGGATCATATCATGCATATTGTTACCTATTTCTTCCACTCAACGATATATTGTGAGCATCAGCACATACGATCCACATCACTGTTTCAAACTGTAGCACTGTTCCATTGCGGGCATGACTGTCCCCTCGTTTACTGAACTAACTCTCTCTCGATGGACAGTGAGGTTTCCAATTGTTTGCCATCCTAAGCAGGGCTGTGATAAACATTCCTGGACACACATCTCTGCGTATTTGAAGGATATGTTTCTGGAAATGGAATTGTGGAGTCAAAATGATGCTCTCTCTAAAGGCTTTTGATGCCAGGAACTAAAGCTCTTTTGTCAACGAAGTCGGGAGGAGGAAAGGACCACTTTCTACTCCTCTAGATAACCCTGGGTAATGAGTTTTTTTTTTCATATTTGCTAATCTGATTGATGAAAAATATTGTGTATTATGGTTTCTATTTTTATTCTTTGGTTACAAGGAAGGCCAAGCTTTTTGTCATAGGTAAGATGGCTATTTGTGTTTTTCCTAATAAGTTGACTCTTTAGTTACTTTGCTGTCTTTTAAGGTGACCATCTTTTTGTTTCTATGGAGGAGCTCTTTATATATTATGGATGTTCTCTTATTTTTATGTGAGTTATTTATTTTTATCAATTTTGCTATGTCATATATATGGTAAATATTTTTCCAGGTTTGTTGTTGGCCTTTTAGCTTTGTTTATGGTATATTCTATTATACAATGTTTAAATTAAAAATTTTTAATGTTTATTTTTGAGAGACAGAGCATGAATGGAGGAGGAGCAGAGAGAGAGACACACACACAGAATCCAAAGCAGGCTCCAGGTTCTGAACTGTCAGCACAGAGCCCAGTGTGGGGCTTGAACCCATGAACTGCAAGATTATGACCTGAGCTAAACTCAGATGTTCAACCAACTGAGCCACCCAGGAGCCCTTCTATTATTTAGTATTTAAACACATGTCACCATGTCTGTCCTTCTTTCCTCTTGGATCTCTGCCTTTGGGGTCATGTGTATAGTGGGTAGAGTGGGCTTCTTTAAGTAAATGTTGTTGGGAGGTGTTATGTGGCCAGTGTCAGCTCAGAAATCTATAAATCCTGCCCTCAGTCCTGGCTTGTATATCCAACTGCTAATTCAAGATTCTTACTTGGAAGTTGGATCCATATTTTCACACTTACCATGTCCCCCCAAAACCATGATCTCCATTGCTCCCTCCCCAGACTCCCTTCTCCCTCAATGTTCCTGAATCAGGAAAAGTCCCGTCTTCACTCAGTTGCTCAGGCCAAAAATATTTGAGTCAACCGTTTTTTGTTGTTGTTGTTGTTGTTTTCTTAAGTAGGCTCTGTGCCCAATGTGGGGCTTGAACTCACAACCCCGAGATCAAGAGTGGCATGCTCTACTGACTAGGCCAGCCAGGCTCCTCCAGTCATCCTTCTTTGACCTCTTTTTTTGTCACATCTTATAACTAACCTATCACAATCATGTCCATTCTTCCATCAAAATATGTCCTGAGTCTGGGGTGCCTGGGTAGCTCAGTCAATAGAGTGGTCAAGTGTCCAACTTCGGCTCAGGTCAGACTTTGGCTCAGGTCATGATCTCGTGGTTCATTGGGGCTCAGCACAGAGCCTACTTTAGATCATCTGTCCCCCTCTCTCTCTGACTGTCCACTGTCCCTTCCCCTTTTGTGTGCGTGTGCACCCTCTCTCTCTAAAAAGCAAGCAAACAAAAAATTAAAAAAAAAAAAAAACATGTCCTGAATCCTACCACTTCTCACCACCTCCCCCTACCACCTAGCGGAAGGTCCCTGGTTGCTGGCCTGGTCTCTCCACTTTTCTTCTTGACCCTCTGCAGTCGCTTGTCTGCAGCCAAAGTGAGCTTTTAATGACAAATTGTATCATGTTGCCCTTTAGTCAAGACCCTTCAGAAGCTTCCCATCACGGTGAGGATAAAATTCAAACTCCTTACAATGGGGCTGTGAAGCTCTCTGGGGTCTCGCCTCTCCTCTCTCTCTCTACTCGATCCCTCCCTCTCTGTGTTTCAGCTACCCTGACTTTCTTGCTGTTCCACATAAACACCAAGCTTCTTCATGCCTCAGGGCCTTTGTCCTTGCTGTTCCTTCTTGCCTGTAAAGCCTTCCTCTCAGAACTTGGCATGGCTTACTCCAAATAGCAGAATGCCCTTTCCTGACCATGTGTTCTACAATAATCTTCCCTTTTCCTCTTGTTATTCTCCTCCTCTGTCTTATTTTTCTTCGGAGCACTTATTTCTGTCTGGCATTACTACCTATATTTATTTGTTATTTTGTAGTCCTTCTCCCTTGGAATGTAAATTCCACAAAGGCAAGGACTTTGGTCACTTAGTAGGCAGGTGCTTAATACATATTTATTGAATGAATACGTGTAATATATAAATGTGTGTGAGTGTAATGTTTGCGTGTAGATATATTTGCTGCTTGGATAGATATCTGTGAGAATGTCTGTGTGCAGAGCCGTGGGGATAATGACACTGAATTTGTAAATATTGCTGAGTTTGTGTGTGATGATGACCACTTCTGTGAGTGCCTTGCTGAGAATGTCCACGTATATGTATTTGTGCATGAAACGTGTGTGCGTGTGTGCACTGCGGATGTTTGGTTACGTATAGCCTGAGTGTTTACATCAGTGAGGGTGGGGAGCTGAGACACTTGGGCAAGTTCTTCCTCTTACCAAATGGACCTGCCATTGCGCCAACCCTCCCCCGTTCCCTCCCACACCCAGGACACCGGAAGCACCTGTGTGTTTTTGGGAACCTGCAGACATTGGGTCACATTCCAAAAATGACACTTCAGGCTGACACAGGGTGGGCACTCAGATGAGGATTGTGAGGGTCTGGAGGAGACCTGGGACTGTTAGGACATTGGCAGCCTTTTGCTGAGATGGGCCATTTCAGTAGGAAGGATGATAAATTAGCCACCAAAGAATGAAGCTGAAGCAGCGTGGGCGGGCTGGGCCCTGCTTTGGTTGTGTGGCCTCAACATGTCACTGCTCTTTCTCTAAGCCTTGGTAGACTCATCTGTAAATAGGGTTCATTGCTCTGGAAATAGTTATATAGAGGTAAATAGAGGGTAAATAGAGGTAAATAGAGGGAGGTAATGGTAGTGAATGTGTAACAGTCATAACAATAGTGTTCTTTTGTCTGTGTGGTACATTAAGGTTTTAATCCACTATTTCATCAGAGCAAATGCCTCATGTCCCCAGTCCAGCTCTGGGCTTGGCCCCATGTGGGCCTTAGTAGGTGTTGAATAAATAATATGTGTGTGAACGAATCAATGAAGGCACAGATAAGAGAGTGCCTGGGTGACTAAATGGAGATGGGTGAATAAAGCAGCAACTGGACTGATAAGTCACAGTGACTAACATTTTTTAGCACATACTGTGTGCCAGGCCCTATTGTAAAGGCTTCTCTTAATCCTTGCAACAATCCCATATGATAAGTACTATTATTAGCCCCATTTTGCAGATGGAGAAACAGAGGGACAGGGAAGTTAAGTGACCTGCCCAAAAGTCACAAAGCTCCTAAGTGGCAGAGTTGAGATTCCAGTCCAGGCAGTCTGACTCCAGAGCCCAGAGCCCAGGCCACTTTCTGATGGAGAGGCCAGAAGCTTCTGGGGGTGAGGTGAACATCCAAGGTCTAGGCTGGGGGTGTCTTCCCCAGGGTGGAGCGTGATCCCCGGGTTCACGTCTCCTCTCTTTCCCTGTCCTTAGGTGCATGCCGCGATGCAGCACTACGGGGTGAATGGCTACTCGCTGCACGCCATGAACTCACTCAGCGCCATGTACAACCTGCACCAGCAGGCGGCCCAGCAGGCCCAGCACGCCCCCGACTACCGGCCATCGGTGCATGCGCTTACGCTGGCTGAGCGCCTGGCTGGTAAGGGCCATGGAGATGGGACCTTGGGGACAGAACTGTGGGGGCGGGGGTGGAGGAGAGGTCTGGGGGAGGGGGCTCTGGAAGTTGAAGATAGGAAGGAGGGAGCACTGGGAGTTTAGGAGGCTATGGAAGACCCACGTCACTTAGCAACACAGAAAGGTATCAATTTAAAATCTATTCGTGACCATCCAGAGCACTCCTTGTTTGCCAGGACTGTGCTGGGCACTGGAGCTGCCCTGGGCCTTCAGATTCCCTTAACGACCCCGTGAGGGAGGGACTCATCCGCCTACCTGCCTGTCTTGAGGATGAAGACTGAGCGGGGAGGGTAAGGGACTCGCCCCCAGGAGTAGCTGGAAGAGGACTGGAGTGGCCAGGCGAGGATATTTCAGGCACAAGGAGTCATATAAATAATAATAGCCGATTGTGTTCCAGGTGCTATGTGAGGCTTTCTCTGTGCATCAAATGATTCAACCCCGATAAAGAGAGGTTATTATCTCCATTTTATGGACAAGGAAACTGAGGCTCAGAGAGGTTAAATCTAGATGGGGGTGGGGCTGGGGGTTGAACATGACATTAGGGCTAAAAATGTAAGCTTCGAAGTTCCAGATCTGCAGTTATTGGGGTTCTGCCCATCCACTTCTCCTCTTTGAGCCTGCACCCCCTTTATACAGAGGGGACAATGGGATGGTTGGGAAGTTATTTGAGGTAGCATAGGCAAAGTATTCAGCAGAGCCTGCTAAGTGCTCAGAAGTCATTATTCCTCAAGTCCCAAGGTAAGTGCCCATGAGGGAGCTGCAGTCTTGTGTCCCCATCCCCCTTCTACTGATTCGCTGCCCTGCCGCCCCTCACTGGGCATGAGAAGGATTTGACCGCAGGTGATGGGCATGACTCCTGAGATGTGGGGCCACCCACTGTCTTCTGTCCCAGGCAAAACCCTGAGCAGCTAGTGAGCCCATATGGGTTCACTGCCCTGTGCCAGGCAGTAGTCCAAGGACTTCAGGGCACCCCCAGGGAGGCCAAGTGCTCACAAAGCCATAGGCAGGCATGCAGGAGTGTGGCTAGGATTCAGTGGCGGGGCAGCTCAGAGCAGCGGCATGTGGTGTAGTCAGAGAAGCCTTCCTGCAGGCAGTAGGGCAGGAGCCAGGCCTTTAAAAGGAGTGACTGGTGAGGGGATCAGCATGAGCAGAGTCACAGAAAAGGGATGGGATATGAGGACCCTGTCTGGGAAGAGGTGCCAGTCTGGAAGGGAGGCTGGGGCAGCCATTCCCAATCCTTGAGACCCTACCAGGCCTCGGAGTAGGGCTCAGTGAATAAAATTCCTGAGCCCCTGGTTGTTTTCTCTAGATCAGTGTGGGGTATAAGTCTCCAGTGTGGGGATGTGGGCACAGTCCTGGCTACGGCTGTATCTCTGGTTTGGAGTGGATTCTCGATCCTGAACCTGGTGGTGACACCAGCTCCTCGCCAGAGTCAGGGGATGGAGGCTCATCTCTGCTGGTGGGGGCAGAGGACCTGGAATATTTAGCACCCCACCCCAGTTCTCTAATTCTTAAGGAGGAGGGACATGTGAGGCTCCAGGTGAGCCTTTGTTTGGAGGCCTCGCCTTCTGGCAGAACGTTTTGCTGATGGTACAGACTGCACAGTCTCCCCTGTGACCACCCACCCATATGGCCCCCGGAGCCAGCAGCAGGAGGCTGAGCTATTGTTCCCTCAACCAGGGTTCAGCTGACCGAGGGGTCCCCAGTCTCCAGGTAACCAGCATGAGCTCAGTCCAGGCTGGGATTAATGCCAGTTTGTGAGAGGTTCAGGGCTCCCTCTTTAAACTGAAGAAGGAGAAACTCAAAGGTAGCCTTTCTGGATACCCAGTTGCCTCCTTCCTCATTTAGAGTGTTGTGGGAGACTCCCCAATCTCTGGAGTGCAGGGGAAGGGCTCTGGTAGCCCTATCAGAGGCTGACCCAGCTCGGGTTCCTTTTAATATAGACAGTCCAGGATCCATTTACGGGCGATGGGAGGCAGGGGAGAGAGGTTACTGTTCATCCACTAGGATCTAGTCAAACAGAAGGGCTGGATCCTAGATGCCAGCCCTGGGCAGATCTCTATCCTCAGTTGTTTTCATGTTACCGCATGTGAGCAGGACTGTAGAATCAACAGTCCTCTAGCCCTGTCTCCCGGCCAAGCATGCAGTGGTCAGAACCTAGTCTTTTTTTGTCCTTCTTTGAGGAAGTAGCCAAAAGGGCCAAGACTAGATGCAAAAACTTTCCTGTGCTCTGAGGGCCCAGGCAGTGCCAGGCTTTCTTTGGAGGAGACATAAGAGCAGGAGCCTCAGGTCTTGTCACCAGAGACTCACAGGTCAACTTGGACCATCAGAGTCATTCCCAGAGGACATAGAATCAAGTGCCAGCGAATTATGTACCAGTCAGACCTCTTCTAACTAGACCTTGCAGATACCATCCCTGCAAGGGACCAGCCTGGCTTCTCATGGTCAGGAGCCCGTATTCTGTTGGTATCCAGAATCTAAGGGTCATAGGATATTATAACATTTGTGACACTGACATACAGATTATTAGCATCATGTAGTCTTGGAATACTATACTCCTAGCATCCTAGGACTTTGAGGATCTTAGGGCAATGTCCACCTACCTACCCCCTCCACCCCCAAGCCAAATGAGGAAGGCCACTCTCAGTCATAATCCTGACAGCTGCTCATGGAGGTGTGTTAGGCCTCTGTGGTCCTTTTAGCGAACATGGGCAAGGAGAGATCTTAAAACCCCAGCCATATGGAGAGAAGATGGGGGATTTCCAAGGTAAAAGGGCCAGGACCCGGCTCTGCAGGAGCCTGGGTGTCCGCAGTGGGTCAGAGCAAAGTAAGATTCAAAACCTATTTCCCATAATTAAATGGGCGCCCTCTCCTTGCCCTCCAACGGCTGTACATTTCAAGACATCATCTTGGAGGCCCGCTATGGCTCACAGCATCGCAAACAGCGCCGTAGCCGCACGGCGTTCACTGCCCAGCAGCTCGAGGCCCTGGAAAAGACCTTCCAGAAGACTCACTACCCAGATGTGGTGATGCGGGAGAGGCTGGCCATGTGCACCAACCTGCCTGAGGCCCGGGTGCAGGTAGGGCCCCGCTCCTCTAAGTGGACCTTGCAGACAAGTACCAGCCCGCCAATCTGGCTTCCCTCTGCCCAGGAGCCTGCATTTTTATCCCTCAGTGGCCGTGTAACTGCTCTCTCCATGAATGCCTATGATGACAGGAGTGGGGTTTTGGAAGGGATGGGGGTGTATGTTTCCTGGGGGGTTGGGGGCAATGTTATCACGCACGTCCCCTCCCGGAGCACCCCAGTTCCACAACCCACAGCTGCTCTCCCATTCCCAGGTGTGGTTCAAGAACCGCAGGGCCAAGTTCCGGAAGAAGCAGCGCAGCCTGCAGAAGGAGCAGCTCCAGAAGCAGAAGGAGGCTGAGGGCTCGCACGGGGAAGGCAAGGCTGAGGCCTCAACCCCAGATACCCAGCTGGAGACTGATCAGCCCCCAAGCCTGCCCAGTGGCGACCCCCCTGCCGAGCTTCACCTGAGCCTGTCTGAGCAGTCGGCCAGTGAGTCAGCCCCTGAGGACCAGCCAGACCGGGAGGAGGATCCCCGGGCAGGGATCGAGGATCCCAAAACTGAGAAGAGCCCTGGGGCTGAGAGCAAGGGGCTGGGCTGCAAGAGGGGCAGCCCCAAGGCAGGTGAGGCTTGGCAGGTGCTGTGGGTGGGCTGGGGCCCAGCTGAGGGAGAACAGCCAGATGCTGGACAGTGGCCTGGGTATGTGAGATGGATCAGAGCAGGGACAGAGTCAGCTTTTAACCCATGGCACTTAAGAAAGGGCATGGCCCCTAAGAAAGGAGCTAGCCAGGGCGCCTGGGTGGCTCAGTCGGTTAAGCATCTGACTCTTGATTTCAGCTCAGGTCCTGATCTCAGGGTTGTGAGATCGAGCCCCACGTCAGGCTCCACATCAGGCTCAGTGCTGGGCATGCAGCCTACTTAAGATTCTCTCTGTCTCTCTGTCAAAAAAAAAAAAAAGGATAAAAAATAAAAGAAAGGAGTTGGTCATAGAAGGCCCGTGCCAGGTATTTTCCGGGGATGGGCCGGGTGGTAGGGGAGGAGGCTTAGGGAGCTCAGGGCCAAAGCTATTTATCAACCATTATGGAAATACTGTGGTATTTTAACAACCAGTACAGACACACCAATGCATATCGGGTGAATGCCACACTGGTATCAGGGACTCTCACGTGCCGAAGAGACTCAGAGCCACGTTTCTGAAGGAATAGAGCTGTGGGGTGAGGCATAGCTCAGGCACAAATCCTGAGCCCAGGCAGAGAGCTGGGGAGGGGCAGGAGCCACAGACAGCAGAGGGAAAGGGGAGGTGACAGGCCTCCCAACAAGTCAGGCACAGGGGCCCTGGCAAGGTCTCTGGGGCTGTCCCAGGAAGCCTGGGCCCCCTCCCTCCCAGGATTCTGAGGGGTGCTTCAGGACACGCCTTGGCTGAGATGAGTGGCTATGGTTTCAGTCAATGCCTGTCTTGTCTGCCATGCCAAGGGGGTGGGAGGACTGAGGGAGACCCTCCTGGCTGACCAGTGTCCTGGTCCTGAGACCTTGGTTCTCTGTGCTCTGCTTGCAGACTCCCCGGGCAGCCTGGCCCTGGCCCCTGCAGCACCGGGGGGCGGCCTCCTGGGCCCCTCCCACTCCTACTCGTCATCCCCACTGAGCCTCTTCCGTCTGCAGGAGCAATTCCGCCAGCACATGGCAGCCACCAACAACCTAGTGCACTACTCATCCTTCGAAGTGGGGGGCCCGGCCCCCGCCGCCGCCGCCGCCGCCGTGCCCTATCTGGGAGTCAACATGGCCCCACTGGGCTCACTGCACTGCCAGTCCTACTACCAGTCCCTGTCGGCAGCCGCTGCTGCCCACCAGGGCGTGTGGGGATCCCCGCTGCTGCCCGCGCCCCCAGCAGGCCTGGCACCTGCCTCGGCTGCCCTGAACAGTAAAACCACGAGCATCGAGAACCTGCGGCTTCGGGCCAAGCAGCACGCGGCCTCTCTGGGACTCGATACGCTGCCCAACTGACTGCTGGCCTCCAACCCAGCCAGGGGTCTTGGGTGCCCCCTCCCAGCCCCAGGATTACCCCCAGATGGCTTGCAAGGAGTTAACTCTATGAGCCCGAGGATCCTGGGGCCTTGGAGTCCTGCCCCCTGTCCCCCTCCCTGAGTCCCAGACCCCGATGAAGCCCACACTTGCACACCTTCTGCATGGCCCTGCTTGGATCCCTCGGAGGCCGAATCGGGGGGAGGGGAGGCTGGGGCACCCGCAGCCCTCTGCAGGAGAGTGAAGCCCTCTGTGGCCAGATCCTCCCCTCAGCATGGCCTCCCCCCTGCCCTCCTGCCCTCCCCCCTGCCCCCTAGTAAGTTGATGTGTGAAATGTGAGATATAAATATAAATATATAAAGCTATATTTTCAGGCCCCTGCCTGTGCCAGGCCCCCTGCCGCCCTTGCCTCCCCTTACAGCGTCCACATCTCTCTCTGGCTTTCCTCTGTCTCTCTTTCCCCTCTCCTTCTTCCCTGACCTGCTGCTGTCCTGTCTCCTACCCCTCTCTCCCCAGCCTCTATCTTCCCCACTCTGGACCTTTGTTCACATCTCTTTTCCTTGCTCCTGCTTGCTTTCTTTGGTCCCGGCTGTGTGGTGTTGTCAATTCCCAGGCTATGTTTTGTTTGGGATTGTGACTTTTTAGTTGTAGTGGTTTTGCTTTTTCCTGTTCTTCCCTCCTGCTTCTTCCCACCTGCCTGTCTCCTCCCTGCACCGGCCTCTCTGGGCTGTTCCTCTCCATCCCTGGTAGAGGTGGTAAGGCCCTAGCTGGAGACCCTTTTGCCACTGGAGCTGAGGGCAGGAGCTGGCACTGGCCCTCTTAGCCATCTTCTCTCAGGCCTGTCATCTAGAAGGGTCACCAGTCACATTCTCTTCTCTCTCTTTTCTCAGCTTTGAGGCCCCATTCCCAAGATGAAGGAGGAAGGGAGTGGAGGCAGGAGGCAGGCCGAGGCAGGCAATTAGAATGGTGGCATCCCTGCCTGTAAGATCTCCAGGACAGAGCACGGACACCAGCGTTCATCCAGGACTGACCACAGGGTTCTAGGTCTCTCTGGTGAGACTTCTCTGGTTGTGGGGAGGCAGCAAGGGAGGGGTGCTCTCAGAGAGAGGTCTCTTCAGAAGAATGGGGCAGACTCTCTCCTGCTCCCTGACCTCTAAGTTCCACAGCTAGAGTCAGCTGCAGGGGTGCGTCTGAGCCAGGAAGAAAGGCTGAACCCTAACTCCTGATCACAATAAGTGCAAACCACACAACAGTGCATAATCGCAGGCTTCTGTTGACATGCTGCCCTGGAGCTAATTGTTGAAGTCAGGGCTTCTGTCCAGCTAGTCACTGGCATGGAAAAGTGGGTGCCTGTTTGTGGCCAGGAGCTCAGCTCAGCAAACTTCCCTTCAAAGCAGCGTGGCCTTGAGTCAGCCTGTAGCCTCTCTGAGCCTGTCTCCCCATCTGGATTAGATGGCCTGTAACGTCCTGTCCAGCTGTAACATTCTGCATATCTGGGCTCACAACCCTTGCAGGGTGGAAATTTTTAGTTAAACTAATGACAACAACAACAGCAGCAGCAAAAAGGCTCTCAAAAGTATAGCGGATGGACTGGAAACCTACTGTTGCAGTGGAGAAATGAGTGTGGCACATACAAGCCTCTGCATGAGCACGGCCACAGTTTCTGGGTCTCAGTTTCCCCATGAATATAGTGGGTCCCTTCTAGTTGAGAAAATCTGGACTGGATCCTGATTCTCTGGAGTCATAGTGCCCATCTTTGAGACTGCCCCGTCTCCATGCCTTTACAGGGCGTCAGGGGCTCAGGGAATGGGGAAGGCAATGGCTTGCACAGATTCTGAGTCATGATCCTCAACCCTTTGTGGCTCACCACTGAACCTTCAACACTGTGCTTAGAGAAATTGCATCTGGAAACTGGGGTAAAGGTTCCTAATGTGTCTCTCCTCTCCCAGTGGTAAGGTGCACGGGGTTGCTTGTTGGGGCCAGGTAGGATTGGTTTGCAGAGGAGTCAATGCCCATCGTCCTTGCTGTGTGGGTGGGGGATGGTGTTTATCTGGGCTGGGGCAGATGGAGAAGGCTTTGGATGGGGGAAAAGTGTGGGGGGTGGTCGCCTGGGCCAGGAAAGCTATTTTAATAAGACAACGGAGTGAGACTAGGTGGATGGTGGGGGCAGGGGGCCCGGTTTCACGAGAGGTGGCTAATGGCTAAGCAAGGCTAATGGATTCACCTTGCTGTGGCAGGCAGGTGAAGGGGATCTGTTGAACGAGGATCTGGGATCTGGGATTTGGAAGGTGAATCTAACAGCCACAGGAACATCAGAGGAAAAGGGACTTAGGCAGGAAGGCTGAAGAGTGGAGACTCTACAAGACAGAGGGATTTTTGGTTTGTCTTCTAGGATCAGCTCCAGGAAGGTCTGTTTCTGAAATGAAAGCAGTCTCATCTAGATCAGGCATGGGGACTGACACCTTTTGCAGTCCCTGGATGCAGGTGACTGTCAGTGGGCCTTGGAATCCAACAGCTCTAGACATTACCACCTCCTCCAGGAAGCCTCCCCTGACCTCCTAAAGGGCAAGTTCCACCCTGGAGCCATGTTCTGTCATGGCTGGAGCTCAGCCCAGCTTCCCTCAGATCTTTGTCGACGTTTCCTCATTCAACTGATCCAATTCCACTGGCCCAGAGAAGGCAGGGAAGGTGTGCATGATCCCCTGCCCCTGAGCAGATGCAGCCTAGGATAGGGGACTAGCCTGAGTTACTGAAGGCAGCTAGAGAGCAGGAGGAGAGTGTGCCATGCGTCTCCTATAGGAGCCAGAGGGTATGGGCTTCGGGTGGGCCCCTTGCACCTGAGATTGAGGCCTCCACCGGGGCCTGCTGGCTCACAGTGAGGCTCAGCCTCTGACTGTTCCTTCCAGGAAAGCCTCATTCCTCACCTCCCTCTTATTTGAGGTCTCCATTTCCCTGCTTCTTCACTTCCCCTGAGCATGGTCCAGGGGCCTGGGCCCCCAACCCCGACTCGGCAGCTGGAGGGCTATACAGACTGCTTTCCAAACCAGCTGTTTTGTGACCATTTGTGCTTAGAGGTTGTGCCAGGCCGTGGCAAAAACACTGTGTACCGTATTTATTTATTCTGTTAGTTGAAAAAAGCAAGACTCAAATTTCCCCCTCCCTGCCCTGCCTCCTGCGTAGTGCAGCATGACACTCTGTCCTGTGATCCGTCCGTCTGTCTGATTTCCTGTGATGTTGTGACCTGTTCTTTGTCCTTCTTGGCTAATAAAAGAATTCGGCAGCACAGCCCTTGGTCCACATTCATTCCCAGACATGGCTGCAGTGGGCTGAGCGGGCAGCGTCTCAAGGTCTATTTCCTGCTTGTCCAGCGCTGTGGCCAGTGGGGGAGGGAGGCAGGCATGCCTCATGATTGGCCTGGTGGCTCTCTCCATGGCCTTCACCAATTGTGGCTGTTGTGCCACTCTGGAGCGGTTGTGGGGAACGGAGGGACAAGGGTGGGGGAGGGTTCCTTCTTCTGTGGGCTGTTTAGACCACAATACATGTGGCAGGTGCAGGGCACTTGGGGGTATTCAGGGTAGCCTGAGATGATGGGTGTGTAGGATGAGGATAGGCAGGGGATTCTGTGGGAAGCAGCAAGTAAGCCAGGACCAATGGGGGATGACAGAAAGGTACATTTGGACCTAAAGCCAGAGCTGTTCTCCAGTGGAATGGGTGACCTCAGGAGGGAGTGAGCTCTTTGTCCTAAGAGATGAACAAGCAGAGAATGAAGAAGGGATTTCTGCTATGGGTGGCAGGATGGATTAGAGATTTATAAAGGTCCTTCCAGCTCAGGGTGAGTAGAGTGTGTGTGTGATTATAGCCTATAAGTCTATATGTATGTATGAGAACCTGTGCCATGAATTCATAAGTGTCTGTGTGTGTGTGTGTGTGTGTGTGTGTGTGTGCATTTCTGCTGCATTTCAAGAAAAAGATGATGGGCCATCTTCCCTATTCAGCCTTCACTGCCCTTCCCTGGGGTTCCAGAGTGTCTGTACAGGGCCCCTGAGCCAAAAGGGATAGTGCAAGCTCAGGGCCGGGGTTTGGGGGTGGTGAGAGTCCCCTCTGAAGATTTCCTGGTTCAAGACCAGCAGGTCCGAATAGCGAATAGCATGCAGGGAGCTGTCTGCTGGGCTTCTAGGGGGCAGGGCCCCCAAGCCACAGGGACCCTGGGAGGTCCCTGACCTCCCCATTTCCCAAGTTGCTGCTGACCCAGGAGACACATTCCTCTCTCCCCAGTGGGGCTGAGGATTAGGGGGGACACCCCCCTTCACCTTGCCTTCCCACCTCCCTAGGAGGGGCTGGCAGATCAAATGTCTGCCCCAAATCTCCCACTGCTCCCTCCCAGACCTAAACCACTGTGTGCTTCCTGCATACTTCAGCCCCGCAGCACACGTGTTCCCTGGGGTAGGAGGTACCCTGGGAGCCCTACAATCTGAGTCACTCATCTACTCAACACTTACTGAGCATCTGCCGTATGCTTGTCCCAGTGTTGGGTGCTGGGTATAGAAACAAGCGAGGAAAACGTGCTCTCGAGACGGTTACAATGCAGGATGATTTGGGGGTGAAAAATAGAGAACTAAGGGAGTACAGAAGAGGCGTCCCTCGCTCAGCCTGGGGAGGTCAGGAAGGCCCCTTGGGAGAAAAACTTTGGAGCTGTGCTTCATGGGTCCAGTGTTCACCAGCAGGGCAGGAGGGAAGGGTGTCGGGGAGAGGCACAGCACATACAAAGCTGCAAGACTCAGCTGTCTGGGGGAGCCCCTGAGCCCTGAGCAAGGGGCTGGTCTGGGTGGCACTGAGCATGGTGGGGGGTAGTCAGGGGCTGAGAATGGAAAGAGAAGCTGGGAGCTTGGACTCAAGCCTGAGGGCCGTGGGGGGGGGCATTGTGAGTTATTTCCAGTGGGGGAGGGGGCTGATCAGACTGCATTTTAGTAAACCCATCCCCCCATCTCTCTGTAGTATGATGGTTCATGAGGAAGCTGGGGGACCAGAGGGGAGGCCATTGTCATGTCCTGGTGAGAGGAGGTGGCACCCATGTGGTCTGGGAAGAGAGGGGAGGGGAGAAGGGGTCAGTCAGATCGATGAGAAATCTAGGAACTAGAATTACTGAAGCGTCTGCAGGCATGGGAAGGGTCAAGTTTGCTCCTGAGTCTCTGGTCTAGCAACTTGCTAGATGGAGACCCTTGGGCTGGGGTGAGTGTTGGGGAAATGAGCCTGAGCCCAGGCTGGTCTTGTTTGCTGCATCTGAGGAGGCTTCAGTTTAAGAGAAGATGTTGGAATGTACCGGACCAGGGCTCAAAAGAGGGGTCTGTCTGTACTGCTGACCTTAACTTTAATTTATTTAACAAATACTACATAGCACTTTCTCTTTGCCTGGTACTTTAATCCTCACACAACTCTATGCAGTAGGCCCTATTATCTCCATTGCATAGATGAGGGAAAGAGGCACAGAGCAGTTAAACAACTTGCCCATGACCATGCAGCTAGTAATAAGTGAACCAAGGTATGACCCTGGCTAACCTTGGAATCCATGCTCTTCACCTTGGTGGTTGTCAACAGAGACATGGCGGATGAAGCCTTGTTACCATAAGAGATCACACAGAGTGACTGTGGGGATGGGACCCCAGGGAAATGCAACGGAGCAAAGAAGATTCTATTATGGGGTTGGGACAAGCTACTCTCAGTGTGTTGTTTACTATGGCAAATAACTGCCCTCTCTGGTCCTCAGTATCCTCTTCTGTTGAATGGAATCATTAATTATGACCAGCCTGCTGCCCGGGAGGCTCAGATGGGCTAAAGAGGAGAAAGCCCTGGAGGAGGCCGAGGGGTTGGGTGCCTGGCATGCAGGAGGTGCTCAGACAGTATGTGATAGGTGAGATGAGAAAGGCAGAGGGGTTCCCTGAAGCTTCTCCCCAAATCCTCCTTTTCTTAGGCCTTGGCCCCAGTGTTCTTTGAGTCCAGGAGTCTGGTTCCTCAGGGGCCTAGGGGATAGGGCACCTTCTGAGAGGTCATGGCAGATGGACTGGACCGCTTTAGGGCCAGTAGGGCTAGGCCTGCCCCTCCCCCCTTTTCCCACAGAGCTGCAGGGACTGGAGCGCCGCCCCCCCCAACCCCCAATCTCTCATTCTCCTCTCTCTTCTGGGAAAGCCGATTAGGAGGTGGCCTCCTGCCCGCCCCCCTGACAAGTTTGTCTGAACTTCCAACAAAGGCCCTCAGAGGGCTGCAGGGGGAGGGCCCGGCACCACCGGGAACCTGACACCACTGGCCCAGGATCACTCCCGCAGCCTGGGAGGCGGCTCTGTGGCTCTGCCCACCCTACGGCTGGCTAGAATGCTCTGGGAGGGTTCTGGCCCCACAGAAGCCTGGGGGCCGGCCCAGGACATCTTCACCTGGGAGCCCCTCACAACAGGGAAGGCAGCACAGGCCAGTGCCCGGGGGGGGTGGGGTGGGGGGTGGGTGGAGATATGTATACATTCTCACTCAGAGTCACACACACACTCCCATACACTCACAATTACACGCATACCTTTTCTCGCACTTACAACCACATACACCCATATCCTCTCTCTCGCACAAATGGGACACGCTGACTTCTGCGTGGGACTACACAATTTCAGAGTGTCTGTCTCTCTCCTACTCATGGACACACCTCCCATACAAGCCTTCGGCCACACAGCCCATGGTCCGTTGCCTGGATGTTCCACACACACTCACCTCAGCCCTCAGACGTGCATTCTTAGTTTACACTCCAGATGGGCACCCCTGAACACTCCAAAAGTGGCACCAGCTCCCCTCTACACGCAGGCCTCCCCAGCTGCCAGCTTGCTGTCCAAAGATACGCCGTGATTGCTACCCTGTGCCCGCTGAAGATGGCGCCGAATGCCCATGTGAGAATCTGTCCTTGGCTCTAGCTGCCCCTCCAGCACCCACGTTCCCTAGTCCACACGCTCATCCTCACACGCTGTCCTCCCTCTCAGGGCTGCCTTCGTGGGCGTGTGGCCACACAGGGCTCTGGGCTCAAGCCCTATAATGTTCTCGTGTTGCTATCTTGAAATCCTCAATTTTTAAACAAGGGCCCCGCACTTGCATTTTGCACTGGACTCCACAAATTACATAGTCAGTCTGGGTCCCTCGTCACAATCTCCCTCAGCCCGGCCCTTCTGTGACTTCAGAAACTGTCTCTAGAGAGTCCTCAGCTGTTCCCACCTGCCCCTCCGCCCCTCCCCTCACCAGGCAGCTGAGTGTGATGGATAAGGGAATTACTAAGAGCATCTTGTACTTCCACACCCTTCTTCCTAGTGTGACCTTGGGGCTCAGCGTCCTCATCTGTAAAGTGGACTCAGGATAACGCCTACTTCAGGGTTCTTTGTGAGATACCATCTGTAAAACCCTTAGCACAGAGCCTGGCATTTAGTAAATGTTCAATAAATATTTGTTATTATTGCTGTTATGATACTATACTAAGTGCTGACAAAAAAAAATAGACTCAGCCCCCTGGCCCTATATATAATCTAATAGGTAAACTAGAGATTAGTTGAGTCATCACACACTTAGAAATGTAAAGAAGCACAGGTGAATGAGAAGCACAGATCTCTGACCTCATATGAGGCTTACAGGTAATAGGAGAGGCAATCTGAGGCTAGGATCAGGGACGCGTCTGGGATAGGGCATAGTTCTGATAGGGGCCAGGGTCAAAGCTCGGTGTATAGCTGGGATCAGGGATCAATCGAGGCCAGGGGCAGGGCTCAGTCTAGGGCAAATTGCAGCTCAATTAGAGGTCAGAGTTGGGGCTCAGAACGAGGCCAGGGCAGGGCTCAATTTGGGGCAGGGCTGAGCTAAGTCTGTGACTGGTGCCAAGTCACTTTCATTTCTAGCATTAACTCACTGTGAGGCCGTTTAATAAATGTCAGGCTTCTCTGAACCTCTGTTTTATCACTGTAAAATGGGCAGATCTCTGCCTACCCCCAGGCTTGTGGGAATCGAGTGAGCTAATAATGGAAGTATGGAAGTGAAGGATTATACTACTGTTGGGCTGCTCATGACTCCAAGCCTGGCCCCCTGGGGATCTCATCCCCCCGCCCCTCCAGGGCCCAGGAGGCTGTGCCATCCTTGCCCATGTCTCCAGCTGCGGGAAACGGCCACCTCAGCCTGGGATCTGTTCCAAGAGGAGTCTGGAGATTTCGCAAAGCCCTTTGAACAACAAAGGCCACAGGAGCGATATTTCCTCCTGGGGGCTGACCGCCCAGTGGCTCCTTTATCTTGGCAACCAGGCTTGGAGAGCCTTTCTTGGAAAGAGCTTGTGTGGGGCGTGTGCGGGTGCATGTGAGTGTGAGTGTGTGTGCACAAAGCTGTTCTTTGTCGCCATTTCCACCTGAGCAGCCTGGCAGACCTGGAAGCCTGGGTCCTTCACAGGTCATCCCCCTCCATCCCCTTGCCTCCATGCAGATGTGCTGGGTGGCTGGAGGAGGGGGGGGGCTGGAGGGGGTGGGGAAGATGCTTTGGTTTTTACCTTAAGATTCTCTTGGAGGGAGAATTCCAAGAAACAGGAGCTGCATTTCCTCAGGAAGAATCCAGACTAGGCTGAAGTGGATGCTTGACAACACGGGAGAGATGAAGAGAGTTTCAGTTCTCTTAGAAGGTACAGGATATCTTCAGACCCGGGGGCCTCTCCCGGCACACCCAGTCCCTCTGGAGGCAGCACCTGAAGTGCTTCCCTCATTCGGGCTCACCTTCAGTCTGCTCTTTGTAAGGCACCTAGAGAAAGAAGGTGCGGCCTCAACCTGCCTCTCGGACTGTGGGATATGGAAAAAGTCCCTCTCAGGGTCTTAGTCCTGTGTTTAAGTCAGGCTTGGACTCAAGTCCCTTAGACTGGACTGGGTGGAAGTTACGATATACAGACAGGACCCCGAGGAGCTGGACCTGCAGGAGGAGTCTGTCTGCCTGCCTTCTCATCTCCTTCTCCCCCATTCCAGCCACCAGAGCCCTGCCAAGTCCAAGGGAATGGACGAGGGTAGGGGTGGCAGCTGGCCTGCTGGAGGACCAGGCTTGGGGACGGTCCAGAGATTCCTGCTACAGGTTCTCAGAACAGACATCTGCAGGGATTTCTAGTTCAATCTCCATTCGGGCAGGGGTCACCAACACCCAGCCCCTGCTCACAGTTCTGCAGCGATGGGAAGCTCCTTGCCAGGTCTGACTCTTGAGAAGTTCTTCCTCCTGCTGAGCTGAAACCTGCCACCTCCTCATCAGGCCCAGTCTGGGGTGGGGCTGGGGGGCTGTGTCTATTCATCCTGTTCTGGGATGTCCAACCAAACCATGTGGTGCCTCACACACTCACTGTGCCCTTTCCCACCTGCCTTTGCTCTTGCTGATCCCTCCTGGGGAAAGTCTAGTCATTATACAGAACCCAGTCACAAATCGCCCTCTCCAGAGAGTCTTGCCTGATAACACAAGGGGAGAGAAGTCCCTTCCCTCTCTGGAACCCTCTCAGTGTACAGTTCTTACCCACACCCAGATGGAACACCCCGGGCAGGACGTGGCATGGCCCAAAGCCTGGCTCAGAGTTAGTATCCAACCTAAATACCATACTTGTCAAGTTGACCTGGAGGAGAAGTATGAGGGACAAGCTGTGCCTACAACCTTGGGCACCTGATTCCTCTCTGGCTTTGCTGTGTGGCCTTGAGCAGGCCCTGGCTTTTTCTAGGCCTATTTCCTGTGTAGAGGTTGGAGGGTAGTCTACACAAGCTGCCTGCCTGCCTTAGAGAGCCTGGGTTTCTGAATGTCCTGCTTGGTTTCCTTTACTGTGTGATATTCACACACACCCCTGCCCCGCCCACCCCAGTTTCCTCAAGTGTTGCTTCCAGGACCTCTTTCCATGCTGGGTGTGCCCAGTTGTAGGTGCAGATGGGGCTTAGAGACCCTTGTGTGGCAAAGGCCTAGCAGCAGCCTAAGGAAGTAGGGGATAGGGTCTTCAGGGATGGCATCCAAGGACAAGAGAGCACCCTCTCCCTTCTCTTGTCTGTCTCCATCATGGCATCCTTATGAGATGAGGCTGGGCCTGAGGCAGAGCAATAGCATAGCCCCCTGTGTCTTCTGGGGGCCATGGCCCTGTCCTGGCCCAGGCTTTAGCTCCTACCTCTCAGTCTTGAGCACCAATGTCCAGAGTTTAGGGACCACAGCCCAGTCTTTGTGAGGTGTACGGGAGGCACCTCAGTCAGCTAATTGTATTGACTACAGTCCACAGGCCAGACAAGGCTGGGGTGCTGGGGGTCTGGTGCTAAACAGACTGTCTCAGCTCCAAATGCACTTAGTGCTAGTGGGGAGAGGCATAGATAAGCAATGAAACAAATATGTCTGGGATGCTGATTAAAGGTTATGAAGAAACTAAAATAGGGAGTGGGGTCAAGGCTCAGTGCATGGCTGGGGTCAGGGTTCAGCCAAGGAGACCAGTGGAACGACCAGACTAAAAGTGAGCCCAGAGATGGCCAGGCAGATCCATAGCCAGGTGGACAGCGGGTGAGTAAAGAAGTTGGCCTGGGCCTGGAGGGAGGACTGAAGGCTCCTGGGGGAGACGGGGTAGGGAGGGGAGGTGGGATCTATTAAACTGATGACTCCAGGCCCTAATCCCGTGCCAGGCTTAGGAGGGTAGCTGGGGGGGGGGGGGGAGGACCCCTGCTGGGGTGTAATTTCACGCTGAAGGGTCTGATGGGGCGTCCCACGGACTGATCCTTTCTGGATCAGAAAACCCACTTCCCTTTGTCGCATGCAGGGCGATTAATGCCTTAACCCTTTGTGGGCTGGCCCGGGGCCAGTCCTGCCCCATCTCGCTTCCAGCTCCTTGGGATCTAGTCAGAGTCCTTTGCCTCCAGCCCCAGAAACTCCTGGACCAGGTGGTATTTGCAGGGAGGGAGAAGCTGTCACTGAGGAAAGCCACGGGTTCACTTCCAAAACAAGAAGCTTGAGGTCTTCCCACCAGTGCAGTGAGGAGGCCCTCACCACCTTCCAGGGGAGCCCCTCCCACTGGCAATAAGCAACAAACCCATAACGACCCGAGACCCACCAATGAGGAAAGAACTCTGGATGCCCCAGGAGGCCAGGTCCCCTGAACACTCACAAGCCATGCCCCCGGTAACACCCCAGGGATGTCCCTGCTCATTTTGTCCAATGGCGGCACTCCGGCCTGGGCAGGTCATCACAGTCAGCCCCAGCCTCTCTGCCCTCCCTTGCTCACGTTCCCTCCCCGCCTTGGTTCTAAGACCCACCGGGAAGTTGTCGTACCTTCTCTGGCCCCTCCCTTCGCTCCTCCCCGTCTAACTTCAAGGCGTCCCGTGCAGCGCCCCTGGGGTGGGGGGAGGGGCAGGGACCTGCTGAGCCTCCTCTAAGCTCCCTGGGTCTCTAAAACCCCAGTACCATTAAAAGAAAGCTCCTAAATGTTATTTACACTTCGGAGTCTTAAAAACCATTAACAAAAGCCACTTAATTCAATTATCTTCCCGGCTGGCTCAGTTCTCAGCGCTGAGCAAGGGCCTCCCCTTGCCGCCTCCTCCCTCTGCCCGTCCGCCCCCCCCCCCCCCACTGTCATTGTGTCGGGCTAATGAGGTAAACTGAAGCGAGCCCTGTCCCCCCTGACAGGTTTATGAGAATTTAATAAAGCGTGGCCGGGACCAAATGAGTTGCCTCAGCCTCGGAGAGCTCATTGTCTTTGGCGTCAGCGTTTTTTGACTAGAGCTGTCCCCTCCCCCGCTGGGGCTCCTGCCTGCTTCGGCCCCCACTCCTGCCCTCGGTGACTCCCAAGGTAAGCTGGTCAGTGGGCCTGGTAGAGGCCAGCTTGGCTCTGCAGGGCAAGACACCTAGGCTGTACCCGGAGTAGGGCAGAAACTGAATTGGCCCGTGTGCCCTGGGGACAGGTGTGTGGTCCCCTGTGGACCTCCCAGCCCTCACATGCACCAGATCCCAAGGGGTATACAGGAACCTCTGGGACTTCTGCTTCCCAGCCCACACTGTCCTCATGCTTACCTGCCCCTGCCAACCTGAGGCTGAGGCCTGGCTGGTGCCGCGTTGAGCATGATTCACTTTTTCTTGCCTATTTGGAGTGACCAGCCAGAGTGAGCTCCTGGAGGGAAGGGCCTTCTCTTCCTGCCAGAGCACAGGGTGGGGACGCAAGCCCTCAGTCATGGCCCGTCCATGGAAGGACACTTTTCACATGGAAGGTCACCTTCTCCTCACATTTTCCCTGAAAGGTAACACGGGGTAGACAATGAAAGGGACTTGCTCGAGGTTCCTAGGGAGTCAGAAGTACAAATGGACTCAGCCTGAAGGCCCCCCAGACATCTGGGCGGGTAGGGAGGCCCCCACCTGGAGCTCCAAGGGTGTTTGGAGAAGGCCTGGCCAGCCTTCCTCCCTCGTCCTAGACAGCCTTTCTATCTGGCCTCTCAGGGGTCTAATGTCCAGGAGTTTCTGGACCATTCAGAGATCCAGAATTCCTTTTCTTTCCCTTAAAAGTATTTCCAAGAGTTGTTTCCTTCTGGGGTTGAAGCCTGACTCAGTCTGTAACCGTGATGAAAATTCAGTCTTTGTCCAGGGTTAGCATTTAATGTATGGATCAGGATCAGAGTTCAGGTTGGGAGCAGAATAAGGGCTTAATGTATATCCATGATCAAGACTCAGTCTGTGCCCAGGTCAGGGTCTAATCTTTAATAAAGATCAGGGTTCAGTTTATGGACTGAGTTAGAACTCAGTCTAAGATCAGGATCAGGATTCAGTGTAGGGACCAGACAGTGTCAAGCCTCAGAGTATGACCAGGATCATGTTTAGGTCAGAACCCCAGTATGGACTGGGGTGAGGTCTTAGTCTAAGATCAAGATAACCAGACTCAGGTCTTACCTGTGACCTTGATAAAGGCTGTCCAGGGTCAGGCCTCCCTCTGTGATAAGGTCAGGTTTCAGGGTTGGAGGTGTCAGTAAACTTGGGTGACCCCACCCTCAGTCCTTGTATGTCCAGCTCCTTGCTACCCCTACTCCTCAGGGGTTTGCCTCAGAAGGGGAAAAAGCAAAGTTAAACAGTCTGGCTGGGCTGGGAAGTCTCTATCCCCTGTCATGTGCCCAGAGTGCCCTCTGGTGGCTCTCCCTAGCAGTGCCGATTTCCTCAGGCTTCCCCAATCCATCTGGCCATTTCCTACTTTGGGGAGCCTAGCCCTCAGGCACTTCCATCAACGCCCATCTAGCCAGCTCTACATTCCTGCATCACCCCACCTTCCACAAAGAAGCAGAAAACAGGAATTAGCCACGGGAACTCCCACACACGTAAGGAACTTTTTCTCCCTACCCAGAGCAGGCCTCTTAATAATTCCCTATTACTGGGGACCTGGTGTCTTAGCCATGTGATAAGATCCACACCTTTTACTCATTCAGTCATTCGACAAATACCTATCGTGTACTTACCTTGTGTCAGGGGAGCACCTGAGTGCATAGCAGTGAACAAGCCAGGAGTGCTAACTTCTCGGAGCTCACATTCCACTCACTTCCCCTCAGTCCCCAACTCCTAGTCCACAGACCTCATTAGTGAGGCACATGCATCAGCAGAAGGTTGGACGGGTTTCAGAATTGGGCAAATCAATGTTCCTTCTCTCTCCTAGATTCAGAGGTTAGACTATTCTGGATTCTGAGTTCTCTGTCTTTGTCTCTCCTCAGATGCCTCATCTGGACTCATGGCTTCCTGACCGCCCATATGACAATGGCTTCTAAATCTGCATCCTCTTTCCAGAACTCAGGGCTGTGCCTCCACCAATCACAGGACAGCTCCCCTGGGTTAACAGACTTTTCATCTTACCTCAGCCCTGGCTCTTTGTCCACCCTGTGCCCAGCTCTCAAATCAAAATTCTAGAAGTTCTTCCTGGAGTCCTCCCTTTCACTCCTCTTGAACTTCCCCAACAGAGAGACCTCCAAAATGGGTATAGAATCTGTCCACTTCCCGCCACCACTCCAGTCCCAGCTCCCCAGCATCTCACTGCAATAACCTCCCAACCCACCCTGTTTCCTCTCTTGCCCCTCGACACTCTATTTTCCACACAGCAGGCAGAATGATCTTTACAATCATAAATCAGACCATGTCACTTCCCTCTTAAAACCCTCCAGTGCCTCCCACCTCACTGAGAGTAAAATCCCAACTCTGCATCCGGCTTACTAAGCTGTACATGAGCTGAGCAACATGCCCCCCACCTACGCACCCCAATGTCATCTACAGCCCTTCTTTCTTGGCTGGACACACAGAGGCCAAGTTCATTTTCACCTTAGGGCTTTTGCACTGGCCATTTCCTGAGCTTGAAATGTTCTTGCCCTAGACCTTTGCATGGCTGACCCTTGTCAGTCAGAGCTCAGCTTAAATGTCACTTCTCGGAGAAGACCTCTCCAAGCCACCCGACAAGTCCCTCTGTCACACCTTCTTATTGTGATTTTCTGCACAGCACTTCTACTAGCTAATATTTTTTTTTGTTTGCTTAATTCTTTATTGTCTGTCTCCCCCAAGTAGATGTAAGCCTCCCTCCAGGGCTTGTTCACCACTATATTCCCAGTGATGGACACATAGTAGGGCTTTTTAAAAGTTTATTTATTTATTTTGAGAGAGACAGAGAGAGCACAAGCGGGGGAGGGGCAGGTAGAGGGAGAGAGAGAGACAATCTCAAGCAGGCTTCCACACTGTCAGCAAAGAGCCTAAAGTGGGGCTCAAACTCATGAACTGTGAGATCATGACCTGAGTCAAAACCAAGCATTGGCCACTTTAACCAACTGAGCCACCCAGGTGTCCCTCAGGAATTGTTTAAATCATTGGGGGGAAAATGGTCCTAAGTGGCTGCCCTCGTTTTTTCTAGTGGGAACAGAGGGAGGAGATCCGAGTTCCCAGCCCCTTAGTGGGCTCCCTTGTCCCAGGCTATCAGGAGTTCCCTCTGGGAAGTGGGGCTCATCCTGCCACCCCTGAGCCCCACAGGCCCCAGGAAGCACCCCTCCTTTCAGAAGGACCAGCTGTGTCTCCTGCACGGCAGCTCCTGGACTTCTGAGGACAGGCCCTCGTGCCTCTACTCTCAGCGTCTCAGCGTGGGAGTGGCAGGGGCTGGCTCTCATCCCAGTGCCCCTATGCGATGTCCTTGCAAGAGTCACCAGTCACGGCTCTAATCCCTCAAGGTTAGGGAGCCTGCTGCCCCTGTGCTGTCAGAGTTGTGTCCTCACCATCCACAGACTGGCCCCCTGGAGAGTAGCCTGCAGATGGGTGGGGACAGAGCCATCACCCAGCCTCTGTGTCAGAGAGTGAGGTGCTCCTGCACCTGGCTGGCTCCTCAGTGGGGTCCTGCCCTAGCAGGGCCTGAAGGAGTGTGAGGGGAGGAGCCCCCATCCACAGTAGTAGGCCCAGGAAAGATGGGGGGAGTGAGGGAGTAGTTTGTAGGGCTGACCATTTGGGAAGTGGGCCCTGGGGTACAGAGACTATCTCCTGGTGTGCCTGTGGAGGGGGAGAGGGCACAGAAGGGGCAGAGGATGACCTTCTGCTAGGGGAGGCAGAGGAAGGGAGACTCCAGAGAGCCAGTTTTTCCCCTGTTCCACCCCGTCGCCGCCGCCGCCGCCGCCACCAATTCTATTCACTCACACCATCCATTTGTGGCATTGAGCCCTTAGCACATGCTTACTCTTCCTCCCACCCTCCCAGACTTTGGCGGGGAGGAGAGGAAGGTCTGGTGGTGTAATTCTAGGCCTCTGCCAGCAGGTGGGAGAGGGGTTGGGGCTGGGGCTACCATTTCAGGCTAGAATCTGGGGGGCCTCCTCCTAAGGAGGGTGATCCAGATCGCCCCCCAAGGCAGCATCAGCGGTGGCCCCTCTCACCTCCTGCTCTGCCAAGGCAGCAGCAGGTGGCGTCTGAGGCTGCAGGCGAGTGATCCAGAAGAGAGAGGACTGAAGCCTGGGAAGGCGGCCTATCTTGCATGTGCATGCTCAAGTGGGCGCGTGCGCGCACACACACACACACATACACACACACACAGTGGGGGTGGGGAAGTGTTCTGAGAAGAGGTCATCAGCTCCAGGGGGCTGGATGCTTCAAAGGTTAGGGCCCATCGATCCATGTGAATTAATAGAGATGACCTGCTTAACACCTATGCAGATAGATTCACTCTTCTCCAGGTCAGTGGGTGGGGGAGACAGCAGGAGAGGCAGAAGCAGAAAGGGAGTCAGATGATGGGAAAGGATCAGAGGGGGAAGAGGCAGTGAGGGGGTCAGCCCTTCCCAGGGCTGGTGGAAAATCCCAGACCAGAGAAGAAGAGCAGTAGAACCCACCCCGGAAAGAAAAATGGAGGCTGCTGAAGCCAAAGGTGGATGGGCAGGAAGTTATGGCCAGCAAGGAGTGCCACCATCACTGGGCACTGCTTTTCTGGGTCCCTGCAGAGAGGAGGGGCCTGGCCCAGGGTTGTGGTATCTTTCCCCCAGTCCCCAACTCCCTTGCTTCTCTTGTG
The DNA here is from genome assembly GCA_028646485.1 of Cryptoprocta ferox. Lineage (NCBI taxonomy): Eukaryota > Metazoa > Chordata > Mammalia > Carnivora > Eupleridae > Cryptoprocta > Cryptoprocta ferox. Next base: position 66,337,497 of record CM053570.1, on the reverse strand, counting down.
AGGCAGCCCCCATCCCTCTATCCTTCTACCAGATGCCCTCACTCACTGAGCAGAACACAGGCATGTCAGGGGAAAGGTGTAGGCTTTGCATAGCCATGGGGAGCGCTTCTCTCATCCTTCTCACTGGGTGACTCACTCCTTCACCACCACCACACACACCCCCACACACTCTCACATCCATGTATGACGTCAGATACTGCCACCCAAATACTCCCACACTCCCCATCTCGTACGCGTAGCCAGGCAACCCCATGCACAGACACATAGATCCATCCTGTTCCCAATCTCACACACTTGTTCCCACGGATGTTCAGTCACACACTCCACTCCCCTGGGGTCCCTTCCAGGTCTCCAAGAGGGGCTGGTGCTAGAAAGATGAAGCACTTGGCTAGGAAGACCCCAGAATCAAGGGTGCTCGGTCAGAAGCCCCACAGTCAGACCCTCCCCACAGGCTGCATCACAGAGGACCTGACTCTAGAGGTGCTTTATTGAGGATCGAGGCACATTGGGAATGCACAGTATGGACCACACTGAGGCCTTCCTGGTTGGAGGAGCCCCCTCACCATTCATCCCTGTTGTGCTTCAGCCTCAGCTCCCATGATCTGATCTACCAGTCAGTGGAGTGCTCAACCCAGCTCTACCTTAGGAGACTACCCTGGCTCAAATCAGGACCTCCCACATCCCCTTAATCCCAAAAGATCATGTTGGGGTAGAGACAAGGAGGGCAGAGGAGCAGAAAGGGGAGCTGGTGGCTTTTCACAGTGTGCAGGGACAGGAGACTGCCCAGGCTGACATTCCTGCCTGCCCCTGCTTCTTCCCACGCCTAGGGGTCAAGGGGCCTTGCTGGTGGTTAGTCCCTCTCCGAGCGGCTCATGGGTGGTGGTGTTAGGGATCGAAGGTCCAGGGCCCCCGTTTCTTCAAGTCTGGGGAGTAAAGTAGGGCCCAGCAGACCCTACTTAATGGGCCAAGGCACTGCTCCCTCCTTTGGTGAGTGTGCCTCTTCACCGTCACATTCTTCCCTCCAGACGTTCCAGAGATGGGACAGATGCTGTGCCCAGCACCGGACCCCTATGGATTTTTGTTTTTCCTTTTCCTTCTTCTCCTTCGTCTCTCCCACTCTTTTTTCTTCTTAAGTGGCACTGAACGAAGGGAGCCCGACAGGGAGTCAGGGCCCTGCACCGGGTCCGCTAGGGGGCGACGCGCTCCCGGGGCAGGTTGAGTTGGACCCCTTCGGTGCGCGGCGCGTAGACCACTGCGGGCGCGAAGGGGTCCAGGGCGAAGGGGCCGGGGCTGGAGCGGCTCGAAGACGCGGCCGAGGCGGCAGGGCTGAGCTGCACGGCCGTGGTGTCCTGAGCCGTGCGCTCGCTGCTCTCCATCTCCAGCGCCACCGGCCCGCCGCCGCCGCCGTCCCGGCCCGGGCCCGAGGCCGCCGCCGAGCGCGCTCGGGGCGCGGGGCCCCGGCGGCTACACGCGCAGCAGGCCGCGAAGCAGACGAGCGCCAGCGCCAGCAACGTCGGCCCCACGACGAGCGGCGCGTTGCTCCGGGGCGGGAAGGAGGCGAAGGCGCCCACCAGTGTCACGTTCACGCCCGCCAGCAGCACGCACAGGCCGCAGGCGCAGAACAGCGCCGGCGACGGCAGGCTGGGCAGCCTACCCCGAGCGCGGCCCGCGAGCGCCTGGGCCGGGGGGCCTGGGCTCTTCTCCGGGGGCGGCATGGGCCTGGGGACGCCGGGCACGCATCAGGCTCCGTCCTGCCGTCGGCCCGGCCAGGCCCACATGGCCAGCTCACGGGAGTCCTGTGGGCACAGAGAGGGAGGGAGGGTCAGCAGGGCACCTGTTTCCAGAGCTGTCAGCTCTGGGGCTGCATTCAGTGCCTGGGAGTGCCGGGTTATCTTGGCCAGCTCCCTGCTTCCGCCTCTGGGAAGAACTCATCCTGTATGGGAATTGGCCCTGGAGTCTCTGGTGGCTAATCTTACCATCCTCCCTCTAGTCCTACAGACAGATGCAATACCTCCACCTCCTCTACTCCAGGAAGCCTTCCTTCAGTAATTAAATTAAGCCAGTGAATGGCTGTAAAGTGCTCGGCGTGTGCCTAGGTGCTCATCAAATGATAATCATTATCAGTACTAATTAGAGGGCCGATGGTGGCTCTTGGGATTTAGACAACTTCCTCCGCCTTCCAAGTGGAAGCAGCCTTAGAAACCATCTGTTCAAGTCCTTCCTTGTCTAGATAAAGAAACTGAAGCCCAGAGAGGTCTTGCAATTTACCCAAGATCCAGGACCAGGACCTAATGACCTGCCACCTGGACTGGGTGTCCCCACCCTAGGCTCTGGTAGGCATAGCAGTGACACTGACTTTCCTGAACATCAGATGAGGCCCTGGAGTGAGTGACCACGGGAGACTTAGGAGCTCCTGATGTTTCAGATGGCCAGTGAGAAGGGACAGTCTCTACATGGGCTGGAGCATACCCAGGATCCTTTATAGACCGGGCATTCTGTTAGATTCCAATCCTATCCCCACCCACCCCCGGGATTCTGCTATTGAACCTGGACTTGAAAGCCCAATCACTGGTTGCTGAAATGCCTTTCTAGAATTCTCTAGTTGTATCTGGTCCTGGGATCTATCACTGGGTTCTAGAATTCTGGGAATGCATGCAGAAGCAAAGGTAATATAATTAGAGTCTAGAGCATTATGACTTCTATTTGAGAATTCTGTTCTATACCATGAAATACCAGGTATAAAGGCCCTCAAAGGAGGAGACCATAGCTATGGAACTGTGTTAGGATTGTGAAAAAATGTCAGAAAAGGGCTGCGAGTGGGGATGAGAGGGGAGTAATCGGATAGTGGTACCACAGGTGGAAGGAGAGCATGCAGGATGAGTAACTGAGCATGACTGGGTGGCCTCTGTGCGTCAGTATTAACACCTGTAGTGTGGGTTCAGTGATAGAACCTACCTCATAGGGTGTAGTGATCTTTAAATGCTTTAAGCTAAATCAGGTGCTTCGAACAGTGCTTGGAGGACAGTGAGAGTCTAGTAACTGTTAGCCATGCTGTCATGGTGGTGGTTGCTAGAGAGGGGGCATAAGGACTCCGATCTGGGAGGATGGGCATGTCAGTTTGGAAACAGAACTGTTGATCTGTCCCTCAGGTGGGAGTGCCTCAGGGCTGAGCCCTAAGTTGTCCTTTGAGTGTCCAAAGCCTGCACACAGTGGGGTTGGGGAGACTTTGATGACTGGGTGAGTGAAAGCGAGGGCTAGTGTGGGGGAGTGGCAGCGCAGTCCTCACTCGACACAGGCAGGAATCAGCCTGGCCCGAGCTGGTCAGAGGGCCAGGAGGGCCACCTCCACTTCGGGCCAGATCTGATCGCTTCAGGGCTCCCTCCTCTGGCACCACAGTGAGAGGTAGGAGTTCTACTGGGACTCTGGCCAGAAGCACCTTGCTGAGTCAGCCAGAAATCCCCAAATCCTGGCCAAGCAAGCACTTGTTGGTCTTTTAGAGGACTTACAAACCACGAGTTCCTCAGGGAGCTCCACATTCGCATGAACCATCTGCTCTCTTTAGCCTGCAGCCTTTGGCTCTGCCAGGCAGAAATAGCAACCACTGAAGGGATGCAACGCTTTACAGCTGGCAAAGCGTGTTCACATTCATGACATCACTGAATCCCTGCAACTGCTTGATACTTATCAACAGTATCAACACACTTTACAACTGAGGAAACTGAGGCTCGGGGAGGGAAGTGGATCTGGGCTCTTGTGGCTGGACTCGAAGGAAGACCAGACATCCTGGGACCAGAGTCAGAGAATACATACATAATCTGGTGCACACCATATGTGATCTTGCTTCATTTTAAAGAGAAGGATTTGATCTCCTCAGGGTTGATGTGGACATGAATGCTAACAGCTTCTTCCTATTGCCCTCAGGAGGGGCTTCGAGATTCCCCAATTTTCCCCTTCTCGAGCCCCTCCCCCACCTTCTCAATATCCAGTACTATCTGAACGAGATAGGTTCCCCCCTACCCCTACCCCGTGGGGAAGATTCTGTCTGAAGCTGATGGAGGAGGTAGAGTCTGGCCCTTCACCTCACCTCGCACAGATTCTTGAAAGCCAACATTGGACAAGGGTAGAGGAGGCTCTGGAGGGTCAGCTCTTTTTTCTTTTCCCTTATAGGGAAGATCTTTGGGTTTCAGTTTTACTATGATGTGCCTAGGTGTGATTTTCTCTGTATTTATCTTTCTTATACTTCCTGGTGCTTCTATAATCTGTGGCTTGATTTTCCCTACAGTTTGGAAACTTTTCAGGCATTCTCTTTTTCCTCATTCTCTTTCTTCTCTCCTGGAACCCTAATTGTGCATATGTTCAACCATATGACATTGTCCCACACATCTCTTACTCTATTCTCTATTTTCTTTCATTTTTTAATGTTTATTCATCTTTGAGAGACAGAGCATGAGTGGGGGAGGGACAGAGAGCGAGGGAGACACAGAATCTGAAACAGGCTCAAGGCCCTGAGCAGTCAGCACAGAGCCCCATTTGAGGCTTGACCTCATGAACCACGAGATCATGACCTGAGCTGAAGTTGGACGCTTAACCAACTGAGACACTCAGGCATCCCTCCATTCTGTATTTTCTAGCCTTTTTCTTTCTCTTTCTGTGTTTCTATCTGGATTTTTAAAAAAACTTATTTGTCATCCAACTCACTAATCCTCTCTTTACCTGTGTCTTCTCTGCTCTAAAATCTATCCATTCAGTTCTTAATTTCAATTGTTATACCGTTTCAGTTCTAGAATTTCTATTTGATGTTTTTCATAGCTTCCAGTGTTCTATTGAAAGAATCCCTCTTATCTATTTTCTTGAACAGATTAAGCCCTTTAAGGTTCATGTCTGAAGACTCCAACATCAGGATCGCCTATTTCTATTGTCTGTTTAATTGCCCTTGGCTTTTGGTCAGTTAGTCTAATCTTCTGGAATGCTAGATAAGTTATTGAATGTCCAACCTTGTGCATGAAAAACTGTAGAGATTACATGAGGTTCCAGATGATGTTACCTTCGTCCAGAGATTTGCTTTTGTTTCTGACAGGCAGCTTAAGGGACAGGCCACCTTAACCCAGTCTGGGATTGCACTGACCGGGAGCCGTGTTTTAGTCTTTCTGAGTCTGGTCTATATCCGTTTAACCATTACTCCCAGAGAATAGGCCGTTGGCCCCCTGCCCCCCAACCAAAAGCTAAAGGTTTTACAAAGCTTCTCCCCTCTTTAAGCCCTAAATTCCAATGTCGACTTCCTAATTTATGGCCACTGTCTCCTACAAACTGGAAAAAAATACCTTAAGGGAAAAATGAAACCAAATATTACCTCTCTCCAAGATCTTGGCCCCTCAAGCCCTTACTGTCTTCATAGCTCTCCCATGCCTTTAAACAAAATGCTTAAATGTAATCCCACCTTTTAGTTATCCTCAGTGAGTAAGTTGGTCTGATACAAGCTAGTCTATCCAGAAACAGGTCTAGATGGGAATCTGAAATTAGTACTAACTTAGCTAACTAAGTAGGCTGCGCTATGTTGAACACTTTGTAATAATATCTAATTTAGTTTTTACAACATGAGATTAAATATTACTGTTATATCGCCATTTTATAGATGAGGATATTGAAGCACAAAAAGATGAACTAAGTTCACCCCAAGACCTCTGAGCGGCCGTGGTGGTGCCAGGACTTGAAACCTGGTGTCCGGACCCTGGAGCCTGAGCTCTCGAGCTAGCCTAGTGCTAGGTTTGCTAAATGCTTGTTGAATGACTGGAGCACAGGGCATGGACTCTCCTCGGCCCCGTAGATAAGCTCCTGCAATCAGCACATACGCTGCTCCAAAGTCAACAACAGGGGAGGGGGCCAGTGTGTTTTGCGTATCTCTTAAGAAAGGTAAACTCACTTTTCTCCTTCGGTGGCTTAGCACACTCAATGCAACAAAAGCATTATTGGGGGGCTGAGCTTCCAAGTGCTAACTGTTAATGAATGATTCTTGTTTGCTCCTGGGAGGCTGACTCTGAAAGACAAAACTACCCCCAGAGTCTCCACGCCAGGCAGAGGAAGGGCTACGGGCTGATAGGTGTCTCCAGCCTGGTTAATTGGGATCTAGGGTGCAAAGGGGTGAGATGTTGAGGTTCCTCAGCCATTGCAATCCAGTTTGTGCCACTGTTTCCATCTGGTGGACCGTGGCCCTCCAGCCGGGGCTGTTGCAATTTCGCATGCTGTTTTGTGGTGGGTGCTCTGGCTAACTCTATTGTGGGGTGTCACTGGTGCCATTCACTAAATCTTTTCTGTTCTCCCCCTTCTGAACACATGTTAAAAATGCACTTTCTGGCCAATTGGTGACTAGGTGGGGCCAATGGGTAGTTCTGGCCAATGAACTGTACCGAGCGTCACTTCTAGGCTCCATCACTTCTGGAGTATTTAATTTCAGAACTGGGAACCTTCAGGGTGTTGCTATCACATTCCCCAATCCTTTAAGCCCTCTCCACATCGGTCTCATTGCCTGAACAGGAGGGAAGGCCATTGCTCTGAATCTTGAGTTGTTAGGATTGGAACAGACCTTCTCTTTAACATTTTTTAAAATGTTTTTATTTAATTAATTAATTTATTTATTTATTTATTTATGAGCAGGGGAGGGACAGAGAGAGAGGAGGGGGGACACAGAATCTAAAGACAGACTCCAGGCTCTGAGTTAGCTGTCAGCACAGAGCCCGAAGCAGGGCTTGAACCCACAAATCGTGAGATCATGACCTGAGCTGAAGTCGATGCTTAACCGACTGAGCCGCCCAGGTGCCCCGGAACAGACCTCCTCTTTAGTGAGCACTCCAAGCTGCTGACCTGGTAGAAATCACCTAGTTCAACCCTTTCATCAATGGATGGGAGAAACTGAAGCTTGGAATGGGAAACGTCATGGAGGGTGTCTGTGGCCAAGCCAAACCAGAACCATGCTTTTCTTAACCAGGAAGAAAACCAGCTGCCCATGACCCTGATCAAGTGGTCACCTTTCCTTGCTGCCCTACCTCTGGCAGAGGAGGCCTGGTCATCTCTGTTTGGGAGTCTAGGCCAGAAGCCCTTTGGGGCAGAGGCAGACTAGAGGCTAGGCCTCAAACGACTGAGACTCTCCACTTTGGTTTGGCTGGGCAACTTGGGAGGGCCAGGGCCCCTTTCTGGGCCTCAGCTGTTTGAATGCAGGGAAAGGTTTAACCGTGTTATTGTCTCTGAACTTGTCCACCTGCTACCTGTGGTTTGTGGAGATGAAAATGGGAACCTGTTCAGAAATCACTGTCAAAATATCCAAAGGTCTTTTAAAAATGGTACATTTATCTGTGATAGGCTGTTCTTTGTCTTGGGTTGGGATTAAGTCACTCGCCTGAGAAGCCACCTGTTGCACAGGGGTTCTGATGCGGGGGAGGGGCTCTCCCAGTGAACAGGGATCCTGGGCTAAGTACTTTCCCTGTGCTAATACAGGTAATCTCTACTCCAATCCTGTGAACTGTTGCAGTCTGGAACCCAGGTTACAGTGAGGAAACCAAGGCTCAGAGAGGTGAGGGAACTTTCCCTGGTTTACTCAGCTGTAACGGGTAAAGCTGGGATTCAAACCCAGATCTGTCAGAGTGAAAAGCCCATGTTTCTGCTACACCAGAATTTCTGCTTACTGGAAAGTATAGGGATGTTTGACTATTAAAAAACAATATATATATATATATAATGATATAATGGGGTGCCTGAGTGGGTCAGTTGGTTGAGCGTCAAACTCTTAATATTGGCTCAGGTCATGATCCTAGGGTCATGGGATAGAGCCCCTCTGCCCCTCCCCTGTTTGTGTGCACACTTTCTCTCTCTCTCTCTCTCTCAAAAAATACCCCCACCTCATATATATAAAAACATTATAGATAATATAAAATATATAATATATATAATATAAAGCATATTATACATAATATATAAGTAATATATACATATTACTTATTACTATCCAGCTAATCCTCAGCAAGCCTGGGGCCAAAGAAGGGTTGTCCTCAGTAGGTGGAGGCAAGAGCTCCTGGAAAGGGGGTCTCTGCCTGAAGTCCCTTTAGGTCAGCCGGCCACTCCCACACCTGGGCCAGTCCACGAATCTGGAATATTTGTCATACAAGAGCAGCGTCTTGACCAGGGGCAGCTGCCAGCCCTCCTGGTCCCTGGTTCCTGCTCCAAGGGTTCAACAGCCTCTGGGTGAAGAGGTTGGGGGTCCAGTCCAGACATTAGCCTCTAGTCCCAGCCCCTGTCCTCCAGGTGGGATTGAGCCCCTTGTTTGCTCAGCCTGGCTCTTTATCCTTCACTGTGAACCCTTCTGTTCCCCTTATCTTAGCCCTTCTATTCTCCCTCAGTCTTTGAAAGTCTGGGCCAACTCTCAGGCCCCCCAACACTTTCAGCATGCTGGCTATGCCCAACCCTCTCCCTGTCCTCAGGGAGCCTCCCACACCACATTACTCAGTGCTGGCTTATTCACTAGCCTGGACGCTCTCAGCTTCTGCCAACTGAATTCTGCCTCCCAGACAGAGCCCAGAGAGCTGCTACCACCCCATCCCAGTCCATCCCACAGACCACCCCTGGCCCCTCACAGATTCCCCAAGCTGGAAATAAGGCTTGAGGATGAAGTCTGAAGGTGCGGCTCCCAGCTCCTGTGTCTGACTCCTGGGACCCACCCTCACATGCACACTCAGTGACCAGATATACCCAGAAATACAAACACAGATGTAATATACTCAGAGAGCTGCAGACACAGACCAACATATAAACAGATGCTCTCTCAGGTGCCTGCCTATACAGTGGAAATGAGCTGCTGCCCAGTAGAGGTGTTCTGGAGAATTCTCTTTGCCTGGGAGCATGGGGGGTGGGTAATTTGGTGATAAGGAGAGCAGGGCCTATGGGAGGGGTGATGGGAGTTCCATTCCAGCTGCTCGGATGGCACTCTCCCTCCCCTTTACAGGGGGTTCCTAGGCCTGCAACAGGCAAGTACCTGAAGCTCCCCTCATTGAGGCTCAGGATTGCTATTGGGAAAGCGGGAGTTTGATCTAGATGATCTCTGCCTGCCCAGCAGGCTCCGGCTTCCTGCACAGCTGAGGGTCCCCAGGCACATGGGCTTCTGTAGTGATCACAGCCCTGTGGTTATCAAACCAAGGCTGCACCCAGGCAGGCCAGACTTGGATCTCCAGCCTCAGTCTGGTCCTCTGCCTCCACTCCATGCAACTCAGCTGCCTGAAGCACTAGTGGGAGGGGTGGCGGAAGGGGGTACTGAAGACTCCTTGGTGCGGACGTGCCCCTCCTGCCCTCCAGCCTGAGTCCCAACTCCGAGAGACTTCAGCATCCTTGGCACAACTGCCCCACCTCCTTGGTTGGCTCCTCATCTCCAGTGCCCAATTGCCCCATTCCACCCCAGTGACCCTTTCCCTCACCACCCCAGGCCCTCATCACCCCGTCATCACCATGAGCCATCCTACTCTTGACCATAGCCTCACTGCTACCACTATAGAAACACTGGTACAGCACCTACTATGAGCCAAACACTCTTTTAAACCCTTTATATATTATACATCATCTCATTTAAGCCCCGTGACAACTCTATAGGCAGATGCTATTGCCGTCTCTGTTTTCAGATGGGGACACAGAGGCTCAGAGAGGTTGCATTACTTGTCATAGACATGGTGATAATATGTGGTCAATTGGGGATTCACACGTAGGCAGTGTGTCTTCTAAACCTGTGCTCCTTGCTGTGACTCTGTACCACCTCCTGCTGTGACTGTTCTCTGATCCAGCGCAGGCCTGGAGCTATCAGCATTTTCTCCAGGAGTCTTTTGTCTCCACTTCCTTTTCTGCACACTAAGTCACTTCAGTTAGTCCCCTGCAATTTACCTTGTCTTGCAGCTTAACTTGTTCCTTTATCCTTCTGCCAGAGCTGCCTAGCAAAGTCTCAAACCAGCATCGGCCAGGCTCTCTGCTTCCTCCAAGTCTATGCCCAAACTGTTAAGCCACATAGGTAAAAAGAAAATCACCAGCTGGCATGTCGCTGGCATCACTCAGGCCCTCAGGGCTCTGGGGAAACCTCCCCCTTCCCAATCAGTGCTCATCAGCCCCCCTCACTGTGACTGCACCTCCTTGTGGATACACTCACGCCTGTCCCGACCCAAAGCAAAACCAGACCCTCCTTCAGCCCCACATCTGCCTCCATATAACACTTTCTTCCTTTCTTCAAAGTGTTTCCTCTTGGAAACAATCTCCTTAAACTTCATCTTCTCCCACAAAGCCCAGACTCCCAGTCAGAAATCCAGGCTTCCTCCTAGCTCTTCCTTCTCCCTCAGGCTTGCCACCACACTCTTCCAACCCAACCCATCACCCAGGCCCTGCAGATTCTTCCCTCTGTCTCTAGAATCCATCCCTTCCTCTGCCGTCTCACTGCTACCCCACTCACCCCCCTCCCCCCTCCTCCATCCCTCCCTTAATGGTTGCATCGCTCCCCACTGCTGCCATCCTGGCTGGCTTCCTCCAGGTTGCCCCCTTGATTTTGCTCAAGTGGAGCTGAACTCACCGCGTGTGGCCAGGTGAACATGCTGCTCCCTGTGGACTTTCCCTTCACCTGGCTAAGTCCTGCTCAACCTTCAGAGTATGTCTACCCGGGATGTCATTTCCCTCAGAAAACCTTCCCTAACACCCCAGATCAGCAGGGTCCGATAGGGTATCCAGGTCTGCATCCTGGAACTTTCTTCCTGGAGGACCAGCATTATACTCATCTTGTTTGCTGCTAGTCCCCAGCTGAGTGCCTGTCTCCAGGTGCCCTGGTATTATTGGTTAAACAAATGGTGAAGAGAGAGCTTGGTCACAGGGGTCTCCTGGCTTCACTAGTGTCCTGGTTTTGAAGTGACTCTATGCCCACTTCTCTCTGACTCCCTGTTCACTTTGGGCCTTGGGAACAATGGTGGTCGGCTGAGTGGGGGCTGGAGGTGGGTCCTAGGGGAGATTCTCCCTGAGATACAGATCAGGGAGAGATCAGAGTCAGGCAGAGGGGGCCCAAGGCAGCTACTCCATGCTGCATGTGCCCTTCTCCTGTTTTCCTCTCTGTCTTTCTCATCTCTTCTAGGAAGTCTGTCCCAGGCTACAGGTCCCTGACCCCTTGTCTGGGCACTACTCCGTTCTGCTGGGGTTTCAGGCTGGATGGAGCATCGCCTCCATTCCCTAAGACCCCCCTCCTGGCTGCCCTCTCCCGCCGGTCTCATCCCCTTGACCACCCTCCTCAACCTCCCCCAACTCGTGGGGCTTTCACTTGCCTGGGTAGGTCGGTCTGACGCTTCTCTGAGCACCCCTGGCCACCAGGAGGGCCCGGGTCACGGAGGGTGGGGGTGGGGAGCGCAGCCCCCAGGCAGGCCCCGCCCCTCGCGGCGGTGGGCGGGGAGGAACTGGCGGCGCGGGCGGCGGGTTCGGGGCGTCCCTCGCGCAGCGTTGCAGCAGCCGCTGGGCGCCTAGGCTCCCGAGCGGAGCGGCGTTCTCATGGAGTGTCCTCTCCTCTCCTTCTCCGCCCCGCCCCTCTCCCCTTCCCTCCTCTACGTTCCGCGGCTTCTAGCACCTTGCCCTGGGCTCCCAGCACCCCCACGGTCTCTAGCCCAGACTTTCGGGGCCGGGACGCAGGCGTTGCCACTCACTCTGGAGCGAGGGACGTAGGTGGCGTGGGTTCCGTCTGCAGCCCCTGACGGATTCCCACCTTCCCTGGAGGGAGCGGGGTGGGGATGGGGGGGGGGCTGTGGGGGCAGGGAGACTTCTCCCGGGTAGAAGGGTGCTTTCAGCCACCCTTCCCCGAACACCGCCCACCAATCCCGCACCCTAGAACGGGGTGTGGCCACGAGCCCCTTGTAGGAGGCCACACGTGTCCCAGTGAGATCTGTAAGAGGTCCAGTGGGGGGTGAAGGATGGGGAGGGAAGACTGGGTGGGAGACTGAGGTGCTGATTTCCAGAATCTGGAGTTCAGCTGGAAGAGCATCTCCTCCAACCTCCGTCTTCATTCATTTGCTTATCCATTCATAAACCCTCCGCGATGTGAACGTCAGGGAACCTTCCTCCTGACGGTGGCCCTGAGAAGGCTGCGCTACACTCATCCTCTGGCTGCAGATGAGGAAACTGAGGTGCAGGGGCCCCACAGCCTCTTGCCCAGAACCCCGGCCCCGTGACTTGTGGTGGTTGCAGAGGTGGGATGTGAGTCACCCCCGGACTCCAGCCCCAGTCTGGTCAGTCCTCCAGGTTGGCCAGCAGAGCTGTGACTTCCAAAGGGCTGCCTGGACCAATCGCTCCCCACATCTGTGCATTCTCTGACCCATGGTGGACTTTCCCTTCACCTGGCTAACTCCAGCTCAAACTTCAGAGTGCAGATGGGATGTCACTTCCCTCAGGAAGCCTTCCTTAAACCCCCAAATCAGCAGGTGAGATCGGTGTCCAGATCTGCATCCTCCAACTTTCTTCATGGAGGACCAGCATTATATCCACCTTGTGGGGCCAGCCAGGCACAGCCGCAGTTGAAGGCTGTTGGACAGAACTGATTTCATTTATTGAATAGATCACTGGAAGATCTGGGTCCAATGATCTGTCCCTGCCCACACCCACTCCCACTGAAATATTGGAGGGTTCTGGAGCTGCTCAGAAGTGAGAGGGCACTTCCTCCCTAACACTGCCCACCACACCACCCTGCCTACTTGGCCTAAACTCACCTTCCAAAGCATGGGTGGGGAGAACGCATGAGCTCCACATGGACCACTCCTGTGACCAGGCCGAGGGAGTGGGGGGATTGGTGTGCAGATACACTTGGGAGGATGCATCTGGACATTCACTTAGACTGGGGGAAAGGAGGTCTTGGGGTTCCAGGCCTTGAAGACTCCCAAGGGTGCTTTGGACCTCTGCCTAGGTCTTTCCCAATGGACATAGCCCTTGCCTTTTTATGTGTTCATTCCTTACTTTATTCTGCTCTAATCCCCCACACCACTCTGTGCTGGGCTCTGCCAGGCATTGAGGATACAATAGCCCCGTTTTGGGGAGATCATGTTGGGGAAAGGTTGGTGGTGGGCCAAGGGGTACCATCCTCCCCACAGCCCAGGTTCCACTTCCCCCATTCCCACCCCTTCCACCCTTGGGCATCTTTCTGGGGTGCTTCAGGTAAGGCTTAAAGATGGGCAGGAGGAAGGGTTTCCTTATTGATCAAGAAGGGGCCACTGGGCCCAAGTTATGTTGATGATAATGATGTTGAGGGAGTGGAGAAGGGGCAGTGAGCAGGCAGGAGGGAGGTGGAGGGGAGGGAAGTACAAGGTGGGGGACTTCCCTCAGGCTGGAGGAACCACAGGGTCCATGACTGGCCAGCATTTATAAGTGGAGGCCTGTCCCACTCTGGCCAGGAAGTTGGTCTCTGTGCAGAGGACAGCAGAGGCTGGGGCCTTGGGTGGGGAGAGAGAGGAGGCCTGGGTACAAGCCCTGGCTACTCAACCTCTCACCGCGGGACTCGATGAGTCTTTTTTTTCTGGAGGGCCTCAGTTTTCCCGTCTCTACAATGAAGTGGTCTCTCCCACTTTTGGTTTGGTTTTGCAACATCTTCTGGATACCTGTGTGCCTGGTCCTCTGGCCCCTGCTCTTGAGAGGAGGAAGTAGACAAGGACCACTCGGAGTGATGTGGGCTGTGGGAGCACAACACAGTCAGGGGAGGCTTCTGAGAGGAGGTGTCATCTGCACTGGTCCTTGAAGAATGAGACTCTTCCTAGCTTGTCCTCTGCTCACAAACCAGGACAGAGGCCACATGGGGCAGATGTCTCTGTAGAGGTCAAACACCTGCTCTACCTTGAGGGTGTAGGTGAGTGAGGAGTGGTGTAGAGGGAGGCGCAATGTTTTCTGCACAACCATACACACCTGGGCCAGGTCCTCCTTGCCTCAAGCCCCGTGGTTACATGTGTCCTTGATGTGGCTCTCCAGGGAAAGATTGGGGAATTGTTTTTCTGTTAAAAATTTAAGCCACTAACATATATTGAGCACCTACTGTGTACCCTGACGGTGACCGGAAAAGGGCAACATACAGTAGGTTTCAGTAGGATTAATAATTGTCTTGTGAAAAAGAAGACGTCAGCCTGCCTGGATCCTGTGGAGGGAGGGAGGCACGGGCTCCAGGAAGATGATGGGGAGGGTGTTAAGGGGATCCTTGGAGCTGTGCCTTTCAAGATGAGGGCTTTAGATAGGCAGAGAGGAGTGGGGGGAGAACACAGGCCAAAGCTTGGAGGCTGGACTATTTGAGGCTGTTCAGCAGCAGTGAGAGGGTGGGGGTCAGAGGAAAGGCTGGAGGTCTTGTCTGGGGTCAGATCACAAAAAGCCTTGGATGGTGGAGTCACATACAAGAGTCTCAGGACAGGGCTCAGTTCAGGAGCCACTTCCTTCTGGAAGCCTCTAGGTCACTGCCTTTCCTGGGCCCCTGTCATGGCATGACTATTTTGTTTGTCTAGGACATGCTCCTGTCTGGTTTGCTGCTGCTAAAATCCTGTCCCTGAGGAGCAGGCCAAAGTTTTTGATATCCTGAAAGAATCTGTTCCAGCCCTTCTCTCTGGCTGGTGAGTTCCAGAGGCCCAGGGCCAGGCCTTAGAGGCTGAGGGATCCTATCTGTGGTTCCTGTGGCCCTGTGGTTCGTTTCTGTGGCCAGGCCGGAGCAAGGGTCTGAGGTATCTCTGGCCCCAAATTCCAGAGAAACCAGTCAGTAGATCAAGACGGGAAGCATGCTGCGCTGCAGTCCAGACAGAAAATCCATGTCAAAAGCCTGATACCAGGGTCCCCTGTGGAACCTCCAGTGATACCTTTGCTTCAGGCCCTGCTGTCTGCCACGTGGAACCGATTTCCAAAGAGCTTTGCTAGGGTGAATGCAGGTCTGGTGTCTCCAGGGCCTGGTTCACCTCTGGTGTGGGCTCTGAGATCAGGATAGCAGGCAGACAGGGAGGGAGGGAGGGCAGGGAGTAGCCCCTTAGCCCTGCCTCAGCCCTCCCCAACCCCCCGGCCCCCTGGCTTCAGCTTCTCCAGTGTTCTGCTCACAGTGGACAGGCTGCTTCGGGCTCCTGGGGGAGAGACCAGCACAGGGCTGCCTGAGTAGACAGATTCCGGATCAGAGCAACCCAGAGGGGCCAACGGGGAGAGAGGGGAGTCCCAGAGACAGTTTCAGCTGAATTCAAAGAGGCACAGATGGTTAGAATGGCTCTTCAAGAGGACAGCAGCATGGTGGGGGCTGACTTCCTGGTTTCAGTTCTGGCCCCACTCCTTCCTAGCTGCCTTACTTAATCTCTCTGTGCCTCAGTTGCCCCATATATAAAGTGGGCCTAATTACAGTACCTCCCTCATGTGGCTTTTTTGAGAATGGAACACCTTAATATATGTAAAGTGTTCAGAGCAGGGTCTGGAATGGGGCCTTTTGCTGGGATTAGGCATCCCACCACTGGCAGTAGACACTGTGGGCTAGGCCCATCTTTGAGAAACTCCTGCCCTAGAATTTTCCAGTGTGTGGAGATGGGGGAGGAGGAAGCTGTTCCATTTCAGTTACCAGCTCTGAGAGTTGGATTCCATCATGGGAGAAGAGAGTGAGAAAACATAAACTGAGACATGGGACCTAGGGTCGGTCCGCGTGTCCATGTGGGGCACAACAGAGAAGCCCTGAGGTCAAACAAGAGGAGCCTGGCTCAGCTTGGAGCAAGAAGGGTTTTGGCCAAACTCATGGAAGAACTGCCCAACTCTGCTGGCTCCCGGTGACTGGGGATGGCCCTTCTGCATGTCCCTCCAGGCTACTCCCTGGGTCCCAAAGAGCTGCTCAGCCAGAGAGTAGAGGTGGAAGATGGACTCTGGAGTTTTTAAAACTTACCCTCTTTATTGCCATTGGTGCTGGATCTTCCCTCCCCATGGTCTGGCCCCGGGTGGGGGTGGATTCTCAGGCTCCCTGCATGATAAGACCACCCCAAGCCCCCTGGTTACTAAGCCATTCTCAGATCAAGTCCTGCTTTGGGAAGGGAAGACCTGCCTGTTGTCTCATCTCCATTCCTGCTGCTTTCTTCATTCCACCACATTCCTTTAGGCCTCTCACATGATCTGGGCTGGTTTGGGAGTGGTGATGGGAGAAATGGGCCCTTGAAGGGAAGACGGCAGACTTTTTGAGGAGGTGAGGGTCGTGAGGAGAACTAGGGATATGCAAAGCCCCCCAGGATTGATGGAAATGGTAGCAGGTATGTGGGGAGCTGAGATGAATTGAGGAGGTATACAGGGGTCCTGAGGTCATAGGCAAGGTGGAGGGTTTTTATGGTGGCTCAGGAATGAAATGGGCTTATCTGGAGATCTTGGAGGCTTTGCAGGCATTGGAGGCCCCCTTGGGGGAGATGGAGGTTCTAGGTGCTCTCTGCTGGTTCAGGCACCTTTGGAGCAGGCAACAGGCTGGAGTCTATTGCACTGTAGTCATGGCAATGCCAGCACACACACACCCACCCACCCACCCACCCCCCCACACACACAGCCAGGATCAGTCATACACATGGGCAGTGTTCTGCCCCACAGTGGGCCACAGACTCACACACAACGGGTCTCACACAACAGTCCTTGGAAGAGGGCTCTGCTGGGGGCTGGGGAGAGGACTCACCTATGGCAGGCAGGATATGGTCCAGGTTGAACCGAGCCTTTAGAAAGGGGTAGGCCAAGATAAGGAGCCCTGAAAAGAGAGACACAGAGGGGTCCTGTGATGGGGAAGGGGCCTGGTTAGTGCAGGCTGCATGAGGCTGTGGGTAAGCTGTGAGCCCGGGGGTGGTTTATGAGGGTGACATGGATATGCACAGGAGGAGCATGAGTGTGCAGGTTGGGACTGTGGGTGCATAAATGTGAGCCTGTGAGAGTTTAGGGGGGTGGCTCCCTATCACCCAGCCCTAAGAGGGGGCAGGGAGTAGTGCCTTTTTGGAGAAGGGGCTACAGGCTGTGAAAACCCAGGCTCCGGCTCTAGCCTGCCCAGGTGCTAAGCATGGTTGGCTCCTTCTTCCTCAGCTGGCTGGAAGTAGGCCCAGCTGACATCATGGCCACCAACACTCCTCTGCCCCAGCCTCCCCCAAGCCCGGGAGCTTCTTAACATGCTTCCTCCCACCCAGCCCTGAGGAGGGGTTAGCAGAAGAGTGGACCCTGCCCTGCCCACCCACATTTCATCCCCAGACCAAGTGTCTGTGACCCTTGGCAGGAGTTTGCAGGTACAGATGCCAAGAACCCACCAGTCTGGTGCTTCTGGCTCTGCTTTTGGCCCAGGGTGGTGGAGTGGGGGAAGGGATGGTACTCAGCACCATTGAGGGGCTATCAGTGGGACTGGCCCAGATAGAGAGCGGACGGATGCCTGGACAGACAGACAGATGCCCTGCCAAAAAATACCAGGAAAGAAAAGGAAACTCTTTGAGTTGGATCCTGTCTTGGCTCAGAGTGTCCCACTGAGACCTCTGTCCTCTTCTACCTGCCCCCTGTCAACCCACACTCAACAGGTTTATGAATTCCACCAAAAACCCAAGAGCCCAGGGCTTGGGACTAGAGGGCCAGGGGGGGAGCAGCCAGAGAGGAATGTGACATCCAGCTCCCTTCTCCCAGTCTCCTTCCCCCCGCCCCAACCGGCAGAAGGAACCTCACTCCAATCCTCCCCTGCCTTCCTGCGTGCCTCCGGTGGCTGCTTTGCTCACATCTCTCTAGCTTCTATACTCCCCAACAAACTCCTATTAAACCAGCCCTTCCCTCCATTTTTCATTCACCTGGCCATGCCCCCGCTTCCCCTCCAAGCCCAGCACCTGCTCACCCAGACCGGCGGCGCCAATAAAGATGCCACCCACAGCGGCTGCAGCTTTGGACACGGACACACCGATGATGATGCTGCCAGCCACCAGGCCAAGGGCCACACAGGCCAGCTGCAGGCAGCGGAAGTCTCTGCTGCTGATGGGGATGTCCATGCAGGCCTACCCAGAGTACCGTCTGCTGCCAGAGGGGCTGGTCCCCAGGAGAGCCCTGGAGATCTTTGTCCTCTTAGATGTATCTTTGCTGGCGCTCCACCTTCAGAGTGGGAGTTTCTGGGCAGGAAGATTCGAGACTAGTAACCCTATCCCACAGCTCTCCGAGGGGCCCCAGCCACACCTTGACCTAGGATACCTGCCAGGTCACCCCAGCCTACTCTTCCCCCCCTAAAGGTCCCTGAATGTGGAGGCCACTCTTGGGATGCCTGCCTGACCACATCCTGCCTTGGCTGCCAGAGTTCTGGAGAGCAGGGCCTGCTGTATGGAGTTCTTCCCTGTGAGCTTCCTCTCGGGAGGGCTTAGCCTGAGCTCCCCTGCCCAGGACATCCCACCCTAGCTCCCTGGAACCTGCGTGGCTGCCACTGAGCCTTGGCCTATTAAAGTTTAAAGCAGTGGGGGAGGTTGGTCCAGGGGACACGGGTTCCTCGGAGAAGCGGGCAGCAGGGAGGTCCTGAGTTATTCATGAGGCTGCAATGTGAGCTGCTGCCTGTCCCAGAGGCCCACGCGGGCATGAAGCCTGGCTTCCACTGCTGGCACCTGAGGGGGCAGGGTGGACTGCGGCATTTAGTGGCCAGGGACGTGAGGAGATTCCCTGGCTACATGCTCAGGGCCCACCCTGCTATCTTCCACCATTTGGCACATGAGGCCTCTGCTCAGGGACGTGGAGACAGGCACAAGCATGACACACAGGGGGCCTGGAGGAGGTTCAGAGGCCAGAACAGTGACTGGGACAGGAGGAGAGAAAGAGGTTTGGGCTCATCCCTTGCCCTTCCCCCCAGGCTGTCAAGCTCTGGTCTCCTAGGGGGAGCAGGGCTGAGGGGTCTTGGTTTGAGGCTGATCTCAGGGGACCTCTTTCTCCTTAGGTAGGCTTGGTCCCCACCCCCTTTTAGTTGCTAGTGGGCTGGGAGGGGTCCCTGACAAGGGGCTGAGAGGGAAGAGCAGGGGTGGGGGGCATGAGGTAGGAGGAAGATAAACATGGGGAGAGGATTGGCAGGGGTGGGCTGTCAGCAGCCAGGGTCAGGAGACTGGGACATGGCTGGTGCTCCCGACCTCCCCTGCCCGGCCTGTCTGACCTACTTGCAACACCCACCAGTTAGAGGCTGGGCATTGGTAGCCCAGCCCAGCCCTATCCCACCCCAGACACAGTCCTCACCACTAACTGCATTCTCTGGCCCTTTATGGATCAGGAACCCCTGATCCCAGGATCTGGGCCCACTCCTAGGCCTGCACCTAGGCACCTGGGCACTGTTCCCAGGGTCCCACCACTAGCCCCACTGGCCTCTCTTTGTGTGCCTCTGTCTCCCTGACGATGTCTGCCACCCAGCATAGCCAGGTCAAGGTCCTCCACCTCCATAGCTACCCCCTGCCCCTCACTCCTCCCCATCTCTGCTGCCGCCCTTCTGCTGAATGTCTGCCTAGCTGTCGGGAGAGCGCCTCCTTCCTGCAGGACCCTGCTTGGCCAGCCCCAGCTCTGTGAAGCCTTTGCTGATGGTGCCTAAGTGGGGAGGGGGCGGGGGGCTGCCTACTGCTGCTCCTGTGTCCCCCATGCTGAAGTGCCCACCATCTGACCTCATTCTCTGTATCCTCTGTGGACTGTGAGCCGCTCAAGGGGAGACTCGGGGAGTGAGCTCCACAGAATGCCATGGCTAGCAGGGACCTGGGCAAGGCTTCTGAACACAAGGTGGAGTTCAGGGAGGGCTTGGACCTGCATGACCACCTCAGGTCAGCAAAGGGGAGGGCTACAGGCGCCCTGGAACCTCTGCCTCTAACAAGGGGCTTTCCTTGGGTGGGGGTGGCGGCCTGAGAAGGCCAGGGTCACCTGACTGAGCTTCAGCTGAGGAAAGGCACTGTCAGGAGGCTGGAGAGAAGCCCAAGGCAAGAACAGGTGTAAACTCAAAGGTTCGTAGAGAGGAGGGGTGACGGCAGAGCACCAGTGGGCCCCAGGCTGTGTCCCTGGGTCCCAGAAGAGGAAGCCCCTGGAGGTGGGCATTCCCCAGCTACAGTGGCTGCTGCCAACTTTCTCTGTGCCTCTCTCCAGGATGAGGTCTGATTATTCCTCTAATTAGGCATCAAATGACAGCCCATGTCTCTGTCACACATAATTGATCTCCCCACTGACTAGTTTTAGAAGGAGCTGTCAAAATAATTGTCTATGAAAATGTGTTCTGAGATGTTGAGCTTTGGGAATTTCAATGCCCTCACCCCCATTAAGTGTTTGCATAACTTGGCCTGGGCAGGGTGTGAAGCTGAGGGCGGCCCCCACACCGTCAGTGAGACAGGGCACTTCACACTATGGGACTTGGGCCAGCCACCCCACCACTGGAACCTCACTTTGCCCATGGCAGAGGCTGGAGTCAGGGAGGCCTGCGCATTGTGAGTTTCGGATTCCAGAAGAATACTTCGACCTCTCAAAACTGGAGACCAAATGCTAAATTAGAGGGTTTTTTTTTTTTTTTTTGACATTGTAAATCCCTCGGGGCTCAAAGTTGGAGGAGGAAATAGGAAGAGACACATGAAACCATTATCAGTTACAAGATCACACAACTACAAACCCAAGAAAGCTCCTTTATAGAACAGATGGGGAGACTGAGGTATGGGGAGAGGAAGGGTTGCCCCAGAGTCCTTGACAGACCCTGTGTCCGGATTCCCGGCTCAACTCAGAAGTACTCTAGCATTTCGTTGTTCCTGAATTTCTAAATTGTCTTATTTGAGGTGGGAGGAATTGGCAACCCCCCCATCAGAGGGAGGAACAGTGTTCAGTCAAGACCTCCATCTTTTCCATCACGACAGGGGAGTGTCATTAAAGGGTACTTAAAACCTTTGTGATGCCCACTCTTCCATTGATTAGAAATGTAGAGAGGGAGGCTTGCCAATTCTTTCCTCAATATAGGCTGTTTCATCTGTGAAATAGAAATACCAGCTTGTCTTGGGTGATATGCTTCCTACAATAGGTAAAGAGATAGAAGCCCAAGTCACTAGAGGCCAATTGCCCCACCTGTCCCCCACCCCTCGAGCACCAGAGCCCTCCTTGCTGAAGTCTGGGGTCCCCAGGCCTCTGGACTTGGGGGTTGGGTAGGCCACCAGTCATCTCTTTGTCTCTGGGCGAGGCTGGTGCTGGAGTGCCTGCCTATGCTCTTTCCTTCCCAGAGGTGCCAAGTCCAAGGCTGGCCTGGGGTGGGGAGAAAGAGTGGGTGAAAGGCCTCAGTGTGGTTTAGTTCTGTTTATTTTCCTTGAGGGGTGAGGACCCTGGAAAAGAGCATGATTAATGCACTGATCTCCTGGGGGACGGGCAGCTTTCCCAGACTGTTCAGAAGCTAAACTCAGGGAAGTGGCTTCCAAGGCAACTGCTACCATGGCAACAAGAGTGCCAGCCGTGGGGGGACCTTGCTCCTCGATCCCCTCCAGACCTAAGCAACTGGAGTTGGCACGGGACCAGCGCACCGCTGTTTGTGGAACAGGTGCATTGGGCCGGGAGGGAGGAGGGCTCCCCAGAGCTCAGGCAGGTGGATCCCCGGAGGGAGAAAGACTTGGCCCCTATGCTCAGGCCCCCAGCTAGGGGTCAGATAGGAGTCTTGCTAACTAGGTTTGAGGCAGGAGGCCTGAGGTCTAGGATATGCCAGCTGGCTGGGACTGCCTTTCTCCTAAGGCTCAGTCCAAGCCTAAGCCCTAGATCTAGGGGACAGGCCGCCCCAGTTGAAGGCCCCAGAACCTCCCTCAGTGTGTCTGACGTACATCTTTGCCCAGCAGAGCTAGGCACGTGGCCCGGGCCTCAGAAAGGGCAAGGGACTTCCCAAGGTCGCCCAGTGAACAGTGGTGGAAGGACTAGAACACAGGACCCCTGAGATCCCCAAACTCAGACTCTGCCCTGGGCACCACA
>CM053570.1:66241178-66315055 GCA_028646485.1 Cryptoprocta ferox | reverse complement strand
TCTCTCCTCCCCTGTGCAGAAAAGCTGCCAGTAGCACCTCGTGCCCTCCCCTGGTCCTCGGACCTCCCTCTTGCCACCTCCTTCCCACCCCTGCCCTCTCCAATGTGGCTCTGAGGATGACACGGGACAAAGCACAAGAAAGCCCTTTGCATGATGCAAAGAGATGAGAGAGCCATGGCTGTGAGGTGCCATTTTTCTTTGCTCCACGTCTGGCACAGTCCTGGGCACGCAAAACCCCACAACAGACCCTGAAGAAAGGCTCCGTGCTGCTCCAGACAGACTGCAGCTTTGTTCCTGCCTTGGTGGATGCTGGCCTGGGCACAGGGCACATCTAATAAAATATTTTTTGCAGATGGCTTGTGTGATGGTTGCTGACCATCTTCTGCCTGGTGGGGAGACCCTAGGGGGCAGAGGCTGCTTCTCACCCATCTCTGGGTCCGAGCACAGAACAGGAGACTGACAAATGCTAGTGAACTTCATTTCCTCACCTAAAAAAGAAAAGCAGCTATATCTCCTTCACCTTGTGTTGTGGGTCCAATGAGGGGCTAGATTGAGAGGTCCCACTAGGTGCACCTTCCCCGCACTGGGCTGAACTCTCCCCTTCTCCGGGAGGCCTGTCTCCTAAGGTTTACAGGGGAGGAAAGGACCATCAAGAAGGCCACAGCTAAAATTTAAAACAGTTTTATTAAAACAAGCACACTGTATAATAGCATTGTGTTGTGTAAATGTCTGACGTGTACAAATCGATTTTCTCTAGGTGGCTGCGCAGCCCAGCTTATCTGACGCTGGATGTGCCTTCATGCCCTCCGGCAGCACGCACATGCTCGGACCCTCGCCGCCTTCGATCGGGGGCCACGTCGGGTGCACAGCTCCTTCTAACTGGCCTGGACTGATGCTGCCCTCCAGCAGACACAGCCTCTAAGTCACGCATCATCTCAACAGCTGAAAACCAGTTTGAATAATAGGAAACAGCTGATTAAAACCTTTCACATGCACAGACATTCGAGGAAGAGCGAGCCATTACATGCTCTGGAAAATCCACGGGCTTGCAGTGGGAGTTGAATGTCCCATCTTTGCTGGAAGTACATGGTTAAAAAAAACATGTTTTAAATGAAATAATACGGACTTCAGCAGCAATCCCAAACAAGGAAGAGGATGATAAATGAGGGACACGTTTTGGTCCCGGCAAAGAAAGATTATGTGCTTCTCCCGAGCTACGGACTGGAAGACTGATCTGGTCTCCTGAATGCGGAAGGCTCCCTGCCCTCTCCTGAAGTGAGGGGATGGCTTTGTTCAGCCAGGGGAGGACATCCGGAGGACAGAGGAAGGTGGAAGGACCAGCAGGGGGATGGGGGGGGGAGGTGACAGTGCAGAGAGAAGAAAGAGCCTCTGTCAACCATGCTTCTCAAGGCTGGCTCCCTGAAGGCTGCAGCCCCAGCCGCCACTGCCGCCTGCTGCCCAGGAGAGCAGGCTGCATCCCGGATCTGTGGGCGGGTGAGCAGGTGGGCAGGAGCCCAGCAGAGAGATGTCCCTGCCGCAGGCGATTATGCAAAGTGACAAGTGATTGCTTTCCTTTTCAGAGACAGCCCCTTTGGAAAGAGCTTTTTCCTTAAGGACTCTGGGGAAATGGGGGGTTGAGTGGCTTGGATGGAGCCACAGAGCGGCTCCCTGTACTTGCTCTGCAGACTTTGGCCTAGCCTGGGCAGGCTGAGGTCACAGAGGCTGTGGCTGGAGTGGGTCAGAGTGCAGTGGGAGTTGGATACGGTTCCGGGTCATCACTGCAGCCTGCCTGGGCCAGGGCCCTCCGCCGGGCCAGGCGTGACTTGCATGGAGGAGAAAGCCTCACAGAGCACAGGCCCTCCGCCAGGGACTCCTCTGCCAGCTCGTCTTCCTCGCGCTGAGAAAGCTGGCGGTTAAGAGCGATGGCCTCAGCCGCGAAGAGTGTCAGGTCCATCGTGCTGCTATTTCTAGACGGGCGGGCAGCACAGAGCAGAGGGGAGCAGGGCTCAGTGCCGTGGCTGACTGGCTCCCAGACCCTCCACCCCCTGCAGCTTTTTCTGGGCTGCCTCCCCTCACCCCTGCCGGAAGCCAAGCCGGAAGTCATTCTTGCCCAGGTTCAGAATCTGATTTCACTGAGGCTGGAATGGCTTTGAGCCTCAACTACAGTCCTAAAACCTCAGAGTTGGGACAAATGTCCCCTTCTATTCAGAGCACCCTCTTCGAGCTCCCACGCTTCACACCCAGCTCTCCTAGAGGAAAGGCCCAGCACACGAAGTGCACACCCACATATCCCGTCTTTGCTGTCAGAGCAGGGAGAGTCAAGGGCAGGAGCTGTGCCTCTGTCTGTGTTCCCAGGGCACAGCTCCGGGCTAGCATACAGCAGGCACCGTGGGTCTACCAAATACATCCTCTAACGTGGACCAGAGGTTTGGAGGCTCAAGGCCCCTGAACGCAGCTCTAGAGAATCAGGTAGGACCCAAGTGGGGTGATAGCATTCTGGCTCACACGAATGGAGACTAGAGTGGTGTAAGACCTCCCTGTGTGACTCCCAGAAACTGGTCATGAGGTTGGCTCCTGGAGGGGTTCCCACAATGTGGTAGCCCTGGTCCTTTGGGAATAGGGCAGCGCTCATGAGGAACATGACCTAGTATTAAAAGGCACTAGAGTCCAACAGATCCAGGTTCAAAGTCCAACTCCCAAGGCTACTGTGTGGCCCTGAGTAAGTTACTGCAATCTCTCTACTCTCAGTTCTCTCATCCACAATATGGGGGTAATAGGTATACCTCTCTTTTAAATTTATCATACAGATTATGAATAGCATGTCTGTATAGCCCTTAGCAGCATTTCTGGCATGTGGTACGTATTTACTATTCAGTGGCCATTCCTATCGTTGTCCCTACTGGTGACAGGACAACCCATCCCAGTGCCTTTCAGTGCCCCCATCCTGCTACTACAACCATAGCAGCAGCAGCAAACCCTGGGGTGAATAACCCACAGTGAAGGTCTTTGGACTGTAAATGGTGATTTCTAGTTAGGATGAGAATGGATATGGAAACAGGTTTTTCGCCTGCAGAGAGGTCTTAAAGGAGCTGGAGGGCAGAGGAGGCCGTCAGGTGGCAGAAGAGAAGAGGGGAAAGAGAGGAAGAGACGCGCAGAGAAGGCAGGTTGGGGAGCCCTTCCGGGAGGAGGACACCTGAGCCTAGAGATGAGCTCCCTGTCCCCACCTCCATCCCAATGTGGCTGAAAGTTTGAGGGACAGTCAAAGCCAAGGAAAGGGCATTGGGTGAGGTTGGAGCATTTACCTCTGGAGGATTCGCGGCGTGGGGAGTCCCCTTTCTGGAGCTTGCTAGAATGGGAAGGATAGACGCGGGGGTAAGCATTGCTCCCTCCTTCAAGAGCTGCCCCTGCCCACGCCAGCACAGGGTGGGTATGTTACTAGAGGCTCCTGGCCCAGCACAGAGACTTGGCCAAGCTTGCTTGTGGGGTCAGACCTTCCAAGGAGCGAGCAAGAAAGACCCAGCTTGAACCCAGCTGCCTTTGCATAGACAGCGACTCCCTGTGCCTGGCAGAGTCCTAACCGTCCTCCAAGACCCAGCCTGAGGGTCACTTCCCCTGTGAAGGAAGCATTTATACTCCCACCCCTGCCACCTCCTTCCCCCAGTCCCAAGCAGAGGTGGATCCTCATCCTTTTGATACACATTCGTTACACTATCACATCATATAGTCCTTGTCTCCCTCTCCCCACTAGAACAAGAAGACAGGGATTGGGTCTTACTCATCCCAGGACTGCCAGAGTCCAGCATGGGGTAGGTTCTCAGTAAAGACGGCAACTCTTGGGTGGCTGGGAATTAGCCACTTAGAGATTCTTGGATTGGGTCCCCCTGTAACATGGGACTGGCAACGTCTTCTCCCTTCCACTGGCAGGGCCATTGAGGCTGGCTAGGGCCTGGCAGACCAATGACACAGTGAATCACAGGAGGTGTGGCAAACCCCTTGGAGGGGCAGACGTCAGATACCATGACTGAGGAGGATGGTTAAAAATGTTTCCTGGTAGGGGTGCTGGGTGGCTCAGTGGGTTAAGTGTCTGACTTTGGCTCAGGTCATGATCTCACAGTTTTGTGAGTTCGAGCCCTGCATCAGGCTGTCTGCTGATAGCACAGAGTCCGCTTCAGATCCTTTGTCTCCCTCTCTCTCGGCCCCTCCCCCGCTCTCTCAAAATTAAACAAATATTAAAAAAATATATTTTCTAGTAAAGACTTGGACCTTTAGTTTGGGGAAAACGCCACCATTTGCCTTTTAGGCAAGCTGCACTCCAGGACTGCACAGAGAACCTAGGTGCCCCCACTGCATCCTCACTGCAAGCAGGGCACCAAGGCCCTGCTTCTGGGCATTCCCAGCTAATGATGTGTGTTATATAGGGAGGGTACTGCAGACCCCAAATGCCAATATGGGACTGCTTCCCAAACTGTGTGCCTCTGCCAATGGTAGGATGCATGAGCCAAATCCCCCAGAGGCCTCTGTGCATTCCTGAGAGGCATGGGTCAGTTAGGAGTCTCGTCTGAGATCAAGATTAGAGCCAAATCTATGACCAGTAAGCGTCTCCTTCAGTAGCCAGTTCACTCCACATGTGTAGGGACTGAAGCTGCCATATAGTCTCCCTCCAGCTGAAGTCAGCCACCCGGGATGCTGTCCAGTACTTGCTACTATAAAAGCTTCTTCATGGCCACACTACAGGCCCAAGGAGGTGGGCGGTTGCCTGGCCCTGGGTTACTCACCCCCTGCACCCAGGGGTGCTGCAGAACTTGGGCAGCACTCAGTCTCTGCTTTGCATCTCGAACCAGGAGCTTGGAGATGAGGTCTTTGGCCTCGCCGGAGATGTGTGCCCAGTCCTTGTCAGGAAACTCATACTTGCCTTCCTGGATGCTCTCAAATAGCTTGTTCTAGGTAAAAAAGATTCCTCCTGAGTCTACACTACCAGGGAATAAGCAGGATGTGCCTGCCATTGATTAGGTCACCCGGGTCCCATGGACCTCAGCCGAAGCTGCAGCTCAGGGCTTGGGGATGCCACAGGCCAGGACCCTTCCTTGTTCCCGCTCCCCACTAAATCATCAGGTCATACAGAATGCTCCTGGCTGGCACGGATGGCTAGGCCACCTGGTGGGCTGGGTGGGTGACACCTGCGGAAGACCAACTAGGGAACACAGCCCCAATTCCTTAGCCCTTCATAAGGGGCCCCCACAAATGGGTTCCTCGCAACCTGTCGGGTCTCACCTCACCCCCGCCCCCCAACCTTACACTTCTACCCTCCTTCCCCGTACACGTGCCGCTGTCCCACACCTCCGTGTCTTTGCTGGTGCTGCTGCTTCTGCTTCTATTTCTTGCCCCTCTTCCCCTGGGCTGGACTCAACTCGGGTACGCTCTTCTCTAACAATCCTCCCCTGAGCTCCCAGCTGGGCTGAGTACCCCACTGTCTCTCTCTCACCCTGTCGCTGGCCCTTGGATGGAAGAGGGAAGGGGCACTATAGACCCCTTTCCAGAGCAAGAACAACCCCCAGTCCAGTCCCGCTGGGCATCCCACAAACATGCTGCCCCCTGCCCAGCAGGCCTGGTGCAGGGGGTCCCAGAGCTGGGCTCACCTGGCACACCCTGCAGACCTCTCCCCGGTCCCAGCCACAGTCGGCCCCACAGTGACCTACGAAGGGGGGGTAGCCACTCAGCATGATGTAGAGGACCACGCCCAGGCTCCACAGGTCACAGCGCTTGTCGTAAAAAGTGGCCTCGTCCCTGAAGACCTCTACCACCTCCGGGGCCATGTATTCTGCGGAACCACACTGTGGGGGCCGAGGTTGGAGAGGGGAAAGGGCAGAGAAGGGAGAGGCTTAGTCACAGGGAGAGGAGATGGTGAAGAGCAGAATGTAATGGGACTTGAGCAAGAGGATGGGGTTGCAGAGCAAGGAGCTGTCAGGAAAGCCACCAGGGTGGCTCGCCTGATACCACCAAGGCACTTAGAAAAGCTAGACCACCTGAACATTTGTAAATGGAGCCCTAACATTCCCTACGATCGCATGACCAGTCCCAGGTCACTTCTCATCTTTTCAGGTCCTTCTCCAGGAGGCAGAGGCTCCTGGTCAAGAAGCTACAGGAGTCTCTCTGCCTCAGCTCTCTGCAGACAGTCATCTAATATACAGGCACTTCGACGGACCAGGGGCACGGCTCTGGGAGGGGGTCTGTGGACATGTAATCCCATAAGGCAACGAGTTCTTCAAGGGAAGCCCTGCTAACCTTCCCTGTCGTCTTAGACCAAGGAGAGGTAAGAAGTTAGAAGTAAGAGTCCAAAGAAGTTAGAAGTAAGAGTCCATCAAAGCTGGGACAGCTCTTGGAACAAATCCAAACTCCCTGCTACTCCCATTTATAGATGGGAACACCAAAAACTAGGATGGGGCAGGGATTTGGTTCAAGCATATCAGTGGTAACCAAGTACAAGAATTCAGGATTCCTTCCTCCCATCCGTGCACAGAAAATGCTGATAAAAACAAAACAAATTCTTTTTGCTCCCTTCTTCATTATTTCAGGCTTGCCAAGAGATACCTCCCCCCAACACACACAACTAATTAGATGGGAAGATGGGAAACAGAGAAAGGACTTTCTGTTATTGGCAATTAGAGCTAATGACTTCGAGAACAAGGTAGCTCAGTGTAGTAGAAGCTAATATGGAAACATTTCTAATAATGTTGATTAGAATAAGACATGAGCATACTGAAATGCATGTCTTAAAAAAGGGTATTAGGAAAATTCACTTATGAAGCATGCAAATCTCCAAAGCCTCACAATAATTGTAGTACATCGGGTGTGTATGAGAGACGTCTTAGGAAGAATAGCTCCCAGCTGCACATCTGGGCATGAAATGTGAAGGAGGCAGCAGGATAGCTCAGCCAAGTGATCCTACATGCAGGGAGCCGAGACCTCTCAGTTCTTGCCACAGTGAGACCACACTCCTGTCTTCCATCCCAGGGGGACGTGCCCAGATGCTGCCGGGCACAGAACTCTCAGAGCTGTCGTGTGCTCACGTTCAAAGGGCTGGCCTGGGACAGCATCTGTCTCTACCCGGGTCAGGAGTCAGGGCTCAGCCTGTTCTCATAGATACAATTTGTCCTGTCATTGGCGGAGGACCCACCCCACACTGCAAGCTCTTTCATCAGCAGTTAAGCACTGGTGGGGTGGGGTTGGGGGTGGCTCACTACGCAGAGGCCAGGTGACAACTCAGGCAGCTACCAGGGATGTAGATGCACTCAGTTTTCCTTCCTTAGCCCCTGTCCTGCACTCCAGCTTTGGGTTGTGGGTACTCCAAATGACAGGAGCCCCGAAGGAGGTGGTACAGGGTGCCCGGCCATACATACTGGAGTGGTCAGCTCTGGTGTGGTTATGGGGGTGCAGGAGTTGTTCAATTTCACCCCACTGCCCAAGTCAAAGTCACAGATTTTCACTGGAGACACCTGAAAAGGAAAGCAGGAAATAGAGGTTACAAATATACGAAACCCAAGGGCAGGAGGAGACCAATGTGACTGTGACACAGGCACTCACCCTCCCTTGTTCTCTCCCTTCACGTGGGAGATGAGGGCCTCTCACTGGCTCACTCTCACTCTTGCTCTCAGGGGTGCTCTCTCTCTCTCTCTCTCTCTGTCTCTCTCTGTCTTTCTCTGTCTCTATGCACATATGGCTGCCATGCTGAAGGCCAGCTTTATCTGTCACATCATGTTTGCTGCTCTTGGGTTACCTAGAAGTCATCTGAGGATTTATACTAAGGTGCCTTCTGCCCCACACCCTTTCCTTACTTCCTTAGAGAAAATGTGCACGCTACGTGGTGTCACACTACTGTGCACTTAATAAACAAGTAGAAAACCTATGGACCTCTTGCCCACAAATGACAAACAATGGTATAGGTTGCAGAATCGGAGAAGTATGTGCTCCTGAAAGACTCCTTGTGGCCCATTCAGTGGAGGGCATGACCTCCGGTGGCTTAGGGTGACCAACTTGTCTTTGCTTGCTTGGGACTCTGTTGGTTTGAGCACTGAAAGTCATGTATCATGGGAAAGCCCGCAGGCCCACGCAGGCTAGGATGGTGGGTCACCCATACTGGATGTTGCCCCTGAAATCACAGACAGCATCAGTCATCTCTGGAGCCCACCAGGAGGGCACTTTGTGTGCAACCAGAATGACCTGCATGGTGGAGGCAGCCCAGGGAGCCACTCCAAAATGCTGGTAGTGGGAGTCCCAGCTCAGCCATTTAACCTGCTGGGGAAGCCAGGACAGTCTCTCAACTTCCCTTCCTCCCTTCCTTTCTTCCCTTTCCCTTCCCTTCCTCCTTCTTCTCTGTCTTATATTTTCTTTTCTTTTTCACTTAGCCTCTCTGTTTTTGTTGTTGTGGTGGTAAAATATATAGAACATAAAATAATCCAGTGGGACTAATTACATTCATACTGTTGCGCAACCATTACCAATATCTGTTTCCAAAACTTTTCCATCATTCCAAACAGAAACCATTCGATAGTAACCCCCACGTCTGCCTCTCCTCAGTAACATCTCATCTACTTTCTGTCTCTATGAATTTGGCTATTTTAGATATTTCATGTAAGTAGAATCACACAGTATCTGTCTTTTTGTATCTGGCTTATTTCACTTAACATACTGTTTTCAATGTGTATCCATGCTGTGGCATGGATCAGAACTTCATTCTGTTGTAGGGCCGAACAATATTCTGTTGTATGGACAAGCCACATTTTGTTTATCCATTTACCTGTTGTTGATGGACACTTGGGTTGTTTCCAGCTTTTGGCTATTGTGAATAACACTCCAATGAACACTGATGTTCAAGTTCAAGCTTCTGTTTTCAATTCTTTTGGGTATTATACATAGGTGTGGAATTGATGGATGGTGTGGTAATTCTATGTTTAGCTTTTTGAGGAACTGCCAGACTGTTTTCCACGGTAGGAGCACTATTTTACATTCCTACCAGCAGTGTATGAGGGTTCCAACTTCTCCACAGTCTCATCAGCATTTGTTATTTTCTGTTTTTTTCCTTCTTTTTAAAATTCTAACCGTCCTAGTAGCTGTGAGGTGGTTATCTAATTGTGGTTTCAATTAGCATTTCCCTAATGACTAAGGATGTTGAGCATCTTTTCATATGTATAATGGCCATTTGTATACTTTTTTGGGGAGACAAGTCTATTCAGTCCTTTGCCCATTTTTAAACTTGAGCTATCTTTTTGATGTTGAGATTTAGAAGTTCTTTATACATTTTGGATATGAAACTCTTATCAGATACATTATTTGCAAATATTCTCTCCCATTCTGTGGCTTATCATTTCATTTTCTTGATAACATCTTTTGATGCTCAGTTGCTCTTAGTTTTAGTTTTCAACCACAGAAAAGGGGCAACAATCCTGCGCCATTAAGATCAAATGAAAGAACAAAGGACATGAAAGCATATTGTAAATCAGAGGCAACAGAGTGGTACAGAATGCCTGGGGAGTTCTGGGGTAAGACCACCTTAGTTTTAATCTATACTATTTATCAGCTGAGTTAAGTGCCAGGCACAATGTAAGCTCTCAAGAAATGTTAGCTATGGTTATTATTAATAATTATAATGATAATAGTGACAAATTATAAAGTCTTCTGCCAGAGCCGCTGACGGGAAGTCACAAGATCTTATCTGAGCTAATGTATTACTATTCCCCACAAAAGAGCTGTAAGTAGCAGGCTGGCTCCCACATTTACTTGAAGCCATTCCTATTTATGAGCTACCCCTTCCTTCCCTCAGACCAATATCTGTGTTCATATATATGCACTCTTATACATACACAGAGCCAGGAATGTGTGCCATTAAAACCACCAGGGCCTCACTCTCTCCAAACAAACACAGAATTTGTCAAATTCATACATGCTTATAGAAGGGCAAGCACTTCCATTTACTAGTAGGTTAAGGTAAAGTTTAAAGTACGTTGCATCTGTTCAACACCAAATATAAGTGTTTTCTTATTAATGGGCACCTCTGGAAATAAAAATGGCAACAGAAACCCTTTTTAAGAACTTGCTTCCTAATTATCACTTCAAGTGGTGGACATTAGCTGGTGTGTGTACCGTAGCATAAACATCATATTTAGCCAGAGATTTGCTTCACAGAAGATTGAGTTGTTGTTTATGACTCACACCAACTGTTCTAAAGACAGGTGCACTGGGCTAGAAAACATTCATTTTGTGCATGTCTCATGTATTTTATAAACTCTCAGGCTTAAGCCAATCACACTATTGATAAAGAGCAAGGAAGAGCCAGGGATGAAGCCGATTGGGAAGACAGCCACACATTAGGTATAACATTCTCATGTGTTCGTAACAATCAGCTCAGGTTGGTACCTGAGGCCGACAGAGCTGCTAACGACCCAACAGAAAGTGGAACTGGCTTCCCCACATCAGTGTAAACTGTAATCTCCCAAGTCAGCCCTACGTACCTTTTCTGGAGACTCACACAATATATTTTCTGGCTTCAGATCTCGGTGAGCGATGCCTGGAATGACAAAGAGCAAAGAAATGGTTAACATATGTACATAATTATCAAACATTCCACACACAATTAATTTTTTTCCAAATGCTGTTGTTCGCAGATTAATTCCCAATTATGGTACATTAAAAAATCAACGAGCTGCAGGAGGCAGGAGTAACCAGAGATGAACCAAAAGCACAGTTGATTCTGCAAGCTCTCTCGAAACCAAAGCTTTAGAAGTCTGGCAGGGTGGAAGATGGGCTGAACGAGTCCAAGCCAGCCTACCCCACAGCACCGCAGCAACGACCAAGAATAAGAAGCTAATATGAAGCAGAGCAAAGAGCCCTGCAAATGGCCATGCTGGGACAGCAATGTAGAAATAATTAGTGCCTTGTTTAAGAGCATCTGGGGGAGGCTGAGGCTGCTCTACCTCATTTCTTCTTGGGTGGCCAATTTATATCAAAAATGATCCCCTAAGCGGGACTCCCTGAATGGTCCAGAGCACCAAGTGTTAGTTAACAAATCTTCCAAAGCTTGTCCGATCCCCTTCTCACCTGCTCTGTCGAAGCACAGCAAGGACTGCTTTGGCCGAGGGTGCTGTTCTTAAGAGACACCTGCTCTGCATTTTGACAAGACCTCCTGAGGGAGACTGCAGATAGCAGTTTACTCCATGAGGGGCTCAAGGCTGCTGACCTGGCCAAGAAGGCACCTGGGGGAAAACCACCTTCTAACCGAAGACAGGGACAGAGAACAACTCATAGGGCCATGGTGGACACAGAAACCTCCATCCCTCCTTCCTTCTGCAGAATGCACAATGCAGAGACAGAGGGGCTGGAAGGTTGAGCAAGAGCCAAACAGCTAGTGCCCAGAAGTACTGGAAAGTAGCAGAGGACTCATGGAGTAAGAAGGAAAAGCAGAATCTGCTTTCCTAAAACTCCCTTGATGACCAAGTTCTCGGGCAGCCCTCCGATTCCCTGGCAGGAGGCGGAGGCCCAGCCCACCCAAGGCACTTTGTGAGGGAAGGAAAACCTGAGCTCCAGCAGGCTGAGTAACTTCATCAGTCACCTAATTGAATGAGAACCCAGAGCTGCTCTGTCCAGGCTGTACAAATTGAGTCGGGCTACAGCTTGCCGCACTAAAAGTGAAAGATATTTTCCATTACAGCAAGTGCTCCCACAGAAGGATCACGAGCCACACATGGAGTCCTGCTCTCCAAATAGGTGCCGATGGCCCAGTCGTCCCCCAGCCTGAGAACCGAGCGCCATGCTGTAATAATGGGCCTGCTTTTGTGAGCACACCAGCCATCGACCTGCTCTGCTTCATTTCCCAGAGGTTAAGCTGCAGTGTGTCCAGTATTTAAAAGTGTGGAACTTGTTTCAGGGCTGACCCATTCTTGCCCAATTCATCTTCCCAGCGTGAAGTTATTTAGAAAACAGCCAAGTTCAGCTGGAAATCGTTTTTCATCCCCTCCAACTTCAAGGCACACGGGCCGCTGGCCAGCTAGATGTTAACAAGCACTTCAGCACTCCTAAGACACGCCAGCCCTGTTCCCTTTAGTGCATTCTTCTAAAAAATAAATAAATAAATAAATAAAAAATAAAACCGCCTTTACCCCCCTCTAAGGTATGGATCTTGCAAAAAGCATGACCCAGTTTTGCAATCTACAGAGGCAGCTTGGGGAACAGTTGTAAATCTCTGTCAAGCAGGTGTTACCTACATGCATCCCAGCTTTCAGAAGCAGAACTAGTGCTATTCATCATGCTGGGGAAAGTACAGACGCCCCTTCTAGGAACTTTCATCCCATGTGCAAGTCAGGTGCCCAACATGGGCACTGTCGGCATGGAGATCTCCTTTCAACCACGGGAGGAAATGAGGTGAATGAGGGACCAGTGAGCCGAATTTCCTGCACGTGTGCCACCCGGGTCTGTGCTGCTCTGTGTGCCCAGCATGCCTACAAGTGGTCTCCCATAACCAGTGTGGCCAGCCAATATCCACAATATCCTAGCTCTGCTTAGGTCCCAGATTATTCATTCCGTCTGCACTCCCCACCAGCCACAATACTCTATTTTAAGGGAATTAATATTGGGAATAAAAATTATTCTGTCTGGTGGGGCTAAAGGTGGAGGAGATAATATTACTGAACTACTAGGTGGCGGGCACTACACTCCAACTGTGTTATACATACACAATACACACACAGGCTGCACACAATTCAGTGAGTTAGAATAGTGCCTAACACTAACCATGTGAGTGTAATTCTCTCTCTTCTCACCATCACTCTGGGAGTTGGCATTATTACTGAGAGAGCACATAGCTAAAAGTAAAGCCACAATTCATTTTTCCACGGCACTGCTGTTAGGCAAATTTAAAAAAATATAATAATCAAGGGTGGCTGGGTGGCTCAGTTGGTTAAGTGTTCAAAACTTGATTTCAGCTCAGGTCATGATCTTACGGTTCATGAGTCTGAGCCCTGCATTAGGCTTTGCACTGACGGAGCAGAAACTGCTTGGGATTCTCTCTCCCTTGCTCTCTGCCCCTCCTCCCACTCTCTCACTCTCTCAAAATAAGTAAATAAACATTTAAAAAATGTAAGAGTCAAACATATTTATGGAAATACAAAAACACTTAATTTGCAAAAAGATTTAATTCACTATAAAAGTTATGAAATAATCAGTCCTAGATGAGGGACTGTAAACTGAAGTGTAATTTGGACAACAGCAACCCGCAATTTACCATTGTGAGGTTCAACAGATACCTCAAACTTAACCATGTAAGTAGAAAAACACATTTTCCATTTATTACGAACAAGATATAAAACTAGATACATATTATCATGCCAATTCTGGAGAGATGCAGGTGACATACGTTAAAGACTAGAAAGAGTAACACCCACATATTTACACTTGATGGGGCTTGCATTCTTCACTAGGACAGGAAAAGGAGAGCATCCATACCCACACACTCACACATCTCATTCAACATGAAATTTACTTTTTCCTCCCTGCTCCTTCCCCTGTGGCCCTACCCTTCTTAATAGCGCCACATCGGCCCACCATCCACATCGGAAGCCTAGCGCCATCCTGGTTTGCTCCCTCCCCATCATGGGCGGGCCTGCCAGCTGTACCAGCTCCTGGCCCAGCTCTCCACCTAGCCTGCTCCTCCTCTTTCTGTCCCCAGAGGCTGGGCGGCCCAAACCAATTACTGAGGCAAAGGCTTGGTTCACCTTTGGTGTGCAGGAAATCAAGGGCAGCGGCCACATCCCGTACAACTCGGCTGGCTTCTCGCTCATTGAAGTGCTTCTGCTTCTGGATGTGAGCCAGGATGGAGCCTGGGGGGCAGAGGAGACACACAGGTATGCCTTTCTGGGCCTTAGGAAGTATAACTCCTCAGAGGCCAGTTTTCACAAGTTTGGGGTGGGGACACAGGCTTATTCATCACTAAATGTCCAACACCCAGTGTGGTACCCGGCACTGACGAGACACAAGCACAGAACTGGACAACTGCACTGCTGTCTTCTGACCTGCCCATGATGAGCGCAGAAGGGACAGCAAACAACTACTTAAATGACCAAAATGCCATCAGGGCAGATTTGGCTTCTGAAATAAGAAAGAACTAAAAGTGAATCCACATAGGGTTGGGGGGCCTCTCCACAGGAACTTTTCCTCCTTTGTATTTGATCTCAGATCCAAACGAGAGCACAGGCCTTTGAACAGAAATTCCACACCCTCACCAGATACATAAAGGTCTATAAATCCTAGAAAAAGGGGGGAAAAGTACTTTCTCTCTGAATTTTCCTATTTATTATTAATATTATTGTTACTATTTTGTTGGCAATGGGTAACATTTATTGAGTGGTTACTATGTGCCAGGCACTATGTAATACCCTTAAAACAGATTATCTTAGCCTCACCACAACTGTATAAAATGTACAAAATACAAGTATCCCCATTTTACAGGTGGGGAACCTGAGGCCAAGAATGGCTAAGCCACTTGCTAAGATGACACACCACTAAGTGGAGGCATCAGGACATAAGCCCAGTAAGTCTGGCCAGAGAAGCTGGGCAGATCGCTCCTGAACCACATGTGTGGTCTGACAGCTGGGGACGCAGACTGCCCTGAGCCAGCCACAATCTCTTTTCCCACTGGGTCTAGCCTCAATAGGGTTGCACGCTAAGCAATACGGTTACAGATGACCTCTAGCATTTCCAATGTAAGGTGTCACTGTTGTTGTGCAGGGCAGGGGCGAGAACATACGGCACAGGCAGAAGCACATGGCCTGTCTCCATGTAGTCTATGCTCACTACTGGAAGCTGGAGGTGTCATCTCTGTCTCTTACAAATGGCACGTGTCTACTTATCCCTGGTTGTCGGCATGGGGAGGGGATGAAAGATCTTGCACTTGCCAGATTAAACAATGATAGGATCCCAGTATTCTAGGGAACATTCCCAGAAAACTGGCTCCTGTCTAGGTCTCAGGCTTGCTCTACTCTACTGAGTTTCTTGTTTCCAAATTGTTAAAGTGGAAGATGGAGAGTGACATGCTACTTACTTCTAAGATAGCCTTCAGTATATCCAATTATTTTAATAATATTAATAGCTGACATTTATGGACCCCTTAGTGCCTATAGGGCACTGTACAAAGCATTTCACATGAATGATCTCATTTAATCTTCAGAGCTATCAAAGGAGGTAGGTGTGGTCATTATCCCTATTTGACAGATGAGAACACTGTTTAGAAAGGTTTAGAAAGGTTATGTGACTTGCCCAAGGCCATATAACTAGTAAGTGATGGAGCTATATTTAAACTTGGATTTACTAGTTTCTAAAGCATGCTCCCTTAATCACCAAATCCCTCCATGTGGCCCCCCTCTCAGCTCTAGAGGGCCTCCCTAACCTGCACCCTGCAAATCTGTCCTCGGGCTGAGTGAATGATGGTGAGGGCAAGGGCTTCTTTATCCCCTTCTCTACGTCAGGAAAACAACTTTGATACACATTCTAGTGACTATGTGCATAGGAGATGGCAGTAGTGGTGATGGTTAAGAGTGGCTTCTTTCCATCTGAAGGATCCGGATTCTCAGGCCTCCTCTCTATCCTGGGTCTATGTCCTAAGCCATGGGACCCTCCGTTCCTCCAGTGAGCCTTTCTGGACTTCACAATGTATGCAAGAGCTTTACCCCATAATTAATTAAATAGAGAACATGTTAAAACACTGGATTGATAAATTGATAACTAAATATATCTATATATGAGTCCCATTAAAATCAGAAGGCATTTATAGAATGCCCACACAGGTGACATTCTAGGCTCTGCAAAATGCTAATTATTATCCTTCCCTCTGGCCTCCCTTCTCCCAAATCAAGGGCAGTTTTAAGTCCTTCATCCTTTTTATTAGCTTGACTCATTTTAGAAGTCTCTGGGATTCATGATGGATGATCACCACTCTGGGTCTTAATCAGAAGTCCAAACACATACTCAACAGTAAGTACCTCCTTGCAATTTCTCAAAGACCAAGTAAAACCTTGTGTCATCTTCAAAGAACTCAATCAGCTCCAAAATGTTCCTTAAATAGGAAAAAAAATAGGAGGAAAGGGGAGAAAAAAGGGAAATGGTATTATATATTAAAGCCCACTTACAAATATACAATGAAAAAAAATTCACAACGCCCTGTAGCAGGGCAGAGATCAGCTTGAAATCAGAATGCTTATTAAAGACCCATGTTTGAGAAGTAGCCAGTGGTGTTAGCAAGACTCAGGTCACCTTATCTTTCCATAATGTTCAGTCTCTGGTGTTTTCACCAAGTCTGTGCTGTCAAACCCCAACCCTAAAACCCACTAGGTAGAGTTATAAAAAAGTCCCGGTCACATTAAACTGAATAAAATCTGCAGCCGACTGGAAGCAATTGCGGCTAATAACACTGAATAGTAGGTGTGTGTCCTGGAGGCAGGCAGCAAATAATTACTTGCCCTCCCTCTTGCCCATAAATCATGGGGCAGTATTTACATTGCCTGGAGAAAATGGAAACATCTGTCAAATAGACTTGGGGCCTAACGTGGGCACCGCTAGACCCTAACTGCTAAGCGCTGCTTAATGAAACGGCCGCCTTCCCGCCACCGCAGCACTTGTGGCCTTCCCCGGTGAGCACTCTCTGTCTGCGTGCGCATTACCGGGCTCTGCCAACAAGGTCGTCTTGTAACTCAGGAGGGAAGCCACCAGCCTGGATATTGGAGGTGTTGGGGGCTTTTTTTCTTTTAAAGAACGAAATAAACCAAGTAGAGTCTCTAATGCTGAACTCAGAAGCTGCAGGGCTGAAAATAAAAATCTGTCCCTCATAAAAAAATGCTGACCACTTTGGGAGACACCGGGCTTTTACTAGTGTGAAGGCGTCCAAATAAGATGACTGAAATGGCCTGATTTGAAAGAAGATTGTGGAGGCAGCACCTGGAGTTAAATCAACAGCAGCCCCCACCCTCCAAGCTGAATGACAAAGCCATCAATACCTGGCCGCTGGCTCCCCGCTGACCCTGCTGTGCAGGGAGAGAGAGTGGGAAGCAGAGTCTTAGAGGTGACCCTGATTTAAAGCCACCGTGGGAGAGCCGCTCATTTGGAGCTGGTGGTGAGCAAGATGAGGCGGGGCTGGAGACCACCTTGGCCCTGCTGTCCAGCACAGTGCCCAGCAGCCTCAGGGGCCTGAGCAGTGGCCACACTGACGTATGCTAGCAACGAACAGAACGAGCATTCATCCTCGCTCTCACCATCCTCACCTAGTCATTACAGCTGGGCCCTAAACTTTCGTGCCTGGTTCCCACAGGCATTTGAAAGAAACAGAACCTCAATGTTCTCCCAGCCCCTCAGATTGCTCACTCTTCCAACTTGCCTGTATTGTTATAGTATTTCAGCCCGAACAGAAGCAAAGGCCGCTACTGCTTTTGTCCCCGCTCTCTCTTTAAACATGGAGAGACAGAAGGAACCCTGCACAGTTGTGGCCAAGGCATGAGAACTAAATGCTGGGGTCGGGAGGTGGTGAGAAAGAACCTTTTCTGTGGCTAAGCATTCCCCGCAAGAGAAGCAGCAAGTAACCCAAGACTGTACTCACTTGTTTCCTTGACACTGATAGAGCGTCTCCACCTCTCGAAATACCCTACTCCGACTGTGCCCTGCTTGTTTTTCAATGATCTGTGGGAAGAATTAAATCTGTCATACTCACCTGATCTTGAAACACCTCTCAGCAGGACCCCTCTGGGAGAATGCAAGGCCCAATTTGGCCCACAGCCAGTTTCAAGTGCAAGCCTGGAGTAGGCCCTTGGTGACACAGGCACTGTGACTCTGCCGGCAACACGACAGACTGGCCTGAGGGATTTCCAGCCTGGCTGGTCCTGTTTGGCTCTGGCCAGGCAAAT
The DNA here is from genome assembly GCA_028646485.1 of Cryptoprocta ferox. NCBI lineage: Eukaryota > Metazoa > Chordata > Mammalia > Carnivora > Eupleridae > Cryptoprocta > Cryptoprocta ferox. The sequence continues at coordinate 66,297,122 of CM053570.1, read as the reverse complement.
ACCATGGAAGCTATGGGGTGGTTGCCCCCAGCTGCCCATGGGAGACTGAAGCAGCTGGCAAGAGGATAAAGAGCTACCTCTGCCCAGCCCCTACCCCAAAGGCATCTCTTCCTGCCTTAAGGGTAAGATTTACAACCTCCACTGAAGGATCTCCCAGGGTTGAAGGAAGAGCAAGGGGGACAGGGGACGAAGGACACAGTGGAAAGGGACTAAAGCTCCAAGGCCCAGCTCAGACCCCACCTCTGCAGTTCTGTGGAGAACCTGCCCTTTGGCAGGTGCTGCATTAAGTAACTTAGGTCCGTGGTCTCAGTTAATTCTTACAACACAATCCCAAAAGGCAGAAAGAGATCAAACATTCTGCCCACAGCTCTGATAAGTGGTGACAGGGTTGGCATTCCAGCCCAGAGCTGCCTCCAAAGCCCCTGCTATCCTATCCCTGCCTGTACCTGGGGGTGCCTAGCAAGTACGAACTGAAGGTGTGGATGAGCCAACAGAGGAGTGGGTGGTTTAGGCAGGGAGGGACTGGTTAACTCCAAACATGTCTGTGGATCCATCCTGAGCCCCAGCCCACCGCAAGTCGAGCCTGGGGGCAAGTCCTCTGCAGAGCTCTGCTTTACAGCCCCACGTGCAGAGTGGGCACGGCACAGACGATGACATCCTGCTCCTCCATTCCCAGCCTGCTATATCCATACCACTCCTACATGCTGTAGCACTAACATTCAAGACCAGGTATAATTTTCTATACAAGTCAACGTCTGTTAGTAAACCACTGTGGGCCCATTTCTAAGTAGTCAGAGAGGTGCAGTGCCAGGGCACAGAAGCTATTCGACTCGTTCACTCACCTAGCATTTCGCATGAAAGTTGGGAAGAACCTACTAGCAGGCAAGTTATTCAGCAATGGCATGATTTTCTCTGCAGAGGTAATGAGCTCCTGCTATCAGAGGTAGGGGAGCAGAACACGGGGAACTATTTGAGGAGTTATGGAAGAAATTCAGGACCAGATTATCCTGAAACTCCATTCCAATCCTGAGACTCTAGGATTCATCAGTCAGATGCCTGTAGGGAAGCTCTAATAAAACTAATGTTGTGGGGCCATGCTGACAGATGTAGCACATCTCTAGGGAGCTTCCATAGGACAGGAGAGATAGGAGACGTGGGCCCAACTGCTCAATCCAGAGAATTACCAAGCTAGGGTCCTGGTGTTTGCACCAAAGATGCTGGGGGCAGGCACAGAGGGCCAGGTTTCCCTCTTACGATCCAACCCTGAAGAAATAGGTCTGGATGGATGCATTAGTATCCCCAAACCTCTGAAAATCAGTTCATATTTGTGATTTATTGCCACACTTGAGCATCTTTTAAAAAAATTATTTGTAATTTATACTGATGTTTCCGAAAAGGAATTGAGGTAATACTTTTGTTACCATATGAAGCAACACTCCAAGAAAAAGGACTGTGGCTTAGCAGAAGTGTTCACCTTCATTAATCCACAGCTGGGACTATAGCCAGTTGGTTAAAAGAAGAAACACGTCTTTCAGGAGCCACTTTAGCTGGGTTTGCCTGTATAAGGCAGCGCTTTGACCTGGGCACTCAGGTTCCCCCTTGGATTTAATGAGACCTTGTTTCTAGATCAGCAGTTCCCAAACTTTGGTGGGTATAAGAATCACCTAGGGAACTTGGTAAAAACAACAACAACAACAACAACAAAGACCTAGACCCTATCCTTTATCAAGAAAATTGGGTCTCTGTGCTGTTAGCTCTCTAGATGATTCTGATCCACACTAAATGTAAAACGGTCCTACATAAGGGCTTCCCCAACTTCAGCAAGTGTCAGAAACACTTGGAGAGCTGGCTAAAATCAAACTGCTGGGTCCCCCCTAGTTTCTGACTTGGTAGGTCTGGGATGGAGCCAGATAATTTATAATTTTTGACAAGTTCCCAGGCAATGCTGACACTATTGGTGCAGGAACCACACTTTGAGAATCAATGCTCCAGATCCATCCCTTCTTCCATGTGGAGCTGGTAAATGGAGGCACAGAGGGGCACAGTGAGTCCCCCCAAGGTCATGCAGCAAGGAGCCACCTCCCCTGCCCCAAAGCTGAGTGCTCAGTCCTCATTATTATACATCACTTTACAGCATTTTATAATTTGTAGGGTCTCTAAGTCTACCAGTTCATTTTTATTTTCATCTAATAACCACTCCATGAGATAGGAAGGGCAGGTAGTATTATCTTCATTTTAGAGATGTGGGACCTGAGGTTTAAGCAGGTTCAGTGACTTGCCCAAAGTCAAGTAGTAGTTTGTTAAAACAGAGATTCAGGTAGGCCTTCTAATTCCAAATCTGGTTGTCTACTCCCTGAAGCTTACTTTATTTTTCAGAATAATCAGAAGCAGCTTACTACTGGCCAGGCATTGTTCTAGGCACTTTACACATATTTACTCAATCCCTACATCAATACTATATAGTGTCTATTATTATACCCATTTTACAGATAAGGCAACTGAAGGGTAGAGGTGTTAAGTAACTTGCCCAATGTTACCCAACAAGTAAGTTGAGAAACCAAGAGTTGAATCCAGTGAGTATAGCTTTGGAGCCCCCATTTTCATTGAGTTGCCATATGGCAGAATATAAAATTTATTTGGCTTAGGACAAGCAACGCCTACTTGTAAAGTAAAGCCTGGCATCCAGATGAGACACTCACTTTGACAGCATACTCTTTGCCATTCTGCAGGCTCACGGCACCTTGGACTTTGGCATAGGCTCCCTCTCCAAGCAATTCAGAGGTCAGCTTGTACATATCTAGAAGTGAAATGGGGGAGAGGAATTACGAGATGAGTCACGCCTTTGCAAGCAAAATTGGGAAGAGGAGCTTCTGCCACTCCACTTTCCAGGTGTGACAGCCTAGGCACACACGATGGCTCCGCAGCACTCAGTGATGAGGAAGACCCTTAGCTGTCTCAGGAGTCTTAGGACTCAGTTTCTCAACAACCAGACCACATCGAAGGCATCCTGTTCCTCATTTTAGAGATGAGCTCAGTGAAAGAGTTTCAGTTCAGCCCATACCTCCTGAGCATCTACTATGTGCCAGACAACATCTTAAACTCATAGTAGGGACAGAGTGACGAATATAGTATAGTCCCTGCCCTTTGAGGGTCATAGTCCAGTGGGGAAGACAGACATATAAACAAATGGCCCCAGAATAAACCAGGCAGTGGTAAGCACTATTACAAAGGGACAAGACACACTGAAAAAGAACAAGGGGAGGGAAAAGTTAAATCTGTTTAGGGAAACGGAGGTATCCTTGTAGAAGGAGTGTGATTCAAATGGACATCATTCATTAATTTACTCATTTGTTGAGCACCTGCTCTGTGCCTATGTCTGTGCTAGGTACTGTTGATACAAAAGGAAACAAAGCACTGTTTTATTTTACACCACACACAGAAGTCACTGGAGGTTTCTCAGAAGTTTCCGAAAGTCACCCACAGGAAACAGGAGATAGAAGTAGGATGCAAACGGATGCCTTGAGGTTTTTAGGGTGCTGAGTCAGGGCAGTTCTAGCAGAGGAATAGGCCCAGGTTGAAAGAACATATAGGTAACCTGCCCAAGCTCACAAATAGCATAAACTTTTTGAGCCCTTCCTAAGGAAGCCACAGCTCCATCGAGGCCTCTGCTGAGGTCACCTCCTCTTCCCTTGACCTCCATTCTTCTGTTTTTTTCCTCTCAAGGTGGCCTAGCATTAAACCCACAGGGTGAGCAGAACACTTTTAAACCATGAAATTAGATTTTATCACTCTTAGCATGAGAAGCCTATAATTGCACAAGCCATCTTCGAATAACAGGAAATACTCTCATGTTCACTGAAAGGGCAAGACTGTTGATTTGGAAATTATTCTAAAAACCTTGAGGCTTTTATCAACCCCTGCGCCCCTCCTATACACATATGTCTACTCTTTAAGTTATAGACAAACCCTACACTAAGTACTTTCCTGGGTCCATCACAGTTTGGTCCTATGACTGCTTATAAGCACACACACTGTTGTTTGTACATATTTTAAATGACATGATTCTCTCACAATGGATACTTTGGCATTAGTCTTTCATGCATATCAGGATAGGTTGGTGGCTGGAAGTCCAAATATTACTGATTCATAAAAGAGCCTATTATTAGAATCACTGTACAAAACAATCAATTCACTAGTGTATCTGCAACATTGGAAAGAGGGCTCATGAGGGGAAGTTATTTCAGGTCTCATGATGAAAGAAACACAATGAGTGAAGGGAGGGGGGTGTCACTCCTAGAGTAGCTGCTAATCCATTCAGTCTCTTGCAGAAGTGTTCAGTGATTCACTTCATCTCATCACATGTCCAATGATAACAGGACCAGCACTGAGTCTGTACCTCACAACCGTGTGGCATCAAAGTCTTTGATGACCCAACGTCAGGTCCCCTGAACACGGCATGAACTCTTAAGATGGAGTCAAACTCATCCAGCACAAGTAGCTGCAATCTCTAGGAGTCAAATCCTCTGCTTATAGAAGAGTTAACTTTCATCTGGAGCTGTGGCCCTAGGTGTTCTCTCGTCCTCTTACATGGTTGTTCTACCTCTCAGCAGCCCCTGAAGGAACAAGCTGGGGCAAAGATCACATCAGAAAAGGGCTGAAACACACCAAGTCATCTCACTCCATATACAAGTCTGACAGGTTGGTCTTCCCGTCCCCTGATGAAGTGCTGAAAGCATTCAGAGGACACCATCGGAGAGCTCTGCCATCCCATCTTTCATCCCGATCACACAGATAAGCACGCACTGGCTCTCAGATGATGCATGCTCTAACCTAGATCCATGGGCTACCAGAATGCCATATGGTAGAGCCACAGGCCCAGATCTGAGAAGTGTGTGACCAACCTTCAAACTTCCCTGGTAAGGAGTCAGTGGCCCGGGCCTTCCGCTTCTTCTTCTTCCTCTTGTCACCTTCTGCAACAGGAAGGGGCTCGCTGCTGCCCATCTCTGGGAGAAAAGAGATGTAAGGGAAACATCACTGTACTGATCAAGCTATAAGTTCACTCAGAAGGGAAAAAAGAAGGGGGGAGGGACCCAGGAGCTTTACACTGATGGTTTTTAAATATCTGTGTGGACTATTGATTTGTTTGACCCAGGAGGCAAAACTAAAGGCAAAACCATTATAGGAGATCATTAACTGTGGAAAGGAACTCAGACAGACAGGCTAGATTAAAAGAGGATCACAGAACCTGCTTTAACCAAGCTCATTAGCACATGGATTTAGATCACCACCAGTAAAACTATAGTTCCCAACAAAAACAATGAATCCATAAGCAGAGTCCCACTTGTGACGTCCTCCTGCCTCAGCATCAGAAAGGCAGGACTCAGGGAGATAAGCAAGGGTGTGCGCTTGGGAGGGTCCCATGCAAATGAAATCATATGCGCAGTAACATCCGAGTGGATGTGCACATAGATTCACAGGCCTTCGGTGGAGTGGCCTCCGGAGGTACAATAGGGCAGGGGATGGGGTTGAGGATGGCCCTTAATCACTTCATGTCTAAGAGCAAAGACCTGAGTACCCATGGAGCCCCAAGCACACTCTCCCCTTCCCCTCAGCTCCTTATTTGAGAGGATGCACGTAGGGTCCATTCAGAAGTCTGCAGTCGGCAGGTCTATATCAGGCTGCTGGATGAGGTCATTTATTGCAAAAACATCGTTATCTCTCACTGACCAGCAGGGTAAAGGGAGGTTCCCCATGTTCAAGGGAGGATTTGTGAGGCAGACATTTCAACACTGGACACACTGGGCAGGAAAGGGTAGGGACAGAAAGAATAAGCAGGAGACACAAGGGGAAAGAGAAAGGGGGCACAGGGAACCAGGGCCCAATCATGGCACTGTTTCTAAGACATTCTAGTAAGAGCCTTCCTCTGTTAAAGATAAATTACTTATAGAACATGTCATGCCCCTGATGCAGAGTGAAGCCTTAATACTCTTTGCCTGCAGTTAGAAATAATAAGATTTCTCTGAAGTCTCTGGGTCTAAATCCCCACCAGAGTGATTAAACCTTTACATCCTCCTAAAATAGAGGCGCTCGGGTGCTGGTGGGGCATTCAGTGTGAGAGACTTTTAGACCAACCTTCAATAAACACAGGCTCTGGCTTGTTGGATTTTTTTTTTCTAAGAGATTTTGAAATGGAAGCTGGCCCTTTGCCCATTGAGGGGAAAGGCCCACTTTCTTCTCGGAGGACCCTGGCTGAACACAGAGAAATGGCAAGTCTGCTCAGGAAGATTGATTAGAGCCAATGTACATCTATACATTGTTCTCGGAAGCAGGTACACAACAGCTATTAAGAGAAAGCAGAGCGACGGCACTTGTCAACACCATAGCCCAGAAAGCACGGTTATAGGCAGCCAAGCATCTGACGGCCCAGTTTGGGTGCATTCTTCCTCCTGTTCTTGGATCTGATGACAGCAAATTTTCAATTATACTTCATTAAAAATTTTTTTTTAATGTTTATTTATTTCTGAGAGAGAGAGAGGGCAAGCAGGGCAGGGCAGAGAGAGGGGGACAGAGGATCCAAAGCAGACTCTGCACTGAGAGCAGCAAGCCCAATATGGGGCTCGAACTCACAAACTGTGAGATCATGACCTGAGCTGAAGTCAGATGCTCAAACGACTCAGCCACCAGGTGCTCCCAGTGATACTTTAGAGAACAGATGAACACATGGATAAAAGGAGTCCACAGAGGATCTCAAAATAGTACTCTGGCCAATAGCTTCAAGCATAAGATAAATCTGGGGACTGCAGCTAGCTATGAATTCAAAGAATCCAACTTGAATCAGCACAGCACCCAATATCCACCATCCCCAAGGTAAATGAAAGGGAAAAAGCTGCCCAACACAGTGAGAAATTCTACAGAAATGAAACATAGGGGGCTCTTGAGGAGCCCAGGGAGGGGCACTGGCCATGGGAACAGCAGGCTGAGGAGGAGGGACCGCTGTCCCTCTCGCCCTGTCCTCGTGTGCAGTCCAGTGTCAGTCCTTGTCCCCATCTGTGTTCTCATCAGTGCTGCGAGGCAAGTGCAGAGCAGCCCGACTTTGGATTCACTTCTTTCTCCTTCCCCTGCCTGCACTCTGATGGAGGGCCTGCAGACAAGCAAAACAGCTGAAAGGCAGGCAATGCAGAGGAGCAGCAAGAGAGCTGGCAGCATTATAATTCACAGGGGATGCTCAGACATACTTACGACTCTAGCTAGAAAACCCTGTTCGTGGCAATTTACACTTGGTTTTTACCACAGCAGGGCTGAGGGAGCCTCTTGTGGAAGAATCATACCTCTGAGCACTGCCACATACTCAATATTAGATTTTATGGCTTTACACACACAAAGATAGAGTACCTGGACTATTCTGCATGGATTTCAATGGAAGAGGGTACGCCAGAAGGGACAAATGGTTAACACTTTCCTTGGAAACAGAACTTGTTGAAGGAGAGTTGTTTTTGAAACTAGGAAGAAAAAAAATGTAGGAAGACAGTGAAGTAAAAAAACAAAACAAAACAAAACAAAATATGCTTAACTTCCCTGTTTACACAGGGAGGGGAGAAGTGTCCTAATCTTACCAAGGGGTCGATAGGTCCCCATCTGGAGCCTGTCCTTAAACTCTATTTTATCACAGTCCGCTAGCGGGGGCTGTAGGTCCTTAATTTATTAATCGTGCAATCATTTCATGAAAGCTTTCTCAGGGTGTAAGTCTCCACAATCACGCTGGTCCCTGGCTCACCTCCTTCCCTTGGCCCACGACATCCTCTCAGCCACCAAAACCCAACTCAGAAGCCTGTGCCCCTTTGAATGAGGTCAGTTTGTACAAACACTTTGGAAATCAGGCACCAGGCAAACAGATCATACTACTGCACATAACTAATAGTGCTCCCCCTCTGCTCCCAAACACCCTGTTAGAAGTTCTACGAAAGCACTGACAGCATTTGGTGCTGAGCACTGATAGCCTTGAGCTCTCCCTGGTGTTCCTAAGGGCCAGGACTGTTGCCTGTTCATCTCTGCATCTCCTATAAGCCACGGCACAGTGTCAGATACCTATCAGCTATCAGAAAATGTGCTCTGAGGTGCAATGATATGAAACGATGCACACTCTTAGTGTCAGGTGCATGCATGTCACCCAGGCCCTTTAAGTAACCAGGACACACGCTGAAAGAAATGTGAGCACACCTCTGCCCTACAGACAATGCAGCGTAAGGCTGTTCAGTTCTATAAGTTCTCTGACAAACTCCTTCTGAGAAAAAGCCCCATGACCCAGGAGGTTCCTGCCTTTCTAGCCAGAAGTCTGGTGCCTGCTCTAGGATTGGGCAGTGTGTCTGTTATTTTGGAGGAGAAAGTGAGTACTTCCTTTAAATTTTTAGACAGATCCCGGCTGGTGTGTAGGCTCCCAGTACTTCCACTGCCTTCAGCCCTTACCTTGCTCTTGGTCCGAGCTCGGTGGTCTACCATTTGTGTACCGGTGGTGGTAGAGCTGGAGGGGACGCACACTGTTGACAGGGAAGGATGTGAGCTTGGCATCAGGAGACCAAGGTGAGAGTCCTGGCTCAGAGATTACCAGACACACCACCAAGGCTATGCCAAGTGACCCTGCCTCTTAGAGCCTCAGTTTCCTCATCAATGGGATAGGTTTTAAAATAATACCTGCCCTTTCCAGCATGCCTGTGATGACCCAATAACATACTGGATAAATCTGTGTGTGCACACGTGTGTAGAAATACCAGACAGAAATACACAAAAATGTTAACACTTCTACAATTTGAAAAGGTGCTTAGTATGTGCCAGGCACCATGCTAGGTATTTTACATACATTACAATAATTCTAATTCTTACAATATTTCGCCATTATTTCAGGTGAGGAAACTGAGGCTAGAGGTTAAACAATCTACCAAACATCAAACATCTAGTGAGTGGTTTAACGGGTTCAAACTCAGTGCTACCTTTCGAGTCCAGGATGTTTCTAATCTATATAGTAGTTTTCTCTGTGTGATGGGGTGATTTTTATTTTCTGCTTTACATTTTTCAGCATTCTCCAAATTGTATATAATGAAACGAGTTACTTTTTAATGCTCTTATTGTTTTAGCCAAGTTTTATTTTCAATAAAATACACAATAAGTTTTCTCTGACACCCATTGCAATTTAGAATCTGATTATATAATATTTAAAACTGTATGTAGATTTCTCTGTTTTGAAATTCAACATTCAGTGAGGAAAAAACACTTCAGGAATTGGTGCCCTAAAGATGTTATTCTTATAATACTGGAAAACAACATAAAACACTATTTTTAATTTTTATCTTTTTTAAACGCTAATTTTTTAAAAGGAAAAATTCTATAAAAACCAATAGGACGATATGATGCAATGAGCATTTGAGCCTGCGAGATACCAATCTCAATCCTGGCTGTCCAGCACTGTGTGCGCTTGGCAGCTTGCTTGGCTTCACTAAGTATCCATTTCCTCGTGTACCGGAAGAGGTCAGAGTAAGGCCCAGGCTGCCTGCACCACCAGGCTGTGTGAGGGTCAAAGAAGACACGATGTAAGAGCACCGCTGACTTACTCATTCAGCAAATACCGTATTTACTGGGTACCTACAGATTGTCCAGTGCTAGACAGTGAGAATACAAGAGAAGACACGGTCTCTGCCTTTAGGACTTTAAATCCACTGACGTATAAAACAATTTCAATAGAGTGGGACAGGTGCTGTGTGACAGGAAGTAGCAGGTGCCATGGAGCAGAAGACAGGCATCAAACTCAGCTTGGTAACTAGAGGAAGGAACAGCTAAGCTGACATCTGAGGGATGAGTGGGAATTGGCCAGGGTGAGGTCTCGGGAGAGAGACAGAGAAAGAGCATGTGCTAAGCCTGAAGAGAAGCATCATGGCCAGTCAGCTCGAATCAGAACTCCGGGAGCAGCTGAGGAGGGGCTGAGGAGTTTCACCCAGGTGGGACTGCAATAGCAACAGATGTTCCTGACAGGCAAGTACCCATCATCCTCGGTTCTCCCCACAGGTGACCCCAAGGCCTGCTTCTGCAAGAACTGTCATTTCTCCAAAAAGCCTTATGAGCCACACTGTCCCCCAAATCACCATATCTCTTCTCCATGTTTTGACAGAACCTTCAGAGAACTGACCAGCTCCTGCATCTGCTATGTGATACCAAAGAAGATCATTCCCCCCTAAGAACATGACTTTGCTGGTTAACTCAGCTCGGCAAATTTAGCTCACGCTCCTCTCCCAAATACTTCAGGGTTCTCTTCAGAGTCTATGGTTCACTCCTCTTCCCACCCTGTAAGAGTTATTTTTTCTCAGTCACAAGGGCTTTCCAGAGAAGGAACGGTGGTGAGAACGAGGTAATGAGTACAGTTATTTGTAGTGATGCCTTCTCAGTCACCAGCTGGTGGAGGCCCCCAAACAATGGAGACCCGAGGAAATGAAAGGAAGGGGGTGGACACTCTTAAGGAAGAGCCAAGACTGACAAATGTGAGGCCAAGGAGGAGGCAGTGAGGATGGGTCTGGGGAGCCAGAGCCCAGAACACTGACGTCCCTGAAGGAGTAGTACTCGCAGCCACGGTGCACACAAAGACTAGTGACAGCATGCACACTCATGTGGTGCTCTTCATATGCCAGGCAACATCCCAAGCATTTTACAAACACCACATTTTACATATTCTAACTTATTTCATCTTCACAACTCTAGGAGATAATTATTATCTACATTTTACAGATGAAGAAATTGAGCTACAAAGAGATTAAGTAATTAATTTGCCTATTGTCACAGAGCTAAGTAAGTGGCAGAGCTAGGATTTAAATCTAGATAGACTGGCTTAAAATTCAAGCTTTTAGCTATTACATTATTATAAGTATATTTAATATTACTTCATATATTAAATATTATTAATATTATATTTAAACATTAATGCTAAAAGGCAGGAGGGGTAGCCAGTCAGAGTTAGCCAGGCATCAACAAGAATGCTTTTATTTAGATACCTTAGCACAGAGCTTCCCTACTGATGTGCTGTGAATGAGGTGTGGATCCCCTCACCGGGCTGAACAATATCATTTTCTGTGTGTGCTACGATGTCAAAAAGGCTGGGCAGTCCTGCTCTAGTTTACATAAATACAAAGGCATTATTGCCACATTCTTGTATTAATCTGAAATCTGATTTATCAGAAGTTTCTCTGTCTTAATTGGAGATAACTTTGTATTTTGTGCTTTGGCATCTTATGGAGGATGAGCTACAAACCAGTCCAACCACATTATTTCATGGCAGTTCGGGTATCAGGTACAAGGCTACGTTCTTCTTCCACCTGAACTATTAGTTGGTTGATTTCGTTTCTGATGGATCATTACTACATAGGGGACAAGGTCAAGGAAAAAGTACACTCTAACAGAAACTAGTCAAATTTAACGCATGACAGATGAAAGGAGCCACCTGTGAAATCAGCTCACTCGGACAACAGTCTGGGAGTGTAATTCCAAGGGGCTAGGGTATTTCACAGGTTTTTCCCAAGAGTGCTGTGTGCTGCAAGGCTGGCCAGCTAATAGTAGGCAGACCGCAGATTCTCATTCAACTGCCGTGGGAGTGGGCAGTGTGAGGCTCCCCAGGGTGCCAGTAGGGTGGTCATTCACAACAGGCCCCTAACGGGGCTGTGACAGCAAGATTCCCAGAGGCAAAGGGTCTGGAGTCAGGCCCATCTTCTTCCTCTGTTTTGACTCTGGGATCACAAGCAATGTTCAGAGCTGTCACTGCATCTCCTGGTGGAAGGAATGATCAGAGGAAGGGTGGAGCGGGTAAAGAAGAGCAAACAAGAGTGAAGGACTGGATTTGTGTGAGTAGGACAGTATAAAAAGCTGAAAAGGGCAGGCTGAAGTCAGATCACGCAGGCTTATTAACAAGGCCAGCAAGGCCCTCCAAGGTCCCTATCTACTTTGCAGCCTCACCAAGCCTCAGTCCTTCTTTCAAGTAAAAATGAAGAGTTTAGCTTGTAATACAATCAATCCCACAGGCACTTTGCCTTGAGACAACCCCTGTATGTCAGCAGGCATGGAAGTGCTTTGTGAGCGTTTCCATTCTGTCACCCATAATATTAAAAAGATATGTACTCAAGGGCTGAGATTCACTAAAATTACTATTTTTTATTGCTTCATCAGGACGTTCTTAACTGGAAATGGCATTTTGTAAAAAGCTGGGAGTATAGCAATGAGGAATACAGAGGCTGCTAGCACACTTCGTCCCGCTGCCTGGACTCATGCTCAGGCACCAGCAGTTCTACCCACTGTTGCTTTGCAACAACAAATAACATCTTAGTGCTATTCAGAAGACAGTTTTGACCTTGTAGATACCCTGAAAAGGTTTCAAAGAACCCCCAAGGTCAGCAGAGCACACTTGTGAACAATGGGGAGGGACTGGACCATGAAACTGGCTGTGATATGCAGAACAGACTGGAGGCCGGACGGGGACTGGGGGAGCGGAGAGAGGCTGCCACAGCAGGCAGGAAGGCAAGGAAGGCCTGTGACTGAGGCAGGGACAGAATGGGAGAAAGAGGCGAGGGGGTGAAGTCGCTCAGGCAGAACTAGTCCTAGTCCTGCCAAGTGACTGGAGATGGTGGAGGAGTCAAAGATGACTACCCTTTGAAGGAAGGGATGGGGCCTATTTTCTCTCTGTCTCCACTGCCCAGCAGGGATCCAGCACAGAGGAGGACCTCAGTATATGTTTATGAAGCTATGTTTATTAACTAAAGTCAGGTAACCCTAAGAGCAGTGGTACCACCAAAGAAGGGGAGAATTCAGGAAGGGGAACTGGTTGGGAATGGGGAGAGGCCACTGGGAAGCTTCAGATAAAGAAGGGTGACACATAGCAGCAAAGGAGTAAAAAAGCTCACAGATCAGACTAAAACTATCCTCAGCCAACCCTCATCTGACCCAATCTACAACGAAGGCATTATTTATAACCTGCCAGGCATGATGAAGCCACAGGTATTCAAGAACACTTCAGGGGCACCTGGGTGGCTCAGTTGGTTGAGCGTCTGACTTTGGCTCAGGTCACGATCTCACATTTTGTGAGTTCAAGCCCCGCATTGGGCTCACTGCTCTCAGCACAGAGCCTGCTTCAGATCCTCTGTCTCCCTCTCTCTCTGCCCCTCCCCTGCTCCCGCTCTCTCTCTCAAAAATATAAAAGAACACTTCAAAGTAGCATCATATGTTTCACAAATAGTATACGGTAAAAAAAAAAAAAAAAAAGAAAAAAGAAAAAAGATACATTTCAAGTCATTATTTACAATGGTTACTTTGAGAAATGTAATTGGGTGGGTATAGAACTTTACTTTTCATACCTCTGTTTTATTTGATCTTGTTATTTATGGTTGTTTTACTTTTATAATTAAAAGTAAATAAATGTTTTACTTACTGTGTGTTTTTCCTTGTGACCTTCTCTATCATTGTATTCTGGCAGAAATGTGCTCGTCCCTACTAAGTAACTGTCTGAGGCATGCCGGGCAGTCCAGTTAATCCTAGCTGCTCACTGAATACCAAATCTCTGACCCACTCTTCCCTCTGGAAGTATCAGGTACTTTCAACCCAAAACAATCTAAAAGGTTAAGTGAAATGTGCATCCAGCTTACCTTGCCCAGCTTCTGAGAAGTAAATCCTCTGTAAACTGAGATGAAATAATGAAATAATGCTCCTGGCAGAGGGCGGCCGTCTTCCAGCTACTGCAGCGATTCAATAGCCTCTGGAGGTAGCACACATTCTTCAGTTCTCCACTGGCTTTTACTTCATCTGGCATGAAAATCCTTTAAAAAAAAGCAGAAACAGAAAAGATATAAAAGTCTGACTACTTTAAAAAGACTAAAGAAGATAAAGATCACCCTACATGTTCCCCAAACCTATGTGTTATACCTGTAAGTAGATAGATATATACAAGGCCATCACAAATTTCCCATCTTTAAAATTAGACATTTGAGAGTTTGAAAATGCTGACACCAAGCATTTGGAGATTTAGCAAGGGTCTGAGTAAAAGTTTTCAGATTCTGTTTCCACTGTGGGGGTCCAGACCTGGGCCTGGATGACAGCTCTGGACAGCTATGCTCGCCAAGCAGCGTCTTGCAGAAGGTAAAAGCTGACACTTCTCTGTCATCCATGGTTTTAGGGATGAATGAGTTCTGGCTCTATCTCTTAGTGGCCAGGTCTAGGTCTCACAGGCAGGAGGCAGCGGAGCCAGAAAGATAACAGTGGGTGCTGAGAGCAGCAGGTGGTACAAACACAAGCAAGGTTTTATGCCCAGTGCATAATTATTGCCAGTTTTCCATCTGATGTCATTTTCTACATGTCCACTGCTATTTCCAAACTGGCGGCTCTAGCTATCCTGTGTCAAAGCTGATTTGTCAATTTCTCTACAAAATGGGTCTCTACTTCCCTTTTTCCGAGTGGAAAAGCTCTGACCGTGCAGTTTAAATCTGAATTCTGGGCCCCTGTGCTAACATTTCTAAAACGGTTTTTGAACTGGAAGCCGGATATGTTTCACCATTACCTCAAATCACGTGTCCCAAACTGGACTTGTCCTAACCCTCATCCTTCCTCTTCTACCTTCTCTATCAGATTATCTCACCCTGCCAGCTGCCCAGCCACAGAATGTTTATAAATCATTTCCAGTGTCTTTTTCTCCTCTAACCTACTTGTTCTAAATACTCACATGGTCAGGCTTTCCCTCAGCCTGATACATTGCTTCTTGAAAAGAAGACCTATTCATCCTTCAGGGCCCCTCACGAATTACTGAAAGTGGTTCCACAAAGTACAGCAGTCCCTGGCTCTTTTCTACTTCGTCAAACATTTCATCAAATCCACAGCATGCTATGATAATACACAGAGTTGGCTATTGACACGCATGTGTGGCTTGTCCACTAGGCTATAAGCTCCTCAAAGGCAGGGACAACCCCTTTTCATCTTTGTATTTCTATCTAACAGAGTATCTGGTCCAAAAAAAGGGCTTTAATAAATATCTAAGTTACTTCATCCATAAAATATTTCTTTATTGTCCAAATAGAGAATCCTGGCACATACAATTATCCTTCCTATTGTACTTTTTATTCCCCAACAAATCTCTGTGGCCCAATGAAATTATTTCCAGGGCCCAAAGAGGCTCAGGTTACACTCTCTCTCCTTATGGCCACACCTCCAAGGACAATCTTGACCACCTTTGAACTTTAAATCTTTGCCTTTAGTCTTGCCATTGGTTGCTTCTTGCTGCGTATAGTACGACTTAGCCAATTTTTTTTTTATTTTTTAATGTTTTTAATTTTTTTATTTTTGAGAGACAGAGAGAGACAGCATGAGCAGGGAATGGTCAGAGAGACAGGGAGATACAGAATCTGAAGACAGGCTCTGAGCTAGCTGTCAGCACAAAGTTCGATGCGGGGCTCGAGCCCACGAACTGTGAGATCATGACCTGAGCCGAAGTGGGATGCTTAACCGACTGAGCCACCCAGGCACCCCAGGACTTGGCCAATTTTTTAAACATTTTTATTTATTTTTGAGAGAGGGAAAGAGAGAGAGTGCGTGTGCACATGCACACAAGTGGGAGGAGGCAGAGAGAGAGAAAGGGAGACACAGAATCTGAAGCAGACTCCAGGCCCTGATCTGTCAGCATAGAGCCGGATGCGGGGCTTAAACTCATGAGCTGTGAGATCATGACCTGGGCCAAAGAGGGACGCTTAACCAACTGAGCCACCCAGGAGCCCTGCCAATATTTTTTCTACAAAGAACCAGATAGTAAATATTTTAGGCTTTCTGTGTCACATGGTCTTTGTTGTGACTACTGCATTTTGCCTTTGTAGAGTGAAAGCAGCCATAGATAATATGTAAATAAACAACTGTGGCTCTATCTCTGTGGAGCCTTACTTATGGATGCTGAAATTTGGATTTTATACAATTTTCCCATCACAAATATTAATCTTCTTTCGAATTTTTACCCAACCATTTAAAAATGTAAGAAGAATTCTTTAGTCCATAGAAAATAGGTGGTGAGCCAGATATGACCTGTAGGCCAGAGTTTGCCAACCTAGTTTATTTCCTCTCCCCCAATATACACACGCACACACCTCTGTTCATTTCCACCTCTAGCAGGCTTATAGTAAAAATAATCTTTAGAATTCCTTTATAGCTTTTGTGTTATTCTGCTGTCTGAAACTACTCAAGGGCTGGAAAGGTAGAAAGTACATGGGCTTTCAAGCCATTAGGGCCTAGATTCAGATTCTGGCCTTCCCATTTACTAATGAGGCTGCCTTAGAAATAATACTTAACCTTTCTGCTTCACTGTCATCATCTCTAAAGTGAGGGCAAGAATACCTACACCTCAGGCTTGTTGTGAGAATTAAATGAGTTCATGTTTCAAGTCCATGGCACAATGGCTGGCACAGAGTAGGCACTCCATAAATACCAGCTATGACTCTAGCTTGAGATATGGCTTCCCCAGATTAGCTGTGTCCCTGGACAGCACTCTGTAAACCACAACTGGGCAGCCAGAAGGAATAACTGATAACAAAGTGCAAAGGCAGAGAGATAGAATTTGAAGGTTTTCAGATTCATGACCCAGGATTCTAAGTGCCTGGTTAGCCCTGATTCCTTCTGGCACCATTTCAAATTCCTCTGGGCCTCTTTTCCTCCTCAGAAAGAACTTCTGACTCTCACAGTGCCTGAATCTTCTCAGCATGGCTTACCAAATACCCTGATGAGTTCTGGAGCCCTTTCCTCCTTCCTGGACCTCTGCCTTGGATAGGACTGGGAAAAAATAAATGCGGTCAGACCATACCTACACACATCGGCCTGCCACTGGGTCTTATATAGGCTGGGCATCCAATTCTCTCTCAATTCCTCACGAACTTCCTGCCTGTATAGGGAATGAAATTTTTCCAGAGTTAAGAACCAGTTTTTCTATAGAAATTTTAGAGCAAAAAAGCCAGTCTACAAACAAGGGATCCATCATATTACTTTCAAGTACTATGAAAACATCCGTGGAGGACCGATAAGACTAAAGCTTGTGGTATCTCTGTCCTTGGTCCAAAACTCCAAATTTGAGCCTGTTACTTCCTTGCTCCAACACGTCTTATGGGCGTTCACTGCCGCTGGAATAACCAAGCTCCTGTGCTGTCACTCAGGGCCTCCACAACCTTGCTTCAGACTACCCCTCTGCATTATGCCCTACCAATCACCTACAAAAATCTTGACCTACAGTCTGGGCAAAATGGATGATCTGTTTCTACTTAATGGCCCTCAACAATTTCTAGCCCTCCACACTTGTGCATAATCTAATCACAGCAACTGTAACACCACTGTACACCTCCCCTTAGACTGTGAGCTAGGGACAAGGTGAAGACTATGTCTGATTCCTCTATGGGTACCCTATACCTAGCACAGGACCTGGGATGGGGCAAACACTCAATAAATGTTCATGAGTGAATGAAAACACCTGAAGTTACTCTTCCCTTAAACTGTTTTAGTCGGACTCTTATTAGAAGACTAAGCAGTCTGGGTCACTGCCAAGAAACAGAAAAACCGAAAAGAAAGAAAAGAAGCATGACCAATGTGATCCAAGCAACGGAAAATAGGTTTTAAGACTGAGGTAAAAGAAACCAAGGCTGCTTAGCCTAGAGAAGAGAAGAGGAAGCCTAACTCAATTCTGGCTTTAAGTCCACAAAAGGTTCTCATGAGAAAACCTTGATCTCATCCTGCCTTTAAAATCAGAAGGAAATTTTCCATCATTATGGAAAATGGAACAAGATGAAATGGCTTAAGTTAAGGTCAAAGGGGTTTAAACTGGAGAGAAAGAAGAACCAAATTACGTACCACTTTTCCAGAGACACTGTTATTGTACTTTCCGGCAAGCGAGTTGGAGGGGTCTTCCTCAGCACTTTTGTTGAAGGCTGTGCAAAAGGGAGTAAGTATGCTGCTCTGTTCTTATTTACTGTGGAGAGAGGTGGGTGAAAACACAAGTCAGGTAAGATTTTCTAACGAGCCACTGACTTTTACCTGACCCTTTCCTATAGGCACTTTCTGTCATGTTATACTTTGCAGTTCTGTGATAGAACAATCTATTATTTCAAAGATTTCTGATGTGGCAATGGAAAGAAAGAGAAGGCAACAATGTCAGAGTCAGACAGTAGGGAAAATGGCCCTAATAAATATACTTTCTATGAAATGAATAGCTAACTAGACATTACTAATAATTGTTAATATGATTGGTATTAAAGCTGGCATTCACTGAGCAACTATTATGTACTGGGTACTGTGCTAAGTGTTTGAGATGAGTTATCTCAATCCTCATAGGACCCTAAGAGGTGGGTAATATTTGTATCCCCAATTTACAGATGAAGAAACTGAGACCCAGGAAGGTTCAATAACTTGCCCCAGTCACACAGCTAGCAAGTGATAGAGCCAGGACTCAAACCCAGCCAGTCCAACTCTGGAATCTATACACCTGGCTATTGTCAATCCAGAAGAAGCATGGGAGGCTGAGATTCAAAGCCTAATCTCTTGGAATCCATGTGCATATTCTCAGCCACTTCTTTTAAAGTTTATTTATTTATTTTGAGATGGGGGTGGGGAGGAAGAGGGGGAGGGAGAGGGAGAGAGAGAGGGAGAGAGAGGGAGAGAGAGGGAGAGAGAGGGAGAGAGAGAGAGAGAGAGGGAGGGAGAGAGAGCGATTCAAAACAGGCTCCCTGCTGTCAGCATAGAGCCCAATGTGGGTCCCAAGCTCACAAAGTGTGAGATCATGACCCGAACCAAAATCAAGAGTCGGATGCCTAACCGACTGAGCCGCCCAGGCGCCCCAACTTGGCCACTTCTTTATACTACCTCAAGCCAGGAAGAGCAAAACAACACATGACATTAGCAAGAGAAGAGATCTCAGAAGTGAACCCAAACAGATCCAATACTACAGAGGAAGAAGCCGAGATCAAGGCCTCACAGATGATACTGAGCATAACTAGGACCAGCCTAGTGACTGAGTGTAGTTCTCTTTCCTCCACTACAGATTCTTTGTTGAATGTGAGGGTGAGAAAATGAAGAAACAGTATCTGCCACAAATGGGTTTCTTCCCCAGACACTTCTATGATGACCTGCTAATTTCACATTAGAACCTATGCCTGAAATGTAAGGGTGCCAGCAGCCTCTCTAAACTGATTGTGAGATTCTACTAGCAAAGGACGGCAACATGCTTGGTTTATGGTGCTACAGCAGCTGCTAAAAATGCCCACGCAATCAAGCAGACCTGGACCAGGCAGCTTCCGTATTAGGCTGGTGGTTCACAGTTTAAAACCTGAACTGGACTATTCCAACAGCCTCCTCATTGATGACCTCCTTCCGGGACCTTCTCTGCTCTAGACTAGCCTCCATTATGCAGCCAGAGTAAACAACCCTAGTCATGGCATTAGGAGCCTTGCAACATAAAGGAAAGAACATAGGTCTTTGAAATCCAACACTCATCAGTTTGGACACCAAGCCCTGCCACTTACTAGCTACCTGACCTTGGGCAAGTCACTTTAATCATTCTGAGGTCTGGCTTCTTCATCTTTAAATTGGGGATAAGTATCTCCACATTATGGGATTCTGAGGATTAAGCAAATTATAGTGTTTAAAGCATCTAACATATTGCAAGCCACAATGCATAGCAGACCTTCAATAAATGTTAATGTTCTTCTCCCAACTCCCCTCTACATTTTGGCCACAATCCACCATTTCAGATTATTTCCTCTCCTTACCCATTCCACTCCTCTCCTCTCTCTCTCTCTCTCTCTCTCTCTCTCTCTCACACACACACACACACACACACACACACCTGTTCATTTCCATCTCTAGACCAATGCTCAAACTGCAGCTTCTCATAGGAATGAATTTCTTCCAAAGCCCAGCATAAATTTCCACCTTCAGGAATCCTTCTCTAGACTCCCTTTGGTCATGTTGGGATTGATTTCTCCTTTTCCCAAACTCCCACTTTGTTTACATTCCTTACTACATTTACCACAGTCAGTCTGATTTCAGTTATTTATGTACTTATCTATCTTCCCAACTACACTGGAGGGAGAAGCCTTTGAGAAGACAATTACTTACAGAAGGGCAGGAAATGTGTTGCTTTCCTCTGTGTATATTTCTCAGTACCAGGGCTTTGTACATAGGAAGAGCTCAATATGTGTTCATTGAATTGAATCTTGCCATCCTTGACTGGGAATCTTTACAGAAAGATCCTGGACTGAGTTTATTCTAAAATTTTGCATTTACTACCTTGCTTGATAAACATGATAAACTAATATTCATTGGCTTGCTTCACTTTTTTCATCTATTCTTTCAACACACACTGGATTCCTTCAAGACATCTCCCCAGGTTATAGGGATACATTGCTGGGAGGACAGCTCTCACTCACAGAGGTAGGGTGATCTGTGAGCAAGCTCTTTGGAGAACCATTCCACCCCACTGGTTAGTAGAGGACTACCATCCCCACCATATTAAAAACCACAGTTGTCAAATCAGAAACTAGATCTGAATGATTTCCATCTGCCTCAGTCTCCAAGTCTATAAACAGAGTTTTAAGGTGTTACATATAAAGCATTAAAATAGTATCTACCACATAGTAAATGCTCAATAAATGTTAGATATTATATTAACAAGGTCAGTGGAATGAAAAAAACAGAGTCAGGACTTTTCACTTTTAGTTCTATCTCTGTCACTGACTGATTCCTTATGCAGTGTTGATCAAGCCCTTCCCCTCATGGGGCCTCTCCCCATCTGTAAAATCAGAGGTAGAACCAGATGGTTCCCAAATTCCTCTACCTTCAACGATGTGTATTTTTCTATGACCATCAAGGAGTCTTCTGTTCCATGTGCTGAAGCTGTTGGCAAGGGAAAATGTGAATTTGTAGCTGCTGGTTTCCAGATGGAAAGGGCCAGGGCCAATGCCAAGAACAAAGGCAGGTCAACAGATCAATAAAACACCTGTGAGCTTTCCCCTGCATGATCTATATCACATTCAGTTCAGATCCTTGAACAGAGCACCACCTCCCTTCCAACAAAACTCACAGCAAAGGCAAGAGATCAATAATAACAATGAAGAATCCTGCCTTGTACACAATTCCTGCATTTTCTTGCCTTTGATGTCTTTAAATTAGGGCATCATCAATCAAAACAAGGGCTCTCCTTAGCACAAAGAGAAGGAAAAACACAAAGGCCCACTCTGAACCTGAAAGCTCATAAAACAAAGACCAAAGCAAGTACATAAAAATGTCAATGACTCACTCAACCACAAACACTGCAAAGGCCTACTATGTGCCAGGAAGAGGAGGGATGAAACAGACATGGTCCCTTACTACCAGTGTACTCAGAGTACACATGGGGTGATATACTCCAAGGTAGACAGTAATCAGAGCTATATTTGAGGTTCATTCAGCCCCTGCTATAGAAGATGGGAAGGGGGGGCATCTAATCCAGCAAGGGGAACAGAGAGGCTTCACTGAGAAGGTCACATGAAACAGACCTTGAAAGGCAAGAAAGGAGGAGGGAATGCCAGGAAGAAAGTGCAAGCAAAGAAACATGCAGGGAGTGTTTAAGGAACAAAAACTAGTTTGTTTTGACTGAGACATGGGTACAGTTTGGGGAGAACACAGGGAAACAGGGCAGGAGATAGGTTTGGGAACAGATTATGGGGGGGAGGGTTGTCTATGCGTCTGAGGAGTCCAGACTCTATATAGTAGGCAATGAAGCCTGCCAAGGTTTCTGAGCAGAGACATACCATGATGAGAACACTGTCTTAGGATGATCACATGGGCACCCATGAAGAGGAGGCAAAAAGAACCACAGTACTAGATTACTATGGAACCACATAACAGGAGGCCACATACACTTCCTAAGCATGTGCTGGAATCCAACAGGTCCTGTTCACAGAACTTCTCTCTGCCATGGCTCAGCTTCATGCAATCTAAGTTTAAGGGGTGCTCTCTTGCCAGGCCCTCTAACCATCAAAATCTGCTACAGCACTAGAGTAATCGGCTCCCCAAAGTCAAGAACGCGATTAACTCTGGGACCACACAAAGGCAAGAGCTGAGGTGGGAGAAACTGGGGAAGGGGACACCAAAGTCTTGAACTGGTCTGGCTCCATATGAACTTCCAACCCCAAGTCTCCTCTTTACATCACTTCCAGCCTAGCCCTTTTTAGAGGGGCTAAAGCAAAGGGTAGTGGGGCTGAAAGCAGCAAGCGGGTGGCCGAGGATCCAGAGCGACAATACACAATATACATCAACTTCCCGGGGCGCTGCTTGGCACGTGAGCCATGGTCAACAAGCATCAGTTCCCTTCCCATCCTACAAGGTCAGTTCTGTCTATAAAGTCCATTGAGGCTTCAAGACCTAGGTCTCCTCAACTCTTCCCCTGGGGCCTAAAGTTCTCCCCTCCAAAATGACCTAGTTCCTAGAAATCACAGCTACCATGTACTCAGCACCCATTTTGTGATAGGTGTCATCCTGGGTGACACATGTAATCCTAGTGAACCTTCACAATGACCCTATCATGCCCTTGTCATACAAGAGAAACCACAGCTCTGAGAGGGGAAATGACCCAAGAACACACAGCTAGGAAGTGGCAGGTGTGAAATGTGAACTCAGGAATACCTAACCCAAAGTCAAGCACTTCCAACATCTCATTCGTGTCACCTGTGCTGGGCTCTGATCTGCTACTGACCACCTGACAGGTAGCCTGGAAACTTCCTAAGAAGAGATTACTCCTGACATCATCTCTCCTCACTGTACAGCGACCCACACATGTCAAGAGCTTTTAGATGAAAACAGTTCACTTTACAATAAGGTAGGACACACAGATAATAAACTCGTCACGTGAAAATCTATTCGTGATGTGGGGCTGCCTGCGCCTTGAGCCCATGGTAGGGGCTGAGTTTCAAACTGACCGCTGACTGAGCTCTGACCTCGGACACCTGTCACAACCTAATCTCGACCTCAGGCACCAGCTGAGCCCCGGCTGGGGACACACGCTGCGTCTTGAGCTCGCCACGGCCGGAACACCGTCAGGTCACAGACGGGGTCCCTGAGGAGAGCCCTAAACAAGCGTCCCCTTCAGCATTCCCTTCACAGCACGATCGGATCGTGACCTCGGGCCGCTCTGAAGGCCCTGTCTGCCCTGTCCCGGGCACACCGACTCCTTCACAGTCCCCCCAACCCGCTCCATTTTGCTCGGAGGGATACCTCGCTGGGTCCCCTTTACCTCAGCTGACTCTCTGCAGGACCGGTCGCGCGCACCCACCTGCAGGTCGCTCCGAGAACGCGGAAGAGGCGTGCTAGAGCCGAGGGGCGGGCCCGATCAGAGAGGGGCGTGGCCGCGCGTGCGCTCTGATGGCTACGCCGCGGGAAAGGGTCGGGGCGAGCTAAGTAAACTGGGAGGACGTGATGGAGAGGGGCGTGGAGATTGCTGGGGCAGGAGGTGGGGCTTAGTTTCTTTGACATTTTTTTTTTTTTTTTTTCCGGAGTGAGGGTGGGGAAGTCACGGAAGAGCCAGAAGGGACGCGGCGAGGCAGCGGCTGGTGTAATTAACATTTACCGGGAGCTTCCCCGTGCCAGGATGGAATTTTTAAAGTGCTTATTGCATGCGGGGAAATGCTGCCAGTCTTTTCTAAAACGAGGGCCAATTCTGTAAAATTTCTCAAGACGTTTGTGTACCTATCTTCTCACCTTGAGAGTTACCTCGAATAAAGCATTACGCCCAGTAGTTCAAAATGAAACACTAGAAGTTAATTTCTTGGAGGAGCGCCTTGGTGGCTCAGTCAGTTAAGCGTCTGACTTGGGCTCAGGTCATGATCTCACCGCTTGTGAGTTTGATACCATGTCTGCTGACAGCTCAGAACCTTGAGCCTGCTTAGGATTCTGTGTCTCCATCTCTCTCTGCCCCCTCCCCCTCAAAAATAAATAAACATTAAAAAAATTTTTTAAGTTAATTTCTTGGAGAAAACCAAGTGCATTTAAATTAGTATTTCAACCCTCAGCCCTTCCCCAGGCTGCAAATGTAATGAGGGAATGAGAGTGCTGACTTGGGTTTAAATCAGGTCCGGACTCTGTGTTTCCTCCTTGGTGAAATGAAAGTAAACATCCCTTCCCTATCTGTCTCAGGATTGTTGTGTGAGTCTGATGAGCACTGCTAGTTAAGAGCCTCTTAGACTTCCATCTCCCGCCATCCTGACAAATGTTTGTTCCTTTCCCCTTTGGAGCTCAGTATTCTCACCTGTATGATGGAAGAAGGTCTGGAACATGAGAAACATTCAGGGCTTTGCTAGATTTCCCAGTCTGGGTGAAGGCTGGAGAGGGGAACCTTCTCCCAGGCTTCTGTGTTGAGTCACTTACAGAATCCCTCAGTCGAACCTCAAGGCCCCTGTATGTCCCGACCTCTCCCACCCATCACCTTCCAGGCTCACTCAAGCTTCATGTCCTCAGAGGCCATGCTGCCCTGTTCCTATCTCTGTTCTCTGAATATCTAAATAGCCAGCTGGTCCTGAGTTGCTCAGGCCTATGTTCCAGTCCAGGTTCTCAAAACTGCTATGTCTCTATGCACATGGTGACCAAGTTCAGTTAATATCAGATGAGGGCTCTGGGGGGCTCAGAGAAGGAAGGGCTCCAGGAGGGCTCCCCCAAATCAGGTGGAGCTCCAGCCACACTGTGGCTCCCTTCACCACACACTACATACAGTTCCTGGGGGTGGGAGAGTGGGAATGGCAGCAGAAGCCTCAAAGAAGAAGCTACACTGTTCTTCAGGGCCAAGGGTGGTGGGGCATCCTTTACTCAAAGGTAGAAGCTCTGCCCCAAGATGCAGAGAGTGGCTCGCTTTCTCATTCCCTGCTCTAAGTATTTTTATGGATCTTGAACAAACGGGAAAACAAAGCCTTCTGCAGTGGCTGCCCAACCAAACTGCCCCTCTATCCCCAGCACATGCCTCTCTCATGACCCCCTCCTGCCAAGTTTTGCCCTATGGGTTGGGGACTGTTTCCTCTGTCTTGCTGAGACACCAGCTCTCTCTTCTGTACCCTCCTTTCTCTCTACCTATGTCCAGGCTTCTCTGAGCATCCCTGTCTGAATTTCTCAAAACAGTTTTGTGATATCCCCCTGATGTATTCAGACATTCCCATGTAAAGTGTAGGCCTTAGCCACACAGTTCTGAGACAAATTTACCTTCTCTGCCATGGTGTATTTCAAAATAACTATGGGCCCAGAGCCTGAACTTTCTGAAAGTCTGAGCTATCTAGTCATTGAGGAGGCAGTGGGTAACCTGTCACAGGAAGTGTGCAAGCAGAGCTACCTTTTAGAATGCTGGGCTGGGCCTCCAGACCCTAGAGCAGTGAAAGCAGGGATACTAGGCACCAGGAAGGGAGCCAGGCAGCTAACCGAAGACAAACTTGATTTGGTAAGCTATTACATGTTTAGCATTTAGAATTGTACCCAACACATAGTGAGTATTAGCTGTTATTATTATGATTGTGGAAGATCCACAGACTGTGAGTAATGAAGGAGCTCAGAGATAAGTCAGTCCCTCACACCTACACCTGGTCATGAAACAGACTGGGAAATTGAGGTCTAGAGGGGAAAAGAGGCCGGCCACTGTACCACAGGGGCTGGGCTGGGCCTGGACCCCAGGCCTCTGCCTCCCAGGAGAGCCACTGCACAAAGCCAGGCTGTCTCCTTCTTAGGGAGAGGAAAGAGCTCTAGGTAGCCCTTTGCTAACTCTTAAGAACAAGCGGTTTTCTACTCTTGTGTGGGTGGCTGGTGGGTAAGGGACAGTGGAATGGCAGCAAGACCTGAGCAAATTGTCTCCTGGGGAATAAGCTCAGGAGTCCTCCCCATGTCTTGCCACCCCAACTTTGAGTTCCATCCAGCACCAAACAAACAGCCTTTTCTCGAGAAGGGCTTCCTCTGCTGTGATTGGGGTTAGAACTGTATTTCTGCCCTGTCCCTTAACCCATTAGCTCCAATAAACCACACAGATTAAGGGGTGAAGTGAGAATGGCCATGCCAGGGAACCTGAGCAGAAACAAGGAAAGACTCCCAGAGACTGAATTCCCCAAAGTCAAAAGCCGGCCCTCCCTACTCTGAGAGTCCTAGACGAGGCCAGAAGTTCTGGGTCTAGCTTTCCCAGAGCCCTGGGAAAACCTTAGTGTCTCCACCCTGGAGAGCTAGGCCAGACATGACCACACCAGCCAGCCTTCCACATGGCCTGGGATCTCAGGACAAAGAGCCTTCCCTTCCCCATTCTGGCCCGGTTCCTTCCACAGCCTGCCCAGGAGCCATGTGGCATCCAGACCACAGCTTCCCACCAGTGCCGCTTTAGTTTGCCTCCTTTATTTTACCAAAAAATAACAATAATAAAGTCTTCCTTCTGTTTCACAAAAATAGATTTCCCATCTCCCCACCCCCTCTGCAGTCAGCACTGGCCATGGCTTAGAACCCATCATCCAGTTCTCAGTGCTCCCTAAGGGAATCTCTGATCCCTGGACCCCACCCCAGCCCAGAGTGTCCAGCAAAGCTGCTGGGTCAGTGTTTCCCTTGGGAACTTCTCCAGAGGCAGCAGTCCCAGGTCCAGCTGGCTGGCCCCAGGAGCCTCATATGCTTCCCCAGAGATCAGGCAGCTGCTGGGCCACTGAGAGGGGCATAATTTTGGAGGCTTGGCTCAGCAGTAGCCCCAGCTGACCTGAGAGGCAGTGGGATACTGTGGCATTCACTAGAACTCCTTGCTCAAAGCAGGAACAGCTGTGCCCTAGAGAGGGGCTGTCAGACCGTCTTTCTACATGCATCTCACCTCCCTATGTAGCAATCCACAGGCCCTGAGGTGGGAGTCAGGACCCCTGGTTTCTACTCCAGCTCCACAAAAGCCTTGCTGCGAGGACTTGGACAGTTTCTCCCACCTTTCCTCCAGGCTTCCGTTTCCTCCTAGGTACACAGATGATTCTGTGAGACTGGATAATCCTCAGGCCCTTCGTGGCTCTCCATCCTGGCCTCCCAGTGTAGAGGCTCTTGGAGGGGAGGGCCCTGCCTCTGCCTCAGTTTCTCCACTTGTAGATCTGGGCACAGGGCTGGGCATGGCAGTGCTGAGTAATGGAGTGTCAAATCAACAGGTTCTCTGTGGATAGCTATCCAACCAGCTGGAATGTCTCAGGGATGGCTGGGAAGGAGGCAGGTCCTTGCAGGATGGGGGCTTTCCAAGCCTAGACGAGTCCATTCACTAACAACACATCTTCAGTGTCCTGGGATGGGAGAAAAGACTCTGGAGTTCCCCAATTCAAGTTCCACTGGCTCCTTGAGTTGGAGGATTATTTTGTGCTGGGCTTCAGATCCTGAGAGCCAAGTCTATAGATTCTGGGAGCTATACTGGAGTGTATGATTCCCAGTTTAAGGACCAGAGGACCTTTGTGGACATGAGGGATCACCCCCAGCCCTCAAGAGGCTGTCTATAATCAGGCTTTCTGGAGGCAGAGGGATGAGTGAAATGACAGTTCCTAGGCATCTTTGGCTGAGCAAATCAGAACGTGTGTCTGTGGTGGGCCAGGGGTGTAGGTATCCAGGGCAAGACCCCCTCCTTAACTCCCTATAGCTCCCCAGAACTCATGCTTATGGAAGACGGTAGCCTGAAGGTTCAAATATAGAGCTACATCTACAATCACATTTTGTGTACTTACACACATGGTCAGAGTGGGGACGCTGACCTGTCATCACTCCTACAGTGGTCATGGTCTGGTGGTCCCAATCCCTATTTACTTCCTTCTTCCTTCCCTCCTTCCTTCCATTCATCCATTTACCTAACATTTATGGAGGGCCTACTATGTGCCAGAGAGGGTCTAAAGCAGCTAGTTCTTGTAGACATACCCCACGGTGAAAACCACATACACACATACACTCACACACACTCAGAGTCGTCTGTTTACTCACACAGCTTGCTCACACAGCTTGCTCTAGTACCTTTCTTGCTATCATTCAACCACATCCACATTCCTCAAAGAGGGAAGGGAACCACCATGGAAGGGTCAAGTATTGGAGGAGAAATGTAGCCAATCCCACCCCTAGACTTCATGTGGAGATGTAGTTCCTTTTTCCCTTCTGTTTGACCACTTTTAAGCTCTCCCCTCCTCCATTCATCAGCAGTCAAGGAGCATGTGGGCAGACTCCTGAGAACCACAAGTTCAGGGGCCCTGTGTGTGTGGAGGGATCCCAGGCACTTCAGATTTCTCTGCTACCAGACTTCTGAGGGTCCTCTCCCTAGCCACTCTGTGTTCACATGGTCCATCTGACAGGCAACAACTCCAGGCCTGGGTTCAGTGACAGATCCGCTCTGTCATCTCCCTCTGCAGAGACATAAGGCAGAAAGGGATCAGTCAGAGCGCAACCTACCAGGCAGCCCCTTCCCAAACCATAGGGCCTGGCTGTTCTTCTGCCTGAACCCGGCCCCTTCCTGCCCCCAATCCCAACTCCAGACTATAGAGCTGAGTCTGTAAACAGACTTGAGTGAATTATCTATTAAAGAACATAATCTACTGCTAAATGAATTGCCTGCACCTAATCTATCCACTTGGGTATTGGATTTTCTTGAAGTAGGTAGCCTTTGGATCTGAAAATTCCGAGGCTAGCCTTGGTTGGAAAGGGTAAACAAGGGCCTTACCAGTGGCTCCAGCTCCCGCTGGTCCACGAGGCTGAACTCACGGATGAAATAGTAGAAGTGTTTATAGCAGGTGTTGACATGTGCCTCGGCCCCCATGCTGAGGATGCTGTCAAAGTGGTGGATGTAGACGTGGACAAAGACACGGAAGAGGCGGGTCAGGATCTTGGTGCAGACCTGCTGGAAGTTCTTGGGGAAGGGAACTCCTAGGGGGTGGGGATGGGCAGAAGTGGGGGGATCAGCATCCTGGTAATATAATATTGCCCAACCCTGCCCTCCGCATCACAGGCCTAGGACAGCCACCTCCCTGTTGGGGACAGAGAGACACTGTGGTCCCCTTTCTCCCCACTTCCCTTTTAAACAAGCACAAATCTCACTGTGCCCCTCCCTTGCTGAAATACAAATCATCTCCCACATTTTCCCATCACCCTGAGCAGGACTCTGTAACCATGTTGGGGTCACTGACCAATCCTTCTTTGGCTATGATGAAAGTTATGCTCAAATTCTCCACAGAAATATGTGTGTCTGCAGGTGCTGTCCTGTGACATCTGGGTCAATTCCAAGGCAAGTTTATCAATATCTAGGGTCCATTTTTAAAAACATTGGTCTTTGGGATTAAGTTCTAATTTCACAGCATGGTGTCTGCTCAAGGCCTTTCATGATCTGATCCCGACCTCCTTCTCCAGCCTCACCCCAAACCCCTCCTTTTCATAACATTCACACAGCAGGCCCCAGATCCCAATCCTGAGAATTACAAAATCCTCAAGAACTAGTTCAGATATCTCTCATTCCTTCAACTATTCAATAACACTTACAAAGAATCTTCCATCTTTGAGCCAAGTTCTATGCTGGGCCCTCCGCACCTTTTGCTTCATATGATATGGGTACCATAGCCCTTATAGATATGATAAAGTAGAAGTATGTGACGGTGACACACGACAGTGAAGCCACTTGCCCAAGGCCATACTTCTTGATTAGTACAGACTGAAGGCAGGATTCAAACGCTGTTGGTACTGCACTGCCGCGACCCACAGAGATAAATGCCACAGCCCCTGCCCGAGAGAAGCCCTGATACCTGTGAAAAAGGCACAATTTCTGCACAGCCCCTCACACTCAGGGTAGAGATCCTGGTGGCCACACTCAGGGTAGAGATCTTGTTAGCTATGCCACATTCTCTGCTGTGGCAGAGTCATCCCCAAGGTTATGGTACAGACACCTGGGGCTCACAGGCCTGAGTTAGAAGAGGCTAGAAGAGAATAAGAGCCCAGATATAGGCCCACACTGGTCCGCCCTGCTCCATACTGGTCTTCACTGACCTCAGGTGGGGTTAAGCCCTGTCACCCTGTGAGCCCTTCTAGGCCCAGCCTGTATTCCTCAGACTTGTTCTGCCCATCTAGACTGGGTCTCAAGAGACCTGAGCTGCACTTCTGAATCCCTCCTGATTCACTGCACTGGCTCTGTTGGTCTCAGTTCCTCCCGTGTGAAATGCAGATGCCCACTGTTGGGCATGATAGTGCAGGAAATGTCAGGCCCCCAGCCAGGGAGTGGCTGTGAGCACTGAACGTGACTCAGTGCCCAGCCTCTCCCAGTATTCAGACATCTCCCCTCTGGGCTTGACCACCCTGCCCAACCCATCTCTGATTCCTTCAGCCTTAATGTGGAGGAATGGGAGGCCAGGTGGGAGTGGGGCTGCTGTGATGAATACAGTGTCATGCCTGCTCAGCTCCTGGGCTGACACCCGCTCTTGCTGCCCTTGTGTGGGGAAGCAGGGCCACTGTGACTTCACTCATCTCCTCTCCCCACCCTCATGGACCCAGGCTGCCCAGCTGAGATAAGAAAAGGCCCCATGGCTTGGACCTGACAAGGGAACATTCTGCCCTCAGAGCCCCCTGAAGTGGAGATACAATCTGGCCTTCCCAATCGCCACCCCCTTCCCTTTCCTGGAGCGGGCCAGTCAGAGAGAACTGCCAGGAGGCTGCAAGTCAGTCAGCCCAGACAGGGTGACCCGTTGGGAGCACCTAGAGACATCTGTTCTAGAACGTTCTGAGAATCACAGTGGTCTTGCCAGGGTGGTTCCTGGAAGGACACTTAAGCCTCAGACAAGAAGGGTCCCAAACAGAATCAGGTAGTCCTAGGTCAAGATGCCTGATTTTGAACAGACACTTAACCTCTCTGAGGCTCAGTTTCCTTTTCTACAAAATAGGGATGAAAATCATGCCCCCCCCCCCACCTCTTACAGAATTGCTGTGTCAAACTAAATGCCTCATCTGTAGAACGGCCTCTGGTGGCTCTCTCCCTCCCTGGCCAGGCCTGATTTGCCTGCCAGGTGGCACTCACCAACACGAGTGGGAAAGACGTCCTCATCATTGATGAGGCCCTCAATCCAGTCCATGAGCAAGGCCATGTAGCGCGGCGCTGAGAGCTTGGCGGGCCTCCTATACTGGCGCTCATCCTGCCAGCGGTACTCATAGCGGGGCCCTCCGGCCATGACCGGGCAGCTGGTCTCGCTGCAGCGCTCAGCCATGGTGCCATAGATGAGGTTGATGCGATTGAAGAAGTCCACCACGTGCACGGCGATCCAGTCGTCGATGTTCTCTCCTGGGGGCAGCCTCACCACAGTGCGAAGGTCCAGGCCCGACTTGAGTGATGCCTGCGCCTTCTTATACAGCTCGAAGCGCTGTGTGCCTGGCTCGAAGCGCTTCCGAGGCCGGAATGTCTTGTCCTTGGCGAACACCTGCTTCAGGCATAGCGCCATGACCAGGCTGAGCTGAGGGCCAGGTGTCCAGGGGCAGGACCTGTGTATACCCTGCCAGGGCCAAGGGCATGGGGGGAGTATGGTGGTGAGATCCTCACCAAATGGGCTTTGACTTTCCAACACATCATTTCCCTCTCACTCTCAGCTTTTGGCCAACCTCAGCCTTTGCTTGGAGTCTAAGTCCTACTCATCCCCTAGATCCAGGGCCGCTGCCCTATTTCCAAGCTACCCTTGCTCCCCCTACCAAGCGCCCACAGCCCGCCCATCTCATTTTGTTACCTCTCCCCTTTCACTGCATCTCACAGAGGTCTGGGCCGGGGCTCCCAACAGGTGTTCATTAGACTTACTGTTGACCATTAGAGAGGTGGCAGAGGCTTCCTGCAGGCCTGCCAGGAGGGTGCCCTGTGGACCAGCTGCTGGTGCAGCGTGGGAGAGGCTTGCTGCATTGTGCTGGGGGTTGGGGCAGGGCAGGGGCAAGGCCCCGCCTTCAGCTTCCTCTGGGATATCCCGTAGTCCATCCGGCCACCGGGGATTCCCAGGGAGCAGGAGGGACTTTTCTACCAAAAATGTACTTTCCTTTTATTACCTCTGAAAGAAGAAAGGGACCTCATGTGGCCAGCTGGAGTGTGGCTGCAGGCACTGGAGGAGAGGAGGAGGTGGCAGGCCCAGATGGGTACCACTTCCTCCAACAGTGGCTAGAGATCCTTCCCTACCAAGCCAGCCTCCTCCAGCCCCAAACCTGAACAAGCTACCGGCCCCTCCTACTGCACCTAACAGTACAAGTTCGGTGAGCACCTACTATGTGCCTGGCACTGGAAAGCAGGGGAATGCAGTCACATCTACGCAGCTGGGACTATCTAGAATTCAGACACATTTGTTTTGCTCTTAAATGGAGGCATCCCAGACTCTCTTAAATGGAGGCATCCCAGACTCAGAACAGACTTTGGAACAGCAGGCTTGGAGGCAGGGGTCCTAGGTTCTAGTCTCAGCTCTACCACGGCTGCGTGACCCCCGTAGCAGGCATGAGTCTCACCCATGCAACATCCTGGGTCACTTGGATACAGACTAGGTTTCTGGGAATGGTGTGGTAGTCACCTCATCTACACTGTGCATGTGTGAGCTCTTGGGAAAGTCAAACCCAGGTACCTGCTGAGAATGGAATTTAGGCACAGACTGAGGGCTAAGCCTGAGTGTAGGCTAAGCACTGAGCTGGGGCTCTGGGCTGACCTCTGACCTGGCCCCAACCCTGGTCAATTTGAGTTCTGACTAGCCCTAGACTGAGGCTGAATACAGCCACAAACAAAACCTCGCCATAACCTCAGAGCTGATACGGCGCACTTTCCTTTCTCACGTCTCTAATAACGCTGGGCAGAATGGAGGAATGAGGACAGGAACAAGGTGGCATTTGGGAGAGGTGTCAGGTTAGGCAACAAGTCAGGCTAGTGGAGAAGTTTGGAAGGAGGATTCTTCCTTGTGCCCACAACAGGCAGGCCAGGATGGGGATGGTCAAGTAAATGACAGGTGGTTTGGAGAGGAGGGGCAGGTCTCCAAGCAGGATCTTTTCCTCTTGGGAAAAAACCCTCGAAGATGTGGAAAGTCATCTCACCCATTCCCTGATCCTTGACTTCTACCCAAAGGAGTCCCCAGTGTGGCTCCTGAGCTTCCTGATCCCAGAGGAGATTTCCACCCTTCATATGCCACCTGCATTCTAAACTCTGCTTGTAGTAGGTGCTTCCAAAATCACTCCTACTGCAACTAGGTGGGGTTCCTGGCTCTCCTCCTTTGCATAGCCCCCTTTACTGACAGTTACCAATAGACTGCCACCTGAGCATTCATCATCTCACCCCACCTTTCCTGCCCACTTCCCTCCACCAGCCACCCAGGGCTGTTTCCTGATCCCTGAACCTGCCCCCACCCTCCTGCCTCCGTGTTTTCTTACACTGGTCTCTCTGACTACACATGGCCAGGTTGAAGGCTACTTCTGCCCACAGTCCCCTCTACTAAACCCAGATGTCTTTCTCCTCAGGTGGAAGCTGGCCTTTGGCCATTGTTGTCCTCTGCCCCCCCCCCCCGCCCCCGGCTCCCCCAGCCTAGGTCAGGGCACATAGCTGATGCTCAGGCTTTAAGGAAAGCTTAGAATCAAGAACTGTAGAGTTGAAAGAGCCCTGAGAAATCAACTGACCAAGCCACTTCTTGCACAGATGGGGAAACGGAGCTCCTCTTTCTGAGGAGCCACCAGTCACAAAGCAAGTTACCATATCTAATGGTCGAACTGGGAACTGGGATAAGGTGGGGCTCAGCCCATGACAATGAGTAAAGGACCATTTTCTTGTGCTGGCTGGTCACTGGTCTGGTGGAAGTAAGGGGAAAGGAGGGGAGTGGAGGGAGAGAAAGGAGGGGAGTGGAGGGAGAGGGGAACCATGTTCCCACCAATTAAATGAACCTAATTCCTGTTTCCCCAACATGCTGAATCTCCCTCATGCCCCCACAGCACCTTGAATGACCGGATCAGTGAGCTAGACTCCCATCTTCTGGCTGTAGAATTTCAAGGCCTGGGTCTTTCTCCAGGAAAATATAAGTAAGCTTCAGGAAGGGGGGTGGGGAATCTATACATGTCCCTGTCTCTTCACTTCCCACTCCCATGCCCTTCCTGAGTTTCCATCCCTCACAGAACCTTTGTCCCCTCCCTGAATCATGGCCATTTCTGCCTCTCAGTCCCTGCTCCTAACTCTGGGTGTCCCTTTACTCCTAAAGTGTCCAGTGATGACTCACTCCCTGGGTGGACATATGGGTGGGCTTCCCAAAAGAAGCCCACAGAGTGGCCTTGCCTGTTCCTGACATTTAGCCTCCTGCCAGGGCCACACCTGCTACTCCTCTGGTCTGGCCCAGGATCTTGGACGGGCTGGCCTCAGTTTGAACCCAGAATGCAGCCTGCGGCGGTAGGATGAGTGTGCAGGGGCGCCCTGAGGGCAGAGCTCCAAGAGAAAGGTAGAGACGGGACTCCACGCTCTTCCCACCGCGCCCGGTCACCCTCGCCCACCCCCTGCCCTCCCCCTGGACCCCTTGACCCCCTCGCCCAGCTGCCAGGACAGACCTGTCTTAGGACCCAGAGGCGCAGGCCTGACGTTTCCGCTCCCGAAGACACGCCCCCCTCAAACACCGCCACCCCCAACCCCGACTTTCACAGCTCTGAGCCTCGGACCCCGGACCGAGAGCCTGCGGCCAGCCTGCCTTGGGGTGGAGGTCGCCTCCGGTCGGGGCCACTCCGGGAGAGCCGAAGAAATGAAAGTGGCAGCGAGGCTGGGCCGTGTGCGCGGCGGGGGCGGGGGCGGGGGCGCGGGCGCTCACTCACGGGGACCGACTCGGTCCTCCTCTCTGGCCGCAGGGTCACATCCCCGACGCGCTGGGCCGCGTCCTCCTCCCGTCCTCCGGCTGGGCCGGTTCTCTCGCCTGTCCACCGGCCCTCCCGCCCCGCCGGGCCGCGGTCGCCCTCCGCCCCCGCGGCGACGCCAGCTCCGCCCCCGCCCTCCCGGCCCGCCGCGCCGCGGCAGCCGGGCGGGGAAGGGGCGGGGAAACGGGACCCCCTCCCAGTGCACAGACGCACTCCAGCCTTTCCGGGAAGTCCAAAACACGCTCCCGGCTTCCCGCTGGGCGAAGGACTGACTGAGCAGCTGGCCTTGGCCGAGTCCCCTTGGACTTCTGCCACAGAGGCAGCCTCCGCTTCCTCAACTGTAAAATGGGGACAGGCCCAGCTTCTGTGTGGAACAGAAACAAGGGGCTGCTAGGTAAAGGTGGTTTCCTTGCCCGCCTAGAATCGTCTGTGTTCCGCTTGTCCCTGAGCTCAATCAGGATCGGGTCTGCCGTATCCACTCCCATATCCTCAGTTCCTGGCATGGTGCCTGGCACATAGCAGGCACTTAATTAATGTCCATTTGCTGAGTGAATGAATGCTTCGGGAAATACAAGCTGAGTCCTTCAGTCAGCACTGAAAGAACTGGCCCTGAAGAATGCTCAGATGACAGGCCCCGCTACCTGCAGGCTTTGCTCAGGCCGGACAGATTCTCCTCACTCCTCACACAAAGTCACCCCGTTTCCCCCCACAACACCTTTGTTCCAGTTCTTCCCAGTTTGAAATATCTTCTTTACCTCCTTTCTTCCAACCAAATCCAAACCTCTAAGACCTGATCTGCTCTCTCTACTTTTCAGCTTAGGTTCCTCCCCTGAGGGCAGACAGATACCCCATACCACTACTCAGGCTGTGGTCCAGGCCCAGAGACCAGTTGGCTGACTCTGTCCTGGGATGGGAGGGAAGGTTGGAGGCCTTGTAGGGTGGGAGGGCCAAGGCAGAGGTCACTCTGGAGGGGTGCAGAAGATGAGCAGGCAGGGGGTAGGGAGAGCTGGCAGCAGGACTTAGGCATTTACCATTGCACAGATCACTGGGCTCTTCTTGTGTCTGGATCTTCTGCTTGCTTGATGGCATGAGAACAGACTGGATCCTTAAGGATCCCAGCTTCTAGAACCGAGGATTCATTCTTTTGTTAAACACCTAT
This sequence comes from Cryptoprocta ferox, assembly GCA_028646485.1. Classification (NCBI taxonomy): domain Eukaryota; kingdom Metazoa; phylum Chordata; class Mammalia; order Carnivora; family Eupleridae; genus Cryptoprocta; species Cryptoprocta ferox. The sequence goes on along the minus strand of CM053570.1, from coordinate 66,261,094 downwards.
TTTTGCCCAGTCTAAAGTTCTTTTTTATTTTTTTTTATGATGTCTGAGTCTTCACTCTTCCCCAAATCCCCTGTAAGCAAACAATTACATGCTGTAGTGTATGTAGAAGGAATTCTAATCTACTCCTTCATTTGCTTCATATCCTAATCAATATGTTTACTGAGCATGACTGTGCACTGAGAGCCGGGGATCAGGTGAAGAAGCCGACCCAGTGGCTGATTTCAGGTGCTGACAAGTCAGCAGTAGGTCCGGTGCTCAGAGATAACCAAGGTCAGAGCTCAGTCACCCAGAAGTGAGAACACAGTTATGGACTGATGGCAACCCCTTTGTAAGAGCGGAGTTATCTGCAGGAAGGACATGAAACACTCAAATTGGGCACTTTGAGGAGAGTTTAAAGAAAGCACTATTTAGGGGCGCCTGGGTGGCTCAGTTGGTTAAGCGTCCGACTTCAGCTCAGGTCATGATCTCATAGTTCGTGAGTTCGCGCCCAAGCCCCGCATCATGCTCTGTGCTGACAGCTCAGAGCCTGGAGCCTGCTTCAGGTTCTGGGTCTCCCTCTCTCTGCCCCTCCCTCACTCATGCTCTGTCTCTCTTTTCTTCAAAAATAAATAAACATTAAAAAAAAAAAAGAAAGCACTATTTAGAGGTGTATTCAGGGTGTAGGGAAACCACAGGGACAGCATATCACTGAAGGGCTAGCAAAAGGAGCCCTTCACTATCTACCCTAGGCTGAAGCGGTCACCCCTAGCTGCAGGGGTACTGGGAGGGAGTGGTAAAAGTGGGAGCTGTGAGGAGGGGGCTACTAACTGGAGCTGTGGTATAAGCTCCAAGTGCATACCCAGCTCAGAGCAATCATAGTGCAAAGGTCTAGGGGGAAATCCTACCCAAAGCCTGGACAAGGGAATCTCTATGCAGCCCATTGAGGTGGGCCTTCCAGGGCCTAAAGCTGGAGGGAGGAGGGTGCAGAGTGTGGCTGGAGAGGCAATGGAAGATAAATGCTTGGCCCATGGGCCCAGGGACTGGGACTTCACAAAGGAAATAGAAACTGTCTGTGCTTTCCTTATCATTTAGTTCTAAATATTTCGAAATTTCATTGTCATTTCCTCTTTAACTCATGGATGATTTAGAAGTATGGTTTTAGTTTCTCAGCCTATGGGAGGTTTATATTTTTCTTGTTGACTTCTAATTATATTGCATTGTGGTTGGAGATTATGGTCTGTAAGATTCTTTGGAATGTGATGTGTCTCCCTCTGTGGTTTTGTACATGGTTATTTGCTGTACCTCCGAGCTGGGTTTTATAGGATGGCAGGAGTTTGCCTGGTGAAGGGTGAAAAGCACAGAATCTTATGTTGTGGGAAATAGAAATGATCAATTTTGAAGGAAGTTCAGACGTTCCCAGCTCATCCACAGAGCTCCCTGGCATCTGCCTCAGTACAAGCTGACAGCCTGGCAGGTGGGGTGGGAGGCAGGTGGAAGGTTGGGAGAAGCCAGAGATAACCCAGATTCCTCAAACACCTGTATCTCCTTCCAATGGCTCTCAGTCTTGGCTAGAGAGACTGTGTTCTTCCAGACCCAGACCTTGGAGAACAAGGTCATGGCTTTACCACATATTAGCTGTGTGATCTTGGGTTACTCCTGCCCTTTCTCTGATGGCATGTTGTAACCCTATGGGACAGACACTGGTCCATCCCACTGTGTCCTGAGTGTAAGTGGTCAAATAAGGCCCTGTCTCTGAAGCTTGGCAGGAGCCATCAAGGACCTAGTTGAGGATGACCCTCTTCCACTGCACAGCCTGGACACATGACTCCTCTAAGAGAGTTCCAAGTGGCAGCCGTGTTGCATCCAGACCTGGGCACCTGCTGTGTATATCTGGGAAAGTCTCTGCCCCTCTCTGTACATGTCTGGAAAAGTCTACTTCCCCATTTGTACCACAAGAGTATGTTCCACCCACACCATTTCAAATCCCTTATCAGGACCAACTTCCTGCCCTCCCCCCCATAGGCCTGTAGGCCTGTACCCAGTGACTCCTCGGATACAGAGTGACCTTTCCCTGGGGACTCCCCAGCCCCTCCTATAGAAAGCCCACGCTCATTTCCACACTCCCTCCAGAATGGGTGACAGTACCCCCCCCCCAGCTCTCCCCACCAGGCATCTGGCAGCTCTTATAGCCTGATGGGGCCCACCTTCCCCTCATTCTCCAAAGGAAAAGTTTCTATTTCAGCTTCTGCCCCTCCCTGCCCAGAAGGCAGGCTGTCTCCTCTTGAGTCTTCCATCCTGGCACATGGAGAAAAATTGAAGGATACTGCCATGGCAGTTTAAGAGGGATTGAGCTTAGATTTCCTTTAGCTTGAGGAAAACAAGGTTCAAGGGAATGTGACAGGGGAGAACAAGGTTGAAAAGGACTTCCATTAAAATTCTGTATGACTTCGGATAATGCATTTATGCTCTCTGAGTCTATTTCCCCTTCTGTAAAATAGAAACAACAAAACAAAAATAATAGAAGAGCTGCGAGGGTCAGATGCAATAGTCCTTGTAAACTGCAGGAGGCCAGTCCTTGGGGGGTTGGGTGCTGCCTTCAAGCCTCCAGCAGGCTTTGTGTAGAAGAGGGTTTGCACTTGTCCCTGTGGTCCTGGAAAGCAAGGGCAGAGACCCAGGCACTATGAAACACAGCAGAACTGTCCAACCACACAGCCTGGTTGTGCTCCAAGGTGCTCCTCCCTCCAGGCTCCCCACCCACCCCTGGAGTGAGAGGCATAGTGTGTGCGCCTTAGGACAATTTCATAGCCCTCTGACCTGACCCCCAGCTTGGCCCTGGCAGGCATTGCCCCCTCCCCTAGGTGCAAACCCTCCAACAACTTGGGTTAGTTTCCAGTTAGTTCCCAGTGGAGGTGATAGTATATGTGTGTGTGTTGGGTGGGGGAGGGGGTTCACCAGTGTCCCAGGCTCAGCCTTCTCTAGAGCCCACCACAAAGCCTGCACAGGAAGATCTGTCCCACCCTACTCAGGGTAGAGAGATCAGTGGTTGCCAGGAGTTAGAGCTGGGGAGGAGAGCATGACTATAAAGACATAGTATATGGGACTTTCTCTGGGTCACAGGTCTGTGTCCTGATTGTGGTTCCACAAACCTATACATGTTATAAAATTTCACAGAACTATATACAAAAGAAAAAATGAAAAATGAGTGCACTTGGGGTACCTAGGTGTCTCAGTCTGTTAAGTGTCTGACTCTTGATTTTGGCTCAGGTCATGATCTCACAGTTCATGAGTTTGATCCCTGCATTGGGCTCTGCGTGGGCTCTACGTGGGCTCTATGCTCTTATGCCTCTGCTTAAGATTCCCTCTCTCTCCCTCTGCCCCTCCTCTCTCTAAAAAAAAAAAAGGAAGGAAGGAAGGAAGGAAGGAAGGAAGGAAGGAAGGAAGGAAGGAAGAAAGAAAAGAAAAAAATGACTATATTTGGTGAAATCCAAATAAAGTCTGTAGTTTATTTTATTTTTTTAATTTTTTTAATGTCTTTATTTTATTTTGAGAGACAGAGGCAGAGAGCAAGCGGGGGAGGGGCAGAGAGAGAGGGAGACACAGAATCTGAAGCAGGCTCCAGGCTCTGAGCTGTCGGCACAGAGCCCGATGCGGGGCTCGAACCCACGGACTGTGAGATCATGACCTGAGTCGAAGTTGGACGCTTAACTGACTGAGCCACCCAGCGCCCCAAGTCTGTAGTTTTAAATGTCAGTTTCCTGGTTGTGATCATTACTATGGTTATGTAAGATGTTGTCACTGGGGGAAGCTGGGTGAAGGGTATACAGGAGCTCTGTATCATTTTTGCAACTTCTGTGTGAGTCCAAGATGATTAAAAATATGTTTTTTAATTTTTTCTCAGTTTATTTACTTTTGAGGGGGGAGGGGCAGACAGAGGAAGAGATAGAATCCAGGCTTCGCACCGTCAGCATGGAGCCCAATATGGGGCTCAAACTCATGAACCATGAGATCATGACCTGAGTTGAAACCAAGAGTCTGACACTTAACCCACTGAGCCACCCAGGCGCCCCCCCCCGCCAAAATACATTTTTTAAAACACTGACTAAAAGACATATCAGTTGCAAGTTGTGGATCTTCTTTGGATCTTGATTTGAACAAATCAACTGTAAAAAATTTATGAAATAATTAGGAAGTTTGAATGAGTGTACTTTTGATAATATAAGGAATTGTTGTTATTCAAGGATTTTTTTGTAAGTACTTGTCTTTTAGAAATATAAACAGAAGAATGTAAGGATGAAACAATATGATGTCTAGGATTTGTAGGAAAGTGGGTAGATATAAAACCAGATTGTCATGTGTTAAAAATTCTTTCTGCTGAGTCACAGGGACTTCGGGTTTATTATACCATTGGCTCTACTTTTGTATACATTTTAATATTTCAACAGTAAGTTGAAAATTATTAACAATAATATATTAAATTTTTTTTTTAATTTTAGAGAGAGAAAGAGAGTACATGAGCAGGGGGGTGGGGGATAGAGGGAGGGAGAGATTCTTAAGCAGGCTCTGTGCCCAGCAGCGAGCCTGATGCTGGGCTTGATCCCACAATCCTGGAATCATGACTTGAGCTAACATAGAGAGTCGGATGCTCAACCGCTCAACTGAATGAGTCACCCAGGCACCCCAAAACTTATAAACAGTAATAAGTAAACATTAACAATTAAACATAAGTATTATTTATTTAAATAAGTACTTAAATAAGTATTTATTAACAATAATGAGTAAAGTTATTAACAATAACTTTTAACAAGGAACCACACAAGGGCAGATTTCTAGGCCTCTCTCATAGAGATTCTGTTTCAGTATCTCTGGGGTGGGTCCAGGAATCCGCTGTGTAGCAAGCTTCCCAGTGAGGTTTATTCAGAAGACTAAGGTTTGAGAACCTATGCTACAGAATGAATGCTTATATCATCCCTTCAAATTCATATGTTAAATCTAATCTCCAATGTGATGGTATTTGGAGGTGGGGCCTTTGGGAGGTGAGGTAGACATGACGGTGGAGCCTTCAGGAATGATGTCCTCGAAAAAGAGACCCCAGAGAATACCCTTGCTTCTTCTCCCATGTGAGGACACAAAGATGCAAAAAGATGGCCGTCCATGAACCAGGAAGCAGGTCCTCACAAGACTCTGAAGCTATGAATGCCTTGACTTTGGACTTTCCAGTCTCCAGACCTGTGAAAAATAACTTTCTGTTGTTTTTAAGCCAACCAGTCTATGGCATTCTGTTACAGCAGCCCTGACATAACTAAGACAACCTCTTCCTGTTCCCTGTTTCACTTGTGGGGCGGGGTCAAGCTGGAGGGCCTCCCAGAGGGCTGGGGTGATGTCTTCTAGTAATGATAGTAATAAATTAGTATAGTTTTAACATCTTACAGAAACAGCATGGTGGAGTGAAAACAGTATGCCCATTTCATTCATTTGTTCACTTATTCATTCATTCCATAAGTATTTACTAAGGACTCATTGGATGTTGGGCACTGTATTTGGCAGACACACTGCATTTGCCCTTGCTTTGTGGGTGCTGACAAAAGCCTCAGTCTTCTGAGGATTTTCCACCAGGCACAGGTGTGCCATTTCACAGCTCATAAAACTGAGGCTACACTGGGGCGCCTGGCTGGTTCAGTCAGTAGAGCATGGGACCCTTGATTTCCGGTGTGTGAATTCAAGCCCTACTCTGGGTATAGAGCTTACTTAAAACAAAAAAGAAAACAAAAACCTGAGGCTACAGAAGATCATTACATGCAACAGAAAGAGATCTGTTCTTAAAGGGGAAGGCCCTTGACTATCATCACTTAGTCTAACTTCTTCCGAGTAAATGGGAAACATGAGGCCCAGGGAGTGAAGGGGATGGGCCCAAAGATAATGACAATAAAAGCCATTCGGTGAAACTTTTATATACCTGTGCTTGAGATGCATTTTCTCATTTCTTCCTCTCATCAACCTTGGGAGGGAGGGAGGTTTGTCTTTCTTGTAGAGCTGTAAAATTGTCCTTCCCTCCAGAGGTAGAGAAGGAGGGGTGGGCAAGAGAGAAAGAGGTTACACTCAGGGGGAAGAAGGCATTAGGCATGTTAGGATGACACCCCATGCTCTGCCCTACAGCTCTCTCTGGGAGAACACTAGGTCCCATCTTGGCTTCATTTCCTGGAGGTGTGAAAACTGCATCTCCTCCCAGCCAGAAAGCAGCTGTTCAGGCTGTGGGTGGGGCCCGGCTTCTAGGACTCACACTGCACCCTGTGGAGTCTGAATTCCACAGCAAGTACAGTCTGTGACTTCCGCAGTTGTTACCCAGCTCCCCATGGGCTGCACTTAGGGATTTTTCAAGAAACAGCAAGAGGAGCGCAGCTTTGCCCCAAGCTAAGGGAAATAAGAGTGCGCTCTCCTCTTCCAGGGAGTCTGCTTTCATTACACCAGCTGCCTGGAACAAGTCCTCCTCACGGGGGAGCCCTCAGCACAGAAAGTTCTTTGTGCTTTGCAGAAAGTTCTTAGGACTTCTTGGTGAAGCCCAGGAGATTGTCTTTGCCTTTGGACAGTAAACCCTGAAAAGTGGGCTGTTCCTTATGTTACTTCCTCCTTGGAACCCTGTAGCAACCACTGACAGTTGTAAGGAACTTTTTGGTTTACAAAGTGCTTTCACCTCTCTGGTCATTTTGAGTCCTGCAACAAACCTGGGAGGCAAGCAATGGCTCCGAAAGATTTTCAAAATGACGTAGCCAAGAGCCACAGCCTGAATATGTCAGAGCTGGGACCCAGCCTCCTAACTCCAGTCGTGGGTCCACCCCCTACCCCACACTGAGTTCTTAGCATATGTACCGTTTAAGAGCTACCTCATATGACCCACCTGGTAAGTGAGGGAGAGGAGAACAAATCGCCTTGGAAAGGGGCTAGACATTTTTCTAAAAATGGTCTCTTGGGAAAGTAGATGATAGTGCAGACATTTGTGCCTGGATCCATGTTAAAGCAATTAACAGCATTAAGTTCATCCACCATCCTCAGTAACCTTGACACCACCTTAGATTTCTCACTCACTCTTTTGATACCCTTGCAAAATCTGCTGGCACAGGTCATATTCCATGTATTCTACAGATACAGCACCCAGGAGAGAAAGAGGAGAGAAAGTCACTAAGATGAGCTGCAGGTAGAAAGGGAAAAAGAGAAAGACACAAAAAGGAGACAAGATACAGAGAGAAGGGGTTCAGGAAAAGAAGGCTATCTGAGGGTCACTTGAGGGGAGGGGCTCTGCCTTTGGGAAGAAGGTATATGGTAGACCACCACTGAGATACCTAGAGCTTCCCTGACCTTGAAAGCAATTCCCTCTCCACAGGGGTGCCCAGAAGACACAGTGCAGGCTGCTGGCTCTGAGACAAACTGAGAAGGACGAGAAAGTTCCAGCCAATCAATCTCAGCTCCAATGGGGTGTGAGTCTCCCAGCTGAGCTCTGTAACTGAGTTCTCATCCATCCCCCATGCCTGCCCAGCTTCCATACATCACCCCCCTCTGCTCCCTCACCACAGGCAAGAGCAAATGTGCACAAGATGGATGGAGAGCTTCAGCCTACACAGGCAACACACAATTCTCCATGCAGCTGCAGGGGCCAGGCACAGATAATCCAGTGCAACAGATAATCCAGTATTTGGCTCCAGGGGTCACGAGCTGGGGAAATCTCAGCTCTCACAATCATACAAGGAAGTCATCTGGACTCCAAGAGTCTGGGAAGGCCTCTGCTCTCCTCTGTTGTCCTTCAAAGTCCTTACCTGGGCCGTGCTAGGAATAGCTAGTCTTATCCCAGAAATCTTACCTAGAAGCAGACAATAAACCAATCCTTGTTTTTCAGATATTTACAATTGGGTTGCCTGGAACCAAGGTGCAGAGAAATTTTGCTACAAAGAGATAGAAGGAATGCTGCTACCAACATCCTGTGCGACATTGGGAAAGTCATGGTTGCCTAGTCTGGGGCCTTTTTCTGCAAGTATACAATCACTACCTTATTGCAGGGGTTCCCAAGCCAGGTTGAGCCGCAGACTTACCTGGAGATTTTTTAAAAAAATAGTTTCCCAGGCCTCACCCCAGACCAAAAGAATCCATATTTTAGGGGTGGGGACCAAGAATCAACATCTTTGACAAGTTCTTCAGCTGTTTTTGATGCCTAAGCAGGTGGGAAAATTACAGGCTTTGGTCTCTTAAAGCTGTCAAACTGTTAAGTCTAATGAGCTAAGTAAGCAGAGGTCTATAATCTGGAAGAACTTGGGTCTCTGATAAGCCATCTACAAATAATCAGGCAGGCCTTGCACCTTGGCCTGAAACTCCAAGTGTCAACTGGCTCCGGACCCAGATGTCAGCCCTAGGCTCTGGATTTATTTGCCTGCCCTACCCCTCTCTCCCCTGTCCTAGGTATGGGCATTGGGCCCAGCCAGCTGGTGATTAGGAGAGATAAAGAGTGCTCATTCCAACCTGTATACTCTGGTCTGGGCTTAACCCAGCCTTCCCCTCCTGGCTTCTACCTGCCAATTTGTGAATCTAGCCTTGAGAGCCCCAAATTCCTACTGCCATGCTCTCTGACATGATAACTATTTGCTCAAGCATCTTTATATTCAAAGAAGAGCATTTCTTGAAAATATAGTGCAGGAAAAATAGCACAATAGAAACTTGTGTTTAGAAGTAGGTCCATAGGCTAGAAGTAGATCTGTGTTCTAAGAGCCAAAGATCCCACCTCCTCCATGTGGAGATGTGTGCCTTGAAAAAATGAAGTATTTAATCTGTCAGCTATGATTTTGCTGCACTTTATTACGTGTGAAGCAGAGCTAAACACTGTACATATGCTATATCATTTAATCCTTTTGAGATAAGACTTTTTTTTTCTTTTTTTTAATTTACAGATGAGAACACAAAGACTCAGAGAAGTTGAGCAACTTGTCCAAAGGCAGACCTGGAATTCTAATTTACACCTAACCCTTAACGTCTCTGATGCTGTCTCCCCAGTGTTCTCATTGTAAAATGGGAGTAATATTGTCCTCATGGTATTGCTGGAAAAGATTAAATGGAAGAAACTTAAGTAATGGAAGCAAACGTCTCAGATTCTCCTGGGAGCCATGCACCAAGAGAGGTTCAGCAAAACACCTCTCTGCTCCCTCCCTTCCCCTGAAAAATATTAGATCTGTCAGCTACTTCCCACCAGATCAGAGGGAGGCCAAATTGGGAGAGTAAATGTGGGTTAAAGGAATAAGAATATAAGGCGGGGATTCGTGCCAAATCATAAATGTATGATTCATAACAACACGAGCAAAAGTAATCTGGGGACCACAGTGCATCCTGAGTCAAAATGACCCAGTAGTGATGTTTCAAACCAAGGCAAAGGTTTCTTTTTGGGGCAGAGGTTAAGCGAAATGCTGGAGGCGGAACCACTTATCTCCGACATCCGCCATGGCAGATGTAGAAGACCAAGGAAAAGTGAGTATCACATCTGTTGAGAGGCAAACAGGTTCTGGGCAACAGTCAAGGCTCAAGTCAAGATGTGATGGGAACACTGTGATGGAAACCAGCCAGATGACATGAAATCAGGATATGTGTAGATGCCTCGAAGTCAAGAGTTCCAGGTAGGAAAAGCCATGTTTGACAGCTGATTGTGGGGAGATAGTCGAGGGGGGAGTGAGGATGTGAGGATGTGAGTGAGAAAAGGGCAAGGTGGAGGGGTCACTAAGGCGACCTCAGTGAGTGGCAGTGTGGGAAGATGACTGCCAGGTGGGCCATGACAACTTCCGAAGGACTGCCACCCTAAATCCACTCTGGTCACCTCAGTAGGTGACCTTAGATTCAGCTCCAGACCCCAGGGGTGAGGTGGTCTTTCCATAAGCAGGGGCTTGGGTTTTCAGTCATCTCAGGAAAGATCTGCGGCTTGATCTGCAGCAGTGGCTGCCAGACAACTTGAGAGCTGTTGTCATACCCCAGCAGGAGAGGCTGTGAGGTAGAAAAGTGAACAGACTTTTCTGGGAGGCTCTGGCTATGGTGGGCAGAACGAAGCCCAGCAAGAAGACAGGAGTGAGGGGTGGTTAGGTCTCAGTGCTAGCTGGGGAAGAACTTACCATCACTCAGAGCTGTCTCAGCAGGGCTCAGGGCAGCTAGTAGGGTGGACAGCTCCCAGGCCCTGGATGTTTTCAAACAGTTGTCCAGTGGCTAGGAGATGCTCTAGAGAGGGTTGCAGTCATGGTGGGAGGTTAAACTAGACCATGGTTTTTCAGTCTTTCTTGGGAACTGTTTCTTCAAGTGACAGCTTATGGGAAGTCCAGTAAATATAACACTGCTTCTCTGGTTGAGCTTGGGGTAAGGACCAGGCTCCCAGGATTCCCACCTCTAAGGAACTGTTGGCATTTCCTGAAGCACAGTTGAAAACTAGCAACTGGACAGTCTCTAAGATTCTATCTATCTATCTATCTATCTATCTATCAACTATCTATCTATTATCTATCTTAGGCTCCATGCTGAGCATGAAGCCCAATACAGGGCTTGAACTCACAACCCCGAGGTCAAGACCTGAGCTGAAATCATGAGGCAGATGCTTAACCGACTGAGCCACCCAGGTGCCCCTCTAAGATCCTATTAATTTTTTAATTTTATTTATTTTGAGAGAGAGAGAGAGAGAGAGAGAGAGAGAGAGAGAGAGAGAGAGAGAGAGAGAGAGAGAGAGAGAGAGAGAGAGAGAGAAATAGAATCCCAAGCAGGGTCCATGCTCTCAGTCCAGAGCCTGATGTGGGGCTCCAATCCAACAAACCTTGAAATCATGATATATTACCTGAGCAATATCAAGAGTCAAATGCTCAACTGAATGAGTCATCTTGACACCCCTAAGATCCTTTTTTTTAAAGTTTATTTTAAGAGAGAAACGAGCAGGGGAGGGGCAGAGAGAGAGGGGAGAGGGAATCCCAAGCAGGCTCTTTGCTGTCAGTGTAGAGCCCAACGTGGGACTTGATCCCACAAACCATGAGATCCTGAGTGGAAACTTATTGGAATATTGGAAGCTTATCTGACTGAGTCACCCAGGTGCCCCGGCTAAGACTGTTTTTAATGTTAAGATTTGGTAAGCCAAGACAGGAGCTTAGACATGCCGTGGTCGTACCTTAAAATACTTGTCTTGCTTCAAAAGTTTGGACACCGTCTCTCAGTTCTTCCTGCTTACATACCCGGAACCTGGCTGCCTCCTCTGATGGCCCCGTGGTTTTGTTTTCTATGTGCAGCCTCCATAATAAAAGCAAGCAACATGGCCACTGCCTGGGGCTGGGACCCGATCACAGTGTGCTCGCCAGGGCTGGATCTCATGGTGCAAGAGGTGTTTATAGACACAGGTGGTCTGGGCTGAGCAGTCATCCACGAGGAATTTATTCAACATTCGCTGGGTATTTTCTCTCTCTGTGCTAGGCTTCATGGGAAGATAATGTCCAAGAAGATGTGATCCCTGGCTTTGAAAAGTGTCCAGTCTATGGGAGTGAGAGTCTTATAAATGTGGAGCACGAAATGCCAGGGAAGCACAGAGGAGCACATAATGGGCACTGGGGAGTGGCACAGATATCCAGGAAGGCTCTGGATGCTTAATTGGAGCTTTGGAAGACGTAAGAATTAACTTGATGAAGGGGAAATGGGCAGTTGAGGCAGGCAAAAGTATCTAAAAAGACCAGCACAGTGGTAAGAAGAGCATAGTGTATTCAAGGAACTGCTGGTCATCCAGAATGTCTGGAGCTAAGACAGTGGGTGGGAGTCTAGCACAAGATGAGCCTGGAGAAGTTGACCAGATATTGAAGCTCCTGTGTCCTGTGAGATGATTCAAAGGGACTTGGTTCTGAAAGCTCTAGAGAGCCTGGGAGGGTTCATAGTGGTTCAAACCAGTTCTTGCAGCCCTTCTAGTTCCTGAGGTCTGGAAAGTTCAGAGATAGCCCTGTGAGCCTGCTCAGTGGACGTTAACAAATGACACCATTAAGTCTGGAGCCTGGACAGTCACTTTCTATTCCTGGCTTGGCTCCTGATGCAGGCAGTGACCTTTAAGCCATCCCTTCCCTTTCTGTGCACTGAGTCTCTCCTTCAGAACAGGGACAAAAGTGCTCCCACCCCCATGCCACATTAGAATTGCCAAGACCAGAGTGTTCCATGCAGCACAAAACAAGTTCTCCTTAGAACACGATGTCTTTTGAAATAAAGTTTGGAGAAATCAATGTTTAACACGTGCATTTTGTTCTTTAGTTGACAGCAGGAAGATTGGCATACCTGTGTCTCAGAGCAAGGGCTGATTCAAGAGGCACTCATGACTTCTCAGGGCCTGTGCTGGCTGCTGTAGCCGGGGTTAGGAGTACCTGGGAGGCTGCCACCTTCTTGGAGTTGAAGTAGGAGAGGACAGGGTTGGTGTAGAGGGCAGCAGCGCATCTTACCAATCAGCAGGTTCCTGCTGTCCTCACAGGGTTGTGAGAAGAACTGAGATAATCCATGCAAAGGGCTTACAGGGCGCCTGCACATGGTAAGGCTCTGGGCATCTGTGCTAGTGGTTACTGCTAATGTGTATATATTGTGAAGTCAGCTCTGAACTCACTGGGCCTCTCTGTATGGAGCACATATTCTTTGAGACCTTGATATTGTCTACTTCTTATTCTCTATTACAAGCCTAAGTGCTTCATGGTGGGCGCCATGTTCTGGCAAGATGTGCATCCCCGCAGTACCCAGTAGCGTTCTTTAGCCTTCCTCGCCCCTCTTCTGAGATGGCACCGGTCAGTTTGCCGTATATTCTAATTATCCATATCAGTGTCTCACTTGCTGAGCTGTGAGCTCCTCAAGGGAATGAACCTGTAAACTGTGCCCAGAAACCCTCATGCTTAGCTTGGCCCTGCTTCAAGGCCTCAGCACTTGCTGTTTTCTCTACGTGGTACTTTTCCTCAACTCATGTATCAACTACCACCTCTGCAGAGCGGGCTCTTCTGACCACCAAGTTACTGCCTCCACTCCACATTCTAGCACACTATTTTTTTTTTTTTTCATAGCACTACCAGTATTTGAAATAATCTTACTTATACCTCTCCTCCAAGACTGAATAAGGTCGGTATTGTGGAGACTACAAAAAACCAGAACATGTGGTTCTTGCTTCCAAATTGGTTGAAGAAAGAAGCAGAACTATGACCAGGTGCCAGATGTGAGACACAATGGCAAAGAGAAGAGAGACTCAGGCTGCGGCCAGAACAGAGCTTGAGGGCAGGGATCATCCTACTCATCTTCCTGCATGGTGGTTGGAGTAAGTGCTCTGTGAGTGCCTGCTGAATTGCCCTGGGCAGACAGCCCACCATGGTAATGCCAGCAGACTGGTGAGATACAGATGCTGTGTACAAGCTGGCCTCTTGGTTTACAGATATTACTACTCAGTAAGTTCCAATCTGTGGGTGTTGAGATATTTGCTTAAATTCAGAGTATTTAAATACAGGTACACATACAGTAAGATCATGTTTTGGCTAAAATCCATGTCATTTATTTCTTCAACAACTCAGTATCTTCTATGTTCCAGGCCATGTCCCTGGCACTGGGAATGGAGGTAAACCCTGGCTCTCAAGGAGCTCACAATCTAGTGGGGAAAAAAAGACACATACGTAAAGAATTATACTGTAAAGTACGCAAAGGGAGACCACTATGGGAGGCAAGAGCAAAGGAACCGATCTTAAGGTTAATGTCTGTAGGAAAGAAAGATCTGGCTAATGGGAGACTTTTTTGTGAAGAACAGATAAGGCAATGGTTCTCAAAGTGTGACTAGTGAATTACCTACATCCCAATCATCTGGAGCACTTAAACGCAGATTCCCAGCACCTTCTGAAAAGATTATGATTCAGCAGGGTTGGGGAGCTGAGAATCTGCATTTTAAAGTGCTCTAGGTAATTCTACTGCAACTTAAAGTTTGAGAACTTGTGAGATAAGGTTTGATCTTTACACGGGAATGGAGAATGATCTCTGCATCTGAAATGCTGATTTGTGTTGGTCTTTAGTGACAGGAGGGGGAGTAGAAAAGAGTGGTATTGACATTTATGAAGCTCTACTGTAGTCTATGTGTAAGCCTGTTTAAATTCTCACAGTAATCCTATGAGGTAGATATTATTATGATCCACATTTTACAGATGGAGAAACAGAATCAAAGGCTTTAGATAATTTGTTCAACATTACAGAGCTAATGAATTCCAACATTGACATCGGAACTCAGATTCACTTAACTCTAAAGCTTGTCCACTTCCTGTAACACCATGTCGCACCAGGGTTCAAATGTACTGATTGTTACAATTTTCTTTTGGTTCTTTGCCAGATCTCACCAGGTAAATATAAAGAGCAGCCAGATGGCATTTTGACCATGTCCAATATAACTGTCCACGTATACATTCTTTTCTGGCAAGTGGGGATTTAGGGCAAAGTTGGGAGGAATGAGCAGCCAATTGATTCTTATTTCTTCTTCCATCATCTTATTTCTTCTCACCCTCTGGTGGAGGTGTTATGAAAATGTACTATGGCCAAGAAGTGGGTCCATCTGGAGGGAAAAGCACACATCACCAGATACCCACGAAAGCAGCTCCACCTGATGTCAAAGATTCCTGGGACTCAAAACATCCAGACTCAAGTTTCTCAAAAAATGAACTGTCAGAACAGAGCCAGGTCCAGAATTTGTATTAGAAATAGCTCAACCTTTAGAGACACTGTGAAAGGCTAGCAGCTTTTCCAGCCTAAATACACACTGTCTCTTTCTACACACAGACTCAGAAATACAACAAAATAGACACAGCTCAGAAAACAATGGGAAGACCAATCCCATCTCAAGAGCTTAGAGACAGGCCCAACCTGTAAACAATCTTCCATAATAAAGAACATATACACACACAATCCGCAACTCCTGGTTACGGTCCCACTTACCAATTCAGTGTCACACAGGCAAACCGCAGGCAGGAGCAGCAAAGTTGGAGCACGTCAGGTCAGGAAAAGGAAAGGCATAGTAAAGGGGATCGATGACAATACTGAGGGGGCCCTGGAACCTCAGATTCAGAAGGCTGGTGTGTAACCAAGCTCTTCTATCACTGAGCTTAGAGCCACAGCAGTGACACTACAAACCAAATAGGGATTTTCAGCACTGGAGAGCTCCTTTCTTATATTTGGAGTTTAAAGCAACTGCTGAGTCCAAAGATGGGTTTTGTTCAGTCCACTGATTCACATTGACACCAAGGACAGCATGTAGGTTAGATTTCACTGTTTCATGTAAAAAGACTGTAAGCCAGACTTTATTTTATTGCTACATTTTCCCCGCACCCAATCTGGGAACATTTGCTTCCACCTACTTTTTCATTTAATACTGGCATGGTTTAGAGTTGTTTAAAACAAACAAAATAAAACATGCAAATCTAGATCGATCCTCTCCTTACAGATGTGTTGATTTATTTACACTGTACTGACTCCTCCCCTCCAAATACACAGCTTCTAGAGGAGAAGGTGCCACAAATCATGGTTTAACAGTACGCAGGCGCCGTACTGGTACATTTAACTACACCTGAAATCTACAAGACCCTCCGAACCAGCTACACTAAAGGCAACTCTGGGGACATCTAGATGAAGTCTTAATCCTGATGGCAATATCTGGTTGTTTAGAGTCTAAACAGGATATTTGAGCTATGCCTTTGGTCAGCCAAGGGGCACACAGGAAGAGTATGCAAAGCCCATATCTAACTACAGCAGGTCGTCAGGCTTATTATCCTGTCACAAGTTTATACATACGAGGAACTAGTCATTTGGGAGCTATACGGTGCACAGCACTATTATACTGTGTAAAGTCAAATCAACCATCTTGTGGATCCTTAGCTCTCTCTGGTCATGACCGCAAACACTTAAAAAGGAAAGCTTAAATACACTGGGAGGTAATTCTCAGAATGTTTGCTACCTTCATTCCTGAATGTCAAGTAAAAGGCCTCACCTCCATGATTATTTCTTGTGATAAGCACACAGGTCAACTCATTAGAGACTGCTCCTTATATCTGCTAAGCTCCAAAAGTTCAAGGGGGCAGGTGGGCTTTTGAAAACTATCCAGGGCTGAGCAGATGCTGTAAGCCAGCCCTTACAGCTCTACGTCTTATCCTGGTTCTGGGCACATTTCAGTTCTGCTCCAAGTCCACTTTGCTCCAATTCAGCGATGACAGACATATATTTGAACTCATTTGGTCTGAAGTTAAAAGTCTCCACTATCTTGTAGGTCTCCTTTCGATCAGTGGCATAGAAGAGCTGAACTTGGTTGGCAATGCACTGTGCCTCAGCAACATTCTGTAAGATAAAGAGTAGTGAGGTCCTTTCCTGAACAGGGCCATAAAGCTCTGTCTCTGAGTCCTGTGGCAGGTGGAGGGGCCTTACCCAGGAGCCACTGCTTCCAGAAAGCTTCTCTGACCCCCTGACATCCAAGTCTTAGTTAGGTGCCCCTTGTCAGTGCACCCAAATTACCCCATGCTGACCTCTACTATAGTATGTATCATATTATATTGTAGCTGTCCTTTTTTTCCTTTTTCTGTTTGTTTGTGTCTTCCCTAGGATGAATTCCTCAAAGTATGTGCTTGCTCTACATTCCTGCACATGGTCACATCTGGTGAATGTTTGCTGAATAAAGTAATGAATATATCAAAAATCTCCCTCTTCATTCCGTTCCTCAGTAACTGTTAAGTGAATCTCAAGGGGGAGAAAAAAGAGCAATACTTATCCACCTCCAAGAACCAGTTTGTTGAGTCAGTACTAAGTTCTTGACTAACCAGACATACTCTTGAATAAACACTGTTCCTGATACCACCTCAGTCAGAAAACTAGTGCCAAAGCCAGCTGTGTGGTTCTACTGTTTGTCCACAAATTCTATGATTCTCTCTTTGAGGGAGCCTAGTTTCCCTTGAGCGTAGGCTGTATGTATTGACTTGCTCCTTCCAAATGGACCACGGTGAAATGAAGGAGAATGACTTCTACTAAGTCACAGCAGTCACTGTAGCTTGTGTCTTGCTATCTCTCTTGAATTACTCTGGGGAAAGTCAGTTGCCAAAGTCATTAGGACATTCAAGTAGTCCTACAAAGAAGCCAATGTGGCAAGGAAATGAGGTTTTTTGCCAATAGCCATGCCATGGGCTTGGAGGTGGGTCCTTGGGCCCAATCAACCTTCTTCAGATGACTACAGCCTGAGCCAACATCTTGGCAGCAACTTCATGAGAGACTCTACGCCCAGAGCCACCCAGTTGTGCTGCTCCTGAATTCCTGACCCACAGAAACTGTGAGGTAGTAAATTTTTTGTTTTAAGTCACTAAATTTTGGAATAATTTGCTATGCAAATCTACCAGCAAAGCTCCATGGAAGAGAAGGGTCCACCTTCTCTAAAGCTCAGTGGCAGGGAAATGGTGCACTCTATGTAACAGAGATAGGGTCAGGACACAGGCTACACTCTCAAAACCTTACAAAAGAATTACCTCAAGCAACTATTACTTTTGCTTCCTATGAAATTCTCTAGTTCTAGCTGGTCAGAGGTACTTATTCATTATCACTCTGTTCATATGGCCAAAACCCAACTGCAAAAGATAGTGGAAAATTCCCACTAAACCTAACTGCCAAAAGTGTGCTATGTCTAGCTACAGAATGATGGAAATGGATTTATAAATACCATAGGCTGCTTTACCTCCACTCCCTCCCATGGGGCTTTCAGGTCATTTCTCACAGGCAGGAACTAATCTCTGAGACTGGATTTTCAATCAAAAGCTGCCTTCTAAAACGCTGGGTATTTCAAATTAATAGAATTTTAGAGCTGGAAGGAGCCTCAGAGATCGCCCAGTCTTCATTTAATAGGCCAGGAAATCAAAAGATGAGGTTCAGGGATGGGTCCAAGGACATATGACTAACAAATAGCAGAGCCAGGACCAGACCTCTGGACTCCTACACTGGTACTCCCTCTACTTCATCCTGATACTGTTTCTGATGGGGCAAGATAATTAACACTGGTCAAGGCTGATAACTCTACTTCATCAATTTTACCTTTCCTATACTCAAACATGCCTCAAGAGTAAACCACTTCTAAAGCAAGTGCACTGCCATTTGAAGGCAGATACCACTACTTTCTGGTCCCATGAACTATAGGGACCTCTAACAACAATCAATTTTAATTTGAGGCTCAGAAGAGTGGCGGTAAGGGTAGTTTCAGCTGTATTCATTCCAGAACAGTGCTGTCCACACTGCAGAGTCCTAGGGACTCTGTGGAGGTGCCTCAGGTCCCTTTACCTCTGTGTTGGCTGTTATATCAGAGGTTTTACATACTAAGATTTTGTTTGGATAAAGGGTTCTGACCACTAGTTTGAAGACCACTAGTATGGTGGATAGGGAGACATATGTATTTGTCTCTCATGGAGGGTTAAGGAAAGCCCCCTCCCCCTGCCTTAGTTCTCAACATGAAGCAATAGTCTCCTCCGTTTCTAGGACTCAAGAAGATAAATATATTCATTCCTATGTTGTTCAATAAGGAGATATATTAACAAGACTGATTCCTCCCTTTCTTTCAATCTTCATAGATACTATCAACTTATCAAATACTGCCCATTTTACTATCTGCTTCTAGGGCCCCTCTCTCTCCATTACCCTTACTACTCTACTCCAGGTCTTCCCTATCTCTTGCTAACACCATTGCAACTGTCTTCTAAATGATCATACTGACCAGGCTAGAACTAAATATATATTTAGGAAGCAAATCATTAAGGTAAATGGCCTTGAAGACCAACTCTTTATGGGTCACTCCCTGTTCAAAAACCTTTAATGACACTTTCATGTTCTCAGGATAAAGCCAAACCTCTAAACACAACCCAACAAATGTTCTTTTTAATATATTAATGATACTAAAAATCATATATATATATATACATATGATACCAAACTGTTTGTAATACCTCCAGTCATTTTATGCCTCTGAGCATGTACTTATTCTATTCCCTTTGTCTGGAACATTCCTCTCCCTTGCCTCCCTTTTTATCTGGCTAAATTCCTGCTCATCTTTGGGATTCAGCCCAAGTGTCATTTCTAGGATCTCTCTTCTTCCCCCTCCTGGGCCAGGGAACACCCCCTGCATAAGCATCCCAGCACTCTATCCTAGCACTGACTGCATTCTAACGAAATCATCTATTGACACAGAGGTGGAACCAAATAAGGTTTTCAAATATTCTACTAAATTTTGGCATTAAAGTTATTAATGGGTTAATAGCTCTCATTTCTGCACATCTTTTCATTTGCCTTACTGTATTTGGAAGTACTATGCCAAAGTGCAAATTCAGGCACAAGCAGCAAGGTGTCATATATTCATATTACATCTCCACATTTCCCATCTCTGAGTCACAGCTTCTGCAATAAACTCTACATGTCTAGCTCTGTACTGCATAAGATCACAGTCACATTGATCTCTATGAGGCAAATGTACATTGTCTGGCGTGCTGTCCAATATTATAAGGCCAGGAAGCAAATTTTAATCTTAATGAGGCCTGTGCAACAGTTTGAGACCACCAGAGTGAGGTGGTAAAAATGCCAGAGCAAAAGGGCCTCCTGTGACCTCTAAAGTCCACACTTTCAATATGGTTAGATGCTGGTTTTTTTTTTGTTTTTTTGTTTTTTTTGCTAAACGTTTTTATTTTATTTATTTATTTATTTATTTTTTTTTATTAAACTTTATAGTTTATTGTCAGGTTGGTTTCCATATAACACCCAGTGCTCTTCCCCACAAGTGACCTCCACCAAGACCATCACCCCGCTTTACCTTTTCCCCTTCCCCTTCCCCCCTCAGTTTGTTTTCAGGATTCAAGAGTCTCTCGTGTTTTTTCTCCCTCCCTCTCCCTAACTCTTTTTCCTCC